>VMYD01000003.1:8465000-9183048 GCA_007663325.1 Eucalyptus pauciflora
TGGCTTTGTTCACTTTAATTTTGTTATGTTTTCCCCTTGATATTCTCCGACAAAGTGGACCTCAGCAGGTCCTTAAAAAGGCTTAAGGGAGAAGAAACAGTTGGGAGATCTGTCTTAGGATGGAGGACCCGTAATGTCACCTTTCATATTCCCACTTACTCGAGAAGAAAAGATTGGGTGGGAATCGAAGAGCCTATCGGTGATGAAGATAGACATCACGTTGGTACATTGATAATGGCTACAACCAAGTAGGAGAGTATAGGATGACTTCAAAACCATTGTAAGGTGAGTAGAGCCTTGGTCAAGTCAAGCCTATAAATCGGCTGCTTACATTATACCCTTGGTTGATAGGCCCAAGCAAACTTTCTTGATGGAATCGATGCTCTCAACTGGTTTTAGCCCACTTTAATTTTGTGTTTTTTCCCCTTGATATTCTCCAACAAAAAGAAAGACTCAATTGTTCTATCGTCCGAAATTATGTGTATTGTGATCGTTAGAGAAAGAGAAAACACGAATAAGTGAACTCAATTTGAGACTTTCTATTTTTATATTTAGGGATGGGGCCATTTTTTTTCCTATTGGTTAGCTCTATCATAGCTTTAATTTGAGTTTTAAAAAAATGGATAAAATTGCCCTTACTCTAACAATTGGGAAAAAGGAAGAAGCTAGGGTGCAGATTTGACCGGCCAGAGGGATAGGGTTCTTATTTTAGATGAAATTGGTTAGTCTTTATCTTCCTAGCATTTTATAAAAATTGGTTCCACTTCAAATTTTCATTAAAAAATTTCTTAAGAAAAAAGAACGGAATAAAATAAAAAGAAAAAAATCACAAAAAACTCATATTATGTCACGCATTTACTTTGAATTATTTTTTATAACATAAAAAATCTTCAATTATAACCATGATGACGTATTTACCCTACATTTTTTATTGTAACATAAAAAAAATCTTAAATTTATAATTATGTGACACATTAACTCCATTAATGTCTTATTAAATAATTTTTCAGCCAAAACAAATCATGCACAACACTATTTATTTTCTAGTGTCCATGTATATAGATTTTAACGGAATTTGAGGGAAGACAAATGTGTCATTCAAGTTTTGTTTTTTTTTTTTTGGCGGTTTCATTCAAGTTCGAATTTGGGATTTTTGGTATCACGTAAAAAAAAGTTTAGGGTAATTTTTTATTTTATGGCAATAAAAGAAGAGAGCGAAATAGAATGAGGGAGAGTCCACCGTCCACGCGGAAGAACCCACGCGAACCTGTCGCGATCGGCGATGCTCTCTCCGACTCCTCCATCCCTCCGCTTCGTCGCTCGGCTCCTTCGCTCCGCTATGCAAACCGCGAGGTCCCCGCCATTGCCGAGTCCCCGAGCTCGAGAAGGTTGAAGAGGTCACCGGCGACGATCCCCCTCCCCCTCCCCCGCTCCACGCCGTCCCGATCGCATGAACCAGGGCAAGAGGGCCGCCATGATCACGCGATCGAATCTGGCGGAGCAGCTGAGGGAGTACCAGATTCGATCGAAGCACAATTGGGCCACCGTCTCCTTCTTCTCCTCCACTTCCGCCGCCTCCCCGTCCAGGTAATGGCGCACGGTCGCCGCCTCGATTCGCGAATTCCCCCCAGGCTTTCGTTTTTTGACGCTCGCGATTCCGAATTCGTAGCGTTTGATTTGCGGAATCCACCGGTTGTTGTGGCGGTGGTGGGGACGTTTAGGGTAGTTCCTGTTTTCCCGTTTGAAGTTACACCGTAATCGGTTAGGTCTTTGGATGCTCCGATCGGTCCTTGTTCTCGGCAAGAAGTGGGAAGATCTTGTGTCGCTGGCGAAAGTCCGAGATGAATCATGTTTCCTTGTGCTTGTATGAGGCTGAGAGTGCGTGTCGGGTGATGTATTTGATTCGTGATATTTGCTAATTCGTGTAGAGGAGTTGCGGGGATTGCTTTTAGGGGAGGGTTAGTATTGTTGAGGGAAAGTACCTGGGATAAGGATGAGGAGTGGAGGGCGGGTAGTACGAGCGTGCTGGGGAGGCTTGGATTGTGATGGCAGGCGATGAACACTAATGCAACTTGTTGAAAGAAGGGCCATTGCAGCCAATTATGCACTGTTAGTGGTTCTTGGTAGACTGCACAGAATCATTATTGGTTGAATGAAAAATGTGAGTTGTTTATTATGGCGAGGGACTGTATTGGTCGCCGCCACACGATAAGGTGATGCTGTAGGGTAGTCTATAAGGAGGAAAACAGAACAGATGGTAAGATGCCGTGCGTCGTAAATGATAGATGCTCCTGTGTTATACCCACTAGAAAAATTATGGAAATGATGTGTTGCTCTTGTAAGGCTTACGGTGAGCTCATCACCTTAGAGCTCTCCAAAACATTCGAATATTGTGCAAGCCGTTCTACTGTATGACACCAGATTGATAGAACAATCAAATCTTGGACAGAACCAAACATATGCTGACAATGCTGACATTTAAATATGTAGGACTGGGAGAGGAGGGTTTTCTGGTCTCTATCATCATGCATTTCCTCTTATGTACACCATAATGCCGCTGTTTGGCTGAGTTTTGCCTTGTATAGTAGTTTGGATTGAGCTGTTTGGAGTTGCTGTATGGAGAATGCAACCTTAAGATGATTCAATTGTTTACAAAGGAGCATAGGTGTTTTTATTAATCCCTGAAAAGACTGATCGATTGCACCTGGAATGTCGTTATTTCTGTTGTCTATGCCCTAATTTATAGCTTTTCTTTTGCAAGCATTCTTATATAGTTCATTTAACTTTTGTGCACTTCTCGGTTTTTTGTTTTGCTTTTGCACTTTTATGGTAACTGTTAGGAAGACTTTACTAATGCCCTCTCTTACTTCCTCTATGGATGCAGGGTGGATGTTGTGGTCTTTGTCATATGGGAGCTCGTCATTTTAGCTTTTTTAGTTTTTTCAGCAGTTTCTTTATACTTCAGACATATCCGATTTGCTTTTATCTTGGTATGCCTCACAGTGCTACTGCTCTTATGCATGAAAATTGTGAAGAAAATAAGATCAGCTAGGAAAAAGAAGCGAAGGATGCTTCTTCCTTTGTCCATGTAGACAGGTAACGGAAAAATATGCATGCTCACTTAGTTGTATAAAGATGAAAATCCTGGGCTGTGCCCTCATCCATTATCTTCTTGGCTAGTCAAATATGTTGGCAAGGATCATACAAGATGTATACATTGGCGCAAACGGATTGTAAGTGAAGTGCTTCTGTCACTTAAGGGAGAAATGCTGGTTTTTTGGGTTGAGTTAGGTGAATTGGTTTTAGGAATAGTTCTGCTCATGCTCCTTGTTGGCTATATACGGGCAGCCCCATCAAATTATGCCTGTGCGGGTTTGCTTTAGGAGTTGACATGAGATGGTCCCTGTGTCAGCACTCAAACTTGAAGGAGCTACCAAGCAAAGATGTTAATGATATATTGATTTTTCCATGGTCTGTGTTTGCCTTTTTATTTTCTTCTGTAAAATGGCCAGTGTTTGCTTTATCTACCTTTAGAAGCATACAAAAGTAAAATATGGCTGAATATTCCGTTCACAAGTGAAACTGATGTTACTTGACTGGTTAGGCGTTCTTGGTTTCGTGCAAGAGTTGTGGTTTAAAGTACCATTTAGATTTTGTACAATGTTGAACACAAGTTACACAACAGCATACAGTACCTTTGTTCCTCTTTTATGACTGTCTTATCCATTGCCTACTTTGCTGCTGCGTTGCAGCTCGCACACATAATCATCCCTTGTCGTGGTTACTGAATAGTAATTCTCTTATGGACAATAGTTTTGTCAGACGTGTTTTGAGTAGACTTCTGAATGCACTGGCATATGCGTAGGGGATTACCTGTTCATTGTACTTTTGCTGTCCTTCATCAAACCGAGAGTCGGCTGGTCCCCACATTCTATAGTTTCTGTACTGAGTCCCACCCTGTAGTGGAATATTATTTCGGCTTGAAGAAGCGGACTTCTATTCCTATTGTCACTATGCTCCAAATGCCCCCCAGCTATGAGACTACTGAGCTTATGCTTCCTTGAAGTTATCTCTTTGCCTCATTTGCTAAATCACGTTGACCATTGGTTGAGAGTCTTTTTATTGATGACAATTAACTAGTCAGATTATTCTAGGAAGCAATCCTTTGATGGAGTATTGGATTTGCACGAGTGGCTTGTCCAGTCTTTTGGACCAACTTCCCAGTCCCCTTGCTTCAAAGAAGCTTTTGGGGAATTTTCGTTGCACAGATCTGATTTTTGTGATCGAGTTTGTGATGATACGTAAGTTTATTCTAAATATTGGGTCTCTTTTTGGGCAATCCTAGGACATACGTAAGGAGGCTCCTAATGAGAAAATAGTACAACCAAGAAGGAACAGAGTCACAGCAAAATAGACGCATCAAAATTTGTTCACTAAAATCTGAAATTTCTTTCGCTAGCGATATCTTTATTCCCCTCTTCAATTAGCAATTTCGAGCGTGGGGTTGCTGTTTCTTATATGTCATGGAAGGTTCGTCCTTCCGTGGACTTACGTTTTCCAGTATCGTTTGTATTGTTGACCCTTCTTTTCATCGCTCACACTCGAAAGCCATAATAGGTCACATCATTAAAGCATCAATCCAGCATTTAGCTGCCAAAAGAACGATATGATAGCTGTAATCGCAAGTAAGGCATGGATTGACGTCAAATGAAAAATGATGGTGGTTATTGATGAAGTGTAACATCTTTGGATTTACTCACTTGAAGCATTGTCCCGGCTCGTCTTATACCAAGCTTCATGGTTTTATCACTTTGTGTATGGGCAGATATTTTCCTGGGAGGTCACCAATCTTGATAGTGTTTTAGCCTAGGCTTGCTTGACTTTGGAGTTCAAAAGCAAAGCTTGCTATTACGTTAAAATGTGCCTCCGTGAGTTAGTTCCAGCTTTCACATATATATTTCAGAATCACTTTCCCTTTGATCGATGCACATTTCACCTCATTCTTAACCCTTTTGCCATCTTAGAAGCTTGCTAGAAGCCGCTTGTTGTCTAGCTCTTCTCTAGCCCTAGCAACTACTCCTCGCTCTCATCAACTCTCATCAAACTGGGTCGTTACAGGCCACAAGCTTGATATGGGCAGGAGTGATCAACAAGGCCAAAGAGGATTTGGACAAGATGCGGCTTAGACTCTAGGATGGCGTGGGGGTAGGAATGAATCGAATCTCACATCGCTTAGGTGTGGTAAGGTGGAGTGTTATATATGTTATAGCACTTGTCCTAACTTGTAACGAGACTTTTTCAGGGCGAAACCTAGAAGAGCAAAATTGTGTGGGTTCCGGTCCAAAGTGTAAAATATTATTATGAGCGGGACCTAAGTTTAATAATATGATATTAGAGCCAATAGCCCAACCGGAAGTGTGAAATTTGGGGATGAGCCACATGGAAGCTGGTGGGCCTATAACGACTCGATCTGACGAGGGTGGGAGTGATCGCCGGGGCTAGAGAGGGCCTAAACAAGATGTAGCTCTGACTCTTGAATAGTGTGGGTGCAGGAATGAACTAAATCCCACATCGCTTACGTGTAGTAAGGTGGAGGAATGAACCGAATTCCACATTGGCTTGGAGTGGTAAGGTGAAATGCCATATATGTGATGACAATTATCCTAACTTGTAATGAGGCCTTTTTTAGGCGAAGCTCATAAGAATAAAACCATGCAGACTTTGGCCAAAGGTGGACAATATCGTTATGATCGGAACCAGAGCTCAACATCAACAAGTTCAAATTGACCATTTGATAATGACGTCATGGTTGGGACATGGTTAGATTATCAACAAAATAGGTTTATTTCATGAACCTCCCGAGTTGAACCGTGAAGGAAGGGTTTCTAAGGGTACGAATGATAGCCATTTTATTTATGAACACAAATTTTGGTCAGAAATATTTTTTATTTTATTTTCTAAACAAGTTTCTAGACAAAAATACATGTTTAATAACCATACAAAATATCTGTTCTTGAAATAGAATTTTTTTTAATAATGATACAAAATTTCTCATTCCCAAGCGATTGATGAGTGACCGTGAGCAAAGGACGGCAGTGGGTGGCAAAGGATGGCGGTGGGTGGTGGCGAGAGGTAGTTGGTGGCGGATGCTTGGTAGTGACGGACGATGAGAGGTAGGCGACAAGTGGACGGCCGGCTAGTAGTGAGGGTGAATAATGAGAAGAGTTTATATTTTTCTTTTTTGTTCCAGAAATAGAAGAGTTATATTTTTCGTTTCTATTCTAGAAATAAAAAAGTAAAAAACTTTTACTTCTCTTTTTTGTTCTAAAATTAATTTGGGCTAAAAAATTATTCTTAATAATTAGAAAAATAAGATTGCATTACCAAACGAATTTATGTTTCAAATCTGCTATTAGGAACAGAAAAATAGATCTAGCAAAAAATAGAATGGTTCATGCGCGCCCTAAGTTGGGGTGCGCAACTTGGTTTTTCATTCATTATTTAATTAAATTTAAGTTAAAGTGGCCACTTATGTATTCTAAGTTGGTTAAAAGCTAAGTTGACGCAAGAGCACGTTCTACTCCAGCAAACTTGGACTTGGTCACTTTAGTTTTACCTAAGGCCCTCCTACATTATCAAGCATAAACGCTCAAGCAATAAAGTTAACTAATAAAAAAGTAGGCTAACTAAAGAAAAGGAAGAAGAATTGTAAGACAAGGTTTAAATAAGGCCTCATGATAATGCCCTGGGATAGGACGCTTCCGTGAGCGATGTATGAAAATAAAAAAACGTGCACTAGTCTAATAAAAGAAAAATCTCATAATCTATTTAATGGAAATTGAGTTCCAAATTAAATACGACGAAACTAATAATAAAACTTAATCTAATCTAATCCTAACGGCATAATGCATTAAGCACCCAAGTGCAAACTGAATATTTTTCTTTTGAGCTGAAAAAAAACAACAACCAAAGGATAAAATCTAAACTCCATGTAGGAAAAGAACGTCGGTGGAACCGATACTCGTTTGACATTTCAGTTTTCACGCGTCGGCGAAGAAGACATTAGAATGTATCCAATTGCATGAAGATCAGAATGCAATGCATGCTGGAATTTGACGAGAAAGGTCCATACATGAATGACTAACTATATGCTATGTGGTAGAAAACGAATAAGTAAATAGAGAGGATCGCCGACGACCGGCTCGGGAAGTGTTCAACCAGCCATAGATAGGCTAGACGCCTCTTGTTGAGACCAAGGTCGGGGATGGACAGTAGACATTCAACCCATTCTAGGACTCAAAAAGGGGGCCTGACGCCGGTCTAATTTGTGAATTCAACGAGAAATTCATAATATTGTTTATGTTTAAATTCGGCACAGGCGTGCTATTCCTAAATAAAGATAATCCTAATTATTAAATGAGGAGGTTTGCCGTAAGAAATGAGAATGTAAGAGTATATAATATTGACATAGTTGTTTAGGGGTCAAATTCTATCATTATCGATGGATTCGATCTCCAAATTTCTAATGCGAGGGGAACTTTTGGATGAAACATTTAGGTGTCAACAGATTAGGATTGGTATTAGCTACCAGAGCTTAGCCTAGTCTTGCCCTTAGTAACTATGCAATGGCAAGATTCAGCTGACGAATCGAGTAAATTAAGGTGAGGGTGCTGCAGAGCATGCCTAGGGTAGTGCAGATTGAATTACAGGAAATATGCACTAGCTACACGTATCAGAAAGAAAATCTGGACTAGAGAGTTGTATAATTGTACCGTGAAAACAATGGACGATCAAAAGTATTTGGTATTCATGTATCGGTGTTCTTTACATCGGGTAATGATACATTGCTGTACTGTACATACTACAAAAAATATTTTCCTAATTTGATCGGCACTGATTGGAGAAAGGCCCCAACTGTTGAGAATGTTCAGAAGAGCAGCTCGTCTTCGCTAGTTGCCTAAATAGGCATCCAAATCCTCCTCAAGTTCCTGAATGGTTGACTCTGATGTCTCCAGTTGCTTTAGCACCTGAGGGTTCTGATCTTTGACAGATTTTAAAACAAACAAGTCAGCAAACTCTCCAGCATTTTTGTTATTCATATTCTCTTTGCAGGATACGCATTTAGATGAGAAAAGCTTAGCAACCAAAGGCCAACCATTAGTCCTCGATTTTGCCTTTGGCCCAGATAGGAAACATAAAAAAGGACACAAACACCAACAGGCTGATATCTTCAGCTTCTCTTGGCTTGTTAAGAGAGTTTTCCTGTTTACATTCTTTGTTCATGCCATTTTTCTTCTCCGTACGCTTCAGATCCTCTGAAATTTTGGAGATGACTTTCTGCAGTCTCTTCTTGGATTTAATGTGTGTCTCAACTTCACTTGCTAGGCCAGAATCACCTCCTCTCTTTCTCCTGAGAGAAGACTCTAGCGGCCGAACATATTCCTTCATCTGCGAGGACACATCTCTAATATTTCTGCATATATCGAGCAACCTAAGCGGACCAACCAAGTGGGATATAGCCTGTTGGGTGAGGGGCAACTGAATCATTGATGCTTTCATACAAGTCCTTAAGGCCTCCTAATCTTTGTGACACAGCCGAGGATGTGGCTGCTGTGTCTGATGATTGCAGCCTGCCTAACTGATCCTCAACTGTTATGCCCTGTGGGTGACTCCTGGAAGGCAGGCTGACCAGACGAGAATGCCAGCTAAGTTTCGAGATCTCAACGAGGAAGTCATTTGGTTTTCCTCTCAAAGGAAAGAAGCCTTTCACTGTTTTATATGTGGAATTTTCTCTGAGAGAAATGTGTTCTTGCCCCACCTCTTACCCTTGTATTCTGAATGTCCAACTCATCTGGGCTCAATTTTTCTGACATGTGATGGGTCCTACAACTTCAGGACAATGTGATCAATTTTTTTTTGTATCTCGAGTTATTAAAGATAGATCAATCATCTTTCAATACATGGACAGTGTGCCACTATGATGCCCAGACAAAAGGATGACTTGTTTATGAGCATGGGCACTAGGCGAATACTGCTGTGCTATAATCCATCTGGGGAACAAGTGGAATCTTTACAGATGGACTGAACTCATAGCCATCTCCGCATTCCTAATTTTAGATTGCAAGTCTTGAAACTAGAGACCACCCACTAAGCTTTGCACTTGCACTTGCACTTGATCTCATTAGGGAACATGAAAGGGACATGGAGATAGTTGTTCAGCTTCTCTGAGTACTGTAAGAGCAGCTTCATGGTAAGAGTCCTTGTCTAGACTAATCTTCTTGTCCATCTTCCTCAAATTTTTCAAGTACTTGTAGATGACTTTCCCTCTTAGCTTCCATTAGCTGTCCTGTCATAAATTATCCAACTGCCTCCTGACAATGGTTCGATCGGGGTTCCGATCAATAAAACTGAAATTGACATGGAATAATCTAAACGGTTTTAACTTTTAAATAGTTATACAAGTGCAGGGCACCACCGTGAGTCTAGAACAAAAGGATGATATCATTCCATTTATCATTTGATGTTGAAATTGTGCATGTGTTTGTGAATACATCTGTAGAGTAATGTAGCTAGGGGATAAGTGGAATCTTTACAGCTTAAGTTTATGCAACTATCTTGAGGTTATCTCTTTGCCTCATTTGTTAAGCGGGTTGACCATGGGTTGAGATTCCTTTTGTTGATGACAAGGAACTGGTCAGACTATTCATATCAAGGAGCAATGAATTTGTACGTGCTTGTCCCATCTTTTGGACCAATGGTCCAGTCCAGTCTCATGAAAAAACTGAGTCAACAGTAGCTTTTGGAGAATTTAGTTTTGCAGATCTGACTTTTGTGATCAAGGTTCGAGTTGAAAGTTTTTTCTAAAATGTGGGTCTCTTCTCGGGTAATTCTAGGACATACCTATGCAGGTTCCTGATGAGAGAACAGTACAATCGAGAAGAAACAGAGTCATAACAATCCGGACAAATTCATTGTTTGTTCACTGAAGTCTGAAATTTCTTTAGGAAATGATATCTTCTTTCCATCTTCATTTGCTAATTCCGAGCATTGCATTGCTGTACCTCATATGTTATTAAAGGTTCTTCTTTTCATTGACTTACTTCTTCCGATATTGTTTCTGTTGCTTCCACTTCTTTTGACCTCTCACACGCATAAATTATAATAGGTTACATCACCAAGCATCAATCCAACTTAACTGCTAAAGAAGCACAATTTGTTCATATGGCAGGTCTTGTTGTTATCCCACATAACACAGTTCCTGGATTGACCTAAAATGAAATATAAGATGATTGTTGATGAATGAGTTCAAACTGACAATTTCAGGATGATTGACAGCTCCATGGTTGGGTCATGGATTACTAGAACATTGACATCATGGATCTAAAATCAGACTTATGTATCTTATAATCTTTTTCCTCTCATTTATATGATAGGCTAAGGATTGGTATTAGCTACCAGAGCTTGGTCAAGTCTTGCACTTAGCATGCGTGGGGTGCTGCAGATTTTAACACAGGAAATATGCAGTAGAAAAATTTGTCAGATGGAACACCTGAATAAGAGAGTTGTATGATTGTATCGTGAAAACACAATTGGGTGTAAAGTATATGGTTTTCAAGTATTGGTGTCTTTTACATCTTATGTTGCACTTTTCAACCCTATCCAGCAATTATCTGAGACTTGATCTTGAGTGCTGCAGACTTAAAAGCTAGACCAGCAGCATATGAATGACTGAGAATGAGATGGATGGATACTTTGCTTCCTTAAAAGTCTTTCTGAATCATGAGACCTGCTTCAAAACAGATCTCCAAAAAAAAAAAGAAACCTGATCTTTGTTGCTGTTTTAATTTCATTGTTATCGATTGTAAGTTCCACATCCAACTTTAGTATATAGATGACATAATCTAAACAGGGAAGAATCTAACTTAACCAAATAATAACTTTTTAAACTCCAGAGGACAAAAAAGTTTTGCCACATCAGTCTGTCATGCTATAACTCACAGATGGTGGGGAGCAATCAGTTTTTTTTTTTTTAACTCTACAAACTCCACAAACGTTGACACCTATTCAATTTTTATTTCCTCTGGACTGAAGTGGCATCATCGAAAGGGACAAAATAACTTACTTTAGAACCATTTGTTGTAGGTTTACAATTATGAGATGCCTTTCATCTTTCTGACAGAGTCAATATAACCTGAATTGTGTATGCAGTTGGGTCGACCTCAAGTATGTAAGTGAGAGTGATAGTCGATTTAAGATGTTTTGTGCAAATTCTTTAACTTCATTATTTGGAACTGAATTATATGGGAAATTCAGATAATCACTATCAAACTGAATCAAGAAACAGAATCATTATGAGAATTACGGGAAGATAAATTAGGATAGATCTTTAGTTCTGAAGGTGTTCATGCATCTATTGATTGTGGATCTTGTATGATACAATGCAGCATTGTACAAGTTACAAAAATTGTACCATCAGCATCCCTGGGGACTAGGTATTCTAGTGGTTAACAATGTTGAGAAGGGAAACCCTCAATTTCATGAGGCGCCTGAAAATGCATTCCAAATCCTCTTCATTTTCTTGAATGCTTGACTCTAGAGCCTCCAATTGCTTTGACAGATCGCCTACTTGACTATTGATGTCTTTGCTCGATCTGAGGGAGAGCAACGTAGCATCCAAGCCTTGCACTTCATTGGTTTCCTCTCCTCCGTCACATGATACGTGTCTAGTTCCCAGCAGTTTTGACACTAGAGACCAGCCTCTAGGCTTTGTGCTTGCACTTGTCAGAGCAAGGAAACCTAAGAGGGACTGGAATACAGAAAGGCTGATTTCTCCAGCTTCTCTTAGTATGCTAATAGCAGGTTCATTGTGAGGGCCCTTGTTCGTGCCTTTCTTCTTCATATTTCTCAGGTACTCGGTAATGACTCGGTTCAACTTCTTTCTAGAGTTGATGTATGCTTCTACTTTATAGGCAAAGCTGGAATCTCCTCTTTTCCTTCTTCAGAAAGATGAAGTGAGCTCCTGGACACATTCGTTCATCTGTGAGAAAGCTTCTCTCACATATCCGCAAACATCTAACAGCTAAAGAGAACCATCCAATGACTCTTCAGTTGGACTCCTCAGGTGGGAAAGAGCCTGTTGAGAGAGAAACAACTGGAGCAAGTCATCGATGCAATCATACAAGCTCTGAAGTTGTCCCAATTTTTTGGATGCTGATGAGGATGATGATGCTGCTTCCGATGATCTGAGCCTAGACAAATGCTCCTCTATGGTAGTTGTGAGAGAAGGAAATGGCTGCTAAATTTGGAGGTCTCAATTTTTTATTTTTATTTTTTTGGTCTGTGAGGTCTCAATTGATTAGGCCATCTTTGAGAGAAGGAAGCTTATTAACTTCTCTGGATGTAGTTTATCCTATGAAAGAGTTGTTCAAGCCAGGCCACCCAAATCCTTTTGTGTGTGTATATATATATATATATATACTGAGCAAGAGGCACTTAATCCGATTTTTGCAGGCTCACATCAGCTGTCATGTCGTGGATCTTCCAACAGCCTCCTGACAGTGCCTCCGCTGGTTTTCCAATCTCCATGAAATGAGAATCAATAATAGTGATCTAAAGCTTTAAAATCACTCATCCACACGTGTAGTGTGCCTTGAAGATTCTCAGACAGGGGGGTGACCATGCTATTATGCATCATTAATGGCAGAACTTGAGCTTGAGGGCCCGAAATATATTCATGTCATGGTAGAGCTAGGAGACAAGTGGAATCTTTACATTGTGGACTTTATGCATTGCACATGTTAGAGTTCACCCAAAATCCTCCCATCAATGTCTCCTTCGGGTTCTCAGTCGCATTTAATCTGCTTTGAATAATCACACGTACATGCAGCTTGCTTCCAAGATCTCAGACAGGAGGATGGCAATGGAAGATCGTTCATAGTTTAAAATTGAAGTTAAGCACATGGATGGAAAAATTCATGTGATAATGTAGCTAGGGGACAAATGGAATCTTTACAGCATTGGAGTTTGGGACTAAATTGAAATTATCTATTATCATCATCTATTCATGAGATGGACTGATTATTGGCCTCTCTTTAGAAGTGATAACAAGGACTTAGTTTAGGCAACTCCGAGAAGAACTTTCATTATGAAGCTGGGGTTAATGTGCATTCCTTTAGCCATCTATTCAAAGAATATTGAGGACCGCAAATTACAGGAACTTCATCATCCTATAAATCATATATAAATTGATGACTATCGACAAACTAAGATTAGTTGTCCAACGCTTATATTTCCTGTACTTTAAAATAGAACTAGCCAAAGATGTATATCTTGGCTAATCAAGCAATTATCTGTGATTTGGTCTAGAATGCAGCAGACTTGAAAGCAGGACCAGCAGCATACGTATAGCTGAGAATGAGATCAATGCATGCTATGCTTCCAAGTATTTTCTGAAGAATGTAACTTCTTAGAAACATTATCTGTAGAAAAAAATAGAAATCTGATCTTTGTTGCAGTTTATCAATTGTAAGTTGCACATCTAAAATTTAACATTTAGGTAAAATAATCATAAGAAGGAAGAATCTAATTTCATTAAAGAGTATATGTTTAAACTCCAGGAAATAAGAATTTTCTGCCACATCAGTCAGTCATGCTATAGATCACAGATGCTAAAGGAGGAATCGGCTTTTTATTAGCCTTGAAACTCCATAGACAATGACACCAATTAATTTCTATTTCCTCTGAGCTGAAGTAGCATTGTAAATAGGAACAATATAACTGACCCGGGAACCATTTGGGCGTAAACTCTTTAACTTCATTATTTGAACCTGAATTATATGAAAAATTCAGATATTTACTATCAAACACAATCAAGAAACAGAATCATTATGTGAATCGGGGGAAGATAAATTAGGATAGATCTTTAGTTCTGAAGGTGTTGATGTATCTATTGATTGTGGATCTTGCATGATACAATGCGGTATTGTACAGGTTACAAAGATTGTACAATAGATGCCGTTGTCAAATCGGCATCCCTGGGCACTAAGGTATTCTAGTGGTTAACAATGTTAAGAAGGGAAACCCTCAATTTCACAAGGCGCCTGAAAATGCATTCCAAGTCCTCTTCAATTTCTTGAATGCTTGACTCTAGTGCCTCCAATCGCTTTGACAGATTGCCTACATGACTATTGATGTCTTTGCTCGATCTGAGGGACAGCAATGCAGCATCCAAGCCTTGCGCTTCATTGGTTTCCTCTCCTCCATCACATGATACACGTTTAGCTTCCAGCAATTTTGACATTAGAGACCAGCCTCTAGGCTTTGTGCCTGCATTTACCAGAGCAAGGAAACCTAAGAGGGACTGGAATACAGAAAGGCTGATTTCTCCAGCTTCTCTTAGTATGCTAAGGGTAGCCTCGTTGTGAGGGCCTTTGTTCGGGCCTTTCTTCTTCAAATTTCTCAGGTACTTGGTGATGACATGGTTCAACTTCTTTCTAGAGTTGATGTATGCTTCTACTTTATAGGCAAAGCTGGAATCTTCTCTTTTCCTTCTTCGGAATGAAGAGTTGAGTTAATGGACACATTCCTTCATCTGTGAGAAAAGCTTCTCTCACATATCCGCAACCATCACACTAAAATTAAATTAGCCAGAGATGCATATATTGCCTAATACAGTAATTTTCTGAGACTTGGTCAAGAAGGCTGCAGCACGAAAGCATGACCTGCAGCATTAGCATGGCTCACAATCAGATAGTCGCATTCTAAGCTTCCATTAAAGCACTTTCCAAAGCACATGACCTGCTTGAAAAAAGATACGGAGCCAAATATCAAAAAAAGCAAAAAGTCTAATTTTTGTTGCCGTTTCCATTTCGTTGTTAAGGATTGCAAGTCTCGCCTCTACATATAACATTTAGATTGCAAAATCTTGGAAGCAAGAATCTAATTCCAGTCCACAATACACGTTTAAGCTCCAGAGTAAAGCAAAGTTCTGCCACATCAGTCTGTCATGCTGTAGCTCGTACATGGTAGGGAGGCAATCAGATTTTTGTTATGCTCCAAACTCCACAGATGATGATAGTAATTCATTTTCCTTTTCCTGAGTCACATATATAATTTAGATCAACTCTATCAAGTCGAAAACTCCTGTATAGAAACAGAATCATTACGCGAATACCAGGAGAGAGACATGGGATAGATCATTAATCTGAAGGTTTTGATGTATATATTGATTGTCGATCTCGAATGACACAATGCCGTGCTGTACATGTTACAAAAATCCTACTATAGATGCGGTTGTCAAAGTGGCATCCCTAGAGACTATGGTTTTCTAGTGGTTAACAATGTTGAGAAGGGAAACCCTCAATTTCACCAGGCGCCTGAAAATGCATTCCAAGTCATCCTCAATTTCTTGAATGCTCGCCTCTAGTTCCTCCAATCGCTTTGACAGATCGCCTACTTGATTATTGATGTCTTTGCTGGATCTGAGGGAGAGCACGACGGCATCCAAGCCTTGCACTTCATTGGTTTCCTTTCCTCCGTCACATGATACGCGTTTAGGTCCCAGCAGTTTCGACACTCGGGACCAGCCTCTAGGCTTCGTGCTTGCACTTGTCAGAGCAAGGAAACCCAAGAGGGACCCAAATACGGAAACGCTGATCTCTCCAGCTTCAGTTAGTGTGCTGAGGGTGGCTTCATTGTGAGAGGCCTTCTTAGAGCCTTCCTTCTTCAAATTTCTCAAGTACTTGCTGATTACTTTGTTCAACTTTTTTCTAGAGTTGATGTATGCTTCTACGTCAATGGCGAAGCTGGAATCTCCTCTTTTCCTTCTTCTCAATGATGATTTGAGCTCTTGGATACATTCCTTCGTCTGTGAGAAAGCTTCCCTCACGTTCCCACAAACGTCTAAGAGCAGGAGAAAAAGGTCCAACGACTCTTCTGCGGGACTTCTCAGGTGGAAAGAAACTGTTGAGTAAGAGGCAACTGAAGTAAGTCATCGATGCAGTCATACAAGCTCTTGAGTTCTCCCAAACTTTGGGATGCTGATGAGGACAAGGACGCCGCTTCTGATGATCTGAGCCTAGACAAATGCTCCTCTGCAGTTGTCGCGAGAGGGTGGCTCCTAGAAGGCAAGCTGATTGATCGGACATGGCTGCTAATTTTCGAGGTCTCAATTGATGAAGCCATCTTTGAGAGAAGGAGGCTTGTTAACTTCTCTGGATGTAATTTTTTCTATGAGAGAGAGTTGTTCTAGGCAGGCCTCCCACACCCTTGTATATTTATACCGAGCAAGACGCAGTCCACAATCCCATTCTTGCGGCCTCGCATTACCTGTCATGTCATGGATCTTCCAACAGCCTCCCGACAATGCCTTCGCTGGTTTTCCAATCTATACGAAACGAGAATCAATAGTAGCGATCTAAAGGTTTAAAAGAAACTCGTACACGCGTGTAGCGTGTCTTGAGGATCCTCAGACAGAGGGGCGACCATGCCATAGTGCATCATTGAATGCTGAACTTGAGCTGTGGGCTCGAAAAATATTCATCCGATGGCAGAGCTTGGAGACAAGTGGAATCTTTACATCGTGGAGTCTATGCATTGCACATGTTAGAGTTCATCCAAAAACCTCTCATCAGTGTCTCCTTCGGGTTCCCGGTCTCTAAAAAATGAAATTTTATATGCTTTCAATAATCACACATACGTGCAGCTTGCTTCCAGGATCTCAGACAGGAGGATGGCAATGGAAGATCATGCATGCTTCAAAGTTGAAGTTGAGCATGTGGATGGCGACTATTAATGTAGTAATGGAGCTCGGGGACAAACGGAATCTTTACAGCATCGCAGCTTCTGACAAGCTATGTGACAGCCCGAGCGGCGGTGCGTGGGGAGGAGGGATAGCGGTGCGTCCACGCCTCGGTCCCAGGACGTGCGCAAGGAAGGGTCCCTCTCTCGTCCCACATTACCTAGGGAGGGAGTTCTGGGCTTGTTTATAAAGGCTCGGGCCCTTTAATCTATATGACGTAATTTAAAGTCGTGAGAACTCAGTGTCCAAAGCGAATAATATTAGATAGTGAGACTCGGGTCATTACAAAATTGTATAAGAGCCGACTCCAAACCGCGTGTGAGGCCACAGCGAGAACGCTCTCCTCCTAAAGGGGGAGAGTGTAGCGGAAGGGGGAGAGTGTAGCAGTGTGAGGGGAGGAGGGATAGCGGTGCGTCCGCACGTCAATCAGTCCCCGGACATGCGCAAGGAAGGGTCCCTCTCTTGTTCCACATCGCCTAGGGAGGAAGTTCTAGGCTTGTTTATAAAGGCTTAAGCCCCTTTAATATGTGTGACGCATTTTAAAGCACTGAGAACTCAGTGTCCAAAGCGGATAATATTACTGAGGCCCAGCTTGGTACAATTATAAGTGTAGCGAGGGGGGGGAGTGTAGCGGTGCGAGGGGAGGAGGGATAGCGGTGCGTCCGCGCGTCAGTCAGTCCCCGGACATGCGCAAGGACCGTCAGTCAGTCCCCGGACATGCGCAAGGAAGGGTCCCTCTCTTGTTCCACATCGCCTAGGGAGGAAGTTCTGGGCTTGTTTATAAAGGCTTGAGCCCCTTTAATATGTGTGACGCATTTTAAAGCACTGAGAACTCAGTGTCCAAAGCGGATAATATTACTGGGCAAGCACTGAGAACTCAGTGTCCAAAGCGGATAATATTACTGAGGCCCAGCTTGGTACAATTATAAAGGCTTGAGCCCCTTTAATATGTGTGACGCATTTTAAAGCACTGAGAACTCAGTGTCCAAAGCGGATAATATTATCATCATCTCTATTCATGAGGCAGACTAATTGTTGGCATCTCTTCGGATAATATTACTGGGGCTCGGGTCGTTACAAGCTAGAAGTCGTCTCTTATCATCATCTCTATTCATGAGGCTGACTAATTGTTGGCATCTCTTCGGGAGTGATAATAAGGACTAGTTTAGGCGACTCCGAGAAGGACAGTCAGTAAGAAGCTGCGGTTCTCAATTGTTGATGTGCACTCCTTTGGCTTTTGAGGACCGCTAGTTACCGGACCTCAATCATCCTGGAAATCATATATCATCCGATGACTATCCACAAACAAAGAATGGGTTATATGCTTATATTGCCTGGACACTAAAATTAAATTAGCCAGAGATGCATATATTGCCTAATCCAGCAATTTTCTGAGACTTGGTCGAGAAGGCTGCAGCACGAAAGCAGGACCAGTAGCATGAGTGTCACGCACCAAATCCAAGTACGCGAACATCCCTCAATGTTCGATTAAAAATGTGACATCCAAGGACGCGTCGCCGACCCATTTTATTTTTATCTTTCAATCAAACACATGCGGAAACGAATTTAATTAAATACCCAATCAAACAATAATAGTAGGGATAGTAAAACACAACGACGATTTTTCACAAACTACGATTTATATACCATCAAGTTAACCCAAGGAATTTCATATGTATAAACCTACTACAAAAGGGACTCCTACACGACCTACTAACAAAAAGGGTCAAGGTCGGGGTTAATTTCCAACTACACCAGCTCCAAATATCCACTCTAATACCCAAGCATGAAGATGGGCACGTCGCTAGGTGAGCATGTTTCCTCCGGCCCCTCTGGCTCGGAATCTGGATCCACTACGACACCGTCAGGGACGTCAATATCCATGGCGTCACTGTCCTACCCATGCACGATCCCGGCGGGTGGTCCATCAAAACCATGTAGGGACCCTCCCAACCGCCGTTCGGTTCCGTAATAAACCATTCCTTGAAGTGGTGGGGCACCATGTTCGCCAAACCCTCATCTACCCACACCGTAGTAACTACTGGGATAGGATAGAGAGTAGTCTCTACCTCCATCTCCCAAGGGACCCCAAAACGGACCGGACGAATCTCCATTCTATAGACCTGAAAATATTTTGACAACGACGGGGTGAGATAAAATCTCAGCCCTCGATTAGGATGCGAATTCACCTCGAAGGCGGCCTAAGCACATGCCAAACATAAACTCACCTCGCCTTGGCACGTCCCTGCACATTAGTACATCTCACATGGTAATAATAGAGTAACATACATAATTAATAATCTGAACACAAATGAGAAATTCACGCGCATTGTCAACACACGTGTTAAAATTATTACGACCCCTCGGGCCACGGCCAGCACAAGTGTCGGTGGTCTTCCGGCCTAACCAGGCATCGTCCCGCCCCGTCAGGCACGGCATCGTCTAGGACTCCTGCCCAAACGGCATTCCATTAAGGAGCTTCGGTCTGGCTTCAACCGCGACTCGGCATCCGGACCCCCGTCGGGCATCCGATAAACTCGGGCATCGTCCCAAACTCTTGTTGGGTGATGGGTTCAATTAAGTAACCACTCACGCACATCATCAATCGAGCCTACTTTAATTGCCACAATATAACCGAGAACACAACACTTTCTTTTTGACATAATAAACTTGGCAATTTTTCCATATTTAAAAATCCCGGTAAGATAATTGTGTGTGGTCACGTATTCAAAATCAAACCGTCAAACTTAGTACACTCTCATTTTAAAACTCCACGGTTTTATCTAGCACGTAAGATTTGGCGTCCAAACCCGACACCTCACATTTTTCCATTTAATTGCCTATGAAACCGAGTTTTATAATAATAATCGAAATCCAATCAACCACATAATATTGGACGTGCAAACAATCAAAATCACGCATAATTTCATCCAAGAAAACGAGTGTAAAATTCTACGTAACGACTAATCTGTCACTAATTACGCTAATTGCGATTAATTAAATAAATGATTATTAAATTAAATAAATTACGATTAATTAAACTAAACCCATTTAATTAATCTAAACATAATTAATTAACCTAATCGTAGTTACTTAAACTAATCGCAATTAAAATTAAACTAAACCATTATTAATCTCAATTAAACCAAACTAAGATTAAGTAAGATTAACCACTATTAGTGATAATCTAATCACCCCTAAGCACAATTAACGGTCTAATCAAAGATTAGGGAGTTAACTCATGGGTTTTCGACGGTGACGGCGACGCGACGGCAACGAGGACGTGCCACTCATGAATCGAACGGGGCTCGACGGCGGCAGTGGCAGTCCTTCCAAGCTCTCAGCCAAGGGGGGGAGGCTCGGTTGCCGGTGCTAGATGTGGAGGTGGAGCTGCGGGCGGTGGGGATGGAGTTGCTAGTGGTTGCTGGGTGTGAACGGTGGGTGGAGTGGTGATGGCGAGGCTACTGTTGGAGTTTTGTTTGTTAAAACAAAAATGAGTGCTTTTTTCCTTGTCCCACATGGGAAAGGTGGGAAGAAGTAAATCAGTTTAAAAGTGTGGAATTTACTTTGTATATTTAAAGTAATGATTGGCTGGGGCTAGACCCCACCATACCCACGTATACCCACGTGCAGGTGCACGATTATTAGGCGCACTTTGCGTGTCGGCGGTTTAAGTAGCACTAATCCTTTTATTATTTATTTTATTTTTGTTTTGAGAATTTTCGGAAATGAAATATAAAATGAAAATTCGAAATTTTATTTATTAAATAATTAATTAATTAATTATTAATTATTATTCCGAATTTATTTGTGTCTTTTCATTTGATTATTTATTTTATTTTTGTTTTGAGAATTTTCGGAAATAAAATATAAAATGAAAATTCGAAATTTTATTTATTAAATAATTAATTAATTAATTATTAATTATTATTCCGAATTTATTTGTGTCTTTTCATTTGCATATGATACCCGTTCGGTTTGTAACATTTCCCGAAGGGTTGCATTGGTTCGGTTTTAACGTCTTACGAATAGACACCTTTGTTCATTTGAGCAAATTTCGAAAGAATGTGTTTGTTCATTTCGCAACTTTTTTAAGACTAGTTTATATATACTTGTCAGATTGAGAAAGAAAATGTGTGATCTTTTTTCATCTTTTCGAGTTTTCTTTCTGAAAAAAAGACATGATTCTTTCAATTGTTTTCTAAAGAGATCCTGGAGAAATACTAGAATTGTCGATGACCATTAGCAATTTTGTGGGGCAAATAAATCATTAAAGAAAATGATATCACGCCTCAAAGTCTCCGACTCGAGTACTCAAAAGATCCGTCTTCATTGTTCTACCCAATTCGAAGCCATATTTTCTCAACAGCTACTGGTGGGCGATGCTGAACGCGGAAGAGTTGGACGTCGGTGGTGTTTGCTGGCGGTGAGAAGGAGATAAGATGGCGGTGGGAGTGGTGGCTGGACGTGGACTGAGGTGTGGTGGAGTTGGCGGGCGTGAGGTGCTAGAGTGATGCTGGCGGTAGTGGAATGAAGATGATGATGGGATGAGGTGATGTGCAGCAGCCCAATGGAGGATAACGCAAGGGAAAACGTGAGGGGAAAATGAAAGCAGAAAGGAAGAAGCAGTCTGTAGAAGGAAGGGGGGCTGTTCACGTACGAGAGAGGGAGAGAGTAAACAAAGAGGGAGAGAGAGAAACAAGGGCCAATCACAACTCTTAGGAAAATATCTCAAATTTTTCCATCATCACACATGCCTCAAAGTCTCCTATACTCATCCTTGTCACCCAATCAAAAATTAACTCTAATTTCCCAAAATTAAAGCCTTTTCGGGTAGAAAAATCCAATTTCTCATCCCCATCCGAATTTCATTTCCTTTTTTCTTTTTGTCCGAAAATCATTTTTCTGCAAAATTTCTGACTCGTCGAAAATTCGACGAAAAATGTGACAACATCTAATAAATAAATCGTGACACGCTCGAACATTCGATTCCCGAAACCGAATTAAATTTCGTGGTTAAAATCGATCGAATGCGACTTTAGTACGACCTAATCTATCGGGTAGCTTTTAGGGATTTTAGCGCGTTTGACCGGTGGTTGATAATTTTCGATCCACATTTCTTCATCTTCGAATCGTAGACGAGCCTTGGTTGTAATGTAATCGCGATGGTTCAATTACGTATCCTGAATATAATATCGATAAAAAATCGGTTTATTGCCGTCCGACGCAAATATCGTAATCATGCGGAACCACCTGCAATTTGACTACGTACTTCCATCGAATCATCTTATATCCGTTCGTTAATTGATTTATAATTGTGCCATATTGACGCTTGCCGATTATTGGGGTCGAGCGGTCGATTTCTGATCGAATTCTCTAATATGTCGCATTTATATTCCTTAACAGCCTCACATAATAGATTAATTAACTCGTGAGTGATCAGTTCCAAGTAAAATAACCATAAGAGCGTCGATTAAATAATCATTTCATATATTCGAAATAGCGGCAAAATTTCGGGTTGTCACAATGAGCATGGCTCACAATCATATAGTCTCATTCTATGCTTCCATTAAAGCATTTTCCGAAGCACATGACCTGCTTGAGAAAAGATCCGGAGCTAAATATTAAAAAAAAAAGCAAAACGTCTAATTTTTGTTGCCGTTTCCATTTCGTTGTTAAGGATTGTAAGTCTCGCCTCTACATATAACATTTAGATTGCAAAATCTTGGAAGCAAGAATCTAATTCCAGTCCACAATACACGTTTAAGCTCCAGAGTAAAGCAAAGTTCTGCCACATCAGTCTGTCATGCTGTAGCTCGTACATGCTAGCGAGGCAATCAGATTTTTGTTATCCTCCAAACTCCACAGATGACGATAGTAATTCATTTTCCTGTTCCTGAGTCACATATATAATTTAGATCAACTCTATCAAGTCGAAAACTCCTGTATAGAAACAGAATCATTATACGAATACCGGGAGAGAGACATGGGATAGATCATTAATCTGAAGGTTTTGATGTATATATTGATTGTCGATCTCGAATGACACAATGCCGTGCTGTACATGTTACAAAAATCCTACTATAGATGCGGTTGTCAAAGTGGCATCCCTAGAGACTATGGTTTTCTAGTGGTTAACAATGTTGAGAAGGGAAACCCTCAATTTCACCAGGCGCCTGAAAATGCATTCCAAGTCATCCTCAATTTCTTGAATGCTCGCCTCTAGTTCCTCCAATCGCTTTGACAGATCACCTACTTGATTATTGATGTCTTTGCTGGATCTGAGGGAGAGCACGACGGCATCCAAGCCTTGCACTTCATTGGTTTCCTTTCCTCCGTCACATGATACGCGTTTAGGTCCCAGCAGTTTCGACACTCGGGACCAGCCTCTAGGCTTCGTGCTTGCACTTGTCAGAGCAAGGAAACCCAAGAGGGACCCGAATACGGAAACGCTGATCTCTCCAGCTTCAGTTAGTGTGCTGAGGGTGGCTTCATTGTGAGAGGCCTTCTTAGAGCCTTCCTTCTTCAGATTTCTCAAGTACTTGCTGATTACTTTGTTCAACTTTTTTCTAGAGTTGATGTATGCTTCTACGTCAACGGCGAAGCTGGAATCTCCTCTTTTGCTTCTTCGCAAAGATGATTTGAGCTCCTGGATACATTCCTTCGTCTGTGAGAAAGCTTCCCTCACGTTCCCGCAAACGTCTAAGTGCATGAGAGAAAGGTCCAACGACTCTTCGGCGGGACTTCTCAGGTGGGAAAGAAACTGTTGAGTGAGAGGCAACTGAAGCAAGTCATCGATGCAGTCATACAAGCTCTTGAGTTCTCCCAAACTTTGGGATGCCAATGAGGACGAGGACGCCACTTCTGATGATCTGAGCCTAGACAAATGCTCCTCTGCGGTTGTCGCGAGAGGGTGGCTCCTAGAAGGCAAGCTGATTGATCGGAAATGGCCGCTAATTTTCGAGGTCTCGATTGATGAAGCCATCTTTGAGAGAAGGAGGCTTGTTAACTTCTCTGGATGTAATTTTTTCTATGAGAGAGAGTTGTTCTAGGCAGGCCTCCCACACCCTTGTATATTTATACCGAGCAAGACGCAGTCCACAATCCCATTCTTGCGGCCTCGCATTACCTGTCATGTCATGGATCTTCCGACAGCCTCCCGACAATGCCTCCGCTGGATTGCCCATCTATACGAAACGAGAATCAATAATAGCGATCTAAAGGTTTAAAAGAAACTCGTACACGCGTGTAACGTGTCTTGAGGATTCTCAGACAGAGGGGCGACCATGCTATAGTGCATCATTAAATGCTGAACCTGAGCTGTGGGCTCGAAAAATATTCATCCGATGGCAGAGCTGGGAGACAAGTGGAATCTTTACATCGTGGAGTCTATGCATTGCACAAGTTAGAGTTCAACCGAAAACCCCTCATCAGTGTCTCCTTCGGATTCCCGGTCTCTAAAAAATGAAATTTTATATGCTTTCAATAATCACACATACGTGCAGCTTGCTTCCAGGATCTCAGACAGGAGGATGGCAATGGAAGATCATGCATTTTTCAAAGTTGAAGTTGAGCATGTGGATGGCGACTATTAATGTAATAATGGAGCTTGGGGACAAACGGAATCTTTACAGCATCGCAGCTTCTAAGAAGCTGGAAGTCGTCTCTTAGCATCATCTCTATTCATGAGGCTAACTAATTGTTGGCATCTCTTCGGGAGTGATAATGAGGACTAGTTTAGGCGACTCCGAGAAGGACAGTCAGTAAGAAGCTGCGGTTCTCAATTGTTGATGTGCACTCCTTTGGCTTTTGAGGACCGCTAGTTACCGGACCTCAATCATCCTAGAAATCATATATCATCCGATGACCATCCACAAACAAAGAATGGGTTATATGCTTATATTTCCTGGACACTAAAATTAAATTAGACAGAGATGCATATATTGCCTAATCCAGCAATTTTCTGAGACTTGGTCGAGAAGGCTGCAGCTCGAAAGCAGGACCTACAGCATGAGTGTCACGCCCCGAACCCGAGCATGCGAACATCCCTCAGCGGTCGATTAAAAATGTGATGTCCCAGGACGCGTCGTCGACCCATTTTATTTCTATCTTTCGATTAAACGCATACGGAAACGAATTTAATTAAATACCCAATCAAACAATAATAGTAGGGATAGTAAAACACAACGACGATTTTTCACAAACTACGATTTATATGCCATCAGGCTAACCCGAGGAGTTTCATATGTACAAACCTACTACAAAAGGGACTCCTACAAGACCTACTAACAAAAAGGGTCAAGGTTGGGGTTAACTTCCAACTATACCAGCTCCAAACATCCTCTCTGATACCCAGGCGCGAAGATGGGCACATCGCCAGGTGAGCACGGCTCCCCGGGCCCCTCCGGCTCGGAATTTAGATCCACTACGACACCGTCAGAGATTTCAATATCCATTCGGTCACTATCCTGCCCATCCACGATCCCGGCGGGTGGTCCATCAAAACCATGCAGGGGACCCTCCTGACCGCCGTTCAGTTCTGTATTAAACCATGCCTTGAAGCAATGGGGCACCACGTTCGCCAAACCCTCATCTACCCACACGATAGTAACTAGGATAAAGAGTAGTCTCTTCCTCCATCTCCCAAGGTACCCCAAAACGGACCGGGCGAATCTCCATTCTACGGACCTGAAAATATTTTGACAATGACGGGGTGAGATAAAATCTTAGCGAGTTAAAATCCCTAACCCTCGATTAGGACGCGAATTCTCCTTGAAGGCGGCCTAAGCACATGCCAAACATAAACTCACCTCGCCTCGGCACGTCCCTGCACATTAGTACGTCTCGCATGGTAATAATAGAGTAACATACATAATTAATAATCAGAACACAAATGAGAAATTCACGTGCAGTGTCGACACACGTGTTAAAATTATTACGACCCATCGGGCCACGGCCAGCACAAGTGTCGACGGTCTTTCCACCTAACCAGGCGTCGTCCCGCCCCGTCGGGCACGACATTGTCTAGGACTCCTGCCCAAACGGCATTCCATTAAGAAGCTTCGGTCCGGCCTCAACTGCGACTCGGCATCCGGACCTCCGCCGGGCATCCGATAAACTCGGGCATTATCCCTAAACTCCCGTTGGGTGACAGGTTCAATTAAGTGACCATTCACGCACATCATCAATCGAGCCTACTTTAATTGCCACAATATAACCGACAACACAACATTTTCTTTTTCAAATAATAAACTTGGCAATTATTCCATATTTAAAAATCCCAGTAAAATAATCGTGCGTGGTCACGTATTCAAAATCGAACCGTCAAACTTAGTACACTCTCATTTTAAAACTCCACAGTTTTATCTAGCATGTAAGATTTGGCGTCCAAACCCGACACCTCAAATTTTTTCCATTTAATTGCTTGTGAAACCGAGTTTTATAATAATAATCAATATCTACCATCAAGCAATCGACCACATAATATCGGACGTGTAAACAATCAAAATCACCAATAATTTCATCCAAGAAAACGAGCGTAAAATTCTACGTTACGACTAATCTGTTACTAATTACGCTAATTGCGATTAATTAATTAAATGACGATTAAATTAAGTAAATTACGATTAATTAAACTAAACCCAATTAATTAATCTAACCATGAATAATTAACCTAATCGTAGTTACTTAAACTAATCGCAATTAAAATTAAACTAAACCATTCTTAATCTGAATTAAACTAAACTAAGCTTAAGTATGATTAACCACTATTAGTGATAATCTAATCACCCCTAAGCGCAATTAACGGCCTAATCAAAGATTAGGGAGTTAACTCACGGATTTTCGACGGCGGTGGGCTCGCGGCGACGGCGACGCGACGGCATTGAGGACGTGCCACTCATGAATCGAATGGGGCTCAACGGCAGCAATGGCGGTCCTTCCAAGCTCTCGGCCAAAGGGGGGAAAGGCTCGGCTGCCGGTGCTAGACGCGGAGGTGGAGCTGCGGGTGGTGGGGATGGAGTTGCTAGTGGTTGCTGGGCGTGAATGGTGGGTGGAGTGGTGATGACGAGGCTGCTGGCGGGTGGTGCTTAACGCGGAAGAGCTGGACGTTAGTGGTGTTTGCTGGCGGTGAGAAGGAGATAAGATGGCGATGGGAGTTGTGGCTGGTCGTGGACTGAGGTGCAGTGGAGTTGGCGGGCGTGAGGTGCTAGAGTGATGCTGGCGGTAGTGGAATGAAGATGATGATGGGATGAGGTGATGTGCAGCAGCCCAATGGAGGAAAACGCAACAAACCAGAACCAGGGGAAGGGAAAACGTGAGGGGAAAATGAAAGCAGAAAGGAAGAAGCAATCTGCAGAAGGAGGGGGGCTGTTCACGTATGAGAGAGGGAGAGAGTAAAGAGAGAGGGAGAGAGAGAAACAAGGCCCAATCACAATTCTTGGGAAAATATGGTCACCCAATACAAATTAACTCTAATTTCTCAAAATTAAAGCTTTTTTGGGTGGAAAAATCTAATTTCTCATCCCCATCCGAATTTCATTTCCTTTTTCTTTTTGTCTGAAAATCATTTTTCCACAAAATTTCGGACTCGTCGAAAATTCGATGAAAAATGAGACATCCAATTTATAAATCGTGACACGCTCGAACGTTTGATTCCCACAACCGAATTAAATTTCGTGGTTAAAATCGATCGAATGCAAATTTAGTACGACCTAATCTATCGGATAGCTTTTAGGGTTTTTAGTGCGTTTGACCCATGGTCAATAATTTTCAATCCACGTTTGTTCATCTTCGAATCGTAGAAGACCCTTGGTTGTCATGTAATCGCGAGGGTTCAATTACGTATCCTAAATATAATATCAATAGAAAATCGGATTATTGTTGTTTGACGCAACTATCGTAATCATGCGAAACCACCTGCAATTCAACTACGTACTTCATTAACTCAGCTTATATTTGTTCGCTAATCGATTTATAACAATGTCATATTGACCCTTGTCGATTATTATGGTCGAGTGGTCGATTTCTAATCGAATTCTCTAGTCTGTCGCGTTTATATCCCGGCCTCACCTAATAGATTAGTCAACTCGTAAGTGATCAGTTCCGAGTAAAATAACCATAAGTGCGTCGATGAAATAACCATTTCATATATTCGAAACAGGAGCCAAATTTTGGGATGTCACAATGAGGATGGCTCACAATCCGATAGTCTATGCTTCCATTAAAGCATTTTCCGAAGCACATGACCTACTTGAGAAAAGATCCGGAGCTAAATATTAAAAAAAGCAAAAAGTCTAATTTTTGTTGCCGTTTCCATTTCGTTGTTAAGGATTGTAAGTCTCGCCTCTACATATAACATTTAGATTGCAAAAGCTTTGAAGGAAGATTCTAATTCCAGTCCGCAATACACGTTTAAGCTCTAGAGTAAAAGAAAGTTCTGCCGCATCAGTCTGTCATGCTGTAGCTCGTACATGCTAGCGAGGCAATCAGATTTTTGTTATCCTCCAAACTCCACAGATGACGATAGTAATTCATTTTCCTTTTCCAGAGTCACATAGATAATTTAGATCAACTGTGTCAAGCCAAAAACTCGTGTATAGAAACAGAATCATTATGGGAATACCGGGAGAGACACATGGGATTGATCATTAATCTGACGGTTTTGATGTATATATTGATTGTCGATCTCAAATGACACAATGCCATGCTGTACATGTTACAAAAATTTTACTATAGATGCGGTTGTCAAAGTGGCATATCTAGAGACTATGGTTTTCTAGTGGTTAACAATGTTGAGAAGGGAAACCCTCAATTTCACCAGGCGCCTGAAAATGCATTCCAAGTCATCCTCAATTTCTTGAATGCTCGCCTCTAGTTCCTCCAATCGCTTTGACAGATCGCCTACTTGATTATTGATGTCTTTGCTTGATCTGAGGGAGAGCACGACGGCATCCAAGCCTTGCACTTCATTGGTTTCCTTTCCTCCGTCACATGATACGCGTTTAGGTCCCAGCAGTTTCGACACTCGGGACCAGCCTCTAGGCTTCGTGCTTGCACTTGTCAGATCAAGGAAACTTAAGAGGGACCCGAATACGGAAACACTGATCTCTCCAGCTTCAGTTAGTATGCTGAGGGTAGCTTCATTGTGAGAGGCCTTCTTAGAGCCTTCCTTCTTCACATTTCTCAAGTACTTGCTGATTACTTTGTTCAACTTTTTTCTAGAGTTGATGTATGCTTCTACGTCAACGGCGAAGCTGGAATCTCCTCTTTTCCTTCTTCTCAATGATGATTTGAGCTCCTGGATACATTCCTTCGTCTGTGAGAAAGCTTCCCTCACGTTCCCGCAAACGTCTAAGTGCATGTTGATGTGCACTCCTCTGTGAGAAGGACAGTCAGTAAGAAGCTGCGGTTCTCAATTGTTGATGTGCACTCCTTTGGCTTTTGAGGACCGCTAGTTACCGGACCTCAATCATCCTAGAAATCATATATCATCCGATGACTATCCACAAACAAAGAATGGGTTATATGCTTATATTTCCTGGACACTAAAATTAAATTAGACAGAGATGCATATATTGCCTAATCCAGCAATTTTCTGAGACTTGGTCGAGAAGGCTGCAGCTCGAAAGCAGGACCTACAGCATGAGTGTCACGCCCCGAACCCGAGCATGCGAACATCCCTCAGCGGTCGATTAAAAATGTGATGTCTCAGGACGCGTCGTCGACCCATTTTATTTCTATCTTTCGATTAAACGCATACGGAAATGAATTTAATTAAACACCTAGTGTAACAATAATAGTAGGGATAGTAAAACACAACGACGATTTTTCACAAACTACGATCTATATACTATCAGGTTAACCCAAGGAGTTTCATATGTACAAACCTACTACAAAACGGACTCCTACGCGACCTACTAACTAAAAGGGTCAAGGTCGGGGTTAACTTCCAACTAGACCAGCTCCAAACATCCACTCTAATGCCCAGGCGCGAAGATGGGCACATCGCCAGGTGAGCACAGCTCCCGGGCCCCTCCGTCTCAATCTCGGAATCTGCATCCACTACGACACCGTCAGGGATGTCAATATCCATGGGGTCATTGTCCTACCCATCCACGATCTCGACGGGTGGTCCATCAAAACCATGGAGGGGACCCTCCCAACCGACGTTTGGTTCCGTAATAAACCAAGCCTTGAAGCGATGGTCACCACCTTCGCCAAACCCACATCTACCCACACCGCAATAACTACTAACTCGCGAAACTTATTGGTCCCAGGGATAGGATAGAGAGTAGTCTCTACCGCCATCTCCCAGGGGACCCCAAAACAGACCGGGCGAATCTCCATTCTACAGACCTGAAAATATTTTGACAACGATGGGGTGAGATAAAATCTCAGCGAGTTAAAATCCCTAAGCCTCGATTAGGACGCAAATTCGTCTCGAAGACGGCCTAAGCACACGCCAAACATAAACTCACATCGCCTCGGCGCATCCCTGCACATTAGTACGTCTCGCACGGTAATAATAAAGTAACATACGTAATTAATAATCAGAACACAAACGAGAAATTCACGCGCATTGTCGACACACGTGTTAAAATTATTACGACCCCTCGAGCCATGGCCAGCACAAGTGTCGGCGGTCTTTCGGCCCAACCAGGTGTCATCCCACCCCGTCAGGCATGGCATCATCTAGGACTCCTGCCCAAACGGCATTCTATTAAGGAGCTTCGGTCCAGCCTCAACCGCGACTTGACATCCAGACCCCCGCCGAGCATCCGATAAACTCGGGCATCGTCCCCAAACTCCCGTTGGGTGACAGGTTCAATTAAGTGACCACTCACGCACATCATCAATCGAGCCCACTTTAATTGCCACAATATAACCGAGAACACAACACTTTCTTTTTGAAATAATATACTTGGCAATTTTTCCATATTTAAAAATCCCGGTAAAATAATCATGCATGGTCACGTATTCAAATCGAACCATCAAACTTAGTACACTCTCATTTTAAAACTCCACGGTTTTATCTAGCACGTAAGATTTGGCATCCAAACCCGACACCTCACATTTTTTCCATTTAATTGCCTATGAAACCAAGTTTTATAATAATAATCGATATCTACCATCAAGCAATCACCACATAATATCGGATGTGCAAACAATCAAAATCACGAATAATTTCATCCAAGAAAACGAGCATAAAATTCTACGTAACAACTAATCTATCACTAATTACGCTAATTGTGATTAATTAAATAAATGACGATTAAATTAAGTAAATTGTGATTAATTAAACTAAACTCAATTAATTAATATAACCATGATTATTTAACTTAATCGTAGTTACTTAAACTAATCATAATTAAAATTAAACTAAACCATTATTAATCTCAATTAAACTAAACTAAGCTTAAGTAAGATTAACCACTATTAGTGCTAATCTAATCACCCCTAAGTGCAATTAAGGGCATAATCAAATATTAGGGAGTTAACTCATGGGTTTTTGACGGCGATGGCGATGGCGATGGCGATGCGACGGCGTTGAGGATGTGTCACTCATGAATTGAATGGGGCTCAACGGCGGCGGTGGCGGTCCTTCCAAGCTCTCGGCCAAAGGGGGCCGTGGGGGAAGGCTCGGCTGCTGATGCTAGACGTGGAGGTGCGGGCGGTGGGGATGGAGTTGCTAGTGGTTGCTAAGCGTGAACGGTGGGTGGAGTGGTGATGGCGAGGCTGCTAGCGGGCGGTGCTAAACGCGGAAGAGCTGGATGTCGGTGGTGTTTGCTGGCGGTGAGAAGGAGATAAGATGGCGATAGGAGTGGTGGCTGGACGTGGACTGAGGTAGAGGTGTCAACGGTTCGGTTCGGTTTGGTTTTTCGGTTTTTGATTTTCAGGGTTTGATTTTTGGTTTTTTCTTTCGTAGCTCATTAAAAACCCTTTTAACCTAATCTTTGGATTAGACAAGAACTGAGTTGCGTATATTTTGTTAGACAAGATTGCCTCTCTCTCTTGTTATTCCCTCTCCTCTTCCTCTCTCTTCATCAAGCTGCTGCTGCTGCTTCTGCTTCGTCGTCGTCCTCTGCGCCTTCGCCGGCGTCTCATGCAAGTCCTCCCGCATGGCCTCCATTGAGCTCGCCAACCTCCGCTTGAGCACTCACTTCCGCTCTGTTTCTTCCCATCTCCTGACTCTGGGGTCCTTGGAGTCTCTGTCTCTGACCGCCGCCAACATCGCTGGCACTCTGGCCTTCCCGCCCGAATCCAAATGCAATGCGATCCTGAGCAGCCTAGATATATCCGAGAACGCCTTGTCCGGCCCAATCTCGGGTATCACTAGCTTGGGTCCTTGCCAGAACCTCAAAGTCCTCAACTTTTCCGGCAACAACCTCAATAACTCCGGACAAGAAAGTGCCACCGGCCTCAAGGGGCTCGAGAGTTTGCAGGTTCTTGACCTTTCCTTCAACAAGATTTTTGGGTCTAATGTCAATGTTTCCCGGGTTTTGTCCGGCGGATGCGGTGCCATGACTCACCTGTCCCTGAGAGGGAACAAGTTGACTGGGGATGTGGATGTCTCGGGCTGCAACAAGTTGCAATACTTGGACATATCCCAGAACAACATCTTCGTGAGCGTTCCTTCCCTCGGAGATTGCTCGGCCTTGGTGTTGGGAAAATATGGCTTCGAATAGGGTAGAACAATGAAGACGGATCTTTAGAGTACTCGAGTCGGACTTTGAGGCGTGATATCACTTTCTTTAAGGATTTATTTGCCCCACAAAGTTGCTAATGGTCACCGGCAAATATCCTCCAGGATACAACAAAGTCTCAAATTGAGAATACTAGATAGCAATTCTAGTATTTCTCCAGGATCTCTCTAGGAAACAATTGAAAGAATGGCTGTCGTTTTTCAAAAAGAAGACTCGAAAAGATGAAAAAAGATCACTCGTTTTCTTTCTCAATCTGACAAGTATATATAAACTAGTCTTAAAAAACGAAGACAACTCTTCGTGAAAAGTTGCGAAATGAACATCTCGAAATTTGCTCAAATAAACAAAGGTGTTTATTCGTAAGAAGTTAAAACCGAACCAATGCAACCCTTCGGGAAAGGTTGCAAACCGAACGGGTATCATATGCAAATGAAAATACACAAATAAATTCGGAATAATGATTAATAATTAATTATTTAATAAATAAAATTTCGAATTTTCATTTTATATTTTATTTCCGAAAATTCTCAAAACAAAAATAAAATAAATAATAAAAGGATTAGTGCTAATTAAACTGCGGACGTGCTAAGTGCGCCAAAATCGCGCACCCGCACGCGGGTATGGTGGGGTCTAGCCCCACCCAATCATTACTTTAAATATACAAAGTAAATCTCACACTTTTAAACTAGTTTACTTCTTCCCACCTTTCCCATGTGGGACAAAGTAAAAAGCACTCATTTTTGTTTTAACAAACAAAACTCCAACACTTGGAGCATCTGGATGCGTCCTCCAACAGGTTTATGGCGATATCGGGGGCTGTTCATGTATGAGAGAGGGAGAGAGAGAAACAAGAGCCAATCACAACTCTTGGGAAAAATATCTCAAATTTTTCCATAATCACACATGCCTCAAAAGTCTCCTACGCTCATCTTGATCACCCAATCACAAATTAATTCTAATTTCTCAAAATTAAAGTCTTTTTGGGATAGAAAAATCCAATTTCTCAGGGAAAAGTACCAAAAAAGTCATAAACCTATTGCATTTGTACCATTTCAATTCTAAACTTTTCAATTAGACCAATTCAGTCCTAAACCTTTTAATATTGGTACCAATTCAGTCCATTTGGCCAATTTTGGCCAGCCGACGCTGACGTGGACGTCGATCGGTGGCTAGACGTGGCAATTTTTATGATTTTTTTTTGAATTTTTTTTGAATTTTTTTTGAATTTTTTTTAATTTTTTTTCTTTTTTCTTTTCTTTTTCCTTTTTTTTTCTGTCTTCTTCCTAACGGTGGCCAGTGAGCCTTTGGTGAGGCTCAGAGGCTTGCCGGCCACTGGGCGAGGGTCGCAAAGCCCTCACCTGCCGCCGACGAGGGTCACGGCCCTCGCCCAACCTCTCCCAAGGCTGCCGGCGAGGCATCTTCGCCCGAATCTGGATGAGGCCAGCCTTGCCCGAATCTGGGTGAGGCCAGCCTCGCCTGTGGCCCTAGGCGAGGCCAAGCGAGGCCGCAAGCAAAGGCGGCCTCGCCCAGATCTGGGCTAAGCTGCCTCGCCCGCAGCCCTAGGCAAGGCCAAGCGAGGGCCACTCGGTCTCGTGCAAGGCCGCGAGCGAGGCTAGCCTCACCCAAATTTGGGCGAAGCCGCCTCGCCGACAGCCCTGGGAGAGGCCGAGCGAGGGCCGCGACCCTCACCAACGGCAGGCGAGGGCTTCGCGACCCTCACCGCTAGGAAGAAGGCCGAAAATTAATAAAAAAATTCAAAAAAAATAATTAGAAAAATCATAAAAATTGTTGCGTCGGCCGGCCAAAATTAGCCGGATGAAATGAATTTGTACCAATATTAAAAGGTTTAGGACTAAATTGGTCCAATTAAAAATTTTATGACTGAAATAGTTCAATTAAAAAGTTTAGGATAGGTTTATGACTTTTTTGGTACTTTTCCCCAATTTCTCATCCCCATCCGAATTTCATTTCCTTTTTCTTTTTGTCCAAAAATCATTTTTCCGCAAAATTTCGGACTCGTCGACAATTCGACAAAAAATGAGACGACATCCAATAAATAAATTGTGACACGCTCGAACATTCGATTCTCAAAACCAAATTAAATTTCGTTGTTAAAATCGATCAATTGCGACTTTAGTACGACCTAATCTATCGAGTAGCTTTTAGGGGTTTTAGCGCGTTTGACCCGTGATCGATAATTTTCAATCCACATTTGTTCATCTTCAAATCGTAGACGACCCTCGGTTGTCATGTAATCACGAGGGTTCAATTACCTATCTTGAATATAATATCGATAGAAAATTGGTTTATTGCCGTTCGACATAAATATCGTAATCATGCGGAACAGCCTACAATTCGACTACGTACTTCCATTGAACCAGCTTATATCCGTTCGCTAATCGATTTATAACAGTGTCGTATTGATCCTTGCCGATTATTATGGTCGAGCGGTCGATTTCTGATCAAATTCTCTAGTATGTCATGTTTATATCCCTTAACGGCCTCACCTAATAGATTAGTTAACTCGTGAGTGATCAGTTCCGAGTAAAATAACCATAAGCGCGTCGATTAAATAACCACTTCATATATTCGAAACAGAGGCCAAATTTCAGGATGTCACAATGAGCATGGCTCACAATCAGATAGTCTCATTCTATGCTTCCATTAAAGCATTTTCCGAAGCACATGACCTGCTTGAGAAAAGATCCGGAGCTAAATATTAAAAAAGCAAAAAGTCTAATTTTTGTTGCCGTTTCCATTTCGTTGTTAAGGATTGTAAGTCTCGCCTCTACATATAACATTTAGATTCCAAAAGCTTGGAAGGAAGCATCTAATTCCAGTCCGCAATACACGTTTAAGCTCTAGAGTAAAAGAAAGTTCTGCCGCATCAGTCTGTCATGCTGTAGCTCGTACATGCTAGCGAGGCAATCAGATTTTTGTTATCCTCAAAACTCCGCCGATGAAGATAGTAATTCATTTTCCTTTTCCAGAGTCACATAGATAATTTAGATCAACTCTGTCAAGCCAAAAACTTGTGTATAGAAACAGAATCATTATGGGAATACCGGGAGAGAGACATGGGATAGATCATTAATCTAACGGTTTTGATGTATATATTGATTGTCGATCTTGAATGACACAATGCCGTGCTGTACATGTTACAAAAATCGTACTATAGATGCGGTTGTCAAAGTGGCATCCCTAGAGACTACGGTTTTCTAGTGGTTAACAATGTTGAGAAGGGAAACCCTCAATTTCACTAGGCGCCTGAAAATGCATTCCAAGTCATCCTCAATTTCTTGAATGCTCGCCTCCAGTTCCGCCAATCGCTTTGACAGATCGCCTACTTGATTATTGATGTCTTTGCTGGATCTGAGGGAGAGCGCGACGGCATCCAAGCCTTGCACTTCATTGGTTTCCTTTCCTCCGTCACATGATACGCGTTTAGGTCCCAGCAGTTTCGACACTCGGGACCAGCCTCTAGGCTTCGTGCTTGCACTTGTCAGATCAAGGAAACTTAAGAGGGACCCGAATACGGAGACGCTGATCTCTCCAGCTTCAGTTAGTATGCTGAGGGTAGCTTCATTGTGAGAGGCCTTCTTAGAGCCTTCCTTCTTCAAATTTCTCAAGTACTTGCTGATTACTTTGTTCAACTTTTTTCTAGAGTTGATGTATGCTTCTACGTCAACGGCGAAGCTGGAATCTCCTCTTTTCCTTCTTCTCAAAGATGATTTGAGCTCCTGGATACATTCCTTCGTCTATGAGAAAGCTTCCCTCACGTTCCCGCAAACGTCTAAGTGCATGAGAGAAAGGTCCAACGACTCTTCGAAGGGACTTCTCAGGTGGGAAAGAAACTGTTGAGTGAGAGGCAACTGAAGCAAGTCATCGATGCAGTCATACAAGCTCTTGAGTTGTCCCAAACTCTGGGATGCCGATGAGGACGAGGACGCCGCTGCTGATGATCTGAGCCTAGACAAATGCTCCTCTGCGGTTGTCGCGAGAGGGTGGCTCCTAGAAGGTAAGCTGATTGATCGGAAATGGCCGCTAATTTTCGAGGTCTCGATTGATGAAGCCATCTTTCAGAGAAGGAGGCTTGTTAACTTCTCTGGATGTAATTTTTTCTATGAGAGAGAGTTGTTCTAGGCAGGCCTTGTTATAACTCATGAAACAACAATCAAAACAAAAAACATCTCAGTTGTTCGAGGGAGAGAAAGGATGAAAAAACAGAGCATAGAACTTCATACATCTTATTCCTAGGAAAAACTGTCGAATACCACAACTAAATACAAAGCAGAAACTGCTCACATACGTGCAACACATAACTGCACACAAACGTGCTATTAACTTTCTAGAAAATAGCAAAAACACTAACTGCATAACTAAATGAACTTGACTGTTTTTTTTTATAATAAAAACAGAGGAAAACAGAGGAAAAACGCGACCGAAAACAGCAGCACTAAGACAATTCCAACAAACTCCTCCTTGGATCAGTTGCTGCTGCAGATTCCTATTTTCTCTCTTAACAGCGAAATCTTCCAGCCTGAAGTGGTTTTGTGAACATATATGCAAGCTGATCTTCAGATTTGCAATAGACCAACTTAACTTCGCCACTTTGTTGCACCTCATGTAGAAAGAAAAATTTGACTTTAAAATGTTTGGTTTTGTCATGGAAAACTGGATTCTGTGATATTGCTAGAGTAGCCTGATTGTCAACATTAACTTGAATGCAATCGCTAGAATTCAACCACAAATCCTTCATTATCTTCTTCAGCCACAAAGCTTGATTTGCAGTTGCAATAGTTGCTATAAACTCAGCATCTGCAGTAGACTGAGCTACAATCTCTTGCTTTTTAGAACACTAGGAGAAACAAGCAGAACCAAGACTAAAATAATATCCAGACGTACTCTTCATGTCATCTACTAAACCAGCCCAGTCACTATCATAAAATCCTTGCAAATTAAACTTCTGACCTTTCTTAAACTTCACACCAAAGAACAATGTTCCTTTGAGATATCTCAAGACCCTTTTTGCTGCAACCAAATGTAACTGACTAGGACAACTTATAAACCTGGATAAAACACTCAAAACAAATAGAATATCTGGTCTAGTTGTTGTAAGATACATGAGACACCTAATCAGACTTCTATACATAGAAGCATCTACTGCATCTGTTCCATCATTCTTGTGCAGCTTCTCTTTAGCAGCCATAGTAGTGCTTACACTTCGACAATCTTCCATCTGAAACTTCTTTAGAATTTCCTTCATGTATTTTTTCTGACAGATGAAGATCTCATATGAAGCTTGTTTGACTTCCAAACCCAAAAAATAAGCCATCTTTCCCAAGTCTGACATCTCAAAAACTGCAAATAGGTCTTGCTTCACCTTCTCTATCAATTCCATATCATTCCCTGTCACTAATAGATCATCTACATAAAGTGACAGAATTACAACACTATGATTCACCTTCTTTACATAAAGAGTGAACTCACTTAAGCTTTTTACAAAGCCAAAATCCTGCAAATATCGATCTATCTTCCCATACCAAGCTCTTGGAGCCTGCTTCAGTCCATATAGAGCTTTCTTCAACCTGTATACACTCTCTTCTTGCCCTTAGATACTGAAGCCTTCAGATTGTTCAACAAAAATCTCCTCCTCAAGCTCTCCATTCAGGAATGCAGACTTGACATCTAACTGAAATATAGGCTACCCCTTCTCTGCTGCAATAGCTAACAGTAGTCTTATTGTATCAAGTCATGCAATAGGAGCAAATGTTTCAGAATAGTCTACTCCCCATATTTGTGCATAGTCTTTCACCACCAGTCTAGCTTTGTGTTTATTGACAGAACCATCAGGATTAAGTTTTGTTCTAAACACCCAATTAACCCCAATCACATTCTTATCAGATGGTCTGTCAAGCCAAAAACTTGTGTATAGAAACAGAATCATTATGCGAATATTGGGAGAGAGACATGGGATAGATCATTAATCTAAAGGTTTTGATGTATATATTGATTGTCGATCTCGAATGACACAATGCCGTGCTGTACATGTTACAAAAATCCTACTATAAATGCGGTTGTCAAAGTGGCATCCCTAGAGACTATGGTTTTCTAGTGGTTAACAATGTTGAGAAGGGAAACCCTCAATTTCACTAGGCGCCTGAAAATGCATTCCAAGTCATCCTCAATTTCTTGAATGCTCGCCTCTAGTTCCTCCAATCGCTTTGACAGATCGCCTACTTGATTATTGATGTCTTTGCTGGATCTGAGGGAGAGCACGACGGCATCCAAGCCTTGCACTTCATTGGTTTCCTTTCCTCCGTCACATGATACGCGTTTAGGTCCCAGCAGTTTCGACACTCGGGACCAGCCTCTAGGCTTCGTGCTTGCACTTGTCAGAGCAAGGAAACTTAAGAGGGACCCGAATACGGAGACGCTGATCTCTCCAGCTTCAGTTAGTATGCTGAGGGTAGCTTCATTGTGAGAGGCCTTCTTAGAGCCTTCCTTCTTCAAATTTCTCAAGTACTTGCTGATTACTTTGTTCAACTTTTTTCTAGAGTTGATGTATGCTTCTACGTCAACGGCGAAGCTGGAATCTCCTCTTTTCCTTCTTCTCAATGATGATTTGAGCTCCTGGATACATTCCTTCGTCTGTGAGAAAGCTTCCCTCACGTTCCCGCAAACGTCTAAGTGCATGAGAGAAAGGTCCAACGACTCTTCGGCGGGACTTCTCAGGTGGGAAAGAAACTGTTGAGTGAGAGGCAACTGAAGCAAGTCATCGATGCAGTCATACAAGCTCTTGAGTTCTCCCAAACTTTGGGATGCCGATGAGGACGAGGACACCGCTTCTGATGATCTGAGCCTAGACAAATGCTCCTCTGCGGTTGTCGCGAGAGGGTGGCTCCTAGAAGGCAAGCTGATTGATCGGAAATGGCCACTAATTTTCGAGGTCTCGATTGATGAAGCCATCTTTGAGAGGAGGCCTGTTAACTTCTCTGGATGTAATTTTTTTCTATGAGAGAGTTGTTCCAGGCAGGCCTCCCACACCCTTGTATATTTATACCGAGCAAGACGCAGTCCACAATCCCATTCTTGCGGCCTCGCATTACCTGTCATGTCATGGATCTTCCGACAGCCTCCCGACAATGCCTCCGCTGGTTTGCCCATCTATACGAAACGAGAATCAATAGTAGCGATCTAATGGTTTAAAAGAAACTCGTACACGCGTGTAACGTGTCTTGAGGATTCTTAGACAGAGGGGCGACCATGCTATAGTGCATCATTAAATGCTGAACCTGAGCTGTGGGCTCGAAAAATATTCATCTGGTGGCAGAGCCTGGAGACAAGTGGAATCTTTACATCGGGGAGTCTATGCATTGCACATGTTAGAGTTCATCCAAAAACCTCTCGTCAGTGTCTCCTTCGGGTTCCCGGTCTCTAAAACATATGAAATTTTATATGCTTTCAATAATCACACATACGTGCAGCTTGCTTCCAGGATCTCAGACAAGAGGATGGCAATGGAAGATCATGCATGCTTTAAAGTTGACGTTGAGCATGTGGATGTCGACTATTCATGTGATAATGGAGCTTGGGGACAAACAGAATCATTACAGCATCGCAGCTTTTGACAAGCTAGAAGTCGTCTCTTATCACCATCTCTATTCTTGAGGCTGACTAATTGTTGGCATCTCTTCAGGAGCGATAATGAGGACTAGTTTAGGCGACTCCGAGAAGGACAGTCAGTAAGAAGCTGCGGTTCTCAATTGTTGATGTGCACTCCTTTGGCTTTTGAGGACCGCTAGTTACCAGACCTCAATCATCCTAGAAATTAAATATTATCCGATGTCTATCGACAAACGAAGAATTGGTTAAGTCACACCTTGAAACTTCAAGTAAGAGGGATGACACGGCCGTCCTTACACATGAAGGACACAATCTCAAATATAACCAAGTGCCTGATATCAAAGTGTATATCTCCAAATATATGTACATATCAAATAAACTAACAAGTTGGTAACAACATCATAATTTCTATAGTCCAAAAAAAAAATACGTACAATCAGAACTCGGCCAACCCAACAACTTACAACAACTATTTAAACAATTCCTTAAAATATCTCAAAATATAACTCTCAAAAGTTTCCAAGTAGCGCTCTCATCCTACTTGTTGCTAATCCTAGGACCTAAAAATATGAAAGATTAGTGGAATGAGTAACTACAGCTCAGTGAGTAGTGCATACCGTCAAAGCATATCAAACATTCTCATTGTACAGTCAGAACTCAAAGACATGGCTCATTAATGCCAAACCAAAACATAATAACTTGTATGAATAAAAAGCATCTTATATTACTTCAACCTAGCTATATCAAATAGCAGAATTTCCTATTCATCCATAATATCAAAATAGGCATCACTAGTTAAGTTCAATAATCGAACTCGTCCTATTTCATATCAACGGTTCATTCCATGCTTAATATCTAACTCAAGACTCTAGAGGTGGCTCTCATGAATTTATGTTATCATGTAACACTTAGTCATTACTCCACATATAGCAACAATACAATACTCTAGAGGTGGCTCCTACAAAATTACATTATAGTGTAGCACTTAACCCCTTTTCTATGCATGTCAATAGTTTAAGGCCCTAGAGGTGGCTCCCAAATAACTCGAGTCGCCATGTAGCACTAAGCCCTTGACTATGAGGCTCTACAGGTGACTCCCATGAAGTTTCGTTATCATGTAGCACTTAGTCTATTACCTGTTCATATCACACTTGATTTCCATATCATCTTTCAATAATCATCATATAATCACATAAATAAAATGTACCAAAACAGCACGCATAACCCTTCAAGAAAGGTTTGTCGAATCATCTCATAATAACTCAAAAAAACTTAGCACTCTATCCATCTTTATACAACAAATGGATCCTCACGTTTATACACAAGTATGTCGAGTTACTTTTACCTCAGTACATGAGTTTCACAAAACCAAAGAAAAAATTAGTACTACTCATCTGAGGATGCCCCAAAATCAAATAACACACGTTACTTGAGCCGTCAATCTCATGATCCCATCAAATTAGCAAGAAACAACATTAAATTTGGATAACACGCTACTTCAACTACGAAACGGCTATATTATGACTAAACGTTAACAAAACAACTCATATGCGATAATAAATCGCATAATCAAAGCAATTAATCAAGCCGTTCGCAACACGGAGCTTGAATGCAAAACTTGATCACGCTATAACTTTCTCCACCGAATCCCGTTCCAAACATATTTTTAGTCAATAGAAAACCCTTCAAACATATTATAAGAATCCCAACTTAACCATCCCAAAATTAAGCTAAAAGCCAACAAAATAAAGGCCCGAAGTTGCTGGACACGTATTGTTTGTTGCATGCAGAAAACTTCGAAATTTTGTTTCGAACAAACCATAAGCTCAAATAAAAAATCTGTAAAATCCTATGGCTCCATGATACCCTAAAAAATTATCATTTCTACAAAAATGCGTAGCTCAACGACTCAAAAATCTGATTTCACTGCCCGATTTTCCCAAGATTTCGAATTTGAGCCCTAATCCTGGAAAATACTTTGATTGGACGAAGGGGGGACTTGAGCACTTACTGGGCATTGCGTTACGAGTTGAGTTGGCTTGGCAAGGCGTCTAGGGCATACACACACCAAACGCCCTCTCTCTTTCTCCTCTTCTTTTTCTTCTTCTTCTTTTTTTCCTTTTTCTCTCTCTCTCTTTTCTTTTTTTTTCTCTCTCCCGACTGCTTCGGGCTCTCTTAAAAGGGTTGAGCCCCCCTTTTATTTGACTTTTCAACCCTCTTTATTTTCTTTTTCTTTTTTTTTCTTTAAAACAAAAGTGGGTCTCACCACTTATTGAAAAGTCAAATATTACATTATACCCTCTTTACAAATAATTTTGTCCTCGAAATTTGATCCTACCTTAATTATCAAACAAATGAGGATATTTGCATCTTATCTCCTCTTCACGTTTCCAAGTGGCCTCTCTCTTGGTGTGGTTTTGCCATTATATCTTCACATAAGGAATAGTTCGTTGTCGCAACACTTGATCCTTCTTATTGACGATGCGAATAGGCTACTCCTCATATGTTAAGTTTTCTTGTAACTTCAACGATGAAAAATCCAATATGTGGTCAGCATTTGGCACATATTTTCTCGAAAAAAGAGACATGAACATATTATGAACACACCACCGCCTGCGGTGGCCCAGTTGGATAAGGCTCTCCAATGAAACTAAACGAGAGTGGAGGGGGTCGAATCCCGCTGGCCGCACGGGATCTGAAGCGCGACGTCGGGGTGGTGGGTCCTCCGCTAACGTCGCTCCAGGGTTTACCCGCCGGCTACCGGCTGTACGGGGTTCCCTGGGTACCAAAAAAAAAAAAAAAAACATATTATGAACACCTGATAGTGCTAGTGGCAAAGCCAATTTATAAGCGACTTCACTAATCCTTTCTAAGATCAAAAATGGTCCGCGTATCTTGGACTCAACTTCTCACGTGTGTCAAATCTTATTACGTCCTTCGTAGGAGAAACTTTTAAGAATGCGTGATCCCCCACACTAAATTCTAACTTGTGTCTTTCAAGATCCACATAACTTTTATGACGACCTTGAGCTGTTTTGAGATGTTCTCGAACCAACCTAACTTTCTCTTCAGACTGTTGAATGAACTCGGGACCAATTAGTCTTTTCTCACCAACATTGTCCCAACAAATAGGACTCTGCATTTTTTGCCATAAAAAGCTTTAAAATGTGCCACCTTAATGTTGTAATGATAATTGTTGTTATAAGAAAAATCCATCAAATATAGACATCCCTAGAACTACCAAAGTCAATGATGCATGATCTCAACATATCCTCTAAGGTCTATATCATTCTCTCTAACTGTTCATCTATCTATGGGTGAAAAGTTATACTCAAGAGTTTAACCAACGCTCCTTGCAAACTCTTCCAAAAGTTAGACACAAATCTAGGATCCCTATCATAAACAATACTTACTGGAACTCCATCAAGCTTCACTATCTCATTAATATATCTCTTTGCCATGTCTTCAATTGAAAGACCGAATTGATATGACAAAAAGTGAGCAAACTTAGTCAATCAATCAACAATCACCCATATAACATTCTTATCACTTGGCGTCCTCGATAGACCAACTATAAAGTTTATAGCAATATGCTCCCACTTCCATTTAGGTATCTCTAGATGTTGCAATTGTCCACCTGATTTTTTTATGCTCAATTTTCACTTGCTGGCAAACTAGACATTGATCGATGAATTTTACAACATCCTTTTCCATGTTGACTCACCTAAAGTTTTCTCTCAAGTCCCTATATATTTTAGTACTTCCAGGATGAATAGAAAATCTAGTGTTGTGAGCTTCTTGCGGGATCTCCTCTACAAATGTCTGGAACAATCGAAGGCAATTGGATGTGTTTACTAGATCATTTCAAGACAATCAATAGTTAGGTCGTAGACAAGATGGACCATACCAAGGACGATATAATGAAGATTTTCTTAAACAAATCAACTACAAAAATCCTAAAAATTGTATATGTTTTAGACAAGAACATTCTGAACAAATTCATGAAGACCTTGACCTATGAATCCAAGCACAAAATTCAGTAGAAAATCGAAAAATAGTAAATACGTCCAACAATCACAACAACGACAGAACACAAATCAATTTTCCAGGAACAGTGCATAGACTTTCGAAATGGATTTGAGCTAGTAAACGACTTCCGTTTGGGGCTCATAATATATCAAATCGAACCTTGTCGAACATAGATCAATTATCCAGAACACATTAACTCGAGATTTCAAGGTTTAGGACCTCGAATCTACCATAACAGAAACTAAGTCCAGAGGACTCACCAATTTCTAGAAATTGCAAATGAACACAATCAAAACATTGATCATCCATTATCCATTGCAGCATCTATAATCCATGATTTCAAGCATATAAAACCTCCTAAACCTTGAATCCTAGCCCCAGTCAACTAACTTGACCTCGCTTCATTGGATTCGAGTGTTAGATCATTACTTTTGCAATTTTCTCGAACCGCAACTGAATGAGCTTGATCAAGCCTTGATCAAGGACCGCCAGACTTCAAGGCATGTCGAGGATGTTAGATATTTCAGTAGTTTTGAAATATTTATTAGAAATTATGATCGTCATAAAAGTCATCATTTTTGTAATGGTTTTTTAACGGTCATATAACGGCTTTATAACTTTTGATTTATTACTTCATAAATTTTTCATTATTTTATAGCTATCATCTTTTTAATTACCAATTGATTTATGACGATCTCCTAACGACTCTCTCTTTTTCTTGTTTAAATATAAATTAAACTTCAAACCACAATCCTCGTAGATACAATACGTTCTCATATCTTTCCTTTTCTTTTTGCTGGGTTATACATAAAACTTGTTCTGTTTCCTTCTAATATTTAGTGCGGAGTATGGAGGAAGGTATGTTGTATCTTGGGAGGATAGCCACTGAAGCCTTACGCATCGAGTTTTGTACTTCGAGGGGCGGAATTATCCTTAAGGATAGTTTTGCACGCCTCATACATTTCTTTTTATTTTATAATCTTGTGTAATGTATTTCCAATTATTATTATTATTTTATGTATTCTAATACTTTTTCCAACAGAGGATTGTCATCGCAAGCTGTCGGAGCTGAGGGACAACCACCGGACTGCCGATAGGCTGTGAAACGGCTCAAGGAAGCTCACCGGCACACACGCAGGTCTTCGGCGCGAGGAGAGAGGGCTGATTAGAGGTCTTCCAGCGAGGGACAATAGCGGCGACACTTGCGACCAAGGAGGGGACGGCCAGGGGATGAGTGGTGTGCTGATGGATCACCAGTTGGGTGCCAGCAAGCATGGAGGCCGAGCACGCGTAGAGGGGGTAGAGAGAGAGAGAGAAATCTAATCTGAAAAATGGCCCCCTTCCTCGATTTTGGAGGGAAAAGTTGGTATATAGTCTAGTACAAGATGCAATCCTTCCAAGAATTAGGAATTGTTCTCCCTAGTCTAACAAACTTGATTAATCCCTAATTATGCGCACGTTAATTTGAATGGTCACAATGCATCTTCAATGGATGGTGACAATCAATTTCCGGGCTAATTTTGAAATTATGATCTAATTGGGGATATCGTAATTTCGCAAATCCGAGGACAATTGCTTAAATTTGAAAAATAAAGGTACGGATGCACTGGCCACGAGGTGAGCCACCTTATAGTGGTCGTCGATCGCTGGGGGCTTGTTGGGAAATGGCCAACCAATGACCGGTCGAGCTGGTCCAAATAGGTTTGGCTGGTTCGATTGGTTCACCCTTCTTTTTTTTTTTGTGCAATTTAGTCCTTGAAAAGAAATTTTGTTCAGTTCAGGATCAAAATGGGCAAATTTTCACAATTGTCTATCTCAAAATAGGAATTAATTAAAATTGAACTTAATTGACGTAACGAGAAATCAATTAGTTCAATTGCAAATATTAATGATGGCCTATAACATTCAGATTGATATTAGAATAAGGGTGTGACTTTTACATCCAGAATAAAGCGATGGCCACTGTCAAAATTGAACCTCAATCTATTAAACTAAATCTTATTCTAGAATGGGTCGACTTGAATTGCACTAATTGGAGCTCATTAGTTTGGATTTCTTAAGTTCAAGTAAACTATATCCGTCAAATTGGTGAGTTCTCAAATTAATTTGCCAAAATTGACCCCGAATTTAAACCTAACTCAAGAAAATGAGTTGAATAGGAGTGTCAGTATGCAAATCATGAAGAATTGATTTAAATCCCTTATTAGGGCTAAAAATGGCAATTTGCCCACCTACGTACCGAATCCCAAAATTAGTTGAATGAGTGAATGGATAATGACCTCTACATCAAATGTCATATGAGGAATTAAGCTAAAATATTAATAGAACAAAAGTAATTTCATTTTTTTGTCGATTTTGAGCCTACAACTGAGAAATTCGAAAAATGAAATTCTTAAGTGATTTTTGGAAAAAAAAAAATTGCGAAAGTCAAATTGAAGCTAAAAATAAAGTGATTCGTGAATTTTTATATTTTCCAATTTTTTATCAAAGATTCGATCAAAAATCAACCATCTAATTGACTTTTTTAAAAGGGCTAATTTATAATCAAATCTTTATTTTTTTTTCAAAACAAATGTGGCCAAAATGATATTAAGGTTAAAAGAGATCTTTTCATGCAAAAAAAATCAATTTTTAACTTGAGGTTAACTTTTAGTCAAAGAGTTGACTAAAAAGTCAATCCGAAAATCAACCATATGATCTTTTGAGTTTTTGATAGAAATGAACAGGAAAGTATCTATAAATAATTGGCCAAAAGAAATTAAAAAAAAAGACTTTTTATTCGAGAAATGGGCCATATTACGATTAGAAACCCAAATCCCGATTTTCTTACCTTTATTGACGCGTCATCTAAAAATTAAATGTCAATACCTCCTGAACAACTACTTCTACTACGTTTGGTTCTGGTTCAGCTTTGGAAATGGGCCTTGGGGAAATACAAATATCTTTGGCGTAAAGGGTTTTAGGGAAATGCAAATTATGTTTGATAAAAAAAAACTTTTATAAAGTAATTTTGGCGCAAAAGAGTGTTTGGCAAAAAAATTTTATTAAAGGGCTTTTGGATTTCATTTTTCTTTTTAATTAAAAAATATTAAACCATTTGCTGACTCTAGTGAAGGCAAGGGTAGTTTTGGAATAACGAGATGTAAAATTGAAAAACTAAAAAAATTATTATAGTAGTTTTGAAAAATAAAAAAATAGTTTCAACATTTGATCAAATGCTAAAGCCCAAAGCTAGTCCCTATCATTTCAACGTTTTCAAGGCCAGCATTTGACTGAAAGCCTTTTGGACAAGCATTTCCCCAAGGGACTTTGGAGGCTAAAAGCCCCTTGGAAAACCTGAATCAAACATATCCTTCATCCTTCAGATTCTAGACCAGTTTGTCTAATAAGAGCTATATCCTTGTGCTTGAAGTCACGTCCCAACGCTGAGGATGCATTTCTTAGAGTTCCTGATGAACAGTGAAAGTAAAACAAATGTAAATGAAGCACAAAATATTCAAAAGGTAATAAAAAACATGGCAAAGAATTTTCCACTTATATCCTTATGTTTATAGCAGGAGATCTAGGGGGAAAAGTAGTTAGTTGCTATTTATATAACTAGCTATTATGTGACACTAACTAATGAGCACGAGTGGTTTGTCCCCGTCATCTGTCAGTCCAACTCATTAGTCTGCTTTTAAGAAGAGCTTCAAGATCAGATTAAACATTGAAAATTTGCGAAGGATTCTTGACAGCCTAACACTAATATTGAACTTCACGTAGAAGTCCAGTGTTGGCAACATTGGCGCATTGAGTTGCGGATCATGTTTAGCTGGCAACAAGGAACATTATCATCCCATCCGCATTCGTTTACGTATAAACGCAGTAATGAGAGAGAGGCTGCTTTCAAAAACTTACATGAATAAAATGTTAATGGTTTGATTATGATTAACTTTCAAGCTTAATCCATATCATCTTTTAAAATTGATGGAGCCGTTTTATTATTAGGTCTACTTAGATTGGGGTATTTTCTTCCTCTCAGCCACATACAATATTCTTTTTTATTATTGTTAGGTCTTGAAAGTTGAAGGGAGTAAGAACAGTGCAAGTTGCTATAACTTTTGTACGGCACTCATATGAGTGCCATAACTTCTTTTTTTTAATTTGTATATTTTATTATTGTTAAGTTTTGAAAGTTGAAGGGGATAAGAGCAGCATAAGTGCCATAACTTTCGTGCGGCGCTTCCTTGATTGTCATAACTTTTTTTTCTATCATTTGAGTATCACAAATTTGAAAAATTGATCAATTGAGTGTCATCGGCAATTTACCTTGCCAAAAAATCTAACATGCATGATGTTCATTCTACATGACTTTGCTAGCACTAATGTAGCAATTTTTAATTTTTTTAATTTTTTAAATTTTTTTAGGTTGGGCGATGGCTTCGCAATTGGCAAGGGTTGCCGGTGACCCTCGCTAGCCCTAAAAAAATCAACAATTTTCAATAAATAATTATAAATAATTATAAATTAAAAAATCCATGTTAGATGGGAAATTAATAATAAAAAAATTCACGTATGATGATTTGTCAGAAATGCACTCAAATAATTGATTTTATTCCAATGTGGCACTTAAGTGAGCTTAAAAAAAATTATAACACTCAAGTGAGCGTCGTGCGAAAGGTATGGCACTTGTTATTCTTTTCCCAAAGTAAATATTTTTAGGGAAATGAAGAGCCACAAAAAACCCTAAACCACGTTTTTTGACACGTTTATTGTGATATTGACCAGGTGAAAAGATAAAAGGAAAAAAAAGGAGTTTGACAAGTTATAAAGAAAAAGAAAGAAGGAAAAGTACTTAGCTAAGTTAAATTATGAAGAGAAGAATAGTAAGAGTGCCATAACTTTCCTTTCGCTCAATTAAGTGCCACATTGGAGTAAAATTGATCATTTGAGTACCAATTCTGACAAATCATTCTATGTGAATTTTTCAAATTTTTTTAATCTTTTTGTTTTTCCTTTTTTTCACTTTTTTTAGGTCATCGGCCCTATAAAAAGGGAAAATAAAGGAAAATTTTAAAAATTAATAATAATAATAACTAATTTAAAATATTAAAAAATTATCCACGTTAGTGCAGACGAAATCACATATAGGACATCCATTGTTAAGTCAGATTTTTCGGCAAGGCAAATCGTCCATAGCACTCAAGTGATTGGTTTTTCAAATTTGTAGCACTCAAGTAAGCGAAAAAAAGTTATGGCACGCAAGTTAATGATGTACGAAAGTTATGGCACTCTTGTTGTTCTTGCCCCTTAAAAATGGAAAAAAGAAGCGCACGGAAGAATAGGAAAGAAAGAGAACGAAGAAGAAAAGAAAAGAAAGAAAGTGAAAGAAGAATAAAGGAAAAGGAAAAAGGGAAGAGATACATGCCATAGCTGTCCCGCCAAATTAGATTTACTTAGATGCGTAACACCCAAAAAGGATTTAAGCCATTTGTTCTTCTAATCAGGGTAGTTTTCTTAATTAGGGCATAAATTCGAAATCATGTGAAATTGAATATATGAAGAAACAATTTTAAAAATTGTTAAGTTGAGAAATTATAGGGCATTGATAATTTAGAGTGTTGTGGAGTTGTAGGATTTCACGGAACTCAATTCCGGCTGACGATTTGCCTGAAATAAATTTTCGAAGTTTTGTGCATGTGCTAAACAGTACTAGACCAGAGCTTTCAAGCCAAATTTCGTCAATTACGAACTAGGTTTAAGCTTATTTAAAACGGAGTTCAATGAAAATAGTTATAACACGAGAAAGTTTGTTGCGTGGGTGGCTATTGGTCAGGCGAGTGGTAATTCTTCGCATTCGTGATTTTTTTTCCACGGCTGACCATTCTTAAGGTCTCTTGTCAACCCTTAGTGAATGTTTTGACTCTGAAACAGCGTGGTTTGTTAAATCGTTAGTTAAAGTAGTATTTCAATTGGTTTTGACATCGATTCTTATGTAATTAATATGATTACGAGATTATCAGCTTATATAGTTATTTTTTGTAGTCTTGGGAATTCTCACGTGAGTGGTGTTTTATTTCTTCTTTAAATTCTTAAACTCATATCTTGAAATGAGAAGGATTAGGCATATTATGTGTAAAGTATGATTTTGTTAAAAGGAAAATGTGGTGTTTGTTGCATATCTAATGCATGAAAATTTGGATCGGAGATTTATTACATTTTTTATTATTTGAAATGACAAGGAAAGCATTTTTGGGATGATTTATGAGTATATTGTTATTAAATGGTTTGAGAAATGCTTTATGAAAGGGATTGCAAAAATGGTATATCTATTGATTTGTGAATCCAATTTTTGAAAGGTATTCTATTTACGAAAGGATAGATGTTTGGTACTGTGAAAACGATTTATGATATTGATTCAAGATTGGTTTCATGGAAAGAACTGAAATGTGAAAGAATATATATTTTGGTGATTATGATCAATTTCAGATTTAATTTTTGGTATTGGATTATGATGGGTTGATGCTCTTTATCACTATGAACCCAGTTAGAAGTTTCTTGATATGCATACTAGTTTTGAGATATCCTTCTAGACTAAGCTACCTGCCCATAATAGGTGAAGACCTTTCTAAAGGGAAATCTTGATCACCTTATCATTAGGCGTAGTGTTGTGACATTAGTTTGATATTTAGCAATAGATTAGTCGATGGAAAAGACCATTAAGCGTGATCTAATGAGATGGATCAATTGGATACCATCGATGTGTGGTATAAGATCGATCAAATATATACCATCGATAGGTGAACTGATGAACTTAATCAACGGAATAAACCATTGGTATATGAATTGATGAGATTAATCAAGGGAGGGGACCGTTGATATTTGCTATGTCTGATACGTATGAAGCTTTGTTAAAAAGATCAAATTCATTTTTTAGTTCATGCGTGTGTGTATTTTATTGTAGATTTGAATTAAACGAGTTTTAGTATGGTTTTGTAAATATGTATAGCAGATCTTGCTCTTCTATGAAGAGTGATTTACTAACTCAAAATTTATTATACCTGTGTAACACAATTACTTTCCGTCAAGATTCCATCAATGAGTATCGCTAAAACTCCTACGTGGCTGCCTATATGGACAACAAAAAGCGTTTGTGCGAACACCGCTCGTGTGGCAAAAATATGCCAACTCATCGTATGTTTATCTGTTCTTTTCTTTTTCTTTTTTTCTTTTGTCCTTTGTCTTCTTCTTTGGTCTGCACCTGGGCGGCGCGTGCGCCGCCACCGGCCTCATCGTCACCGTTCCAATGTTGATTTCTCTTCAGCTATACTTGACAGCATCTTTGAAGGAATCCTCAGCCGACCCCTAAATCTGAGGCGCAAACTCGGAGACTAGTTCCCCTTATCGCCATCCTCTGGGAGACAAAACCCCATGAGACCGAGCAAATTCGAATCTAGTCCAGGAAGCCCCCTTGGGAAGAAAATGAATCAAGCAAACTCTTCACCAGGTTCGCATGCACATTGACCGGAGTAAAATCCTTATCCATGTCTTGGGTCGAACTCGATGCTCCTCGATCTAAAAAGATCATTAAAGCTCAACAAAGTTAGGAACTTCGAAACTCGAATTTGCTTGGTATTCCTTCCGTTTGCTCAAAGAAGATCATAGAACGTTTTTTCAGAATAAAAGGGCACACGCATCCATAGGAAAAGAAAGAAGAACAAGGAGGTGGGAAAAAAGAAAGACAAAAAGAGAGGAAAAACATGCAATGATTTAGCATATCTTTCACATCTAGACATCATTTCAGCATCGTTTGTCTTTTGTCATCCATGTAAGCAGCCACACAAGATTTTTAACAATGTTAATTGATAAAATCTTCATAAAGGATGAATGTGTCGGGTCAGTATAAATTTAAAATTTTGAGTATCACCAAAAAAAAAAATTATTAGTAAATATGTCACAATTAATATATTTATGACATACATGGGACTTTTCCCTAAAATTTGCAAATGACATACTTAGGAATTTTTCATGGCCTTTTTCCTTAGAGAAAACGACTGTAAATTTCTTTTGAAATATTTTGGAAAATCATGACATACATGGGACTTCGATTCATGATATGAGGGCCTTAGCTCTCTAGCCTTTGGGTATGCCCGGATCGATTCCCTCGATATTTTGGCCTGGGGGTTAGCTTCGGGCAATGGGTTTTCTAATGCAAATATTTAAACAAGCAAAATAATGCCCTAGAGAAACTATGATATTTCGTAGTTTTATTTCAGCGGAATAACAACTGTGAAATCATTTTTTCATCTTCTTTTCAAGGGTAATATGGCCAATTTGACAACCTATTTATTCATGAAATTTAAATGGAAAATGGTATAAATGGTTCCTAAGCTTTAGTCCAATGTATAATGTCATATTTGTTCAATATAGTCTTTGAATTATGGGTAAAGTTCAATGTGGTCCTTCCTTTTGCTCAAATGACAAATTAGATGTTATTTGTTGACAATGATTATTATATGCTAAGTTGGATTTTGAAAATGATGAGTTAATATGTTCATCTTTTTATTCATCTACTCTTAAAAAGAAAAGAAAATCACCGTGTAAACATGTCATAAATTACTGCATTTGTATTTAAAATGAATATCTTGCGTGGATAATCCACGTGTAGCCATTTTTTTAGGATTAATACCAAAAAAAAAAATTCAAGTTAATATATTTGTAACAAATTTACCCCAAATTAATTTTTTGATAGTCAAAAATCTCAAACTAGTACATTTGTGATAATTTTACCTTTTGTTAGTTTTCATGAAATTGAATTAATATCATGAAAACTACAAACTGATATACATGTGATAAATTGAGGATAAATTCAAACTAATACACCCGTCAATTATCATATATCATCCAAATCAGCAATTTGACAGTCAAATGTTACGGAAACTAATGAAGAGTAGATTTATTAAAAGTGTATTAATTTGGGATTATCTGTGGTATTAACCATTTTTTACCCATCATTTAAACTTAACAGATTGAAAGCCAAATTAATAGATTCCATCAACTTGAAATAATGAAACAATGACATTGAACATTTTCATACAGTCTAAAAACTAAACTAAACATTTATTGATAGTTCATAAATCATATTAAACAAATTAAAATTTAGAAACAATATTATATATTGAATTAAAATTTATGAACCATTTGTGTAATTTTTCCAAAACCTCACTTTAACCCAGCAGAGTAATAACTTTTATATGATAACCTAACTCTAGCAATTGCATTAATTTTATTTAAGGGGTTTAGAAACTTTTCCTATCTTAGCAAATTTTCTTTAATTTCCACCCTCCTGAGATCACTAAAATCTTTAAGTTTGAACCCGTTAGAATTTCCTTACAAAATCAAACTAAGACAATTAGCACCAAGGATTTGTGAGAATGCAATTAAAAAAAAATTTGGAAAGATTTGCCTTGTCGAAAATGTAAAATGAATGCCCTATTATAGAGAAACTTTGTAAGCCAAGGGAAACCCAAAATCTTCGAAGTGTCGTAAAAGCCCTTCCAAAAGTTGAAATGGCCTTTTGAACAGTCAGGCTTGCCCTTCGCGTGGGGCAGGTTACGCAAGGCAAGCCGAGCACACCGACGCTAAGTAGGCCCAATAACTGCCACATGTTGGCCGCACCAAATTGCGATGGTTAGCAATTTTCAATTTTTTTTTTTAATTTGACCATATTTAGATCAACTGTTAATTTTTTGTCTAATCTCCGATTGACTCGATTTTTGCATCCATGGAATGCTCGTGACCTTAATTTCCCCAAAATATTTGTTAGAATTGCAAATTTCCAAGAATCGGATGGATATGATGAAAGTTATCATATTTTTTTCATTAAAAATCTGATAGTTGACATTTTTATAGCATCAAAAAGCATAGGAGGACTTGGGGTGCGTTTTGTTCAGCATTTTGAAAACCCATTAGGAAAATGTAAAGCAGTTTGGCCTAAAGGACTTTAGGCAAATGCAAAGGCCGTTTGGTAAATAATGCTTTGAAAAACAACTTTGAGAGAAATGCCGTTTGGTAGAAAAAAAAACATTTGAAAAACCCTTTTAGTGATTAATATTAGTTTTTTTTATTTATTTAAAATTGAAAAAAAAATAATGTATACAACTTTTTAAATATAAATTTTGACGATAATGTTAAAAAAATCAAATATATAAATATTTTTTTAAAAACCAAATTTTTTTTAGCATTTATATATATTTGATTTTTTTAGCATTATTTTGGCATTTAAAAAAATACTTACGATGGCAAAATTAGAAATTTGAAGAATGAGTGATAATAGTTTTGAAAGCTCAAAACTAGTCCATACTAACATTGGATTTTTAACATTCCCAATGCTGATTTTCACTTGAAAGCTACTTCAAAATGGTTGTCAAACAATTCAACATTTCCCCAATGAGCTTTGAAGGCTAAAAGCCCATTAATGCTAAACCAAGCGCACCCTTGATCTTGGAGACGAGTTAATCAATTGGGTCAAATCATGAAATCCCCTAGATGTCTAAATCTGATGGTCGTGATTAAATGATGTCCAACTGTCCAATTCAGATAAATACGGCATCATTGGAAAACTCTTGATGAGTATGGCCAAATTGTACCCTTTCATCAAACTTTTGACAAAGTAACATTGTTTTTTGTCAATATTGGTCAAAACCTTTGCTCCAAAATTGAGTGTCTGCAAACAGAGTGACGGATTCGAAGGAAAATTGTGCTAGTGGTGCGCATTAATGCGCTTCAAGTCTCTTGGACTAGGCTATTTTGAAGTGCATCGATGTTAACGTAAATCTCTTTCGCATGCCTTTTTCCGGAAAAATTCATGGACATGACAGCCGAACTTTAGGATAAAGGTCCTTGATTCTTGTGAACTACCTCATGCTTCAGACTGAGTCGAAAATGGCATTTAGCAATTTCGATATGATATAGGTTACATGAAAAGTTAGAGAGAGAGGAACAATCAACTTCTTGTTGAAAAGTTTTGACATATATAGTTGTCTTTCATGTACAATGCTGTGCTGAACAAGTGACAAAAATGCACAACGGGTGCCACGATAGATTGGCATCCATGGTAAGTCAGATATCTTTTAGTGGTTTACAATGTTGAGAAGGGAAACTCTTGTTTTCACGAGGCGCCGGAAGATGCATTCCAAGTCGTCCTCAACTTCCTGAAGGCTCGACTCTAACGCATCCAATCGCTTCAAAATGTCATTCACTGAGAGACCGGAAGCTTTTCCTGATTTCAGGGAAAGCAATTCAGAATCCAAGATTGCCATTTCATTGGCATCCTCTTCTCCTTCACATGCTACCTGTTTAGATGGCAGTAGTTTCGAAGCAAGTGACCAGCTGCTACGTTTCAGATGTGCACTTGACTGAGAAAGAAAGCACAGGAGGGAAGCAAATACTGAGAGGCTGATTTCTTTAACTTGTCTTAGCATGCTGAGAGTAGCTTCCTTGTTAGAGTCCTTGTTCAGGCTGTTCTTCCTCTCCATCTTCTTCAAATGCACCAAGTACTTAAAAATGATTTTCTGCAACCTCTTCCTAGTACTCATGTAGGCTTTAACTTCCTTGGCAAGACAACAATCTCCTCCTTTTCTTCTCCGGAGAACTGACTCGAGTTCTTTAATGCATTCCTTCATCTGTGAGAAAGCGTCTTTCATATTCCCACAAACATCCAACAGCTCCAGAGATCCATCCAACAGCTCTTCCACTGAACTTCTTAGGCGTGCATTTGAAAGAGCCTGTTGGGTAAGAGGCAACTTAAGCAAATCTTCAGTGCAGTCATAGAGATCCTTTAGGATTCCCAGCTTTTGGGAGGCCGAGGATGTGGATGAGGCTTCTGACGATTTGATTCTGTTTAATTGCTCCTCGATGTTCATGCTAAGAGGATGAACCCCACAAGGTAAGCTATTCGAGCGAGCATGGCTAGGACATTTCGAAGTATGAATGGAGGCCATCTTGAGAAACAGGATGTTCTCAATGTGATGGATTGAAATTTGGCTCAAGTAGTTAAACAACCTTCGGCCCTTGTATATATGGAAGATAGAGGAGAATTAAGAATGCAAATCCACCATTCCAGAGCTACATTACTGTCATGTCACAGATCCTCCAACATTGCCGAATGCGCCATCAAAGCAGATCTCATGCAGATTACAATATAAAAGAGAAGTTTTAAACAGATTTGAGTATCAAGCCCCACAGGGTGTTCTGCAACAACGGTCGCCTAACAAAACAACATGAACTGGCCGTTCCTAACTTTTCTAGCTGAACTTGATCATGTGGGTCACAGAGATATGCCAAATGCCAATATGGTTAGGGAACAAGTGGAATCTTTACATCCTCAAGCTCAAGTGATGGGCTCGAACCCATCTCTATGATTGATTCAGCAGCAATAATCACCATTTGTTTAGGTTTTTTTTATAATGCCCAGTGATGCTTCAATCAACCAAAAATTCAAAAGCAAAATTAAATATTTATGTACACCATGCCTTGCCACCATGACTCAATACAGAAATGTGACAATCTCTTGGGGCATTGATGAGTATGTCAGATGAACCCGCACTCATCTTCATTCAAATTTGAATTGCTCCCGATATTGTAATGTAGGCAAAAAATGGGCTCGTGGAAGAGCCCCCCAACTCATCGGTCAATCACCCTGTTAAAATGTCAGAATATTGAAATGGGGTCCGACAACACTATTCCCTGCCGCACAAACGAGTAATAACACTCTTCAATAAATTGGAAAAGAAAGAAACCTAGAAGCCTGTGTTCATAAGTATCATGTCACCGGAATAGTTAAAGGATTTCTTCAGCCTTTCGGGACTTGTACAAATTAGTAGCTCTGGTCTTGCAATTGACGACAAAAACTTGGCCAACTAGTATCTGTACATGTTGCTAAATTCCTTGTATTGTTTTCAGGGCATAGAACTGTAACTACTAAATTTCCGTAGATTTTCTATTTGCGGGGGATGCACATTTTAAACATTGTATTTCAACACTAATGTTTTCCTCTTCTCATTTTCGGCCTGACATATACTAACGAAATTGTATCTTTATGTTTTTCTGAGCTAGCGTCTGTAGTACTGGGACCATACTAACCAGTTCTCAGTGCTTCTCAATGTTTTGGACCGACACTGACCTGTAAAACATTGGCTTTTACTGTTCATAATCTAGGGATGGTAGTGTATGTACATGTAATGATGGTCAACCTTGCCGCGGCTCTTGTATTTAATAATAATGCTCATTTGTAACGTATGGGTAAATAATATAGCAAGTTTTTTGTTTGACAAGAACTCTCTTATTGTAACGATCCGATCCTACGAGGATAGGAGTGATCACTACGGCTAGAGAGAGCTTGGACAAGATGTGGCTCCGACTCTAGGATGACGTGGGAGCAAGAATGAACTAAATCCCACATTGCCTGAATATGATGAGGTGGAGTATCATCTATGGGATGGCACTTGTCCTAACTTAAATCGAGGCATTTTCTAGAGGGAAGCCTAGAGGAACAAAACCATGCGAGCTTTGGCCCAGAGTGGACAATATCGTTGCAAGTGAGGCCTGGGCTTAACACCTATTAGTTTAGACACCAGAGAAAATTCACACAGAGGCAAGCTAGTTAGGTTCTCTGTATACGTGAAATGCTCTGTGAAAACTATGATTTCGAAGATGATGGTGTTCAAAGTTGAATTCTTTCATCATGTCATGGTGCTCAGTGTCTTCATTGAGGTTTGATTCAACGTCAGCATCAAATCATATGTAAGGCTGTATAGTTCCTTGGTCCGAGGACGATCTCCTAATTGCTAGTACAAATTAAGGATCGAAGTCTGAACTCATGATTTGACGGAAGCTCTATAGACTATAGTTCTTTACTACTTCCACCATAAGGACTCTCATTGTGAGAAACTCCGTATGCCTTGACTTTGCTTACCAGACTCAATTCTTTTTTTCATCCAAATGATGATTAAAGCTGAAGGATGCATTCCTTCATATCTGAGAAAACGTCTCTCACTGTTCCGCATCCAACAGCCCGAGAGATCCATCCAACAAGTCTCCAACACCCATTCTGCAGCACTGATGAGTAAGCCCTTGCTGGCTCAGAGGCATCTTGAGCAAATTTTCGATGCAAGAGCAGAGATCTATAAGGTGTCCCAGCTTTCGAGATGCTGATGATGCTGAGGAGGATGCTGCTGCTTCGGATGATCTGATTCTGTTTAATTGCTCCTCAACACTCACAGCAATCGGATGACTCCTGGAAAGTAAGCTAACATGGCGGGCATGACTAACAGATATAAAAGTTTTGGTTTCTAAGGCCATTTTGACACGGTGAGTCTTTCACTAATCTGGAATTTTAATTGGCTTTGATAATTGAAAGGGCTTGTGAAGCATGAGCAACCTCTTACCTTGTATACATAGAAGGGCTAAAGTTATCAAAAAAGACCATCCTTCCAGTCTTTGTTTGCTAGCATGTCATGGATCTTCCGACAGCTCCACAAACGCGTCATTATTACAATGAGATTAGAGCAGATAAGAAAGCTCGAACGAATTTAATTATTGATGCGCATGGATGGTATTGCTGTCCCGATTCCGAAACGGAAGGATGATTGATTGTCTTTTCTCTGTTGATCTGAGTCTGAACTTGATCATGTGGGTCACAGAATATTTTATTCACAGCATTTAGCTAGGGAGGGAACAATTAGAATCTTCCCAACCTTGAGCACAAATTATAAATTCATGTGCTCCAGTTAAAAGACTCCACTCAAACCTGCTCAAAAGGCCGTCGTTGCCCTTTAGATAATCATTTGCATTTTACATCAGTAGAATTAGCATTATTCTTGGGCCAAGTGACACTAAACTAGATCCTTGGGAGTGAAGAATCTTCACATGCTTGAACTCTTTAAATCTTGTTAGCTGTTACCTCATGAAACCCAAGAGAAGATTAAGATATGAAAGAGACTAGGCATTGCCTCCATGACCTCCAGACAGAAAACAGACCATTTCCAGGCACATTTAATGAGTTTATGAAGCCTGCACATGAGCTGCACTCATCTCTATTTTCAGATTTCAGTACTTCACTTGTTATAAATGAAGACAAATGAAGATGTGCATAGAAAGACTTCGATTCCTGATTATACTCAGCTCATTCCCTCCGGAGTTGAGTAGTCTGCTAAACAGGTCTCTGGCAAGACCTTTTCTGCTACGCAAGCAATAGTCTCTGCACGACAAGAACAAAAAGAGGCTTGTCTTAGAAATTAAACCACACACAATTCTCTTGCAACTGATTGTTCCCCTTGTTTTCCTCGTAAAAGAAAATTGATTCTTTTAGTGTAAAATACGGATTTTTACTAAGTCAAAAAAGGGGAAGAGCAAACAATTAGAGAGAGAGAGAGAGAGAGAGAGAGAAAGAAAGAGAGAGAGAAAGCTTTAAAAAGTCAATAAAGCAGAAAGGTGCTCATATCATAAAACGGACCGAGAGCGAAAGGGAGAAAGTGAAGACAAAAGAAAGAAAAAGAAAGAAGAAAGAAGAGAAAGAAAGAAGACGAAGGGAAAAGAAAAGTGGGTTTTGCAGGAATTTCGCTAAGTCATTTCAATTTCGATTCGTAGCTTCGGTAAGTGATTAAACCCTCCATTCATCGATTAAGAGAAGTTTTCGGAATTAGGGTGTAAATTCAAAGTTTTGAAAAATTCAAGCTGTGAAATCTGATTTTTGAATTGTTGAGTTACGAGATTTCATGGAAATTGTGGTTTATAGCATTATAAAGCCATGAATTTTGATGGGAGTCGATTTGGAGCAACGTGTTCATTGATTCTGTACAAAATTTTTTATTCTGGAATAGAATTGCGTTTGGTAACGTGTTCATTGATTCTGTTCCAAATCAATTTATTTTAATTTTTAAATAATTTTTTCCTTTTTTTTCTTTTCTTTTCTTTTTTTTCTTTTTTTAATTTTTTAATTTTAATTTTTTCTTTTTTAAAATTTTTTATTATTTTATTTTATTTTTTCTCCTATTCTTCTTTCTTTTTTTCCTTTTTTTCTTTTTTTCTTTTTCTTTTTCTTTTTCTTTTCTTTTTTTTTCTTTTTTTTCTTTTTTAATTTTCCTTTTTTCCTTTTTTCTTTTTTATTATTTTATTATTTTATTTTTTCTCCTATTCTTCTTTTTTAGTTTTTTTTATTTTTTTATTTTTTTTTCAGGCCAAAAGAGAGCCTCCGGCGACCGGCAGCGGCGAACGACGGCAGGCGGCGGTCACGAGATGGCGGTCGATAAAGAAAAAGAAAAGAGAAGAAGAAGAGTTTTAATTCTCAATTTTGTTCCCGGAACAAGAATCAACTTTTTTTTTATTCTTGATTCTTGTCCCAAACTGATTCTGGGAACAAATTTGTTCCCGGGAACAAAAATTTTACCAAACGCGATTCTCATCCCAAACTGATTCTAGAAACAAAAAATCAAAATCTAGCACTGTTGGGATGGTTACCAAACAGGCCCTAAGTCAAAAAAGGGGAAGAGCAAACAATTAGAGAGAGAGAGAGAGAAAGCTTTAAAAAGTCAATAAAGCAGAAAGGTGCTCGTATCATAAAACGGACCGAGAGCGAAAGGGAGAAAGTGAAGACAAAAGAAAGAAAAAGAAAGAAGAAAGAAGAAGAGAAAGAAAGAAGACGAAGGGAAAAGAAAAGTGGGTTTCGCAGGAATTTTGCTAAGTCATTTCAATTTCGATTCGTAGCTTCGGTAAGTGATTAAACCCTCCATTCATCGATTAAGAGAAGTTTTCGGAATTAGGGTGTAAATTCAAAGTTTTGAAAAATTCAAGCTGTGAAATCTGATTTTTGAATTGTTGAGTTACGAGATTTCATGGAAATTGTGGTTTATAGCATTATAAAGCCATGAATTTTGACGGGAGTCGATTTGGAGCAACAATTTCATTATAGCGAAATTTTAGGATTTCGCATGTAAATTCCACATTATATGTAGGTTTGAACAATCGCTTTGAATGAGCATTTGTTAGCGCGTAGAGGTTGTTTTATTAGCGGGCATAGTATAGCGGTTTCATAGTTAAGATAGAGTTATCCTCGATTTTAACGATATTTCTTATTTAATTGATAGGATTGTGACTAAAAGAAGTGAGTTAGACAAAAAAAGAAGAAACTTGGACAAAAAGAGAAGTAACTTGGACAAAACGAAACGAAGTGACTTAGACAAATCTTTTTTTTTATCGATAACCTCAAACCAATCAATCGAATATTGATTAATACATAATCAACAACGATTCAAATGATATTTGTTGTTTGGTCATAAGAGCTCTCAAGTAATTGGTACTATCTCTTATTCGAGCTTATAAACTCATTTTTGTTGTGTAAAAGTCCGGATCGAGTATTTACTAGCTGCTTGAATTTATGAATGATTTGAGAATAGTTTTATGAAAAATACTGCGAAATGATATATATATATATATATACACGTGTGTGTGTATTGGTTTATGAAACGAGTTCTAAAATGAGAAATGCTTTACAAAAGTTATTTCTAGCAAATGAGTTGTGTTGCAAAAAGTTATTTGTTTGGTTTGTGAAATGTATATTAAATTGGATTTATAGTATCAGAGGATGGTTGCTTGATGCTTAACATGATTGTGAAGCCAATTAGGAGTTTCTGGGTATGCATACTAATTTAGAATTTTTTTCTCAATTGAGCCACCAGTTTTGTAAGTTGAGAATTTGCCTGGCAAATTCTGGTAGTCTTCTCACCAAGTTTTATGTCATTATATGTCATGATAATAATTTGAAATTGAGTAACAAATTATTCAATAGAATGGCCATTGCCATGGTTTTTTTTTATAGAGATTGATCAATGAATTTAACCATTGACATTTGAATTGTGATAGTAGATCTAAATGAATATTCCTGACTTGTATAAAGTTTGGTTGAAATGAAACAACTCATGCATTTTGTTACGTTTTTTGTACCTTGAGTTTAAATTAAAGTTTCTGGTATTGCTTTATAAATACGCATAATGGTTATTCAATCTGCTTAAAAAAAAATATACTACTCACTAGGCTATAATTGCTCATTACATTCCTTTCAAATTATTTTAAGTTCACAGGTTAGCAACCGATAGTACGAAGCGCTTTTGACTGGGACCTTGGGGAAGTTGTACTTTCTAGTATGGTTTGAGGTTTTGTGGTGGAAGGATGGCAATGTCATTAGCCCTATTCCTATAAAATTTATAGCATAACACTTAAATTTGCTTTGGATCTCAATTTGTACTTTATTCATTCCATCTTAGTTACATACTTCAGGGAATTAGAGATCTCTATACTTGTAAAAATGGTTTTTTTTTTTTTTAAAGTACAGTTAGGGTTCAATAAAACCATTTTAAAGTTGCCCGCGAGTGTCATGCCCCTCCACTTGCTAGATTAAGCCATGAATTTAATATTTTGTGGGTTCAGGAGCTGGTTTAAGGCATCTTGCAGATCTCAAGAAAACTTGGAATCTTGACAGCGTGGCTAATTTTCTATTCCGAAATAATAACGTGGATGGGTCGGTCTGTATAAATATGTTGTGGTATTTATAAAAGGTGTGGACAATAATCAACATACCATTTCCCCCATCCTTTCGAGTAACAATGCCACAGATCACCCTGATCAGTAGTTTAGAACTTGACATCAAAGTAACGACTGAAACTCTCACATTGGTTGAATGACGACTCTGTTACAACATGAACAAGATGAGGCGACGGGAAAAAATGCGTACGCATGTCACGATTGAGTCCTTTGTGATGATACAGATCCTAACTTGTCCACCTCCACTGGTTTTGCAGAGACAAGCCGCAAATCGTTCCATTCCATTCCACATGCGTCCTGTCAATAGCCCTCGAAGTTAATGGATCAAAGTTGACCAGAATGATCAATTCAAACCATATCAATTTGAACACTTAAATCACTCAATGCATCTTCTTTTGTTCTGCTTCATACACAAATAGGATTGACCGATACATGTACGAAGCCGATGTGATACTTTTTTCCCTACAGTTTCCCAGCATAAAGAGCATACGCTACATAACCAGAAGCAAAATCACCTTAATTCGCTTCTCCTGCAGAAAGGACTACCTTAGTAGGCTGTTTGTGATTGAAGCACTGCACTTAGGCCCTCGGAATGAAGAGAGATCACTTGCTCTTAAAAGTTCTGTGGGGGCAAAATTTGCACAGGTTGGTGAAGATCAACCATGATTAACCCTCAATGGCAAGTGGTTTTTCACATGAATAATTGCATCCAATTTCCAATTATACAAGAATTCCATGTTTTTTTTCTTTTTGTTACAATAACAATACCACCACCTCAAGGACAAGGAGAAAGAAAAGGGCCCAAAAAAAAAAACCAAAAAATGACAAACAAAAAAAAGGCCATCTCTCAAGATCCCTTTCCGCCTCGTTGCCGCTTTTCTTCAAGGGCAGAGGCCTCATGCAACATGTCAGCCGCATCCTTGTGCATGTCCAGCTTCGCAAGTGCGACTGCCTGCATGTAGAATGCAGTGGACCAATCTGGGTATACACATTGCGCCTGCATTGCATCTCGGAGTGCGGCATCGGGTTGATCGCACATGAGATAGCAAAGACTCCGGCGAGCAAAAACAGTCGGTGATACCATGGTTCCTACATCAATGAACTGCAAGAAAACATCGTGAAAACAGAACTTAGTCATGTAATGTAATTTTTGTTTGCTCCTGTTCAATTTTAATTATGCCATTGCTACTATAAGTTCATCCATTAGTTCAGATGAAAAAGTTGTGGATGGCACTACAGATTTTGGTCAACCATTCGCAACCCACTGACAGCAAGAAAATTCACCGGGTGGATTTAGATGAACTAGCTATTTCAATTGTTCAGTATCCTTGTAACACTGACAAACAAAATCGCAATTCAGGTTCCACTGCATTTCAAGTTTCCAAGAATTTACAAGCTACAAAATTGATCCACTTGAGGGTTTCTTAATTCGAAGTTTCTTCATTTGTATCTTGGTCTTCCCTCACTTGAATAATTAAGCAACTCACCAATGGCAGAATCTTGTACAAAATGACTATTCTAAGGTAACAGTATCAGCAAGTAGAAAGCATACCTGAGAATAACAGTCAATTGCTGTTCTAAAATCTTTATCACGAAATGCCAAGTCCCCACGCTTTCTCGCCTCCAGCATATCCCTTATTTGTTGAGTCCATTCTTGGAAGGACAACTGAACATTTCATGAAATGAGGTTACTACGTCCTTTTCCAAATCAAAATGCGCCAGACCATAATGCCGCACCCAAATTACCTCATTGGTTCCTTCATCGTCTTTGTAATGTGTCGTTACCAGAATTTGATGAATCGCTGTGAGATCCATTCGTGAACAAGCATCGCCCATTGGAGAAAGCGGGTGTGGGGGAGTAGGAGGCGCTTCCTCATGCTTCGGAATCCCCAGCATCACATGAGATGGAACCTGAAAGCTAAAAGTTATGATCAGTACCTCACTCAATAGAATGAAGACAACATGGAAAAATCAAGATATTCAGAATGCAATGGCATCACATAATGTCTTTTGAAAAGGCATCAGAAAGTTGGCCATTAAAAGATAGAAGCATCGGAAAGGTGGATGCTGCAAATAAGAATTCAAGCAGATGCAAAACATGAGTTTTATCAAAGCAAAGCTGGCAGCTTACATCGGGCTTATTTGGCAGCGGTGAAAGGGTTGCAACTAGGTCTTTAGTGTTTGGACGCTCCCTAGGCTCAAACTGCAAACACCGTGAGGCAAGATCAAAGACCAATGTAGCTTCGTCAGTTGAAAAGTTACCCTCCAAATGCGAATCCATCAAGAGGAGGATGTTTTTGCCACGGATCATGTCAAGAGCCTGTCCCAACACAGAGAACACTTAAGGACAGTATACAACATCATTAAGAACACACCATAAGAAACCAGGCGCTTCAAAGAAGAAATGATAAAGATTAAATTACTTATTACATCAACACATCTTCCCTAATCTAGTATAGAATAAAAAAAGGAGCAACCAAGTCACAAGAATATGTGAAAAAATCCAACATTTGTTGCAATTGGAGCAGGAAATGCTTGAAGTCCACACTTCCCTGTTGGTACATTTTGCCAATGAGTAAAGTTTTCTCAGTCCAAGCCTCAAGGAAACATTAAATTGGACTGCTAATCATATCAACATTTATTGGAAGAGTTCACATCCAAGCATTGCACAATTGAGGCCATTCAAGAAATGGGGAAAAATTCACACAGCACAATGTAGGCTGCAGCGTTTATAAGTAATCTTAAACAACTTCAGGACTCAGCAACTAAGAGAAACTTCATTCCTTATAAGTCGCTAAAGCAATGCCCACAGCTTCAGAATGAGAAGCTAAACTACTGAGATATATCAATTTATCAGAGTTCCATAAGCCCAGAACAAGTTAAGGTTCAGATTGTATGTAGCATTTAGAAAACGCATACATGCCTAATTGTAGGTTGGCAATCCATTAAAGGTACATACTTTTTAAGCTCAACACTGATAGGGCAGCCCTTCCTCATAATAACTGTATCAATGAGCATAAAACAACAGCACTATCTCAAACTCTTCTAATACGACTGCAGCAAAACTCTAGTTGCTGTCTAAGTTTAGTATCTGCTTAAAACATCCTTAAAATTATTAGTACCACAGTATGTCAAGTTCTTTGTGGTTGTTGCGCAGACAAAGCACTAGAAGTACATAACATATATAAGGCTACTTACATGAGTTGGAGGAATGTGCTTCCCACTAAGAAGATCCAAAAGAACTGTCCCAAAGCTGAAGATAACACTTTCTGGGGTTACACGTCCTGCATGCATTGCAAAAAGTGAGCCAAAAAAATTGCATGTCGTGTCGCCCTGCAAAATCCACCTAGGTGAAAAATGAATGAGACATGCTTTGAAGAGGGGTTAACAGAATACTTTTATCAATGCATACACAAGCATCATTATCTGCCAGATAGATCCATGCTTTAGCCATAGGTAATTGCAGCAACAAGTTTGACATGGGCAGTTTCTATCATTTCTAATCTATTGCAATGATTAAATCCTAAAAGTCACTGTCTGGGATCTTTTCGGCCCCATAACAAGCATGCACAATTAAATCCGTGAGGTGCTGGGCTGTGACCAACCCTCAAACAGAATATCTATAAATGAGAGATTTGATGTTCACCGAAATCTCGGAGTCTACCGTCTTTTCGCTAATTCAAGGCAACATTGAGCAGACAATAGTCATTGTGTCCTAAAAGAATCGATTTTAACAATCTTCCAAGGAAAGCAGCTGACAACCTTTTTTGTGAAAATATTAATTAGTGTCAGACATTCCAAACAGCTTCTTTTGATTATGATAGAAACTAGAAAACAATCTATAAGAGTAGGGCCTCATTCAGAAAGATATAAATATACCGCGACTTCCTGCAAGACAAACACCAAATAGAAGTTTGCTATGCACCCTTTCGAAATCCTCACAAAAGGTCCTCCTTGCACTCTCTTCCATGCAAAGAGACATTCTCATGACAAACGAGCCCACTTAATACAATTGAAAAGCGGAATAAATCCTAGCTCTCATGCACCAATGATTGGAGAGAACCCATCAATAAATATAATTTGTACGTATAAATTACCAGAGAACTGCAGATGTCTTGGCAAGGAGTATTCTAAAAGAGATGAGGGGAAAGGATTTACCATTTCTTAAATACTCAGGTGGAGTATATGCAAGGTTTGTGCTATAACTTTTCCCATCTCTGCTATTTTTCATCAAGCCGAAACATGAGAGTCGAGGATCGCCATTCTGCGTAAAGAACCTATATATCAGCTCACCAATTTTGCAAAATCATTTGGTCGATAGACCATCTAGATCTTATCATTGTCATTGAGCCTCCAGATCTTATCATTGTCATTGAGCCAATCAGTCAAATCACATCGTTACGTAATAATCGAGCACTATTTCCATAATTACACCGTGATTATTAAAAGCAGTCATTACCTAATACATGTCATACCTCATCGAAGAGAACCCTATATGCATTTAAGTCATGGTAGAGCGGACGGCCTTCGTTACTACAATAATCTAGGGCTTCGGCAATGTACAGAGCAACTCTAAGACGCATAGCCCACTCAATAGTTTGATTTTCCCCTGCAACAAAATGATCAAAGCAGTTAAATTTAATCGAACCCAGCAACTTAACCAATGTACCAGAATGGCAAATGTCTTGTCTAGCAGTAGAAAGAAGCTTCCAGTAAATGACTCGTTAACTAAACATGCCAAAAACAGGTTGGTGCGTTATCAAACTAAAAGCTCTCTGTCTACTCATTTTAAGAGGCGAATCTATCAAGACTTTGTTGTGGCTACTCGCATGCTAAAAGAGTAATAAATGGTGGGCACCGCTCAAATGAAACGGACAAGTGCTGAAACCTAAACAAACGCAGTTAAGAGACAAAGATGCGGGTCATGATATAAGCAAAATCAAACTCAAAAACACTCGAAAGGAAGAATTCTGCAGAGAGCTACATACAGTGGAAGAGATGCTTAGCAAGAGTGTCATTTGGCATGTACTCTGCAACAAGCAATCTCTCGTCCCCATCACAGCAATAACCTATCAAATTCGCCAACCTCTTGTGCCTCAACTTCCCCACTCCCCATGCCTCTTCCTGCAAAAGTTCCGAAGCAAACATCCAACACGAAACTCTTCAAAATAAATCTAGAACAAGAAGAGAAGGGTGCAGAAAACCGGGAGAGGCCAAAAAGGGTAAGTACAGCGAACTGTTTCGGATCGGGCCAAGCCTGCTTGGTGAACTTCTTGACGGCGATCCAGCGGCGGTTGTTCTGGTTCTGGAGGCGGCCCTTGTAGACGACGTTGGGGGCCTTCTCGCCGCTCTCGGACACGATGAAATCGGAGCTGAAGTTGTTGGTGGCGGCCCTCAGGTCGGCCAGGGAGAACTCCGAGAAGAACCCCGCCGACCCGACCCCGCCCCCGGCCCCCCCAGCGCCGCCGGAGTGGTCGGTGCCGTTGGCGGGCTGGTGGCGGAGGCTGTTGGCGGAGCCGGGGTAGCCGCCGCCGCGGCGCTGGTGGTGGGGGCGATGGTCCTTATCGTCGGAGCCGGCGTCCTTCAGGAAGGACGACTCGCAGCAGCCCATGACTCGGAAAGAGAAGAAAAAAGAAAAAAAAGGAGGAAGCCCGAGTTGACTCACTGCGAATAATGGAACCCTCCCCACCTGGTCCCCAGCACCAGCTCCTCCTCCTCCTCCTCCTCCTCCTCCTCTCTCTTGTACAGCCCCAAGAAGAGAGAGAGAGAGGGAGGGAGGTTACAGGGAAAGTTACAAGGAGAGATTTTTATATATCTCTGGCGAGAAAGCACCCGTGTGCTAGAGAAAGGAGAGAGTAGGAAATGAGAACGCAATGACCAGCAAATCAAGAAAGCTTCTCCTCATCACTCTCTCTCATTCTCTCTCTCTCTCTCTACTCTCTCTCTCTCTCTCTTACAATGGAGCACTGACACAAGCTTTCGTCTTTGCTGGTTTTTTTGTTTTTCTTTTTTCGGGGGGGTTGGGGTTGGGGTTGGGGTCGGGGTCGCGACTATTTCGTTGTCGTCTTGCGTTGTCCTGTTACGCGACCGGGGGGTGACTCGGTGAGCGACGAGAGTTGATCTGTCCCCCCCGCCCCCCACCCTCTCTCTCTCGCGCGTGAATGCAACGTCCCGCCTCGCTCGACCGACCGACTCCACGCGATATCTCGGCGCCCGCTCTTGCGATCTTTGCTGCTCGACTCGCGAGCCACCTGTAAATTTGCCTCTCTGGGTCTTTTGTGCTTCGATGCTCCACTATGTTGAGGAGAACGATAAAATTGGCAAAATCCTAACGACGAAAATAAAAGTAACCAACACCCCCAAGTTTAGTCTATAAAATAAAAAGGATATTACAAAACAAAAAAAATCTCAAATTGATAAATCTATGATAAATTTATCCTGAATTTATCTTTTGATTATCAAAAATCTAAAATTGATATATTTATAACAAATTTATTGTTCATCAATTTCCGTTAAATTTTACTATTAAATTGCTGAGTTTAATGACACGTGAGAGTCGACGGATGTATCAAATTAGGGTTATATCCTCCGTTTTATCACAAATGTAATTTTTCGTGGTAAACTAAATGTGGATAAATTTGTCACTGATGTACGAGTTTGAAATATTTCATGATATTAACTCAAATAAAAATGCACTGACTTTTCAAATGATTGAATAACACCATGAGAATTTACTCTGAAGACAAAAATCGCAACACGTGACTTGGCTAACAATGACGTTCCAAAGAAAACAAGATAGTAATGCTATCAAATGGGTAAATCGAGTCAAGTTAAATGGTCCAACCCAAATTGAATCGTTTGACTCGTCTTGACCAATTTATATAAAATATAAATTTCGTAACACATATTCAACCCAATCATAACCTACCTAATCCATTTACTAAAATACTTTCATATTGAATCTAATATGAAAATTTGTATCCACTTAGCTAACCCACTTTAAATTTTTCATGTGTATTTATTATTTACAGAAAATCCCTATTTTGATTATAAGATGCTAAAGAAATGACTTTCAACATTGCAGTGGATTTTCAATTTATTTATTTTTCCGTTCATAATTAATAACGAAGAGGAAGTTAGTACTTTGTAGTAAATTTATAAATTTACCATAACAAATAACGTGGAGGAGTTAAAATTTTAATTAAATGGAATATAAGATATTGGAAAAGATAATTTATATTGACCATAAATCATAATAATAAAAATTAAGATTAGAACATTATATGAAAATAACAATGTCAAATACAACTAAGGAAAGATAAACTCCAGTAGCTAACCGATGGAACTTACAAAATTAATAATAATTAAAAATAGTAGGGAAAAAAGAGTTTTGATATTTTTAATAAGGGTGAAGTTAGATCTATCTTACAGGCCTACCAAGACTTCTTTAAACTTGGAAGAGTCCGAGAAATCCATTACTTTCTTATATAGAATTAAAAGAAAATCATAAATGTGGATTGAGTTTGGTAAATTGTGAATCCGTTTAATATTTACATTTTTTAAGTTTTATCATTCTAAACCTATCTATAACCCATTTACTGAATATAACTAATTCATATAACGACTCAACCCATCAAATATGAGTTAAAAAATAGGTTTTTGAGTTATTTTAAGAGGCCTGCAAGGTAATAAAGAAGAGAGAATAGCAATTACTTAAGCACACACTATTTCTAAGAATCGGCGCCATTTTGCTTTTTGCCCGGGGCATCTTTTGGCTGAAAGGTAATATGTCTTCTCTTACACATCGACGCCATTAACACGTCATGTTCACATCAATTTCAATAAATAGAAAACTCAACTGTGGGTAATTTTGTGATAGATAAAATTTCGTGATTTTCTTTTTATGGTTTGAAAAGAGGGGTACGTTTGTTTCTCGAGCGAAAGTTTCGGCGTGGTTATGAGATTTGGTCAAGAAAAGATGGGAGAAGATAAGAAAAATCCAAAAAAAAAAAGTTTCAAGCTTGGAAAAATAGGGGCATAAATAAAATAGGATTTAATTGTCAATTTTTTTTCTTATTTTGGTGAAATAGCAGCGCACGAATATTAAAGTTTTCTTCAAAAAGAATGAAAGGAATAGAAGTGTCCCATCAAAATAGCGAAAAAGACCTTCTATAACATGTTTTTCCAACCCCTTTATTTTCAATCAGAAACGAAAGTCAAAAATGCGAAATGCTTAATTTTTGAATTAAATGGAAATTGGAAATTGGAAATTGCAAAAAGTTCTTCCATAAATGTGATATATAACTTTTTCTTCATGATTATTCCCATTGTCTGAAGGACCCTTTGCTTGAGCTTCGATTCATCATCTTCACCTACTCTAAAAGAGGGCTTTAATGAATCCATAGGAAGACACGTGTCGTGATATTGTTAATTTTGTGGGGAGTTTCTTGAAATTTAAATCCATAATGGAAGGGCCAAATGGGGATATTAGAATGTCGGACAATGTACAATTCTTCTTGCCCAACCCGCTCTTCTTTTCTTCTCATTGTGCTATCGTTCAGCAGACTAATGTGCAAGGCGTGCCAAAAAAATATTGACAAAAAATCGATAATGCACTAAGACGATCTGAACTTCAGATGGCCGGCGTTAATTAAACCAAATTAGAAATTTTTTAAAATTGATCGGAAAGACTCAATCGACAAATTATTAAAAGGTATAGGACTAAATTAGCAATTCATCAAAAAGTTTGGAACTAAATTGACCTAACGAAAGGTTTATAACTAAATCGAAGAATTTATAAAAGATTTATAACTAAATTGGCACAATTAAAATGTTCACAATTGAATTAGCCATCATATTATAGGTTTAAAATATTTTGGATAATTTTCCCTCTCAATGGAAGCATATATGTGAAGGTGGACGCTACCATCAACATCGACTGCATCTAGGAAAGCATGAGGTGACGATGGATATCAACAGTTGCCCCCTGAACATTGCTTTAAGTGGTTTAATTTAAAGTAATGTTTATATTTTTAATCAATTGTCACTTGTGTCGACATGTGCTTAGTTCGTACGAGGTGAATTTAAATCATGCATCCTGTGTTTAGGCCATAACACATTTGCATGCATCGATTTGGTCCTCTTGAGTCGCAACACACCTTTCTCAAGCACAAGTTTTACTTACTAAGTTGTGATATTGAAATCAGGAGTCTTATATGGATCCTAGGTTTTTTATTACAAGGTGTAATCTCCCCACAATAGAGTTATCCATTCAATATAAAAGGACGGTAGGTTCTGTGGATACATTTCTTATTTTATTGTGTTAGTATCCGTACACTTCGCGCTCTCAATTGGTACTATATATATTGACAATTCCTCTGTTTTACATCTCAATGATCTTGAAATCCGGACGAACACCTATATAAAGTCTTTTAAGGACTTAGTTAGGTTCGAAATAGTGTTACTAACTAGGTTGCGACAAATGTCAAATAGGAGTGAATCGTGTTCCCACTACGATCACGCAAAACACATTCCAAAAGGACGCAATCATAATTGGCCAGGGGTTCTTTGAAAGTCTACAATCGAAGGACCCACGAAAGAAAATATTCTAAGCACCTCTCCACATCGTCTTTTATTATTGTCACTCACATGTGAACTCATTTCTCTGACTGGGGTACTCGCATAGGCATTATCTCCGTCTGAGGGTTAGTGTTTGTTTTTGGAAAAAAATCTTTGATAAAGAAAAATTTTGATTACAGAAAATATTTTTCTCCTTTTTCAGATTAGAAAATCCATTCTCCTAATTTTAGGCGTGTGTATTTTCTATCATCGTAAATGGTTTTTTGTTGACTAATAATTTTTAGCAACTAAACACATGAAAAATTGAGAAAATTAATTCACGGAGAAATTTGCAGTGGAACGAAGACATCCTAATTCTTTTTAAGTCAACTGAGAAATGGGACCACCACTCCCAACGGAATGGGTGGACCTGATATGTGAGCGTCTGATCCATGTGATAACCCCTTCCGACCTAAATAGAAATCTCTACCAAGCCAATCGATCATTGGTCATGTCTATGGAATTAAAGTTTGCTTTTGTGGTATATCAAACTTGACTTATCATGGTGAATGCAAGCGGCAACTTGATCAACGTGCGCTGGATAAGGCTTTGCTCACAAGGCAAGAGCCTCCAAAGTATTTCTAGGAGACGCTACAATTCAAACAAAACACATTGTATTCAAATCAAGGCATAATTTAATCACACATATACAAATATTTATTGAATCTTGATTCAATATGCAATATGCTTCTTGAATTTTTAATTTTTTCGATAGAATTTTAGCTTAATGTGTAGCGTCGTTCTATATTCAATTTAATCCCTATATTATATAGAATTATTTAATTTTGTCTTTGAATTGGAATTAATAGAAGAACAAACCAAGCAATTTTATATAATCTAATGACTAAGTTAAATATACACTAAAAATTTATGGATCACAGTAAATAAATTAAAAATTTATGGATCACATTATATATTAAGATAAAGTCCAAAAATCGCATTAAATAAATTAAAGATTTAGAAATTATTTATGTTATTATCTTCTTCGATAAGTTCATTCATTCATGTTATTTGAAACTCGCAGCGAAACGAGTGATCGACGTGTCCTCTGAAAGATTGGCACGGCGCTCGTATGAGAAGAGAACGAATTAGACGAGAAAAAGCATTTAAAAATCTCATGAAGGAATCGCGACTTCTTTGCCTCAAAAACTCCTCCACCTGCGCAATAACTTCGGTAGGACGGATCTCACACTTGAAAAAAAGCATTAATATATCTGTCTAGGGTCTCTAGGGTACTGACATCTCTACGAGCTATGACCCTCACTTCCATTCATTGCCATCTTCCCCAATTAATTTTTTTTTTATTCAACACTCTAAACTTTATGTATAATTTATGAAATACAAACCCATTAAAATTTTTAAATTCGCCCACGAATCCATTTTCCAATCATCAAATTCAAATCCACGAGTTCAAGTCCCTTAGGTATAAATAATGAAATTACTGTAGCATGAGACTATTTCCAAAAGTTAAAAACTTAGCATACGAGACGTAGGCAAGGGTCAGGTGAACCCTTTCTGTACGCTCTCTTATCAACATTAATTGCTGATGGAACATGACGACCGACTCGAATAAGGCCGTGAAAAGAAAACGTCATAGATAGGTCAAGGATTGTTACATTAAAGTGCACCGTGTGATTGGTCAATAGCTACCAACATAGGTTGAATTTGTACCGAGAAAAGAAGAGAGAAGAATAGAATTATACGCAAAACTTGTTTGATTTAAAATACAAACGGATTGCGGTTAGGTAATTTTAACGGAGAATTGATGCGTAGAGAAACGAAGGCAAATTGGCTACTCCAAGCGGATAAATCAACTCACTCAATCGACAACCGTGATTTTTTAGGTGATCACATGAAGAATTTAGGTCCAAAAGCTGTCTTGTTAGGGATTTAGTCTTGATGGACCACCTTAATTAATTCTCCACCGTTAGGGTGGACAAAAGGGTTTGCTTGGGTTTCCATCATCTGACATGGCTGTTGATATGATCGGCGTAGTTCATTGACCTCGCTAGGTTAGTCAATTTTGGGGAAAATCCTAAACCAAAAGATTGGAACGCGGTGTGGAATTTTGTAGGCTTTGGGACCAGCATGAAAACGGTCCAAAGTGGAATGTCTAGCTCTACTTTTCGATACTTTTTTGCATTGACCTTTAAGATGATTAAGAATTACACCGGTTTGTGCCGCGAAAGAGGAATTATTGGACTAAGACGCATCGCTCTAAAAATAAGAGACTCAATACATGTTGTCAAGATATAGGCCAGACGTTATGATTCCTGTCGATGTGTAAGTTGGGTCATTTGGGTAATCATATCACATATTTTTCTCATTCATATCGATTTCCTTGTTTTGCATTAAAATGTGTATGACTTTTTTCCTTAAATTATAATTACTAAATTCATTCTCAAACCTAACATTTTAGTGTTGTTTACAGCCTTTATTTGTGTTACATTTTTACGACATGAATATTTTGGATTTCACCTCCACTAATCTAGACATATATACCCAAATCATATCGTCCACGTGCATTGGATAAATCTCCACCAATAGACTAGTTAGCATGGCCCCCAGGCTATTTTAAATTAGAAGTTGTCGTTTGAGCTGGGATCCGTCGTATTTGGATGAAATTCTTAGCTAGTCAAACAATCTTTGAGAGTTAGATATGTTTTGCAAGAGATAATTAAGAATTTTTCTTTTTTTATTAGAGAAAATTATCCTAGAGGAATTCCCAATTTATCTCTAACATGTTCCATGGTCCCCAACTTTGATTGTGAATATTGGAGATTGAAAGTCTTGTTTTATGTGAAGTGTGTAAGCATGTGCGTGCACGTATAATGCAATGCCAATAGTGTTGCGTTCCTAGATCAAATACATGTCTTGTCGAAGCACAATAAAAATGAAGGTGTTCACAAAACAATCTAGCACTATATATATAAAATTTCTTCACAAGTCAATGATATATGTTTTCAAATAAATTAGAATCTAACTGGGCATGTTTAATAGGATTGAATTCGGATTGTTCTCAGCAATCTCCAGCGTTGACTCTATTTTGAGCGAATATGTTCTTTCTCGATGACCATTTAAAAGACACAATTTCATATTCGATTCTATTTGATGGAAATCGAACCTTCACATCTATCATAAGTTGTCGAAGTGTCACATATCAAACAAATTTATATGTGTCACCCACCGCGAATGAAAATGTTTAGACAAAAAACATCGAATTAACTCCACCGTATCCCTCTTGTCATGTTCCAAAGAGGAGTAGATGTGACGGACAAACCACTGTTTTTTCTCACTCGAGCGTGGTGGGTCGGCAGCAAGCTTTGGCAACGGAATCTCGCGTTCGGCCGCTAATAGTTGCGGCACGTAAAGTCGAAAACCGAGGTCGTAGAAATCGAGAGGTATCATAGGTCTTGAAATTTGGACGTTTGGCGAGGAAATAAGGGCGCAACGTACTCGGAGATGGAGTTGATTTGAGGAATCATTAGGTGCCTCTGTCTCTCCACGTGTCGTTCGACAGCTGTCCAGGGATTACTTGGCATTCGCGCCTATCTTTTCGGGAGGGGAATATCCAACGAATTATCGGGCGACATTAGGGTAAGTTTCCAAATCCGTTCGGTCTTTACTCTTTAGGTTAGGAAACGTAGGAGAGCATCCAAAGCGCTCCAAATTGTCTATCCTTTTGGGCAAACTCTCAATGATTGATTATCTTTAGATAAAGCCATGGCTGGTACTCGCTAGCTAGCATTTGAAATTCGACGAGGATTATAAAATTATCTAGAACTCCTGAATCTATTGTATTTAAGTTAATTTGATTTTAGACCTTCCAATTATTTTAAATGAGTCAATCTAGCTAATTTAATTGGAAATCGTAGATATGGATGGCGATAATGCCACATAAAACAACTAGTGTTGATGTAGACAATTTTTTAATAATTTTTTTCTTTTCTTTTTCCCTTCAAGGGTTGCCCAAACCTCAAAAAAGAAAGGAAAGAAAGAAAAGAAAATTCAAAAATTCTTAAAAAAAAAGCATAAAAATTAATTATGTTTGTGATTTCCAGTTAAAATTGGTTAGATGAATTCAATCGAAAAAATATAAAAATGTTTAAGATTCAATTGACACAATAAAAAGATTTATGACTGATTTGCCCAAAGTGAACTATGTTTAGGACTTTTTGGATGAGATTCGAGGAATGCCTTTTTGTGCTCTAATCCGTTCACGTGTTGAATTGAAATGCGTAGCTTACTAATATGAAAAAATCAATAATAAATTTTTTGATTGTGCCAATTGAATTTTAAACATTTTCATATATTGCCAATTAAGTTCATTCGGCCAAGTTTAGCTGGAAATGGCTAATATAGATAATTTTTATAATCTTTTTAAAAAGATGTAATGTCGTTGTTCATGCACCATGTTATGATAGATGTTTTTATCAATTGTGATTAGACAAAATTGGATGACAACAAAGAAGGATGCATGAATAGAACATGAGACCTCCTCATTAATTATTAAGTCGCCTTAGACATCGAACAAAATTAGACCGTTGGAGGACAACGTGAGATTATGGTCTGCATGTAACATCATATAAAACCAAACCCACATGAGTCACATCAGGATTTTTGAAAAGCATATACATGATCTCTCACGAGACCAATCCACTTTCGTAAACTAAGTGCATTTCGTTGTAATTTTATAAAGTCGTAAGGTCATATGTATAGGGGTTGGCGTTTATAAGAAAAAAAGGTCTCCTTTTAGACTTTCCCCTAAACTAAAGATACTCTGTCGTACATATTGTAGCACGACAAACGCTTACAAGCTTTCAAAAAGCAAGTATTATCTATATTTATTTGTGATCAAATGAATATAAAATCTCTCGAGCAATAGCTTCTCGAGTGATTCCAGTAATTCTTCTTTTTAAGACTAGACGATTTGACCCGTACCTAACTATTTCATCTGCTTAAAGTCCTATTGGTGATTTCACTTCAACGATCGGGTGAGACCAGCTTGGCCAAAGAGCAGCTTCCATGATTTCTCTGCCGGAAGGCTTTTTCCTTCTCCATCTTGCTGCATGGTTTTCTGCGTGTCTTTCGGCGTTTTCCCTCTTCAAAATCTTCGCAGTACTTTCCCGACCCACATCCTGTTGTCTGCAAATTTCTTTACTTCAGTGCATGTCGGGACTACGCTTCTTCAGGTACCCGGTCTCGATAAGCCCAAAGCTGTCCTAGACTTCGTCTAATAAATGCCTGCAAGAGATACAACCGTGGCAATTGGTTGAGTGATCCGAGACTTAATTTGCGAGTCCAGGATCACAGGTTCGATTCCCCAGTCTATCCTCATTCTCAGAAGACCGTGATTAGTCTGCAGAGGACCGTCCTAAGTAAGCATAGACATATCCCCGGTCGATACTCGTTCTTGAGAAATCTCGGTTAATCTGCTCAGGATGTGGTTGGGCCCTGGAGTGTCCCCGGTCTTGGGGTTTCGACTCTTGTCATGCCGGGGCAGGGACGGCGGGCTTGCCTATTAAGCAACAGTTGTGAGTGGGCAAATCTGCGGCCTTAAACCGAGCCTTCTCCCGAAGTTGCTTCATAGTTTGCCAGAGCTGGACGGACACCCTTTTATTTTTCCAAAAGATGTCACAAAAAGAAAGCTCTTTTCTTCTCTTTGGGCGAAGGGTAATGTCTCGAGATTTATTATATGGTGTTGCTGGATTTGGATGTTAAATCCGCTATTACTCGTTTGGGACCTTGCTGTATTTGGTGATCTACGCATGAGTCCGTTTGTGCCTTTTCGGGCTTGGGCTCAAGGAGCTAATAGCCTAATACCGACTTAAAGAAAATCTCTGCTCAGGGCCTATTAACCAATGATTAATTTGAAAGCTCGTTAAATCAATATATACTTTTGGAAAATAAATCTCGAGGTGAATAAGAAAAGCCCAGCTCGTGTTTTTTTTTTCTTTTGGTCACGAAATTTGATTGATTTTTGTGAAGACAAAATTGTACGTGCAAAACAACTTTGTAAAACTAGGATATTTAGATATGAGTTAACGATTTTTCGCCAAATAACTATTTTGTAGACAGTAGAGAACCATGGGTCTAATATCAATATGAGTATCTTGGAAAGAGCTTGTCGCAGGGTTGCTAGCGATCGGCTCACCACGGATTTTATTACTTGACGATATTATCAATCAGGCTGAATTCCATGCGTTACTTAACGGTTGCCATTGCATTTGATCAATTGACCCCGACTAGTGCAAACACAATGGCCATTCTATTCGTTGACGTTCTTAATCATGTAACCTTCATTTCTGTATGAGAATCGCTGGAGACTAATTCGGAGAAGTCTTATACTCCACGCATGCATCGCACTAAGCTCTAGATATATCGGATGTGTCTATTGATTGATCATCTTTATATGATCTCCTAAAATGGAATTGGAACCGATAAGCACACTTTTTTCCCTCTCTAAGTGTAAATGTTCTAGGATCTTCAGGAGAGAGGGAGAGAGAATCAAGAAAAGCTACATATTTACTTAATTAACTTCACATTACACTTTATTAGAGAATGGTATTTATACTCAAACAATATGCATAGGAATTGAAATAATCTATCTAAAAAGGAAATAACTATCTTAGAAAATAATGAAATTTCAAATAATTATATAATATCTAAGGATATCTCTAACAATATTTTCTAATAGGGAATTCTCTAATATCCGTAAATATACTTCAACACTCACCTTAAGCTAGAGCATTTAGCTTGCATATGATAGGTGCAACTTTCTCCAAAAGTCTCTGATCAAGCACCATGTAAGTTGGACTTTACACTAAATAAGAGATATGAGTCCAAACTAGATTCAAGATAATGACAACTGTGTAAGATGGAACTTACACAATAATTTGAACGTAATTCACATCATCACCAAATTTGACAAGCATTGAGGAAACACGTGATCATAAAAGTTGACAAATCTTTCTCATGCGACCTTTTTAACCTTCCCATCGAGCTTGCCATCATTTACTTGAACGTTACAAAGACAACAAAACATTTGAAGAACAAAATAATCAACAACATGATCTGGCCACACTTTTTGCAAGTCTAACATCCAATCGAAATCAATGGGAATCTATTCATCAAGTTGCTAGCCGTAGTAAGCACATCCATTAGAAATCTTCTAGCCATATCAACAGTAACGAGTATTTTATGAGCTATCTCTAGTAACATTTTGCTCATCAACTCCATAACTTATTGTGGTTCATTGGTACTAGTGCGGTGTCTCATTATGCCTTCCTTCAGGTAGAATTCATTTAATAGCTTCAAGTAAAACTCCATGCTACTGTTAGTTTGTACATGCTTGATCGTTCTATTATTCTCCTTTTCGATCAAAGGTCTCAATTGCCTAATCCTAACAATAACATCAAACTTGTGCCTAAGCATAAACACCCGGGTCTTCTCGAGTAATCACTATTGAATTACTATCGGCTAAAGCCGTAACATTAACTGCAGATTCCACTCTAATTCTCTTACCTTACTAGTTTTTAAGCTCAAAGTAATCTCTTCTTAGATGCCCCATTTTATAACAACTCTAATAGACAACACTACCGGTTTATACTAATCATGCTAGCATGTGTACTAGTTCATTTTCTATTTACACATACTAAAGCAGTAGATATAAATTCAGTAGCTTCTCTTCTATGGATGTCCTTACTTAGAATCAAATCTCAAATCCCATCAAACTTCAAGCTTGTTGACCCAAATGAATTACTGACATTAGTGACGGTAGTATTCCAAATATTAGGTAATGAGGACAATAGAATCAATGCATATTCCTCATCTTCAAAGTCATTCTCAATTGAACTAAATTGATTAACAATCATATTGAGTTCATTGATATGATCACCGACGCCCCTTCGCTTATTTTTAAGTTAAACAAATGTCATATCAAATAGACCTTGTTAATTGCAAAGGGCTTCTCATATATATTTGACAGGGCTTTTATCAAACTTGCATTGATTTTCTATTTGACAATAGACGTGATATTATGAGCCAATGTCAACCAAATAACTCCTAACTTTTGTCTATCCTTTGGTACATATGAAGTAATTCAGAGGATGGACACCAAATCTCAAAAGTCGGGTTTATATAGTGTTGTTTACAAAAAAAATTAACCAAGACTTAGGTGTGAGTAGGCACGTCATTGAAGGATGCATGGCTATCAACACTCACGTGAACTATATTATTGATAACCATAAGAACGACTTTTGATAGTGACATATGTCAATAAGCATGGAACAGCTATCGATACGTGACAGTGATTGATTGCCGATTATCATGATAGAGTTGGTCGACAAGAACACCAATTGAAAGAAATCTACAGATTGTCGACGGCATTGAACTTAGTTATGGTATTAAAATTTGAAATCATTGATGGATAGGGCCGTGGAGTCCAGAAAATGGTGGAAGAAGACTAAAGTTAATTCAAAATGACAGCAAATAGACGCAAAAAGATCAAAGCGCAATTTTAAAGGAATAACCAGTTGAATATAAGATCATGGCAACGTGAGAACACGGAATCAAAATTCTCGAAGGTGTGGAAGCATGGCTAAAACTATAGAAGACTGCTCATACGCATTTATGTTATGAACACCGTAAATATTTGTGTTCGTCTATGGAAGGCCCCTCTACCCACAACACACAAGTTTGTTATCTTATCGTTATCTTTAAATTTATGCACTATAGTTATGGCTGTTGTTTCTAGATATTTTGTCGTTGATTAATTTATGGTTTGCATCTTTGTTATAGTTTATAGATGCCTCGTCGCCAATTAAATTTCAGCATTGCATTTTTAGATTTTTAGGCTTTGTTGTCGATTAAATTCTAGTAAAATTTGGGCATTTTCAATTTTGTTTGAAGTGAAATTGTCGATTTCCTTATATACTTATGATACCTCATGTTCGGAGTTGTCATAAAACCTATCTCATTTAATGAAAATCAAGAATAACTTTCAATCAAAGGTATTTCATTGCAGAAACAAATTATACTGAGTCATCTTTTTATGTTGTTAGGTCAAATTCAGAAGTTCAAGAAGGCAATCGTCATGGTTTTCATCTTCTTGCAGTTTGTCAAAGTAGGCAATGTAATTCGTAGATGAATACTTGGGGGCCTTGGGAGCCATTGAAGCGGTGGAGTTGAGCAGAACAAAACTCCGAGGACAATGGAAGTCAGAGAAGAGTTAAGGTTCAAGGTTGAAGATGATGAAGAAATGGAGATAAAAGTCAAATCTTGGGATGTTGTCATACCCTTCGAAAGGAAGCGACCATTCATGATGCCGACGATCCGTGAAGTTACGATTCATGATGACGACAATTCGTTAATTGTGTCGATCGAAGCGACATGTCACGACACTACAAGATGGAGAAAAGTTGCTGTCAGAGCATAGAGTACGAGGCATCAGAGATATAATTATACACACGTCGTACTATTCGAAGAATAGAGACTCATACTCTTCCAAATGTTTAAAAGAATTAAAATCACTTTCATTTCTTTTTAAAAAGGAGGACAAATGCTTGCACCGAAAATTAACTAGGTCTTAAGGGTGCGTAGGCATGTGAAGTAACGATGAATGACAATTGACACTCACGTGAACTACTATTGATGCCCATAAAAATAGTCATCGATATTGATATACATCAATAATCATGGATCAGTTATCCATACATAATAGCATCTAGTTGTCGATTATCATGACATAGTTGGTTGACATGGGTACTAATTAGAAGGGTCAACAAATTATTGATTGAGATTCCAAATGAAAATTGAACATTCAAAGGGCATTGAACTCAATTTTGGTTTTTAAATTTGAAATCATTGGTGGATAGGACAATGTAGTCTAGAAAATCGTGGAGAAACGACTTTTGATGAAAAGTATTAGGTTACTTAAACACATTATGATGAAACAAGCGTAGAAGATATGATGAAATTTTGCGAGCCTTTTCATAAAGATATCTTCCATAAAGTCGAATGAGTCCATGTAACTATTTGAAAACAAAGAGATGGTGTTGTGAATTATCATTAATTTGAAAAATAGAATAAAATTGAAGGAGGAGTTGTATTTTAATTTTTGAAACTTCAAACAAAAGATTTTTGCTATACTTTTCTCCCTTAAGTTGCATATGCCTATTTACAACATAGAAGAAATCGAAGTCCCATGGCCTGGGGAAAGCAGCCACAGGAAACTCTCTTTTTACATTGCTCAACCATACGGAGCTTCTTTACTCTATCTTTTACTCTATCTTATATGAGAAATTATCCAAGAAATCACAAATATATTATATTTATGCAATTTGATTATAAATTTTTTTGACCAATTTATTCTTAAACCTTTTAAAAATTTACCAACATAGTCTACCTAGTAAATTTTGACTGAAAATCGTTAATATGCTAATTCTCCTAAATGACACAACCGACAACCAATGCTGACATTAGACTTGTCAAAATGGTCAGGATAGGTCATAAATAGTCCGACCCAAATCGACCCATTTAATTTGTTCATAACCCATTTATCATAATGAAAATTTTTTGACCCATACTCAACTCATTTAACTAAATCTAAGAAAGCTATCCAATGATTTAAAAAAAAAAAATAGTATCGCTAAAACACTTTTATGCAATACAAAACTAGTAGAAAATTTGTATAATTAAAAAAAAAAAAAAAAGCTTCCATTTGTTCCTTGGAAAAAAATTTTGAAATTTTATTTTTTAGGAAAATTACAATATTTTTTAATTTTTTCTTGAAATATGAAAATAAATTAGAAAATGTTTTATGTCGTTTGGTATGGAAATTTTTTTTTCTTTCGTGCACTTATTATGATATATTTTTTCTTTTTCCTTAAAAATTGAATTTATAATTAATTCTTATTTTTTATTTTTTAGAAAATCAATTTTTTTATACTTTTTTTTTAGTTTTTAAATAGAATTTTTAATTTATTTTTCTTTTTCTCTTTACTTTTTTCCTTTTCCTTCTTCTTTAGGGCTAGCGACTGGCCATGCTCGCCTAAGGCTAGTGATCTCAAGCTCACCAAATCGGCAAGGCTCGAGCTCCACTAGCCTCTAGCAAGCTTTTCCCTCGCCTGGCTAGTCGCCGGCCACTAGTTGAGGATTTTGGAAGAAGAAAGAAAAAGAAAAGGAAAGAAAGAAGAAATAGAAAATAAGAAAATATAAAGGAAATATAAAAAATAATTATAATTTCGATTTTTATATAATATATATTTTATGTTTATATTTATAAGTCTAAAGAGGGAAAGAGAGTGTGTGAGCCTTGGGTTGGAAATGGGTTCTAAGTCCAATCCATTTTAGACCCATTTATTTTTGGCTTTCAATTTTTAAACATATTTATGTAAACTCTTCAAAATTTAAGTGACTCATTTATATTTTAAATTGATCATATATAAAGCCCATTTTGATAGGTCTAGCGGCAATTTTTTTTTTTTTGCAATTTTTAAATTTTTTTATTTTCCTTTTGTTTTTTTACCTTCTTCCATCGTGGTCTTTGGCCTTCTCGATGGCCAATGAACAGCCATAGGTAAGGGTCGTTGGCAAGTGACAAGAATCACCCTAATTGGGATCTGGCGAGGACCGACTTCACCTGTAGAGCAAGGCTCACCTCGCAGGGCCCACGAGGCCAACCCTCACCAAATTCCGGCAAGGGCAAGCTTCCCTAGAGGATGACGAGGTCAGCCCTTGCCTATGGGCGGTCACTGGCCGGTGACCGTAGAGGAAGAAGGGACAAAAAGGAAGAAAAAGAGAACAAAAATTCATAAACAGAAAATAATAATAATAAAAGTTTATCGAAATTGTCCATGTCAGCACCGATGTTATCAAGTAGAACGTCCGACGTCTACATTAGCAATTTTCAACTAAAATTGGTTAGATCGACTACATTAACAAATTTTTAAAAGGTTTAGGAATAAATTGATCAAATTGAAATTTTTAAGACTAAATTGGTACAAGTACAATAAATTTAGGATTTTTTTAGTAATTACCCCCTACTTTAAGTATGCATTAGTTTCGATATTGGGAGCTCGAAGTATATGCTACATATGGGGAAAAAAGACCTTTGGTAACAACTAATAAGCATGTACTTACTAATTACTTCTCTATTCCTTCGTATCTTTTTTGCCAAAATCCTTCCTTAGTAGACTTGGTTTGGGCATCATAAAAAATGGAGGAACACAAGGTTTAACAACCCAATTGACAATAAAAAAAAATTCGTGAAAGCAAACAAATGAAGTCCGCCTACTTCACATGGGCTGACTCGACGCTAATGCACGACCTTCTGCCATACACAAAACGTGAATTTAATGATGGAGAGATATTATGATAAGTTAGGGTTCGCGCACAGGCCCCGCGTCGTCGTTTTCTAGGAATTCATTGGACGAGATTAACGAACGCTTCGGGCGGACAATTCTTCCGTGGCCTACCTGTGATGCGTGCCAACAGGCCTACACAGCTGCTCTTTTGAATAATTGGAGAAGCTTGAGACTTGCTTGAGAGCCCCCACCGCAAAAGGACAAAATATAAGACCTTGACTGGTCAGAAATACAACGTGGTCAGCTTGGAATGTCGAATCTCTCTGTGTTCTCGACACGGTTTGGTGTTCGATTGCATCGTTTGAAGCTGATCCCATCGCTGTTCCCTAAATGTTATCCACCATCTGCTGGTGTTCTTGCTTAATGGCGGGCTAGCCGGATCTAATCACGAAATGGGAAGCATGTAGGAATAAACCCCTCTCCATCAGATCTTAGAGCGACTCGTGTTTTGCTTGTAATTATCTGGTCGAACAGAATGAATTTAGGTTATGATCCCCTTGCAGTTACCTATTGAGATCCACTAATCATCTCGCGCCCGTGCATCAAATAGTTCTCTCAATCCCGACAAATGGAGGGTTCCATAGAAAGATACGTGAATTTTTAGATATGACTCAAACAAAACACCCCCCCTCCCCCTCTAAGGTCAGGCAACAATAGATCAGATTGATCTTTCTTTTGTTTATATGATAAATTTTTCGGTAGCTCCAAAGATTTGACTAATATTTCATTTCTTGGCCCTTTTTTTTTTTGTATTAAAGTATATGTAATGATGAGTTGGTTATCAGTATTGTCGCATTGCTCGATTCGTGCATAAGCTCTTAACATATGCAGCTCAAGATATTTCAATTGCCTAAAATACAGTGCTATATAGATTTTGGAATTGATTTGCATAATTCTTTTATGTTTATGATGTAAATACCAACTCACGGTTTGCAACAATCCGAGACCCTAGCACTATTAATCTAAGGGACTTCTCAATTACGTGAGTTCCAAGATTCTGCACGATCCTAATTAAAGTCAAGGGATGATGGCAAGGGAATTAGGTGGGGGTGAAAGTGCATGCTACCTCAGCTCTTGAACATTTCCAATACACCGCTAGGAAAACGTTAGGTGACAAATAAGGACAAAACTCCTAGCCAACCCTCTGATTTCTTCCAAAACCACGAGAGTCAGGACCACAATTTGAACAGTCAGAGCTTGTTAAGACCATGACTTTCAACAGTTGGCACGCCGCCAACGCGGATGCATCCTTATCATCTCTTAGATGAGGATCATCATGTTTGACAATTGAAAAAATTATTTAAAAAATACTGAAAATTATTATGTTTTTGCCAACCTTTTAATTGTGTCAATTAAGTTCTAAACATTTTCATGTTTTACCAATTGAATTTATCTAATCAATTTTAATAAGAAATTACTCACGTAAACGCCGATTATTCTACGTGAGATAGCATATATTAACATTGACATTTTAAATATATTTTAACATTTTTTTTGAAATTTTTATGAATTTTTTTTTTCCTTTTCTTTACTTTTACTTTTTTTTTTTTTAGAGTGAGGGATTAGCGACACTCGTTGGTACTAGGCAAGACTATGAGCCCTTGCCTAGTGGCTAGTGAGGGCGCCGTGGCCTTTGCCCAAAGCCAATGAGAGTCGCCATCCCATGCCAAAAAAAAAGGTAAAGAAAAGGAAAAATTAAAAATTAAAAATGTCCACATCAATACTAGTCATGCCATGTAAGATAGTCAGCATTCATGTCAGTAATTTTCAATCAAAATTGATCGGGAGACTCAATTAACAAAACATGAAAAGCCTTAAAACTTAATTGGCATAATTAAAAAGTTATTAATTGAATTGAAAAAATACAATATGTTTAGGATTTTTTGAGCAATTTTCTCTTTGACAAAGCAAACTATCTCACAATGGAATTGGGATCATCTACAGATGAGAAAAGACTTGGCTATTAGATGATAGTCATGAAATCATGAACGGGTGGATGGAGTTGATGGAGAAATTGTCCAATCAGTCTTAAATCTATCGCATGTATGTCAACTTGATACTAATCATTCTCATTTTGTCAATTTAATCTTAAACCTTTGCGTAAAATCCTAATGTAATCCTCCTATCCAATTTTCTCCGAAAATCGATAATGTGGCGGTGTGCCATGTAAAACGGCTGGCAATAACTAGACTAGCACGGTAGCAAATTCTGGCGAAAATTGGCCGAGATAAGTACATTAGAATTTCACACAATGATTTAGGACTTAAGTAGTAAAACTGAAATATTTATGACTAAAATTGATATTTATATAATAGATTTACAACTAATTCATTTATTTTCCTCGAAGATAATATATTCTCGATTGCTGAAAACAAATATAAGAAATCCATAGTATCTTGAATGACCTCACATTGGAGTATAATTGATGTGACTTGTTACAATATAATATTCTCTCAAGCAGGATGATAGCTCACTTATGAGGTTGTTTGGAGGCTATTTCTTATACAAGTAATAATTAAATAAGGATTATGTCCCTCTTATACACCAAAAAGAAAAGGGAAGTTTGTGTCCCTCTCATTTGCGGATTACACAAATACGGGCATCCCCCAAAAAACATCCACACTTCAAAGTCACTAATTCGTGGTATACCCTATTCGTGTAATGACGGGCCTGAATTTGTGTAAAACCAGAAAATCTTGGATAGTAAGTCATCATGCTCTCCTTAGGGTTTTTCCAAGAAAAGGAATTGAAAAATAACTTTCGGTAATTTAGGGATACGGATGTGGAGACCTATTAACATAAAAAATGGCTTAACGGGCCGGGGATATTCTTGGCGAAACAAGACCCAATTAACAATTATATATATTTATATATCAAGGAATGAGACAAAAACCTCAAGTGGGTTTCTCAAAATAGGGAAGAAAGAGGTGTTTCCACGACTCTACCACTCAGTCAATTCTGTTCCACTTTGTCCAAGTTCCCAATTTCCCATAAAGATCGTGAAATGCTGGAAAACCGTGTGATGACTTCAACTCACGCGGCTTGCGAATTTTGAGCATTAGATCTAACGACTACTGGAGACAAAGAAATCGGAGTGCTATCTTATAAAATGCACATTTATTGCACCGTCAAAGTTCATGAGTTGTAAATCAAGAAGACTGACCAGCTATAAGTTATATAATTCACTGGTCGCCACCTAACCTTATACAGCTCCAACAAGCTCATCGCCTTCCAAGAATCGATTACGCTAAATCCATGTAGAAGGAAGGATAGCACTAGCATGCCCTATTAGGGTATAGATTATGATTCAACTACTCGGTCATTACAAGTTTGAAGTCTTTTCAATGAATCTGATACGTTACATGGGTTCTCTCCTATATGAATGAAGACCACCCACTTCGTACATTTGGCAAAACTAGAACCCGTCTTCCTTGGGAAAATTGTCTAAAAAGCCCTAAATCTATTATACAGTAACCAATTCAGTTAGAAATTTCTCAATTTTGCTAATTTAATCTTAAATTATTTGACAATTATTCAATGTAACATTTCTAGCCAATTTTGGTATGGAAATGTTGACAAGACAATTTTTTATTTTTTATTTTTTGGTAAAACGTTGACAGAGACAATTTTTTGCAATTATTTAAAAAAATGTTTTTTTTCTTCTTTGTTCCTTTTCTTTTTTCTTTTCATTTTTGCACCGGCCAAAGGTGAGGGCATTGCAGCCCTCGTCGAGACTGGCCATAAGCGAAAAGAAAAGAAAATAATAAATAATAAATAATTCATAAATTAAAAAAAATACAAAGTCATTCACATCAGCAATTTTCACCTAAAATTAGCTTGAAGTACTACATTAGAAAATCATAAAAAAAAATAGCATTAAATTAGTCAAATTAAAAAGATTAGAATTAATTCAACCGTTGTACAATAAAGTTTGGACTTCTTGGAAAATTATCCTGTTGTTTTTAGTTGGACATTGCTTCCATGATGGGAAGTGTTTTATCAAGTAATTACTCAATAAAGCTTACATTATAGGGTTAGGCAACTCCAGATTAGATCAAAATTTTGGCGGTGGATCGCCAGCTTGGCGAGCCCACGTGGTGTCCCCTCTCCACTAGAAATGGAAAACCACCATCCCCTCCTCCTCACATGATTTGCAAACCACCTCCAATTATTCTCGGATCTCGTCTCCCTCTCCCTCTTTCTCTCTCTACCCCCTCGTGCGTCTCCTCTCAGTCTCCCTCTCTTTCTCTCTCTACAAAACAGCCGTGCAAACCCTACGTGTGAGTTGTCCTCCCTTTATAAAGGCGTCAAACCACACCATTCCCTTCCTCACAAACCTCAACTCTCTCTCTCTCTCTCTCTCTCTTTCTCTCTCTCTCTTTCACAGACATCTTCGAAAGAGCATCATCAAAGCCCTCAGGAAAAGAGAAAGAAAGTGAAAAAACATGGTGGGTGTGTTTGGTCGCTCCCTCTCCTTCTCAAACAAGAACCAGGCCCGCCCAAAACCGCCCATGACCCACCACAACCGTTCCGTCAGCCTCCCCAATCGGTCCCATCCTTTGCTCTCCAACCTCCGTGACCAGCTCTCCGACCTCGATGCCTGGTCTTCTTTGCCACCAGCTCGCTCCTCTGCTCGGCTTGCCGATGGCTTGGGCCGCCTCCGAAATGCCCTCGACTCTCTCGACGATGCCTTCCAATTCCCCCAAGCCCAAAACCTCCTCCGTGGACGCCCGCAGCTCACCGAGAAGCTCCTCGAAGACTTCCTCCGCTTTGCTGATGCTTACGGGATCTTCCAGTCCTCAGTCCTTGCCTTCAAGGAAGCGCAGATGGCGGCTCATGTGGCCATAAGGAAGAAAGACGAGTCCAAGATCGCTTCTTACATGAAGGCCCGGAAGAGGATCCACAAGGAAATGCGAGACCTTACTTCTAGCATCAGATGCGTGGCAAAGTGCGATATTCTTCGCGATCCAGATCATTCCCTGGTCCCTGACGCTGAGCTTGCAGCCGCAATATCAGGTGTCGTCAAGGCAACAGCCTCAGTATCGATGGCACTTTTTGACAGTTTCGCATCGTCATTTGCGGCAAGGAGGTCATCCTGGAGCGGCCGGCTCAGGCTGTCGAAGAAAGCAAAGGTCGACGAAACGATCGAGGAGCTCCAGTGTACGGAAGAGAGGTTGTGGAGTTTGAGGAAGATGAAGGATGAGGAAGTGAGGGAGGTTTTGAAGAAGATGGAGGAATTGGAAGGTTGCGTTGAGTGCATAGAGAGTGTGAGTGAGAGAATATTCAGGAGCTTGATCAGCGCCAGGGTTTCATTGCTCAACACTCTCACACTGTAAAAATTAAAGTCACTGTTTTCATTTGTAGCTTTTGATTTTGAGTAGATCAGATCAAACAAGATCAGCTTGAGTGAAATGTAGTCATATACAAATCCAGATGTGTAATCAGACATGGGAATGAAATATTGTATAGTGGTGAATCTTGTGCAACTTAATGTATAGTATCATTCAGCAATTTTGCTCCCCATATGGGCTCCTATGATTGTGTCGCAATTTCTCCAAGGAAGCTGAATGAAGAAACTAATCTAAAGGGTGAAACATGTCATCCGGTACCAGGAGTAGTAATGGTGAATGTGTTTGGTCAATCTAGGAGAATGTGTCGTTAAGATCATCTAGGGAAGGGGACATAGCGAGATATGCTAAAACTTACCCGAATAACATAGTCCCGCTTCATCCAAAAGTGTGTTACAGATTTTGTATATTCAATTCAAGTATGAGCGAATTTGAAAGCGTGGAGATAACAGAAATCGATGAAGAGAATGAGCAAATGTGTTTCACTCTTTTGATGTACAACGCAAGCAATTCTATCAAGTCTTTTCACTCCAAAGATTCCAGTGAAATTCAATGGTATAGTACTATCAAAGTCAGGCTTCTCACAAAATCATAATTTTTCGGTGGCAGTAAATGAAATTATTACATGACCATTGTATATATACTAAATTGAATTTAGATCATAATGAAATTGGAGGGTCTTATTATTCTAAATTCGATTTAGTACACGGTACTATATATTTTTTACAAACAAATGCCTGGTTATATACGGGGGAGACATCAAACGTCCAATCGTGGACCGTTAAATGTCAGAAACTTGCCCCAGCTACAGGTTGCTCCGAGGACGTCTAAGCTAGCAGCAAGCCTCGGATGTTGGAGCTTGAGATATGCGAGTTTATTGATGGTAGACATGTAGTGGGGTAATTGTCTAAAAATTCCTAAATAAATTGTACAGGCAATCAATTTAGTTATAAATTTTTCAATAATTTCAATTTAGTCTTAAATATTTTTATGATTTGTCAATATAGTCAATCTAACTATTTTTGGCCTAAAAGTTCTAACTTGGACACTGGTTAGCTTACATGGTACAAATGGCACTAAGGTGGATAATTTTTGTAATTTTTTTATATAATTTTATGATTTTTTCTTTCTTCCTTTTCTTTTCTTTCCTTTTTAATTTTTCTTTCTTTCTATGCCCTCTGCAAGCAGCAACCAATGGAAGTTGTCGGCCACAAACAAGGGAGTCACATCGCTCGTCCAAGCTCTCGCCAACCTAAGTGAAGGCTCATGAGCCCTCACCCAAGGGCCAACAAGGGCCACCGGCCCCTAATAGTAGAAAAAAGAAAAGTATAAAATTTATAAAATTTTAAAAATTGCAAAAAAAAAAAAATGTTCACTTTCACAACAATTATGCCGCATAAGATGGTTAGCCTCCATGTCAGCGAATTACAACCAAAATTAGTCGGAATGGGTTATATTGATAAATCATCAAAAGCTGGGTCAACTATTCAATCAAATGATATTGAGCCTATTTCCCATCTCTTCTCGAAATGAATTCGCTACCGTTCAATATGGTTTAGAATTTTTTGGACAATTATCTCCCATCTAAGTCTCCCTATTACTCTTAAGGAAAAAAAAGAAACAAATCAAACTTTAGTCAAATACTTCTTATCTTTCACATTGCTCAACGGCCTCACACTTATCAATTTTAATTGGGTCATTTTGAAATGACTGATTTTTTAATAACTTATCCAGGTTTATCAAAGGTTTTAGCAACTCTTAAACAATTAAGTTTTACAACGAGAAGGCCTATCTCGGGTAATTCGGAGCCGATCAAAAGAACAGGTAAGTGGCACAAAAGTTGGTAATCTATACTTTTTGGTAGCTCTATTGGAGAAAAGTGTTAGTTAATAACTCAATAAAAGTTGGTAACTTCAAAATAAGTATTGATAAGTTATTTCAAAATTTGTAATTTGATTTAATTGACGTTGACAGGTGGCTCAAATAAGGATTGAAACCTAAAATTAGTTAGTAATAATTTCATCACACAAGAAATCGGTAAGTGACTCAAATAAAGTTAGAATTTGGTGCAAGAGTCGGTTACTTCAATTGGAGTTATTAGTAAAAGAAAGTGACTAGTTACCAACCAAGTGGATGTCATAAATCGGTTAAATAAGAATTGATAACCTATGATTAGCTGATAAATTCATTAGAGAAAAGTTCGCAGCTCACTCACATTAAAGCAGGTAATTTTATATAAAAGTAGTAACTTTAACACGTCAAAAAGCTACACGGTAAAAATTAATAATTAATTGGAACTGTTTGTAATATCTCCACAAACAAATCAAAGTTAATAATTTAAAATTTGATAACTTACTAACAATGTACTGATCATGTCTTACGATATGGTAATTTTTTTCCGGTCCTTTATCAAATGAAAATATAAGATTCTACCATCAACAAATCTGCCTTCACGTTCCAAACTTAGACCAAATTCAATCTCTACACATTATTGATTAAACATTATTGATACACGAATTATCTGGTCTGTATCATGTGGTTAGTGATAAGCATATGATCAAAAAGATAGAAACCCAATTATTGGAAAGGAGGTGGCGGTCATAATAGAGAGATGTCAGGCTTGCACGTTGATGGGTATAACACATATGCGTTTAGATAACGATCCCATAATTGTGATTATGATCAATCATGTGGAAGAAGAGTAAAAAATCAGAAAGAGAATATTGTAGTTGAAGACAATGATCTCTCCTCCCTGGATGATCGATCATGAGAATCGGGAAAGCTTCATATGATTTGTCTACAAGTTGCCTCATTACGTGGTCTCTCTCCCCCCAACATTTTCGACGGATCTTAGCTCATTCTTGGCATGCTTTGCTCCTGCACATGCATGCATCACAATTTAGCAGAAACAAGAGTAACTTTTGGTTTGTCAAATATTTAAAGAATAGAAACAAAAGGGAATGAGATGGACGGCAAATTAGCGCCCTCAGCACGCTGCTCTGGCCATTGAAGCTCAGAATTCCCGTCTGCAGGAATTCTATAGAAAATGATCTCAGCCTTCTTTACAGCCAAAATTGCTCGTACGCAAAAAGTTAACTCTGCTGCGCTTTTTCAGCTTTGTTCAAGATGGCATAATCAATTTTAGATGCTATCTTCAGGCTGTTGTAGTTGTTCTTCTGGTGCTACATAGGCTTGGGCCTGTTGTGGTGTCCTCTTGGCTTAGCATCTGGTTTCCTGATGTTCTTTAAGGCTGTTAAGGCTGGAATGTCGTTGACATTCATCAATGGATCCTTCGGAGCTTAAACAATTCCATAATTGTCATTATCTTGACTCCCTGATGATGTGGATTACATTTAATTTGTCATGTAACATTCAGTCTACACAATTGTCATTATCTTGAGTCCAATTCAATAAACCCACATCCTTTTTTTAGTGTAAAATGTTAAAATATATCTTGAGTTTGATCTTAAAGTAAAAATATGAATTTTAAAAATAAATAAATAAAAAGAGGAAAAAGGAAATATGTAGGAAATTTACTTTTCAAATGTGCAAGAGTTGGCAGCCAAGAAAAGAAGAAAAAATAAATGGAAAAGAATAGAAAATTGAGGAAAGTCAATAACTTTGACTTTGAATTGACCGTATCTCACACGAATTTCCTTTTCCTATCGAATTCAGCCACAATGAACATCCCTTTTGGCAATATGTATATTATTCTTAAACTCGGTCATGGAAAAAATAATTTGAAGCACCGTTCTCAACAAGTGCTTGGCGTGGGGTTTTTTTTCGTGATTTTCTCCATGGAATTACATTAACAACTCAAGTATTGAAGCCGATTAAATCTTGTAGTAAAATTTGTTAATTCTTTTATGAGAATGAGAGATTATTTCGTGAGAAATTGTAGGGCTAAACACTATTTGAGTTATTGGGATTAATTAGGGGCTGGGAAAAACTAAGAATGTTTGAATGACTCAAGTGTGATTATAACCTCTATTGCATTGCTTAATTTATAATGGAATTTGTTGCTACTCTCCCATGGACGTAGGTCACTATGATCAAATCACAAAAATCTAATGTCTAGTTAATTTTTTTGTTCTATTGATTTTATTGTTTGATTACTTATATCTGTAATAAATGGTATCATAACTATGCTTGGCTAAGTTGAAGCAAATCGATAACGACAAAAGAAAGAAAGGTAATAATCAATAAATTTGATGGGAAAGATTTTGGTTTTTGGAAATTGCAGATTGAGGATATACCCTGTGCACGTTGCCAACTTTTTCTTTTCCTTGTAACATCGGATATCTACATTCCAAATCTTTTTTTCCCTGTAACATCAGATATGTAAATTCCAAATCTTTCGGCGCGTTTAGCTTCCATAGATGCACACGAACCATGTTGTTTGTATGCATTGAACAAGAATGCACCTATAGAATGACGGACAATGCACCTATGATATTAATACCAGTTTAGCCGCGTGTGAATCGATGAGTAAATCATTTTGCTATCTCCAGAGAGAATGAAGTTGATGTTAGTGAGTCAGAATACAAGCTAGTCTTGTCAAATTATTATAATCTTCATTATTTTGTGAAGGTGGAGTTTATAGTGACAAATTCTTACAAATATTCTCCTTAAAAATGTGACGTGTATTAACCCATGGAAGAACCCAACACGATTTGTATTGAGTAAGTGCTGCAAAGATTAAATTTATTAGATGAACTCAATCATATTTCGAGAATCTGTGAGACTCATACCAAGTCACGTCAAAACAAATTGCTGTGCTTATTCCGTCCAACGTATCACTCACAAGCTAAGCTCAGAAAAGTCTTCTCGTTTTTCTTCTCGCACTTGTCATGAGAACAAGAAGTTTACACACTTCGAAGCGTCCCATGGTGGCTATGGAATTGTAGCGATGTCATTTGTCCGCAACTCAGCTTCGGCTCGAATCATCTATGCTATCATTAATCATGCATATGTATATGGATATATATGTGTGTGTACTTAGACCTCAGTGGAACAGCTTGTAAATGGAAAACGAGGAAGTGGGATTTTCCTATCGTATTTTGGGGTGAGAATAGGGCCGAAAAGATAGCAGTCATTACCGTGCTTCTCTCTTTATTCACAATCCTGGTGGGTTCCATCAATTTTTTGAGATGAATGGAACACTTCCTCATCATAAAAGTGGAAGACTCTTATTATACATACATCATTTGGAAAACCCAAGCTCCTTCGATTGCAAACTTGCCAGAGTTTCAGAAATACTCGGCCGCACCACGCACATGAACCGTTGGACGAGATAAAAGTGTTGCGCTGATCTTACAATCCATGTAAGTGGAGCTCCCAAGAAGCAGATGCACTTGGTGTTACTGTCAAGAGAGTCCACCCCAATTGGAAAAGTTTTGTGATAGGTAGGTTCTCTAGATCTAATGTACCAAAATCCTTTTTGACAATTGGCTTGAAACGGCTGTCAATAGTTTTAAAATGCTAGGTCTCATCCATTGATCAATAGCTTTCTTATATGTGAAGACACTTCATATAGGGACTGCGACATAATGCACATAACTAGGACCCCTTGCGATATAGGAATTGCGACAAAATACACGTAATAATGACTTGTGTTATGACAGGGAGGCCGGGCTCGAGGGAACGTTGTAGTCCCCATTTCTAAAACATACATAAAACAAGAGTTTTTCCGTATATCTATGTCGAGATAGGTATGCATGATGGCCTCCGAAACAATGATAGCAGCTTGTTCCTATTTGCACCCTATTGAGAGAAAAGAAGAGTTGTGGGAAAAATGGCACTCAGCAGTCATTTAAGTTTCTTTTGTATATAGCATGTTCCAATTTATCCGTTAACTCATCTCCCCAAAAAACAAACCTATAACGAAAGAGAAAACAAAAAATCCTAAGCCAAAAAAAAAGAAAAGTAGTATTGAACCAGAATAACTATACCGAAAATTGCTCAAAAATTTACAAAAGAAAATATATATTATACCTCCTACCTCTGAAAAAATGGGGAGCCCTCAGTTTCCGCTTCACCTCTCTCATCTTGCGTAACCCAACCCGACTTTGCAGATCTCGTCTGCATCGGGGGCCTGCCAGCTTAGGGTTCGCCTCTTTATCTTCTCGAACTCACTGACACAATCCTTCAGCTTCAAACTCCAAACTCTCTTCCTCTGTTTCGCCAGCGCCTTCCCTGCCACTCTATCAAAGAACTTCTCCCACCCAGTCTCCCACTCCCCATGTGCGTCACAGAGATCAAGCGTCCCATTCTCCCATTGAGTCCAGCTCCACCCTTTATCAAGCATTGGCATCACCTTTGCCACGCACGCACCACGGCACATGGGCGTGCACGGCCTGCACTTGGCGCCACTCAATGGACCCTTGCTTGAGATGGCGGCCACTGGAACTCCAAACCGGCTCGGAGGAAACACATATTGGCGATCTGTGACAATGCAGAAGGGTAGGCGCTTGGCAAGGTGGGTGATGTTCCGGGTGGTGAGCTGGGCACGGAAGGAGGTCTCGGAGTTAAGTTGCTGAAAACCAGCCTGGTCGAGTTGGGGAATAAGGGAGAGACGGGAGAGAGCAACAGTGGAGGTAGAAAGGTCACCGATGCCAAGGCGGTCGTTAAGGCCGCCATAGGTGGAGCCTGGCGGGACCACGTAGTGGCCTGGGATGAAGTTGTCAGGGTCAAGTGGGGCGTTCCAGAAGCCGTCGACCCGGGTCCGGACAATCCAATCATATGTGAAGTTGTGATGGTCTTGGTGGGACTTGATCATGGTGAGGCATCCTTCCACTAGGTTGAAGTATTGCAATAAACCCTGCAGAAAAACCACTTTGTCATAACGAACAACTGTTTGTAGGATTGGCAAGTTTGAAGATATTTGACATTCATGAAGGCACTCGGAATTCAGCGTGCTGCAGCAAATGAAAGATGCAGCGTTCTACTTTTTCAGATTCCATGTAGTGTTTTAAAGACTAAGTCTGTATAATGTTTTAACCATATTGAAGCATTACATTTAAATTTTCGATTAAAATCAGTGCGAAAAACTAGTTCCAATTAGTTTCAAATACAGTCAATGATAAAATTGCCACCCCTGCATAGTAAAAAGAGTCCTGCAAACACATCATGTGATCAACATACAAGAACCTTCCAATAAAATATGATCAACATCCGCTATGTAAGGGGCGGGCTCATACGGGGCGGGCTCATACGGGGCGGGCTCATACGAGCACGAACCCCCTTAATCTTTCCCTAAATAGTAAGTAGTAAATAGGCAGTAACACAAGCCTTAAAGAATAGTCATTGACATTCTTGGTTTACTCGCGAAAGGAATCATGGCATTGCTGGTGGATGGGAAGTGGGTAGCTATGTTGGTACAGAAGGTGGGGGCCCCACTACTTCTTTCTTAATCCGACGTCCGTGAAGCACTTGCCAAACGAAATCAAATGATTTTAAATAAGGAGGGGATGGGTGGGCACCGATTAAAATATTTTTCCCTTTTGACTTTTCTTCATCCGGCACAACAACTCGCAATCGAGAACAGTTTTGATACGGCTAAATCCCCTGAAAACCAACTCCCCGAATTAAAGAACTCTTCCTTAAGCCATTAGCCCAAACCCAAGAACCAGAAAGAGAAGCACACGGCAGAAGATGCCGGCTCTCGTCAGCTGTAATGGGAACAGAGTCTCTAGTCTTTCGGTTCCCATCTAATCTTAAAACAACCCAATGGCGACCTTGTCAAATTGCAATTCAAGATCAACATAGACATGTCGACCTGAAGAAAAATTCAAAGTCCGCATGTAACCCCCCCGGATATACTAGTTTAGCCGTTTCAATTCGTGTAAAACGCCAATCTTTATCAATGGGCTGATGAAAAATATAGCCAATTTAAAGAAAAAAGCGAGATTAATAATGCATTGGAGAAATTAGAGAACAGGGCCTATGTCAAATCCGAGTCGAATCGATAAAAGGGGGATAAAGCAAAATCAAAACTTGGAGCGGAACAAGAGCGGCAGTAATGAACAAAGCATCCCGATCAGTTTGAACTTAATGCGCAGTAAATTATCATCGTAGACCCAACAAAGACATTGCCGTGATCACTTTTGAGACTGCTTTCCAGCGTACCTGAATTCCGTTGGGCGAGTTCCTGGCGGTGAGAACCCGGAGCTCCGCCTCCGTTTCCGCCATCGGCTCCGGGCGAAAAATCCGGACCGTGGCGATTCGCGGCGCGCTATTCAGCAGCAGGAACTTGAACGCGTTCTTATCGAAGGGGCTGTGCAGGAAGAGATCGGCGTTGGGGTAGACCTTGAGAATCCTCTCCACGATCGACGGCCCCGTGAGCTCGAACCTCCTAGCCCCGCCGACCAGGCACACCGCCATCCTCGACCGATCCAGCTCCTCCTTCCACGTCCGGGGGGCCGCGGCCGCCGGGACGCTAACGTTAGGAGGCGCGGCCGCCGGGGCGCCGCCGCGGGGGAACAGGGCGACGCGGAGGGGGGTGAAATTGGAGAAGGGGTTGGGGGAGGAGATGGAGAGGAAGACGAGGAGGGACAGAGGGGGGAGGACGAGGAGGACGAAGCGCCAGTCGAGATCCGCGATCCACCGCGCGAATTGCATGGCGATCCCGAGCGGCCTCTTCACCAGCATCTCACCTCGCTCTCTCCGTCTCCATGAGAAGGCGCTTTTTCCCCCCTCCGGAGAGGTCGTTTGCCCAGCCGCAGCCGCCGCCGCCGCCGCCGAGCGTCCGAACGTTCGGATGATCACTTATCGAGGACTGACCCAACTATATTTTCTCTCTCTACGTCTCTCCTTCTCTCTCTATCTCTCTCTCTCTTCTGGTTTTCGGGTTGGGTCGGGGAAGAAGATAGCGAGTTCTCTTGTGACCTGAAATTAGATAAGCGAACGGTTGCTGCTGCGGGGGGACCGCGGGTGTAAATGAGAGGCGCCGCGGGGGGCTTTTCGGGGATTTTATCGACCGGCAGCTGCCCCTCCCCTCGCTTTCGTAATTCTCTCGATCCTCCTCGGGGTCGGTTCGCTTTCGCGTACGCATTTGACAAATATAAAAATGCTTGGCGCGTGGCTGTACCTTGTCATGACCGCGGGCAGAGACTGCTGACGTGGCCGCTGTCGATTATTGGGGCCCTTGGGGAATTTCTTTCTTTCTTTTTTAGATATGCAGATCGAGATTCATCGATCAATTGAAATCTAATGTGGCCCCCCCCCTCCCCTTCGTAAATAATTTATTTGAATCTCCGCGCAAAATTTATTCCCTGATTTTTCGGGCCGAGGCGTTCAGACGGGGAGCGCTTTGCTACGTTTGTTTTCCCTTTTTCCCCGACGCAAAGGTAATGCAGCTAATCCACGTTCGAACGGGAGTAGGCGAGAGCAGGCAAACGCCAGAAACCGAAAGTAAGATGTTGCGGTCCCGCACGTCTAAATATGACCAGGCCAACGTGGGCGCACGCTCCTGTCGATCCCGCGATGGGATCGATACAGACCATTTCAACGCACTGCATATGACTCCAGAGCTGTACCCTGCGAGAAGCCGCGTACGACCCAATACGGCCATTAAGGTGATGCACAGGCAGTAATCCTAAGCACGCGTTTCGATGCATGGGAAGAATTGAACTAACAGAGAAAGGGAGAAAAATGTTTAAAAGAGAGAACAATGCGATGTGCTGCGTCTTTCCCCTTCTTGCTCTCGGACATAGAATGTGCGCAATACATACTTCCGGGGGAAAAGAAAATTCCAGGAACAACGTTCTGTCTAGATAATCCTGTAGAACCACCTTACTCACGACACGTCCTCTACGCTTCACCTTGCTACTCACATTCGGGTCCTTCGCCGCATTCCCCGGAAATGGACGGAGAATCTTTCATCCCTCCCGTTGGGGTAAAAAAGTCTCGTGCCTTCTAGTGACTGTCATGAAATCTTTCCTATGAATGCTGATTCCCAGCACTAATCTTAATATACAGGGTCATCTTGTAGAGCAGGTTGGCAACAGAGCTGCATAATCTCCAGGAAGCTGGAGAAAACTAAATCTGGTGAAAAGATCGGTCTGGTTCCATTGCATAATATTAACGTGGTCAAGACTGCGGTGACTAGTCTGAAAGCATATCTTCCAACTCAGGTTCGTCAGAAGTGACGGCATCGTAGTCCAACAGTGTCCCATTTAATAGATTATTCTCCTGAAGGCCATCTCTGTTGTCCTCATCATCTAGGTCAGACCATTCTGGATCTTCGTTTATATCCTGATCATCAACTACGACATCCTCATCTTTCGTGGGGGTGTCCTTACCTTTCCCGACTTTTCTCGGTCTTGAATCTCTCTTTGCCTTAGCCTCGGAGTCCTCACAGATGCAGGAGGATGGGTTCTCATGAAACTCGCCCCTGCCTGGTCTCACTTCCATTGGCTCACCCATGAAGCCTCTCTGATAACTACGGACTTTAGATGCAAATGCTTCCCAAGTCATATTACTCTTGGCTGAGAATAAGCGATGCAGTTTCTTAGCATTTGGACGAATTGTAGGTTTATGCCCAAAATACCTCCTGCAGCAACAACCAAAAGTGTCACAGACCTTGGAGGGAACTACTAGAAAGATGCGAACAAAGCACGCGAAACATAAGTTATCAAATTCTGCATACCTTCGACCAGCTAATATTTTAGCCATATTTCCATTGTTGTTGGTGACAAACACATCACTTTCATCACAAACAATGAAGTCAAGTGCAGCCATACGAGAGGAAAATGAAGAAAATGGGTCCAATTCCTTTTTGCTGGCTAAAGTTTCTTTGGTATAGAAATTGGGGAAGAGTGCCTTCAGAGGTGCAAGAGTCTCTTCCCCTCCATATATTTCACCAGATGCTACATAGATGTGCACATCGCTACCATATCCAAGTGCCCTCAACATCAGGCCAATTTCTTCAGGAGTGAGTGGGCATTTCCCTTGTCTCCTTGCTCTATCTGGGTTAGTAATCTGCAAATTAATTGACATGCCCACGAGTTCACTAAAGCTTAACGTGGTGAATATCAGACAAGCATCTTTACTTTCATTTTACACGTTCCTCTAATTTCTCTAGGATATCTCAACCAAAGCATATCAAAAGAAACGCATGGATGTAGGAAACTTACATGTAAAGTCTTCCACCTTTTTCTAATTGCACCAAGTTCTTTGATTTCCTTCTCTCCTCCACCATAATAGCAGCCAGAGAATGCAAGCATATCAGGTTCAAACCTATGGGAAGAATCTTGTTAAGATATCGGTCAAAATATATATGTATTAAAATAGCCAAAGCAATGTCATCCTTAGGACAGCAAAAGAATATTTAAATGCCAACACATAGACATGGCTCGCAAATCAAATTCAGGTGGCAGAAGTCCCCAAAATGTTTCCTATGTTATGAGACTTAAAAACTGTAACTGTCTTATTTGATCATTTACTGTAAGCTATGCATATAGAGTGCTACAACTAACAGTTAAATAAATTTTCATTCAATCCTGAAAAAGAAAATCCTCACAAGGACAAGAAATTGCCATGACACCCCACAAGGGGTATTCAGGCACTTAGAGATGAATCACAGGGTCAAGCAATGCTATAGATAGATTCACCTGTAGGAATTCCTAACAGCACACAAGAATCATTGTACACTAGTTAATTTAACACAAAATAAAACATTATTGGTTAGAGATTCAAAGTAAAGGGAACAATGACAAATAACCTAAGAAGTGCACTTAAAATTGTCATAACACTAGGCAGATGCCAAATGGCAGGAGAGGAAGAGGGACAAGAGGTTCTGGATGCAAAACTTGGATCTCACAAAATTTTACCAATGTATTGAAAATTGTACTGATGTAAGAACCAGTAGGTTAGCAGTATGAGGTTCAACTGGTCTAACTGATTAGGCTGCTATCACCAATTAGTTTAATTAAAGAGGTTTCCTAGAGTCAAATATGTAAGGAATATGAAAAATGGGCAAATTTAACACAAGCTGGGTATAGCTGAGATGGAAAAATGTGCCCTTGTAGAATGATAAGGTCATGGGTTTAGGCTCCATCAGTGCAGGCTGTTTTTTTGTTTGAAAGGGTCATCTAAATAGTATATAAATTCTTTTGCGATAAATTACCAATAGAAAAATGCTGTGCCCCAATGGTCAAGTGTGGGGTGGGAGTTGGAAAGGTCTAGGATTCAATCCTTATCCAACCACCATTAAACAGTATTTTTTTCAAAGATGTCCCCAGTATATCCCCAGATCCAGTTCAAATCAAAACCGGTTTACCGGTTGAACTGGGTCAACCCCAATGCTTGACTTGTACTTAGTCCACACAGTATAGTGTGCTGAACCAGATTGGTGGCCTGACCAGTAATCGGCTGAACTGGTCAAACCAGCCGGCTCAGTCTGGTTTTGGAAACACTGAATTTGAGTGTAAAGAGGTTTAAACACAATCTGATTACCTTAAATGCAGGGCGATGAAATTTTTGCTTCTCATTCTCATTCGGTGCACCAACTTATCACCCATCTTGCTTATAGGACTGGTGAACTTTAAAGCATGGTAGTTAACTCTACATCTTAGTTTCTGCAGTCCTGTATCCAATCTGTTTGAGAGTCTGTAATCGAACTTACTAAGCTGCACAACCTGTTGTAAGAATGAATACAAAAAACCATGACAATCTGACAATAAAGAATGTGTCATTTAAATTAGAAGACCCAACAGATCAAGCATATTCATCCAGTCCATTCCCATTGGTTTTAATTTACCAAACTAGGGAGGAAAAAAAAAAAAAAGGTCAAGCCCACGAAGCTATCCACTTTGTGGCCATCAATCCAGACACCATTAAAACCAGATGTATGCTAGTAATGAATTGTCTGAACAACTTGATGGAATAGGTCTCAATTTTTCTTTTTCTTTTTTTATCTTTCCCGTCACACGTGATTCATGGGAAGGACAAGCCATCCACTTTATCAAGTGAAAACCCTAGATCGGGCAGATAGGGAAAAAAATCAAATAAATGCAAAATTGAGTTTGATTTCTTTTGCCATGTCAATTTACATGCTTGAAAACTGTCATGATTCTGTCAAAATTATAATTTCTCAAGAGATTCAACTTGAAATGCAATTGAACCCATGTTCCCTGGATACACACTTCATCAATTCGTCTTACATACAACTAATGGGTCTCTGAAAAAGTTATCTTCTCTTATTCCATTAGACACTAAGAACTAATCTCTGCTGAATATGAGCATCAACTTTTTTGAAAAGTTAGAAATATCATGAGCTCTCTACCAAAAGCATCAACTGAGCAAACAGAACAAGGGAAAGGAATCCACAATTACAACTAAAAATGAAAACGACTGAACAACAGGGCCCAGAAAAGAGAACTTACATGCCTTTTCAAAAGAACAGGCAGTACACGATTGCGATAGCATCTTTCACTGCACTTCCTAGGTACACGCATGGAGCGGAAGCCCCAAGGTTTTCCTCCCTTCTTAGGAAGCTGCTTTATTATTTTCACATCATTTGCAAGAGATGAGATGAAATAATTGACATCAAATATATCCGAGAAGTCACTGTGGAGTGAAGAAAATAGTTGTCAATTAAATGGAATGACGAAACCTGAAGAAAACCATTGTCGTTTGCAGATACAGCTGGCTATCAACAAGAGCTTTCATATTTTGAATGGAGAAAGGAAATGTGTGCAATTAATCACAACAAACCTGACGTCCTTCCAGAATGACTTTTGGTCTAGTTTAGGAACAACAAGAGTGGCATTCAGAATACGAGCAGCAACAACTGAATCTGTTATCTGAAAAAGAACATATTAGGAGGTTGTCTAATGTGTTTAACTGTCAAGGGATGACTAAAATCATTATGGAAACAATGGGCAGCATAACTTGTAATAAAAAAAATAAAAAATGCCAGCATAACTAGGACACAATATCAACTTGGGTACACACTTCCAAGTTACTTCTTCCAAAAGTTAATAGAAATATAGATTAAGTCCAAGGACAATAATATGCCTGGCAACCATCCATTGCAATTGAGGACACAGAACAGAAATGAGTACCTTAAGCCACCTCATATTCACAGCCCTATCGTCTCTTTCTCAAGAGATTCTAAGATAAAAGTCCATCAATCCAAGTTTCCCTTAAACAACTTATCTAGTGCAAAGGCCAGCAATTTAGAAGAGATAAGGTAAGGTTCGGTGATCAGGGAACAGAGAATTAGAGTAAAGTGCAAAATTGTTGTGCTCTAGTTAGAACTTAATCTTTCATTTAACATGTTGTGAATTGGTGAGGATTAAGAAGATGCATATCTGTAGTTAAAATGAATGACTATGCTTCTTCAGCGATGCCATAAAAACATTTAACAGTCAATACAATTCCCCTGAGAAGAAAACGACAACAGAATCATAATTAAAATCAATTGGCCGCATCATTTACATTTGGGATCTGAAAGCGTCAAATTTTAGTTCCAATCATTTGGATGGAAATCTTCTGGGTAAGTTTTTTGGCCCTCGGAGCAGAAGATGAATGGAAGCCACATTAAGTGTGTGGGCAAGCTTTGACTGTTATGAAAGGTACAAGAACAAGAAACTTACCCCAGTCCTTTGTTGGTTCAAGCCTCCACTAGTCGCAATCATTAAGTATCGGTTGGGCTGGGTAATGGCTGCAGCTCCTGGACAATAATGACCACATCTGATTCAATTCATCGTACATGCCTATTTTACTGAATCATACGAAAGTAGAAGGAGGGATTTCATGACAAGGTAAAAAAAAGGCCATAGCACATTTAGGGAAACTTCAAACTCGCCATGAGTTAGGATCAACTGCAAAAGCATACAAGCCATGTTTGTACCAACTGCTGAACAAGGTCTAAGCTTGGAAACAAACAGGAAATCAAATACTTAGAAACATCTCCCTGGTACATTCAAAATTTTTAGATTGAGGGAATTACTCAAACTAGTATCCAGACGACACTACATAAATTCACAGAAGTTCGGCAAATGATGACTCACTGGCAAACTTGGTGCTGGCATTGCTGCATCCATAATAGAACTCGGCATTCCTTGAACTCCAGATGTTGCGTTGCAGTTTGCCTCCACTCTTCTGGAGCAAAACGACAGGAAGCGAACGTTGAGCGAATTCAGAAAGAAGAGATTAAGCAAAGCGCAACAGAGACAGATCAATAGAGAAGCTAACGACCCACCGGAACACGAAACGACACGGTCGCGGCGGCCCCATTGTCGACTCCATCACTGATCTACAATCAAACCAGTCCCAAGTCAAATTCAATCGGCAAACCATCCTACCAAGCAAACATCCAATCGTCCCCTACAGGGGCCGAGACGGGAGCCGCGCGTTTACCTTGGAATGGTGGGGACGGGCGTGGCGGTGGTCCTGCTCGATGGGAGGAGGGGCGAAGAAGGAGAGGAGGGAGAAGAGGAGGAGGAGAGCGCCGGAGAAAGCGAAAATCACCGGAGAGAGCCGCCGGAGCCGGTGGTACCAGTGATGGCGCCGCCGCGGCAACGCCATGCGCGGCGGTGGCCCTGGCGAACCCGTCCTTCCCTCTCTCTCTCTCTCTCTCACACACACTCTCGCGCAGCAGCCTCAGATGCACGCGGGCGCGTCGAGCTCCGGAGGGGCGACGGCGGGGAGCGGGAGATGGATCTCCGGCTAGGCGATCGCGAGACACCCCTCCCGGTCAGCTCGCGGTGGAAACGCCCCGGCGGGCGGAGGAGACGGCGGCGGAGCGCGGGGGGCGGCGGCGGCGGCGGAATCTCTCGTGTGTTTCCTTTCTCCTTCCCTTCTGCGCGAGCCTGGGATGGGGGGAGCTGATACTGTTTCGATTAAGAGGCGAGTAATTGCTGAGGGGGTTAATCCTAAGTCATATCCAGCAACAAAAAAAGAGAGCTTCCTAGGCGACGCGGATGTTGCTGGAATCCGGTGCGTCCGTTATCCTTTTCCTCAGTTCCTCCAATGAAACATCTGGCGTCGTCCAGGATTTGAGATTCATGTAGGCATCCCGTGTACGCTGTGTTATCCCGAGTATCTTGGTCCGGTGCCTATAATTGTTAAATAGGTGGGTCGAGTCGGGTCAGGCTTGGATGAATCATGAATGATTTTAATCTAAATCGATTCATTAACATGTTTATGATCATTTTATTTAAGCTAGTGATTCGTATCTAATTCATATTGTTAAAACACATTTGTATTTAATCAACTATAAAGAAAATTCATACTAATTAAGAGAAAAAAAAGTCATAAAGGCGGATTTTGTATAAGAAAATAAATTCATTTACGACTCATTTATAACCCAGATAATACTTCTAGTGTGTTTAAATCAATTTATGACCCATTTATTGAATTTAATTAATTCATATAATAATTCAATCAATTATATATGAATTTATTATCCTTTTGACAGGTCTACCCATGTCCCTTGGAGACCCGGCCCCTGAAACCGGGCGGCTAGACCATCCTGTTCCGATGAAACTAATAGATCGTGGGTGAGTGTTGATTTCTTTTAGAAACGCCTGTTTTAACGGACTTGTCTGAATAAACGAGTTTCATCTCTAATCTGTTAAAGAAACTGATGATGTGCACAACAAATCGCAGATGGTCATGATCCGGAGACTTCGCTAATTTAAGGATCCGTTTCGAACGTTTTCAAAATGATGTCTGTCCGCATCCTGACGAGGAAACCCAACGACGATCTCTGTCAGATAAGTGTCGCGTCGATTAACAAACACAAGCGGGGATAGGAACGGTCGCATTCACTGCCCATGATGCCTTCCTTGGTGTCTTATAGACGACTGCGATGATGTCCGCGCGCCACCCAACCTAAGCAAAGTACGTATGCACAGTCTTGTACAGCGATTCCATTAGTCGTGTACGACACTCGATCTCCCACTCGGAAGCGAAGCGGAAAAATGCCGCCTTTCAATGGCGACAAGGGGAAAGGTGGAGCATTTGCCACCTTCATGGAACCGCCCCCCTCTCTCCGTCCATCACCATAGGCCAAACAACTCGAATTCCACAGGACTGCACGCTAATGTCTTGAACTAGCATTTCTAGTGCAGCCCATGTGACCTGAGGCCGCCACCATTTCACTCGAATTTTGGGGCAGAAGAAAATTGTCTGATTTCTCGAGGAGATAGGACGGACCACTCGCTGCACACTTTTACCTTTCGAGGCTATCTGCACAGCAGATAGCGAAGAATATTGACCAGCGGAACTGAATGTATTTTTATTCATTCATTGGAAAAAATTATGAGAAGTTCCCTTCTAACAAAGCCTTCATCGATCAAACATCGAACCCGATACATTTATTGCTAAGGGGTGCAAAACCCTCAAGTTCCATGCAATGTTGCATGGAATTGCATGGAACTTAGGCAACCAAAGGAAGAACCATAAATGATGGCACAATTTTACAAAATCCTCCTGCCCTCAGAAAAAGATCTGTGGGAACTGTGGGTAATTTGCGGACAGTCCCGAACAAGTCCTTCACACAGCCAAGATGATATGAATCTTCAAGTACAGGAATACTTGTGATTTCAAGATGCTCCTTTCCGACTTCATTTCCATCATGTCCAATTTTCAAACCCATGGCGACATGACAGTAACCCATTCATAGCCGTAATCCAATTTATATCCAGGGAAGGTGCACAACAGTTGGCTGCAGACAGTGCTGAAGTACCAGGAGGATTCAGTTGTATTAAAGGTAGCTTGACAATGAATATGAGAACCAGGAAAATTTGCTGGAAGTAGCAGGGTGATTCGTTAGAAGGCTCCCATCTTCTGCCCAAGTAGTCATACCACCGGAAACAAATTTGAGAACTCATGAAACTGAGCAGCCAAAATATGTCATTCTTGTGTACATCTCGCAAGCCTTTGAGCCCAGGGGCTTTGCTCAGGTAACCAATCGATTGGCATCCCTTCAATGGCACACCATCTCAAGTTCAACAAGGCAAAGGCAAGATCATCCTGATTATCTTCAAAGAAGCGAGTTAAATAAGACTCAGCATTGGGGTCTTCGCTGAAGATAAAATCCTCATATTCAGCCCTCATTTCTTGGAGAGGGTTATCCACTTGACAAATCATTCGCATGCTCAATACCCGCAAGGCCTCAATGGCTGTGCTGTAAAATCCATTGTTCACATATGCATTGTAGACATAGCAGCAGGATGATGGGTCAGGCTGAATTTTCTCTTGATGCATCTGCTCAATAATATGCTCAAGTACGTCAAGTCTCCCCTGCAACAGGAGATCCACTTAGTAATTTGTATAAGTTGCAGAGAAGCAGAGAGCTTCAAATAAAATGTGCTCATGAAAAAACAAACCCCAACACAACTAAAGAATGCACATTTTACTTCCTCCGTGGCTTATAAGCCAGGATCTCAACTTTCTGTATAATGATGTCAATGCCTATACAGACACAACTAATCTCAAAGAAAGAAGCAAAGCAGCACTCCTGCAGTTAACTTGTGACATTTATTTTGCAACAAGACATCATGAAAATTACCCGCTAGGCACCACATACTTGGGGAAGAAACACCTATATCCTATAACATCCCCAGTGCCTCTGCAAGTTGCCATTGACATTTCTTTTGGTTATATTGTAAGGGGAACATTTTACAGGTAGACCTGCAAACTGGCCGCTTCAGATCCAGGCCTACACAGTTCAGTTCCTAGTCCAGACTTTTTGGAACCTAAACCTACATCGTCATTTGAAGTTCCTGTTCTGAAATCGACCAATCTTGGAACAAATCACCTAAATCCAGACTAAAAACTTAACCATTCAGTCCATCCCTCACAAAATTTACTGAAACTCTTCTCCCTAAGTTCCCCAAAACTAGTCTTGTTCCAAGACAAGCTGGCAAGTATTAGCGGCAGTTTGGGCATAAGCACATCCCAGTTTGACCTGCCATTTCCAGATGGGACGAAAACTTGGAATGAAAAATTATAGATGCACCAAAGTGCAGGTAACTCACTACCTTCGAAGTCCAATGCAGAAGGTTGGATAAGCTCAATTTATTCTAGTACTATCATAGAAATGCTTTTTGAAGCTAACATTCTCAAGAGTACCCTCAATGAAGTCAGTGATTCAATTATGAACAATACTGCCCAAGGCAAAGATGCATCATACTGAGTCTGCCAGATGTGATTACATAAGCAAAACATCCGCAACGAGATGTTCTTACCAATAGTGACATGCAGTTACAACCTACAGATGTGAATACATAAACCAAACAAAAGGCTTGATTACTCAATGATCAGACATCATTTCCAAGCATATCCACAAAAAGCTTGAGTGCCTCTAGAAGAGAGGAGAAGAGAGGCTATGACTGCTATATTCTCACGGTAATTTTCTCCTTTTAATTCACAGACAGATGCACATGCCCAGGGAAAGAAATAGAAAAGGAGATAAAGATGCTACACCATTTCACAAGCTTTCAGAAGAAAAGTGTTGAATAATAGGAGATCAAATTGAATCCTTTCTTCTTTGGCTTGATCAAGAATATTTAAAGCTTCATCGTAGTTTTCACAGACCAGCAAAACCTGAAAGAAAGCATCGAGTGAGCATACCATTACCAAAGCCAGAAACTAGATGTTTAGGGGGAACAGAGAGAGGAGGGGTGGCCGAGGCAGGATTCCAGCAGGAAAAGAACTGTGAAAGTTGAGATCATTTAGAGTTCACCTTTATAAGGGCTGTGTAAGTCATTATTCCAGGGTAAAATCCATCACGAATCATCATGGAAACAAGTGCACAAGCAGATCTGTAACATTGTATAATGCTACAACAATCAATCATTATACAGTACGTTGCATGATCCGGTGAAAAACCACGCTGCTTCATATTCTTAAAAATGTCCACTGCTTTGCGGTTCTACATCAAAGGCAGAAAGATCATTAGCATTAGAACCTAGAGAAAAGTCAAAAAGACCACAGTTCAATGGGACAACATACCGTGATGATCATACAGGTAAATTAGCACTTACTTCTTTAGCCGCAACCAAGGAGTGCAACACTACGTTGAATAATGGTGCTTCCACATAAGTCCCACTACAAAGGAAACGGGTTTCTACCACACGTAGCATCTTTTCTATCATTCCCTCTTGTCCTAGAGCTGCCAGCTGAAGATATCAGAAACAAATTAATGCCATCACGAACATATGGAAAGAAAAGAGTGAGTTTCAGACCTGCATGAGACCCATGTTGAAGCCTCACGACAGTATTGTCAAGAGAGCTGGTTTAATTTGAGGGGGAACATTTCAGATTTAACAACCAAAATGCATATCCATGGTCACTCAAGAGAAGCAATACAGCAGCTATACATTTATATTATATATGATCTCTAGCAAATGAGCCTAATCTCACAGGCCTATAGCTCAAAATGGTGTGCACTGACTCAACCAAAAAAAACATGCTAATAATCAAGTCCACAGAGCATAGAGAAGCGCATGAAAACCAGAATACAACCTAAACAGCTGGTGCTTCTAGAGATATCAACCTGCCCCAAACCCTTGATTTGACAACAATGTCTACAGAATAAGATTTTTCCTTGTCAAGAAGTGATAAGAAATCACATTTAAAAGCAGTTAAGGCCAAGCATGATATAAAATCATTGAAAGAAGTGGCCTCTCTAAAAGACTAAGGATCCTGGTCCCATGCTTTTACACCCTTATTACATCTTGCGTGATGCAGAGTGAGATTTCTTAAACAACAGTATTTGATCCAATTACAACCTCTGAATACTTTTTCTGAAGATACCAGTATGCTTCCAACAATAATCAGGTTAGTTCATGTCATTCACAGTGCCGGTAAAGAGTGGTTGCATAAATGGCAAGACAAATACCAGATTTTTTAATGAGATAAGGCTATGGTCAACTCCATTTCTGGCCATATCCATTTCTATAGCTTCTATCCTTTTTGCAGCTTCTACCTGGGACAACATATTTCCCTCTTCATACGGAGCATTCACAGTACCAAATAAGGAAAACAGCAACTCATACGTCTGGATATTTGGTTGAAGTTGTATTTGTTTCATTTTTGCCAATACACGAACTGCCCGCTCAGGTTGATCCTGCACAATGCAAACCATAGGTTTTTTATACTATAGACAGAAATAAAGTGCAAGTGAACTTTGAGGATAGCGAAAAGAACAATTATGTGAAGAAAGAAAAAACCAAACATCCTGCAACCGTTCAAAGGTCATCCTCAATAATAACTTCAGAAACACTAGTAGACCTTGCGGGATTGGTGGTGCCCCTGCTTGCTGGCCACCACAATTTATATAGTAAACCCTTGAAACTTCAGGTAAAATCTTTTGCTTGCCCCCACAAACCTAAAATTCTGGGTGCATTACTGATCCCACATTATCAGTTTCTCTTATAATACATTCAAACTGTGATGGTAATGCGCAGAGAAAAGCAATTTGTTACTTCTAACTAACAAGCATCCCACATAAGAAAGCAGTTATTTTTACCCTAGAAATCTTTGTTTTCGTCTCATGCTACTTATCAACACTAGGAATTTTCTTCATGGTCTGTGTATGCCGTAAAAGGCATCAAAACCACAGCTAGTTGAGGGCACTGGAATCTCAATATCTCATATCTGTCAAATAAGCCTGAGAACCCACATTAACTGGAATTGCTGGCGACATAACAGTAACCTTTTACTTAGATGATTTATTAAGGTGATTGGTGGAACTTGGGAACTACCAAGTACTCTCTTCCCAAGTATTTCTGAACTGAATGATAGAACTAATAATAATAATAATAATATCTTGTTATATATCTTCCAAATCTAATGGAACACGTGTGCCAATGAAGATGAACTGTTCAGTCTACCATAAATAAGAACTGCTAAACAATCCTGTACAAAGTAGATGGTGACTCATCATCTTCCTTTGACGAGATTGTGAATATATTCTTACTCTCCTCCACATCCTAAAAAATACAATACTCAAGGTTCAACCCTGTTAGCCACCATAATTCCCATTTAAGTTGTACTCTTAAGCAAACCCAGGTCAGGAACCCTCACAATTAGAAACAAAGTACTAAGAGCATTCTTCTTCCAATATTAAAAGACATCAGGAACTAAAAATGTTGTGATACATCCGCAAAAAAATCTCCTAATAAAAAGCCATGTAGCAGAATATCTGAAAATACCTACTCACCACTGCATTACATGCTGCAAGGAAAACATTAAAAGGATAGGGATGTGGACTTTCAGAAATTTGAACCAATAGAGCCTCAGCAAAATCCAGTTCCAAGGCTTCACTGCACTTCACTGAAATGGCTGCTAGAGTAGAGTCAAATGGCCCCAGTTTCTGCTTTTGCATTATTTTCAACTGCAAGGACAAAAAGTTTTGTATCCAAGAACATTTTAATAGAAGAATTAAAAGTAACTGGATGAAAGTGACGCAACTGGAGTGCCAAGAGCAAGCCAGCAAATAACCAATACTGACCAGTTCCAAACCATCAGAGAAACCTCTCTCAGTAACAATTGCTCTGATAAATCCATCGTATGTACGACTGGATGGTTGCAACCCTAGGTTTTGCATCTACACAGATACAGGACTTCGCTCAGTACCTTTTACTATCATTTACACAGAATAAAATACTACATAAAGTAAAAGTTCAAAAAACTGGACACTCAAGCACGATAGAGGGTCTAATCCAAGGTAACAATTTCTGCCACCACAATAATAATTAATCAGGATAGAAAATCATATAACTAAATTCACATGCTAATCAACAAAAAGAGCTCCATTGCACTTGGAGACTTTGTTAATAGATAAAGTTCTTATGTCGACAATTCCACGTGACTCATCTAAACAGAGCATTCAAAGTAACAACTCTATCACTATCAGCTCTTATACATGGTAAAAAGAGGAGATCTCACTAAATAGGTCCTACTACCTGTTGAAATAACTGCTCTGCCAAGCTATGGTTGCTTGTTAGTGCACAGGTACATATCACATCTGTGAATGATCGGCTCAGCACATTCCTAAGTGCAAGATATTTAGGATTTGGTGTGTCGGTTCCAACACACATAACTTCTTTTCTAGGACCATAAGTAGTGCTTTGCCCCATATTAAGGGCAAGACCATCCTCTTTGTGACATATATGTTCAGTGTCATCCTTGTCAAATCTCTCCAACCGTAGTTCACTCATGGCCGGTATTGGAATATCTAGCTTTGGAGAATGCAAAGCTATCTCTGCATATCTATTAGATAAAGTACCTTCCGTAGCCAAAGCCACCATAAGTTGCAGACTTTCATACGCAGATTTTAGATCTCTCAGCCTTGTAAAAGACCAAATAAACTTCCTTAATGATGTAAGGCAAAAATTGTAGTGCTTGCTATAGTCCTTCCAAATATGATGCACTGCAAAAAGATTTTGCTTCCACACAGCAATCTGAGAGAAGGAGACAAATATTAGAAACAATTACAGCAGAGTGGCATTTTATAATGAATTATAGTCAACGCAGACTTTTAGCAGGTGCACAGATAACTGTGAATAAAAGGAATCTTTTCAGTTATCGAAGAAGCTTATGTGTCAAGATGAAATTCAGCCACCAACTGCAAATGATCACGAAAAAAATAAAAGAAGTGAATGCCTTGATAGCGAGAAAAACTAATACTTTCATTTTGGCAAGGTGATAAATGCTAGTAAATCTAACAGCCACATAGAGCATTTCATAATTCAAGAGCCCAGGAATTCCCATTTCTAATATTTGAACTCAGTCCACAGTTCAAGATTTGTTCTTTGCACTCACCTTTTGCATTGTTGTCAACATTACAAAAGATAAACAGTACGTGCTTTGCTCTTCTAGGATGGTATAAGAGATATACATTTTATTTCCATCTAAAATGTTATCGAAATGCCTTCTGGCATCATGTCCATTCCGCACTCTTCCCATTTTAATTAAAAAAGAATATTTTCTTTATGATAAGCATTTGTGAAAGTTTATGTACACCAGGCATTTGGACAGGTGGTATAGGAGGTCACTATAATGATTCAATGATTACAATGTAACAAATCAAATTACAAAGAATCTATGGTGTTCAATATAATCTTGAGTCTATTAACAAAATAAAAGAGGGTCCTATCTGTATACATTTTAGTGGATAAGAAATATAAATCAGCCATATTGGAGAATCTAAGAATCAAGTATCAAGAAAATATGGAATATGTTCAGGGTCACTTGTCCTTGGATGACATTGATGGCATTCTCATTCAAAGACATGGCTCTACTGATCTTTAAGGAGCCGGACATTTGCAAAATATAAAATGCCTTAGGTCACTCTAACTTCTTTCTCCCGTCAGACAATTATTCGGAAAACTTGGGGCAAAAATCCCCCTGCCCCTACAATAATCTGTCACTCATCACATGTGCCCTGTCAGATAACTTTTTTGATTAACATTAGTTTCATGATCATCCTCTATCACTAAACAAAATTAGTTGCCCAAGATTAGCTCATTGGAAACTTTGAAGTATGGTACACTACACATCTCTCCAGTAAAAACATCTGAACTGATCAGCTGTTCTTAAGGAGATTAATCAAAAGCTTTGACCTATGCAACACATCTCTTGAGTAAAAATATCTGAACTGATGCCACCTTGACTGAGAGAACATTTGAGAGATGCAAAAGCATGTGCATGCATAAAAACAAAAGAATCTACACTATAAGAGCAAAAAAGGATTGACAGAAGTAAGCTTCAATACGTAAAAGGCAATGCATTATATGTCAAAAAAATCTTATTTTTTGACCCAAAAAAAAAAAAACAATCTTGTTCTTGGACTTTGGAATTTTTGCAAGGTACCTCTATAAGCATGTGATAAGTTTAAGGACAAAATGGTGAGAATGTTTTACCAAAACCTTTTTACCTACAAAAATAGATCAATTACCCATATAATTGCGGAAGAGCATACCAAGAACATTGACAAGGAGCCATATAAAAAAAAAAAAAAAGGACTACTCACACTAAAACAGGCTGGGAAATTTTTATAAGCGAAAGACACATATCACATGAACTTATACTTGGAGAGAAGTAGAAAAAGTGGCACAGTTCGGAACTGGAACTGGAGTTTAATTCTTAGTACGGCATCAATTTAGGAATCTCTTCAAAGCACAGCATGCTCAATCTCCCCTTCTTTTTCTTTTCTCTCTCTCACATACACAAACATTTTCAGTATAACAATACTTCTATTTGGTACTTTCCTGCATTTGCAATAGGAGAGAAGACAAGAAGGGGGTAAAAGGCATGACATCCAAGGTGCAAAAAATCCATCATCACTCTCGAAGGGTAAACACTAGCCATGGACAAAAAATCATCTTCACCATCATACCTCAAGGAGTTCCAAATAAGTTGCTTCATTCTTCCCCACAAGCCGGCACTCCATCAGATCTAAGCAATTAGCATATAGTTCACTTCGCACATCAACACAGGCCCTCAGGAAATAATTATACACCTCCAATAAATGAGCCACACGATGATTTTCTCCGAGATTAGATAGTAAATTAAGTCCCTGAATAATGTGCAACAGTACACAAGGTCAGCGCTCTGATATGAATGAGTACATGTACCAAATATAATAAATATGATTGTATTATAAACTACAACCATAACATGACTATCACTCACCAGGAAAAACAAGAATATAAATCTCAACCTAGAAACTTGTTTATTTTCAATACCAAGATTCCAAACCTTTCAAGGACTTAAGTTATGGTCCAAAGTGGCAGAATAATTCATCAACAGAGAACCAGAGTTAAGTCTCCTCCAAAAATTAGCTGTACCAAGTGTTTTAACTTTTTGAGATACAGTCAATATGATTTCTGCAGCAAATATCATATTTTCCGCTAACTTTACCAGGAAGAAATGTTTAATCCATCCACAGAAGTTCTCAATGTCATTACACGTCAGAGCAATTGACATATTTGCATGATAAAGCCTGGAAATTCTACTTGTCCTAATAGTTCCTATTTACCACACCTTTGTCAGCTTAGAATCTTATTTTTCAAAGTTAATTTAAACAATGGCTGAGGTTCAGTCCAGATACAAAGTCGACCCCAGGACGTTCAAGAGAGGGAGAGGAAGAATCAATAAAGACTACATCTAGAATCAATTGATCAATGAAAGAGTGCATTCGATGGCTCTATTTATAGAGCATGGGAGACAACAACAAAACCCTAATTTCTTATTTATTACCACCTACTGGCTATTAACTAATATCTCTACATATAATTCAACACTTCCCCTCAAGCTAGAGCATCCAGCTTATTTATGACAGGGGCAACTTCATTCCATAGTCTGTGACTAAAGCGTTGTCTAAGCCAGACTTCACACTAGATTACAGATGTTTATACATCAAACCAGATTTAACACAATGACTATTGTATAAACCAAACATTACACAACAAACTGAAAGTAACCCACATTGTCGAATTTAACAGAAGCGCGCTGAAGAGACAAATGGAGACCAGAAAGTCGACATCTTTCTCTTCCTCAAATAAGGAAGACCAAATTGTGTGAGAACCTAACTTCATGAATTCATCACCCCTTGCGCTCGACTGTGGCTACCCAACAGAGGTGAGCTTTGCTCTGGCACTTGGTTGCCTTGGAAACTTGATGACAACTTTGCCCATTGATGAAACTCGCAATAGATGAAATTCACAGTAGAGGTTGTTGAGGCAAACGACCAAAATTGGGAGATTTTCTGAAGACATTTATATATAGCTTAGGAGGAATTTTAAAATGACAAACCCAAAACCAAACCAGCAAACCCACAAGACCGGAGAGCTTCACTTTAATGGAGGAGCAAACTGACGACTATGTTGGAGAAGGACTGAGGATGACAAATGATAAGGCATGGAATAGGATTGTGAAGGATGACAAAACCTTGATAGAAACGAACACTGAAAACAGACTGGATGTGCTAGCCAGTGACAAGGGTGGAAAATGAGCTCGCAATGACACCAGGAGGACAGCCATGGAAAGCTGGTGGAGATGCCCAAGACTGATGACTGGGGAGAGAGAAGTGGACAGACCCACAATGGAGAGAACTTGTGACTGACAAAGGAATGAAGACACATGATTCTCCAAATCTGGACAACCTGGATCGGCGACAAGCTCCCCGTGATGACTAGAAGAAATCGAAGAACAGAGGAAACAGCAAGGGAAAAACTCGAATCCTTGAAAGAGAAGAAGATTCTGATGCAATTGACAACTGGTGGCTCAGAACACTAGCAGTGTGGGACTGAGTAGGGCTTGCAACAGAGAAGACAAAGGTTGGCTGGCTTGGTGGCTTAATGGAGAAGACGCCAAAACCTTTCTTTATTGTGTGACTAACGACAAGAGAAAAACAGGGCTTTGATTTTGGTCCCCCTCTCTTGGTGGCCCTGACACCATGTCAATATTTTAGTATTTTCAAGAGAGAGGAAGAGAGAATTGATAGACCACATGTTTATTCAATAGCTTAATGAAAGAGTACATAAGATGGTTCTATTCATAGAGAATGGGAGACACTAATAAAACCCTGATTTCAGCTATTAACTACTACCTAATATCCAAGAATATATTTCTGAACTGCAAGTTTACATGATTGAAAGGAAAAGAGAATATCACAATATCCTTCAATACAAATATAATCCAATAGATCTCTTTTCCCCAACCTTCCTTTTAGTTCTGTTTTCTACATCTTCCACCTCCTCAGCTGCAAGTAACGATAAATATCTAAAAGGTGTAAAGATGCTGAAGACTAGGTTCAATCAATTCTTTGTCCAGCATATGGTTGATGTAGAGTGATTCAAGTTCTCAATTGTCCTTCTTTCCCTTGGTAGGTATCAAACTAGAGCAAATCAAAGAAAGCAGCTCACATTGGGACAATCACTCCCAGAATTTCTTGCAATTATTATCGAATGTTCACTGTAGACAATAATGCCTGCTGAAGATTACCTCGCATTAATCTGGTGAAGTGCAATAGTGAAAGAGAATATGCAACATAGAAGTTGGTGCCATTGATACCAATATGTTGGACGATCAGTTACAGTAATAACAATTATAGAGCTTTAACCTATATATCTATCCACTAGATCACAACACAATGTGCAGTCTGATAATCAGTATTTGAATGTGTTGCCATGTTCGTTTTCAACACTTCAAAGAAAATAAGAACAGAACAAATGGTTCGTATTTGAAGTAACAGCATGGCACAACTAAAAAATTCTCAGCTTCTAATTGACTAATTCGTTATTGGCAATGAATTCCAACAATAGATCTTAAAATAAACGTTCTCCGAGCATACACACTATATATGGCACTCAAGGTTACCGGGACCATTTTTTATTGTCAATACTATAGAATGAGTGTATATTTACAAACTTCAAAAATAGAAGAGGAGAAAAAAATTCAGTAACCATGTTTAACTTCCTTAATGAGCAACAAGCTAATTACCCACTATGGACCATTTGTGAAAGTAAATTCTCATTACTTTTATCCAGAGCACAAAGAAAAAGATCATATACCACTGCCAAGCAACCAGCTTTACAAAGTGCCTGCAAAGTAAGAATGTGGCATCTTTCACCCATGCTGATCTTCTTCTCATTTATCAATTTCCAAGTTTCCATGGCAAACTGCATACATATCAAATGCCACATCAGATTGACAATGTAAAGGCTACCTTGGATGAGATCCAAATACAGTCCCAGAAAGGGATCTCTACACTGACATAACCAGACATCATGCCTAGCATCAACTGAAAGAGGAAATGAAGTCTCTGTTGCAAATCATCAATGTGATAATGAAATTAATACTATTTTCATGAGTAGAAATGAAAGCCTGCATCTGTAGTATTTTTCTTATAAAGATAATTTATTCAACATATACATATGATAAAGTAGTAAAAATCAATTCTGCTCACAAAATCAATGATCTTTTCAATTTCAAAGTACCACAGCCTGAATCAGCAGATTAAAGTTCATAAGATCTGAGTAAGGAAGGCTATGCGAATGTTATGATCAGTTTCTGGGGCTTCATTTGCATTAAACAAATTTCTTTTCAGTTTAAGTTGGAAACCCCATACAGAGATGAGATATTTGACCAATGATGCACTATGGCACAGCATATCCTATGGCATGCATGCTCCAAGGGGACAAAAGAACTGATTGCCCATCTCTCTGCTATCTTCATAACTGAGGAAACTTAAACATAATCAACAAAAAGTAAAAAATCTACTACACTGGACACCTATCAGCAAATTGAATGTTGTCCTCTCGTAGTCCATTTGGTGGGTTCCGCTCTGAGCCAAAAGCTAAAGGAAAGAAGTACTTAGTATCTTCCGAGACTTCCAATATTCTCAGCGTGAGTACATGCATGGGATTTTCGCTCATGAGATAAATGGCTTCTCAGGACAATGAAAGTCCAAAGAAATTTACAAAAAAATTAAGCAAAACCCTCCACAGATGAACAAAATAAACCTTCATCTTGTGTATGCTATGTAAATGAGTAAGAAATATGAACACATAACTGTATACATACCCGTCTGTACAAGAGTCAAGGAAGGCGGTTATTCTTAAGTTATCTTCACAAAGCGTGCAAGATTTAGATTTCTACAACCCAAGCAGGAGCCCCGGATAAAGGAGGGAAAAGGGTGTGTCAGGTAGTCAACAGCCAGCACTCTTTCTACTGTCAAACTTCTATGAATGAATCCTATACACAATGGCACAAAAGCTAGGTTGTCACTGTAAGTGACGCTGCGTGGCCTGAGCACAGTGAGAAGTGAGCAAAGGCCGCTGCATCGGAGCTTGGGTGCAGTGTCAAATGAGCAACTGTTCCCTCATCTTGTCAAAGGAATGAGGGTAAAGAAGTTAGTCCAAGAGAGAAGGATCCGGATGGGGACTTGGAACATTATGACTTTAACATGTAAATCGATGGAAATGGTAGATGTAATGGTTAAGAGTAGGATCAGTATCATGAGCTGTCAAGAAACTAAGTGGGTTGATTTGCAGGTCAAGGATCTCGAGAAGTTGGGTTTCAAGCTTTGGTATGCAGGCACTTCGAAAACGGAGTAGGAATCATTGTTGATAAGACCTTGAAGCTAGACACAGTAGATGTTAAAAGAATCAGGATAGGATCAATGCTATCAACATTATGGCAAGCCAGGATATCTTGTAGTTAGTTTCTACGCACCTTGAGTTGGTTCCTTGAAAAGCACTTTTGGAAAGTTCTTGGAGAACTAGTTCAAGGGATCCCAATTCGTAGAAAATTTTTACACAATATTAAAATGGACATATGGTTAAAGAAACAGAAGTTTACATAAGCTTTTGTGAAGGTTATGGCTTTAGAGAGGAAAAGGAGTAGGGGAAGGCCATTTTTGACTTTGCAAGGGCTTATAATTTAATATTAGCCAATACCTTCTTTGAGAAGCTAGAGGAGCATGCAAGCATTTAGAAAAGTGGATACTCAAGATCGCACATAGATTACCATTTGCTAAGGAAAAATGTTCAAATAAGTTGTAAAGATTGCAAAGTTGTTCCTGGACAAAGCTTAACAATCCAACATCAGCTAATGGTGCTTGATGTCCACATTAAAAGAGGAAGGCAGAGAAATAAGCCAGTGAAGTGTCCTAGAATCAGATGGCAGGATCTATAAGGAAGATAACAATCCCTGTTCAAAGAGGAGTTATTGGCCAGTGTGCATGGGAGGATAGACAGCACTCAAATCAGATTTGCCATTCTTGGGCTAGTTGCATTTGGAGAGTGGCGAAAGCAGTCCTTGGGAAATCTAGGGCTTGTAAACCACACCAAGTCTTGGTGGTGGACAGAGGAGATACAACAAAAGATCAAGGTTAAGAAGGAAAGCCACAAAGTCATGTACAAGGATAAAAGTGAGGAAAACATAGCAAAGTAAAAACTAGCAAAGAAGGAGAAGAAGAAAGTCCTACGTGAAGCAAAACCAGCCACTTGTGATGATGTTTATATAGGGCTAGACACCAGAGGAGGAGAAAAAGGTTTAAGTAAATTGGCTCAAGAATGAAGAAAACAAGAGTTCTAAATCAGGTGAGATGCATCAAGGACAAAAATGAGGAGGTCTTCCTAGAAAGAAGATGTTGTCGAAAGCAGCTGGGGAAATTATTTCCATAAACTTCTCAATGAAGGATATGAAAGAAGACTTCACCGGAGAGTTGAGTAATTACAAAGAATGCAGAAACTACTCTTTCTACTGATGCATAAGGATGAAATGTTTAGAGCTTTGAAGAAGATGAAGAATGGAAAAGGGGCGAGTCCTCATAGTATACCAATACAAGGGTGAAAAGTTTTCCAGCAGATATTGGCATATCTTGGCTAACAACCCTTTTTAACGAAATCTTCTTTAAGATCCGACCAAATGCCAGATGAATGAAGAAAAATATGCTTAGGTGCCTATTTACAATAAGAAAGGTGGCATTCAGAATTGTGACAACCATAGAGGGGTCAAGCCAATGAGTCTTACCATGAAGCTTTGGGAAAGCGTAATCCAGCTCAATTTGAGGCAAGAGACTCGTAGTTCATTTAATCAATTTGGTTTCATACCAGATAGATCAAATATAGAGGTTACTTACCTATCACGAAGATTAATGGAAAGGTATAAGAATAAATGGAAGGATCTGCATTTGGTGTCCATAGTTATGGAGAAAGCATAGATAGACTACCAAGGGAAATCCTTTGGAGAGTTCTGACAATGAAGGGTATGAATTGCCCATATACAAACAATAAAGGATAAGTACATGGAGCTGTTACATTCACAAGGACAAACAGAGGGGAAACAAAAGAATTCCCTATTACTAAAGGGTCACATTAAGGCTTTGCTCTAAGTCCTCGATCTAGTTGCCTCAATTGATAAGCTGACAAGACATATGAAAGATGTTCCTTGATGTATTCTTTTCGCAGATGGCACAGTGCTGGTAAATGAAACCCAAGTCGGGTTAACGAGAAACTCAAACTTTGGAGGGAAACTTGGAGTCTAACAGTTTTCAACTCAATCGGACTAAGCCAAAATATATGGTGTGTGACTTTAGCAATGGTAGGAATTCAAACAACCCCTTGGTGAAAATTGGAGTTTAAAAAGTGCCAAGGAGTGAACATTTCTCATATCTTGGATCCATTCTACAAGAAAAGGAGGAAAAAGACAGATCTCATTCATAGAGTACAGGCAGGAAGAACTGGTGCATTTACGGTTTTGTGTGACCGCCAAATGACACGTAAGCTCGAGGAAAAGTCCTATGCTGTGGCAGTAAGGCCAGCAATGCTTTATGGCATGGAGAGTTGAGGAGGCAACAGTATGTGCACAAAACCAGTGTAGCAGAGATGAGAATGCTTCTTCAGATGTGCGAGCACACAAGAAAAGATAAGATTGAAAATGAAGCAATTAGAGTAAAGGTAGATGTTGCTCCACTTGAGGAAAAGATGAGAAGGTCTGTCTTAAATGGTTTGGTGATGTTGAACAAAGGCCTTCAAATGCCCTAGTGAGGTGTTGTGACATACATTGTTTGAGAGAGAAGGGGAAGGCCTAGAAGGCATGGACGGAGACAATATCAGAAGATATGGAACATCCAACATCTCACAAAGGATTCAACGAAAGATGGAGCACAATGGCAGATTTCATGTAGCCAGCCCCACTTAATGGGTTGTGTCTTGCTTCTTGTTGTGTTCTTTGATTGCTTGTTGTTCATCGATTTCACGCAAAAAAGCAATTTACGACAGTTAGTCCTCTAATGTGCATTATAAAAGCTGCAGGGCACAGATGAACATTCTTCTAGGCAATACTTGATATATGCATCCGGTATAGCAACAACATAAAATCTCATCTTACCGAAGCGTCCGATGATCTGGCACAGTAATCAAGGATATGAACTACATCATCGGCCTGTAGTGATTGGTTCCCATAGCCAAGATATGAAAGAAGATTGGAAGCTCTGGTTCTGTCACCCAAACGTAGCGCATCGACAATTTGATGCCCGAAACATTGACCAGCTGCAATTAAAGGAAAAGAATTTTTTTTTAATGTTCTACATTAGCTCTGACCACATAACATTGCCATGCACACACAGTTTAGATAAAAGACCAACAAGCCATTCCACCCCCCCCAAAAAAAAACAAAGAGAAGCCAGGACATAAAGGAGGGAACCAGGACTCACATAGTAATATGTGTCAATCAAGGGCAGAAGGATATCTTAGTTCATCAAGCATACTTGAAAGAATAGCATACAACTATTAACGGCAATAACCATAGACACCACTGATATGCCTTAAGAATTATAATGTAATGAAGAGAGCCTAAACAGAACATGCAATTTAACCTTTCATCACAATTGTGATGCTAAATTATTACCTCCCAATGTTGCAAAAGTTCTATACAAATACTCCTTGCCAGTGATGTTCTTCCGACCCTGTAAAGGCACTCACTATTAAGCAGGACCATTTAAAACTAAATATATTAGAAGGCATGCATTCACATGTGATATAGCCAATTGAAGACCATCACTCCAGCATAGCACGAGATTCACATAGAAACGAAAGCACTTCAGGAAATTAGCAGGTTGGAGAAATACCCCATTTGTCTTGTCTGCCCACCCCGCACAACTCAAAGGAAAAAAAAGGCACCCACCGCATGTATACAGTGCTAAGCTCAGTAACCCAATTCAGTGCACACGAAAAATTTTCCTATCTTAAGTGCGCCGTAACTATATGTATCTCCACGCATGCAGCTTGACAAACAGGTGATGGCATGAAAAAGAAGATGATGGCAGTTGTATTACAAGAACTGATATACATGAAGACAAAAGCAATTATCAGTTGGAAATTAATTAAACGACAATGCACGTTGAACAACCACTAAAGTGAAACTAGCATTAACCCACTATCTCAAGCACGCACCGGAGCGCGGCCAGCATGGACAGACCAAAAAGAACCAAAAAAGAGTTCCCATTGAGCTCGGAGTTGTTTTCAAAACTGTACCCACGGGTTATTCCCAATCACGCTACCGCCTCCGCCACCACCTCTAGCCCGCAAATGTCGAGTCCATCCAAACCCAATCGCGCTCTCTCCCGATCGCTGCAAGAGAAAAGCAACTACGGTCAAGCAATCACTACGAATCGCAACTGCCCCGAAGTGCAAAAAAAAAAAAAAAAACCATTGGGGATTAGGATTAGGAGTGCGCACAGCGAAAGAGCTCGTTCTCGGAGAATGAGGAGGAGCTGCACGTGTCCCTTCCTCGCTTGCATTTGCCCGAGAGAGGATCGAATTGCAAGCCCCCAAGCGACGTTCGTCTCCACCTTTAACGGTTACTCCACCCTCCAACCGCCTCAGGCGGCCGGTGCTCCACACCTTCCTGCTCAGTGCCTCCGACGCCATCAATTTCGGAATCTCTCTCTCTCTCTCTCCCTCCCTCCCGGAGGAGGTCCGCAGGATTGCAGATTTCAGGCAAACGTAGAGAAGTCTCCGCTAGATGACGCTCCTCGGATGTTCAACGGACAAGGCAACATGGGAAGATTGCAGAAGCCGGAAGCTCACTGAGCGGAGATTCTCGGTCGGCGCGGATTGAAGATTTTCACTTTTCTTGGAGCTTCCGGTGCGCAAATGTGGTAAACAGGGGAGGAGGAGGAGGAGGTTTGGATCGGTGGGCCGAAACGACAACGCGTGCGACTACACGTACGAAATTCTGCGAATTAGGGTTTATGAGAAGACAATCAGAGAATATTTGTTGTTTACGTTGTCGTTTCGCGGATAAACATTTTCTTAGGAAAATACTTTCCTCTTTTTGAGGCTTTTGCTTCGTTTAGAAAAATAAATCAACAAAAATGATTTTCTAAAAAATGATTTCCTTTTTGAAACAAATCAAAAGATATTTTTCAAAATATTAGGTGTTGGTGTTTGGATCTGAAATTCTATATTTTTTATATGGAAATCCTAAGGTTGGCTCTCGATTCCCAACATTCCAAATCTGCCGAGCTTAAGACCTTAGTGCTTCGACTTGGACCCTCAGCACCCACACTCGGGTCCATCAAGGTTGGGCTCGAACCTTCGGTGTCTATATTCGTTACTTTAGCACCCAAGCTCGAGTCCATAAAGGCCATGCTATGGTCCACAACGCTTGTGCTTTGATCTCGACTTTAGGCCCAAGTCCACAAAAGTTGTGCACAAATTCTCTGTGCTCGAGCTCGTATTCTTGGTTAATGAAATGTTAGTTCTTACAAAAAAAAAAGTTGCTTTTTTATTTATTTTTACTTTTACACATTCCTTTCTTCTTCTTCTTCTTCTTCTTTCTTCTTTTGCTTTTTGCTTCTATCGTGGCCAGTTGTCAACAATGGTGATGATCGACGATCGACTGCACGCAAGCTCAAAACTCACCAACTCTGAGTCATACGGCCTCGAGCCTTGCTTGCCTATGGTGAGGCCTTGAGCCTCGCTTCCCTTGGGCGAGCTCGAGCTCACCTATGGCCAATTGCCAAGCAAAAGGAAATGAAAAATATAAAATTAATTAAAATATATGAATTGTTTGATTATTTTCCACGTCAAATTTTCCTTACTAATTGATAAAATATATATTCTAGATCTTTTTTATGCTTTTGAATATCAAAAAATAAAGTCATTTTCCATTTGAAAAATATTTTTCAAAAATGGTACATTTTCCGTGAAAACAAATGAATCCTAAGAAGTGATTATTCCTGCCGTATCTCGGTGGCCAATCAACCTATTGTTTCAAGTTAAGATAGAACTCTCATAAATTAAATCGATTAAAATGAATATTCCAACATATTTATTAGGTGTTGAGAACACATTCCGCAACCTGGGCATAAGAGAGGAAAGGGGTGGATAGACAAAATGGGGTCATTAGGTATAATTTATGATGCATATGGTAACATTTCTACTTTTGAAAATAATTTCTGTTTAAAAATATTTTTTTTATATTTTTGTTCTTTTGACAAATTTCTGAGCATTTGAAGGCATTTAGTAACTGCATAAAATATATGTTCTCAAAGCAGAAATGCAATTGATACAACCCATATATTTTTTGTGACTTGAAATTTGTTTCAATTTATTAATAATTTTATTACATTTTTCGTTTCTTTTTTCTTTTTCTTCTCCTTCCTCTAGTTAGTCACCGGCCTCAAGGGAGCCTCACCGGCCAACAGCAAGGCCCCCTTGAGTTTAGTGGCTCAGCAAAGCGATCTCGGCTAGAGCTGATGAGGCCAAGCCTCGCCTAGCCATCGACGAGGTCGCCAAGCCCTGTTTGGCCGATTGTCGTCATTGGGACTGGCTAAGGGAAAAAAGAGAGGAAGAGAAAAAGAAAGAAAAGTGTTGGAAAATAATCCAGAAAATACACACTGTTTGTTGTAATAAGAATATAAAATTGGAGGTGAGGTACGGATATCCGAATCTCCTTAAGGCGATTAGTTCCTGCCAAATGTGCCTCACAGATTCACGAATTATGCCTCCCAAGATACAACACCTCGAACCTGTTTGGATTAACACTATGCAAACAAGACTCAATCGAACCGTTCAATTGAACCAGCACACTCAGAAAAAACAGAAGAGTAGAAAGTATTTCTAAGCTTTTTGGAATCGAGTTGGAAAAAACCAAAACCAAAAACCGTTAAGAAGCTCTATTCTCATATCTATTTATAGAGCTTTTTGGTTCATGTACTAAAGAGATACATGAATTAAATAGACGCATGTATCCACGAGATTCATGAATAAAGAGATACGCGAATCCAAGAGATTCATGTATCCAAAGATACGTGAATACATGAATTCAAGAGATTCATGTATCCAAAGATACGTGAATACATGAATTCAAGAGATTCATGAACTCAATAAATACATGAACTGAAAGATACATGAATCTAGGAAATTCATGAAATCAATACATACATGAACAGAAAAGATTAGGAAATACATGAATCCAAAAGAGATACGTGAATAGAAAGGACATCATAATTATTGGCTTTCATTGATCCATTAACCATAATTACAACAATCCCCCACATTAATGGATCAACAAAACATTTTTTTGGCTCGAAGGAATCTGAGCATGCCTATTGAAATACACCGCATCAAGATAGGTAGCTTTCGCTTTGAACCTTCTTTAGTGAAAGCCTATCGGACTTACTTAACTAGTCGATGGACTAAGCCTTGAATCGCTAGTTGTTGGTGTAAGCCTAGACAATAAACCTCACACGGAGTACCTCCAATTCAAGATTGGTTCTCGTTGTGTTCGTTCTTTCGGCCCTGAACCTCTCGGGATTCATGCGTGCTTTAGAAAATCAAGCCTTTAAAAATTTTCATAGAGTCGGCCAGCTCCACGCATATAGGTGCATTCCTTTTAAAGATAGCCTACCATATCTCACTTGGATGTTATATTCCAAGTTATAGGAATCATTAAACGCATAGCGTACTCTTAATAACGCTGTAGGAAAGCATTGTTGCATCATAATAATGGGAGACAGTGCTCACACTAGAGTTTCCAAAATTTGCGTTGTCCTATTGAACCTAGTCCATGGGATCTCCAATCGCATAGGTTAGGTTTCCACCCCGGAATCTCTTTATTGGGTTAAGGCTCTTAAACCCATTCCCCTCGATGCGCAGTTTATCTGCTCTTTTGACAAACATTTTGTCAGCGGATCTGCAATATTTTCCTTTGACTTTACAAAGTCTAAAGAAATTATCCCATTTGAGAGCAACTGCCTTATGGTATTGTGTCTACGACGAATGTGTCTAGACTTACCGTTATAAATCACATTATGTGCCTTTGCAATTGCCGCTTGATTATCACAATGTATGCAAATTGTAGGAATAGGTTTTGGCCACACTGGAACATCTTCTAAAAATTGTCGAAGCCATTCTGCTTCTTCAGCAGCTTTATCCAAAGCAACAAACTCTGATTCCATTGTAGAGCGCGTTATTAGAGTTTGTTTAGAGGATTTCCATGACACTGCGGCACCTCCTAGCGTGAACACATATCCGCTAGTTGATTTCGATTCATCAGAATCTGAAATCCAGTTGGCATCACAATAACCTTCCAAAATAGCTGGATATTTGCCATATTGTAGAACATAGTCTTTTGTCCTTTTCAAATATCCTAAGACTCTCATCAAAGCATCCCAATGCTCGTGACCGGAGTTACTAGTATATCTACTCAGTTTGCTTATTGAGTACGCAATATTAGGTCTGGTGCAATTCATGATATACATGATGCTGCCGATTACTTGAGAGTATTCCAGCTGTCTGACACTATTTCCAGTGTTCTTTCTTAAAGTTAGGTGTGAAAGAAAAGGATTGTTTGCATCTTTAATGTCGAATCCTTTAAATCTCTCAATTACCTTTTCAATGTAATGAGATTGTGTTAAACCTAAGCCATCAGAATTCCTTAGAATTTTGATGCCGAGTATAACATCCGCTACACCTAAATCTTTCATCTCAAAGTTCTTCTTGAGAATGTTCTTGGTGATTTTGATGACCTCAATGTTATCTCCAAGAATTAGTAAGTCATCGACATATAGACAAATAAGTACATATCCAACTGTTGTGGATTTAGTGTACACACATTTGTCACACTCATTGATTCTATACCCATTTTGAATCATTACCCAGTCAAATTTCTCATGCCATTGCTTAGGAGCTTGTTTAAGTCCATACAATGATTTGACAAGTCTACACACTTTGTGTTATTGTCCTTTGACCTTGAACCCTTCAGGTTGTTCCATATAAATCTCCTCGTCGAGATCACCATTTAAGAATGCAGTTTTCACATCCATTTGATGTATCTGCAAATTGTATAGCGAAGCTATAGCAATCAACATCCTTACTGATGTTATTCTTGTGACGGGTGAATAAGTATCAAAGTAGTCAAGACCCTCTTTTTGTCTAAACCATTTGGCTACAAGCCGAGCTTTGTACTTATCAATGGAACCATCAGCTTTTAGTTTTTTCTTGAATATCCATTTACATCCAATTGGTTTATTTCCAGGTGGAAGATCAACCAATTCCCAAGTATGGTTACTTAGGATAGAATGGATTTCATTGTCAACAGCTTCTTTCTAGAAAGGAGCATCTGGAGATGACATTGCCTCTTTATATGTTTGAGGCTCACCTTCTAACATGTATGTTATAAAATCAGGTCTGAAAGATTTTTCAATTTGAGACATTTTACTCCTTCGAAGTTCGGCTTCTTGAGTCACAACTTCATCATTCTCAGATTCCGATTCTCTAAGCCTTTTCTGAGAGAGTTCTCATTGATTTCTTTTTGCAGGATATATATCCTCAAAAAATTCAGCATCCCTTGATTCTAGGATTGTATTGACATGGATTTCCACATTTTCAGATTTGTGAACCAAAAATCTATATGCGCTACTATTTTGAGCATAACTGATGAATATGCAATCCACCGTTTTAGGTCCCAACCAAGTTTGTTTAGGAGGAGGAATTGCCACCTTGGCCAAGCACCCCCACACTTTTAGAAAATTGTAGGATGTCAACTTTCCATTCCATAACTCGTATGGAGTTTTACCTGTCTTTTTGTGGGGTATTTTATTAAGAATATAATTTGCAGTTAAAACTGCCTCTCCCCACAAGTTATGAGGTAAACCTGAACTCAAAAGCATGGCATTAGCCATCTCCTTTAGTGTCCTGTTCAATCGTTCAGCAACTCCATTTTGTTGTGGAGTATAAGGTGCAGTCGTTTGGAGAATTATTCCAAAACTAGCACAAAACTCTTTGAACTTGATTGAACTGTATTCTCCTCCTCTATCAGACCTAAGCACTTTGATTTGTTTATCAAGTTGGTTTTCAACTTCATTTTTATACTTAACAAACATGCTCATAGTCTCATCTTTGCTAATTAGTAAATAAACATAGCAAAATCTAGTATAGTCATTCACAAATGTGATGAAGTACTTCTTTCCACCTCTACTTTCTACAAATTTTAAATCACATAGATCACTATGGATTAGTTGTAGAGGTTCACTTGTTCTTTCAACGAATTTGAAAGGTTTCTTAGCAAACTTGGCCTCAACACAAGTCTCACACTTGTAACAGGCATCCAACTCAAATCTTGGAATTAACCCCAAATTTGCTATTCTTTTCATTGTACCATAGTTTACATGTCCTAATCTACCATGCCATAGATAAGGAGACATAACAGTGTAAACTGAAGACTTTTCTTTATTAATAGTCTTTGGGTACACATACTTTGAGTTTATATCAATGACAGCCACATTGGCCTTAAATAGGTCATTACACAAGTACCCTTTCCCCACATACATCCCTCATTTAGAAAGTACAAATTTGTTAGATTCAAATACAACTTTGAAACCCTTCTTGACAAGTATGGGGCTAGAAATTAGGTTTTTCCAAATCTCTGGTACATGCAACACGTCCAGCAGGGCGACCTCCTTGCCAGATGTAAACTTTAGGATCACCTTTCCTCTTCCGGCAATCTTTGCAGATGCAGAGTTCGCCATATAAAATTTATCATCTTCTTCAGCCTTCTCATAAGATGAGAACATGTGTTTGTCTGCACAAATGTGATTTGTGGCACCTGTGTCTAACCACCAACCATTAGTGTTGGACACCATGGATGCTTCAAACATTACCACAACAGACAGTCTTCCAAAGTTGTCATGTTCTGTCAAATTTAGTTGCTGGGCCGCACCATCGTTCTTGCCTTTTTTCGAGCGCTTCTTGCAATCCTTAGCGCGATGGACAGGCTTGTTGCATATAAAACACGTCCCTTGAAATTTCTGGAACTGTTCCTTCTGCTTGCCTTTTCCTTGAAAAGACATCTTCCTTTTTCTATCTTGTTGGGATTTGGAAGATTCCACAATATTGGCCTTTGGCTCAGACAAATGGTTCGCACTTCTTCTATTGTCCTCCTCAATTCTGAGGTGCAAAATCAGATCTTCAAGGCTCATCTCCTTCCGTTTGTGCTTCAAATAATTTTTGAAGTCTGACTAGCCCGGAGGCATTTTCTCAATCATAGCCACCACTTGGAATGATTCACTAAGAATCATTCCCTCGGCAGAGATGTCACTCAGAATTAATTGCAATTCTTGAACTTGACTCATGATAGAATTAGAATTCACCATCTTATAGTCCAAGAATTTGGCAACCACAAATTTCTTGGTGCCAGCGTCCTCAGTCTTGTATTTCTTCTCTAAGGACTCCCATAATTGTTTAGCAGATTCAATATTACAATAAACATTATAAAGAGAATTCACTAAACAGTTAAGGATATAATTTCGGCATGAGAAGTCCCCATGCTTCCAAGCCTCCAACGCACCGAGCGTCGTGACATCTTGCTCATCTGGACTAATTATCGGGCACACCTCCGATAAATATTTCGTCAGATTGAGCATGGTCAGATAGAAGAACATCTTCTGCTGCCACTGTTTAAAGCCCACTCCGGTGAATTTCTCCGGTTTCTCATTAGCTGTAACTGAAGGTGTTGCCATCACAGTCGGCAAAGTTCGTTGAACTACCCCTCCAGAAACGGAGCCAAAAGCCACTTGGCCTGTACTGTTATGAAAAACAGTCCCGGGTATACCAGTCGAATGACTTGTACCCGCACCACCAAAATTGGTGTTAGCCCAAGGGCCCGTAGCATAAGCTGCTACAAATTCAGACCCTGAGGGTTGAACATCTTCCATAGCAACGGTCGAATTGACCAAAGGAACGTCTCCTGAAACATTCGGGACATTGAATGGCACTTGATTGTTTTCAGCCATCTCAATAATCTGACAAGAACAACAAACACAATGAGTAATCTAATCGTCTTAAGATTGTTGGAAAATAATCCAGAAAATACACACTGTTTGTTGTAATCAGAATATAAAATTGGAGGTGAGGTACGGATATCCAAATCTCCTTAAGGCGATTAGTTCCTGCCAAATGTGCCTCGCAGATTCACGAACTATGCCTCCCAAGATACAACACCTCGAACCTGTTTGGATAAGCACTATGCAAACAGGACTCAATCGAACCGTTCAATTGAACCAGCACACTCAGAAAAAACAGAAGAGTAGAAAGTATTTCAAAGCTTTTTGGAATCGAGTTGGAAAAAACCAAAACCAAAAACCGTTAAGAAGCTCTATTCTCATATATATTTATAGAGCTTTTTGGTTCATGTACTAAAGAGATACATGAATTAAATAGACGCGTGTATCCACGAGATTCATGAATAAAGAGATATGTGAATCTAAGAGATTCATGTATCCAAAGATACATGAATTCAAGAGATTCATGAACTCAATAAATACATGAACTGAAAGATACATGAATCTAGGAAATTCATGAAATCAATACATACGTGAACATAAAAGATTAGGAAATACATGAATCCAAAAGAGATACGTGAATAGAAAGGACGTATCATAATTATTGGCTTTCGTTGATCCATTAACCATAATTACAACAAAAAGAAGAGTAAATACTTGTTTCTTGAGTTCTTATTGGGAACAAAAAAGGAATTTTTTTCTTCTTCTTATTTATGTTCCAAATCTACTCCCGGTAAAGTTATTCTCGGGAACAAAAACCTACACAAACAAATTTCTATTTTATTTCTGCTTCAAGGAAAAAAAAAATAGAGAAACAAGAAAAACACCTTAAACTAGTTCCATGAACCCACGATCTAGTTCCTAAATAGGTCCATGGAACTGATAGCCGATTCTCGATTCCCATTTTATGGAACCGGCCCTTAGTGCACGGTACCTCTGAAACCGATCACCCCTAGCCTGTAGCGCATTCTCTACCCATGCTTGAGTTAGGGTCCATTTTATTTAGTGTTCTAAGTTATCTAGAAATATCCAGCTTTTTCTCTGACCCAAAGAGTGACTCTCTACTCTTTTCAAAAAACACTCACGCGGCCAAATCTCTTTTTTTCATCTTCCCCGTCTCAGTGAAATTTTTTGTCTTTTGCTTGAAGGTCTTTGTACATTAGCTATAATCACTTGACGGGTCTCCCACCAACCCATGGGCTGAGACTTGGCCATCCCCGCTGGAAACATTGCCATGGCCACCACCACATTATCATTAAACCACTTCCATTTCTTTTTCTCCTAGAAAAAAAATATCACTTTACACCATTATCAATCAACCATCTGTCGCACTCACGTTCACGTTTGATGTTCTTCGTCTAGACTAGTGCTCATCAGTCCCGCTCTTCATCTTCATCGACAGACAAAAGGCCTGTTTAGTAATCATCCAAATAGGCTATGATTATGATTTTTTGTTCCTAGGAGTAGTTTTGAAACAGAATCGTATTTGGTAAATTTTTTGTTCCCGGGAACAATTTCCTATTCTTTTGTTCCCAGAAGTAGATTTGGAACATAATAAAAAAAGAAGAAGTTGATTCTTGTTCCCAAGAACAAATCTAAGAATCAAGCCATTTTCTTCTTCTTCTTCTCTTTCTCTTCTTCTTCTTCTTCTTCTTCTTCTTCTTCTTCTTCTTCTTCTTCTTCCCTTTTCTTCTTCATCTACCACCACCGCTGCAGTTGCCGTCCGTCATCGTCTACCACCCACCATCGCCAATCACCGACAATCGGTCCGGCAAACTCGCCGGAGGCAAGCCCAACCATCGACGAGGCTCGGCCTTGCCAGATCTAGCGAGGTTGAGCCTCGTCGGTGGCTAGGCGGGCCTCACCCAGCCCCAACGAGGCCCGCCTAGCCACTGGCGAGGCTAGGCGCGCCTTGCGATCTGGTGAGGCTGAGCCTTGGCGGAGCTGGACGAGCCTCACCTAGCTACCGACGAGGGCTGGCGATGCTCCGGTGAGGTCGCTAGCCCTCGTCTGGCCGGTCGTCGGTCGTCCCAAGGCCAGTTACTGGCCACCTTGAAAAAGAAGAAGAAGGGGAGGAAGAAAGGAAAAAAAATTAATAAAATTATTTAAAAGTTAAAAAAATGATTTGAAGTATGAATTGAAATTTTGCTATTTATAGAATACATATTTAATTTTGTATTTTAATTTATTATTTAGTATTTATATTTATAGTTTATACTATAGTTTATTATTTACTTTTAATAAAAATTTGATTAGTTAATATGTTTATTACTCAATATAAATATAATTAATCAATAGAATTTCTATAATTTGATAAAAATTTTAGAATTGAAATAGAAATTTTATGTAATTACCAAATGTAATCATGTTCTTTTTCTATTCCAGAATCAGAAATTTTGTACAGTTATTAAACATATTCTTTTGCCCAGAAATTGTTCTCGTAAACAAAATAAAAAATAATAATTTCTGATCAGAATCTGTTTCCGAGAACAAAAACGTTACCAAAACACGCCCAAAACCGCTTAACACCGCCGACCAGTCTTGATCACCTTTGCTCTTCAACGTTGCTGCTCAACCCAAGATCGTGGCCCTGTCTTGTCACCCTCATTGTTGAGATAAGTTTGGAGCCCGTCACCTTGATTTGATATATCTTACATCGCTTGACCTATATAGCTTAAACTTATTTGTACTTTTAAACATGGTATTAGAGCAAAGCTAAGTTTCATTTCTTTCGCATGTGCGTCCACTTAGACAAAAGCTTAAGTTGTTAAGTAGATGAAATCACATGTATATAAAGAGCATTTAACCCATTGTCAAATGATGTATAGAATATTTCGACATCATTTCTCACATGCAACCCAATCATTTAAGCTTCTACATACAGTCTCCATCTACTTATAACTTTGACATTTTGGGTTGACCTTTTTAAATAGTATCAAAACAAGGTACTTTCCCTTTGACGAGTGTATCCATCCCTATTAATCAAATTCAACGTGCCATATCTGACTTGCACATGAGAAGGAGTATTGAAGTATCCCATATCACTTAACAAATGGGTCTTATACGTTCTTTGTATACATATGGTCGAGGTGGCAAATGGACGAGTTGTGTTAGGTTTGGTTGGAATGATTATCATTTTAGAGGATCTTTATAGGCGGCATTTGCTTTTTGTGTACAAAGTGATCATGAGATGACGTCACTCTCCTAGTGATGGCCATTGCAAGCCAAAACAAATGATATTGGAATAGGTTACCTAATCTTTATTGGCAAATGGCAGGAAGAGATGTGTTGCCACGTTTCCAATAAGAAGAGAAACCTCCATCAATTTGCCAAAACGGCAACAAGCCTGGTACGCAAAAGAAAATGCTATCGAGGGAGCACAGGACAACACACTTGTAAGGGAGAGCACAAGTGGCTAGAGATTCTTGACCAACTTTAATCGAGGGAAGCAATCAATGGAGTAGAGTGGCATGTTCTTGAGTGTTTGCCATTCATGTAAGTCCCAAGGAGAGAGAGGTGATGGCTAATGAACGCAAGCAAGCACAAAATAGCTCAAATTGAGCACATTGTGAACATTGGGTAGAGAAGAGTGTCATGGTTTCGTACCCATGTGGGCTAAAAGTGGGGTTTTGTGGCAATTGAATGAAGCATGGGAGGCGTAGAAGGTTGACACAACTAGTTCTTAGAAGTTGCATTAGGGTATTTATGTTAAGAATTCAGGGATGTGAAAATTATCATCTTAGAGAATCTCTAAAGGCAGATTGGGGCTACCTTCCCTAATTTGGCCAAGAGATGATAATACTCTCGTAATAAGGGCCATGATATGCCAAAATTAGTGATTGTGTTAAAGTAAATTGTATATCTCGCTTGAGGGACTAGTATCTCAAGCCAAATTGAGCATTGAATTGTTGATTATTAGGATGTGATTTGACATTTTGTCTTTAGGAATGACCTATTAAGGGAAGGTCTATCCGATGTATCAGCTCACCGAGTGTTGCACGAGGTTGTTCTTGGCTAGAAACTTTTGGCCCATGACACCAGCATCTCTATTTAAAAATTTTACTCAAGGATCTACTCAAACAAAAATCATATATAATTCAAAGATTCAATTAGCAAAAACATAAATAAATTAGGAACTTGATCCAACAAATTAAAATTGTTTAGAGACTACCAAGGACTTTTTGCCAAAAATAAAGATAGCGAGCACACTTAGCTAGTGCTTACATTAATAGTAGTTTGACACGATAAAATTCGAATCATCATAAATTTATTTTGATCTTGATGTGCCACTATATACAACAATTATTAAATCAATATTTTCAATTTTGGACTCCTTATTATTTATGTCAATTCCTTTTAGGGTTAATACAAAGAAAAATTATAAACCGATATACTTATGACGGATTTATTATAAACTAATTTTTTGACCATAAAAAACCCAAAACTGATACATATGTGATAAATTATCCAAAATTGATTTTTACCATAAAACCCTAAGTTGGTATATTTATGATAAATTTATACTCCCTTACTTTTTGTTAAATTAGATTAATAACACGAAAAATCACAAATTGTTATGGAGGGTAAAATATCAAATTGGTACACTCGTCAACTATCATTTGTTATTTAACTCAATAATTTGACTGTAAAATTTAATGGAACATATGATAAAATTGTTACATGTGTATCAATTTAGGGTTAATTTGGGATAATTTGTCACATGTGTATTAATTTGAATTTTTTCATAGTATTAGCCCTTCTTTCTATCTTATCCAGATCGCCTCATTCCTATATAGTGAGCGGGACTCAATTTAATATGTTCCGTGTGGTTACTAATAGGGGTGAGCGCCCGGGAACCGGAACCGAACCGGAGGAGGGTCCGGTTCGGTTCCCGGTTCCAAGGCAACCGGTTCCGGTTCCCGGTTCCTTTTTTTTGGGAACCGGGAGTTTCGGTTCCGGTTCCGGTTCCAATGAGAATCGGAACCGGAACCGGAACCGGCTACGGAACCAGAACCGGAACCGGCTACGGAACCGGAACCGGATTATTAGGGCTTCAGTTTTCAGAAAAAGAACAGGACGCCCCCCCCTCCCCCTCTCTCTCTCTCTCTCTCTCTCTCTCTCAAGTCTCGACCTCGAATCCTTGATCCCGCACGGCGCACGTTCCCTCGCCCCCTTCACCGGCGTCCTCCGAGCCACCGGCCATCTCCACGCCGCACCGTCGCGTCTCCACCTGCGGAACCCGCGAGTGCTGCTAGCGGTCCGATCTTCCGCCGCCCTGCAGCTGTTCGAAGCGCCGACCCCCCTCGCTATTCCCACGCCCCTGCTCACCCGCAATTACCGCCGGGCTACAGGTCGTCCTTGCTCTGCCGGTGAGCTGCTGCTGCTTGAATTGCAGGCCGTCCCTGCTCTGCCGGTGAGTTGCTGCTGCTTGAATTTCTCTTCCCTTTTTTTTTTGGTTGCAATCTCGTGCTTTCGGCTGTTATCTGTTCATGGTGATGATTCGTTGTGTTTATTAAATCATTTGTCTTTGAATTATGTCGACATAGTCTGCCAATGTTCTTTTATAGATGAATGTTTTAGTATTTTCCATTGTATCCATGTATTACCGTATATTGCACACCAACTGTTTGTTAAAATACCTCCAAGACACTGCCACGAAGTAGCTTACGTTTTTTTTTTCTCCGTAATAGACTTGTCGTTTTGTTAATGTAAAGACTTGATTCGATTTACATTTCATTGTTATCACAATTGAATCTGAGCATATCTTTTTGTTGCGATCTCCATTGTGTATTGGCGTGTTCCCATGTCTGTCCATGGGGATGAAAACATCTGAGACGATCTCCACACTCATTTGCACCGATTTGCCTATTGCCTCTCTTGCTATCTATATAATTAGATTGAGAATCTTGAGTGGATGCCGTTTGACATGGTGGCGATCGAAGTCAGGAAGCCGATATTATAAGGTTTCTTGTTCAATGAAGCTTTGGGTGTTTTCAAGAGTCATTCGTCAGTTTTATCCACTGTTCATTGCAAAAGCGCATATGAGCTAATTTTGTGCACCATAACCCTATTGTGTTATATATGCAGAGAAGTTGTTTGTGCTCTTTTTAGATCAAATCAGTAGTAGCATTTGCTTTATTTTCCCTTTCTTTTGGCTAATCACACGAAAATATGTCAAGATGTGGGCTGCTTGCTCATTTTCTAGCAACCTCTCACAAAATGTCCTTCGTCATGACATATTGTTCACTCAAAAGTTGCCGATAAAATAGCCAGCAACGTGCAATAGCTTGAAATCACCACCTTAAAATTTCTCCTTTGTCATTGAAATAGAGATCAGACAATTTCAGCCAAGAAAGGAATGATTACCCAGCTTATGGGGTTCCATGGCAGCTTGAAAATGGTTGGACCTTGTTAGCACAATACCACTGAACAAGAGAACAAGCATCTCTTTTCATCTTTGGAAACTTCTTATTGGTTTTGATTATGTATGTCTAAATTCTTGGCAGTTGGCATTGGTATGTTTGCTAAAATGTGGGAAGTTACCGTAGAGTAGAGTATGCGTGTACGTTGTAATTCAAATTTGAAAATGACAAAAAAAAAAAAAAAAGGAACCTGTTGGAACCTGGAACCGACCCTGGAACCTGTAACAGGGTAGGTTCCAGGTTCTCGGTTCTGACGGGTAGGTTCCAGGTTCCAAAAAACAAGGAACATGTACCCGAGGGTAGGTTCCAGGTTCCAGACGGAACCGAACCAGAACCTGGAACCGCTCACCCCTAGTTACTAATGGCTAGTACTTATATATTACTACAACTTTGAGGTGGCAAAATGGGTCCACTAGTGCATTTCCCACTCGTATTTGCTGGGCCTGGGTTTAAAATGGGTCACTCCATGAAGGGTTAAAAACAAGTTGTAAGAAACAAACACCAAAACACGTTTAACTCTAATTGTCTGTAGTGGTCCCCGATCTTCACTCGCGAATACTAAGCTATGATTACATCAATCAGAGAAAGCCTCTCCTCTAAACTTGGCTCAATCAAACCCGGACAAAACGAAGCACTTCCTAGTTCATATTCGTCGACGTATTATCGGCACCGCCACAAGTCAAAATTTTCCAATTTCCTTGGCTTACATATTCAAAGAAAAAAATATCAATCATGACTCCACATTTTACGTCAGTAAGGCTGCAATCTTCTCCTGTCGGCCAAAGTACAACGTACGAATTTTTCAATAAAATTCTGATGTCATACGTGAATGACCCCTATCCAATTGCGCATGAAACATGAAATGCCTTAAGTGCATGCGCACAAAGAAAAGACTAAATAGTCACCAATAAGACTAAAAACAACAAGAGTGCAATAATTGCTTGTCATTTATATGAATTACTTGGAATCTTATTTTAATAAAAAACCAAACGCTAGGAGCCCGTGTATAAATTTCATGTTTAATTTGATTCTAATTGGTTAGTTCTTTTAGTATGATTTGTTGGCTATAGGTTAGGACAGGTACAGATCTTTAAAATTGTATTAAATAAAAAAGAGCCAATATAGATTAAGTGGACCAATTTCCGTCGGGTCCATTTTTGACCCAGAGAAATCTTACGCGATCCACGAAATTGACAAGTTTACTATTATTGCCTAGTATTTTTCTTGGCATTAATAAAAAGAATTGCCGGCGTACCCCGTGATGCGTGCTGGTGAACATCATGAGTCGCTTTTTATTTTTTTTAATCTTCTTATGCAAGCCATGGTTGGAAAATGTAAAAGGGAAAAGTGAGAATGGGTAACAGAAACTTTCACAAATTCGCAACTTTCGTGGGAAAAATAGCCAAAACATTAAAGGCGCGTTTGGACTTTTTATACTTTATTTTTTCGCTTAATCTAAATTTTGCAGTGGACGCACTTTGGATTTTTCTTAACTTGAAACGGCCAAAAGTTTCACAGTATAAAAAAAATTGACACATACATACGTTAAAAAAAAAAAACATGCTTTCTAAAAACTCTTAACCAAATAGTCCCTAACTTTAAACTTGGGTGGAGATTTTCTGAAGTTGGAGGGTAGGGGTATATGGATGTCTTGCCAAATTATTATTTGAGATTGACCAAAATGTCCCTAATTGTGGCGAAATATATATTGCTAATAAGTGTTACAAGGCACTTGTTCAGCAACTGATAGTAAAAACATCACAATATCTCTCGTATCATGCCCAATCAATGCCTATAAAATTCAAATAAAGTAAATTTGTCCACTATTTCGATTAAACTCACTAACGGGATCTTAAAAAACATTTTCTCAAAAGTTCAAATCTAACTTCTCCCCAGCCCTCCCCTCCCCACCTCTGTGACCACCCCCGCTTGCCTAGCCTTTGATCTTGCCCTCGAACATCTATTGCCGCTTGCTCCCCATCGCCATCGCACCTTCACCTTCGTCATCCATCGCTCCCTCTCTTTTACTCTATGAGTAGAGGCTTTTGAGAGCTCGTGAATAATCAATTTGCCTAGTCTCAAGCAACCTCTAACCTAAGCTTTCTAAGGCTAGGGATCTCGAATCCCCTTTGACGGTGCAATTGGAGAGAGAGAAGAGAGAGAGAGAGAGAGGGGGGCAACAACGATACATCACATTAATATGGTCATTTGGATTTGATTAATATTTGCTGCAACTAAGTTTTACTCTAATGGGAGGAGAAGATTGTTTGTTGCTTATGTAGAATTCAAGCAAAGCAATTGTAACTTGACTCAAACGTCGAGATAAAGTGGAGATTGTTAGATATGTCTCAAGTTTGAGTTAGAACATTATTTTTCCTAATTCAAATAGGTTTCCTATTTTGGATATGTTTCCTAATTGAATGGTTTTCCTCGTTGGAGAAAGTTTCATAAAAAGAGATTTTTTACTTTGGATTTGATTCTTGCTTATATATAAGAAGTTGTGACAGAAAAAAGTCTAAGCTTTTCAAAGCCACCTTTCATAATCATTGATTTAAATGATGAATTTTGTTTCTTCTCTCCCTGTGGTTTTTACCGCAAGGGTTTCCATGTAAAATCTAGTGTTCTTTTATTCTTCTTGATTTTAATTTCGTTATAGTTTCCGCATCTCCCATAACATTGCCAAATTGTTATTTGAGATTGAACAAAATGTCCCTAACTATGGCTAAATATATATTGCTAACGACCGTTATGACTCACTTGTTAAGCAACCAATTATAAAAACATTACAATTTTTCTTGTATTATGCACTATCAATACTGATAAAATTCAAATAAAGTAAAATTAATCACTATTTCGATTAAACTTGTTAACTGAATATTAAAAAAGTTCAAATCTAACTTCTCCCCAGTCCTCCCCTCTCCACCTCCGTGACCACCCTTGCTTGTCTTGCCTTTGCCCTTGCCTCGAACATGTATTGTGGCGATACATCGCTGTCTCACCTGCGCCTCCGTCGTCCATCGCGCCCTCTCTTTTACCCCTCTTAGAGTAGAGACTTTTGAGACATCATGAATAATGGATCCGCCTAGTCTCAAGCAACCTCTAACTTAAGCTTTCTAAGGCTAGGGATCTCGGATCCCCTTCGACGGTGCAATTGGGGGGGGGTGGGGAGAGAGAGAGAGAGAGAGAGAGAGAGAGAGAGAGAGAGATGAGAGAGATGAGGCAGCAACGATACACCAGATTAACACAGTTATTGCGGGCTATAGCGCCGCAAGACTCGAGCAAAGTCAGTGACACGTATGTTGACACGTTGGCCTTTAACGATCCACGCCAGCGTGCCCATTTACACATTCAACGAAATGGCTCATTTGAATAAAAACGAACTGAAACTCAACGTCGACGCTTCCTGGCTTCCAGGCGAATTCCTCTGCTCAATTGCTGGAATCGTCCGTGATTCTACGGGAAGGGTTGTCGCGGGTTACGCCCTCGAAGCTAGGGCTTCTTCATCTCAACAAGCCGAAGCCCTTGCTCTCTGGCACGGGTTGATGTACTTGAAGGAGAAAGTAAATCCGCACGTGGGGAACCCCTCTGTTCAATCAGTTCGCTGGGTGTGCGAGAGTGACTGTTCAAGTTTGGTGGAGATGGTCTTGGGCCGGGCCGAACCCCATGGAACTTGAAGGACATCACGGAGAGGTGCCGAGATTTACTAACACATTGCAATTCGGCCCAGATCCTCTTTTGCCCGCGAGAAGCGAATAGAGCGGCTGATTGGGTGGTTAGATCACATAGCTAGAAAATTACCAGTAAATTGGGCGAGCTTTCCCCCTCTTCTCCTTTCAGAAATTCTATGTTCGGAATTCTATCCGTTGATGTCTTGTAAGACTCGTTTTTTTTTCCGTGAATGAATGAAGCTTCTTATTTGTCCAAAAAAAAAATTGGTAAAAAAAAGGTCCCCCAACAAAAAAAATTGGTAAAATAAAGAAAAACTCATATAATTGATTGAACCCATAAAAAAACGTTCAGAGGCTACCCCCGCCTATATGCCAAAATTAAAATGAAAAAAAGCAAGCATGCTTAGCTAATTTCTTACATATAAAGCAATTAGAGACTTTAAAAAATGCAAATCATCATTACACTCATTTTAATTTTGATGCGGATGCGGATTCCTCATTAATTAAACGTCCCTTTGTAGCTACTAAGTAGCTAGTATCTATGCATTATCCCTACTTAGTATTTTTCTTAGCATTAATAACCACAACAGAGAATAGACTTATCTTTAAGATAAGGACGGTACAATTGTAATTATTTTTGTTTAGCACTCACTTGAGTGTCATAACTCTTTTTTTCAATCATTCGAGTGCAATAACTTCTAAAAAGTATTTAGTTGCCATAACTTTATAATTTGAGTATCATGACTTTTTAAGAGCATGTGCCTAATTATCAAAAGTCCGATGTGGTATAGCACCTAAGGTGAATGTTTTTAGAAATGTATGATACTTAAATGAGCGGGGTATATAAGTTATAATATTTAAGTGAGTAGAAAAAAAAGTTATGACACTCAAGTAAATATTGTATGAAAATTATGATACTTGTGATGTCGTTTTCTCGCTTATCTTTCCTTCACACTTAGACACACAAACTCTCATAGATTAGGAAGAAAAGGCAAGGCCCACGTCCGGTTCACGTCAACAGAGAGTCGCTTTTTTCATCTTCACACAACAACAATGGCTGACAGATGAAAAAGGAAAAGAGGAGAGCGGGCCAACAGAAACTTTCATAAATTTGAAACTTGGGTAGGAAAAGATGACATCAGTTTCATGGTTTTGGAAGTAGAGACATGTTAGCAAGCATCCTGGACATAATAAATCAATTCATGGACACGTGTTCAGATTGACTTTTACATTTTGCTTTTTACTTAATTTGTTAGAATAATTAAATATTAAATTATGTATTCATCTAACAATTTAAGCTTTTAGAACAGTTACCGGTGATTCTACAGAATTTTATATGGTATTAGAGCTGGAGATTATGAGTTCAAATCTTTGCAGACTCCATTTGCATTCCAATTATATATTTTCATGCTTAGTAATAGGCAAAAGACCAGATTAAACATGAGGGGGAGTATTAAAATATTTAAATAATAAATCACGCTTTTATTTAACTGTTTAAGCTTTTAGAACAATTAGCATGGTTCCACAAAATCTCACGTAATCAAAATTTTTGGTTGATGGATGCACTTTGAACTCTTCTAAACTTGAACGACTTAAATTTTTGCAATATTTCATATATTTAGACATAATTTCTTCATAATTTTTGAATTTTGCATAGTATTTTGAAAGAATAAGTGTAAGAAAAACCCTAAACCTATTGCATTACTGTTAATTTAGTCATGAATATTTTTTGTCAAATTAACCCTAAAACTTTTGACTTGGTGCCAATTTAGTGCTTTCAGCTAATTTGTATGGATATTGCTTATGTGGATGTTGGCTGGCCTCTGGCGGCAGACGTTCACATTTTTAGTAATATTGGGTTTTTTTTCCTTTTTTCCTTTTTTTTATTTTTATTTTTATTATCTTTTTTATTTTTTTTTCTTGCTTTTTGGTGGCCAATGAGGGTGGCCCTCGCCGCCATAGGCCGCCCTAGCTTGGGCAAAGGTCAACCTTAATCGACCCATGGCCAACGATCGCTTGCGAGCTTTGAAGCCCATTCTCTTCGTCCTTCAGCTTTCATCCATGGCAGCTGACATCTGTGTCGACACCCAAGAGGAAAAGGCCTCGTCCGGTGAAGTATGGGGATGAAATGCGATCAATGATTCCAGTTAGGACAAGCCTTAGCTCTTCAACCAAAGCTGAAATCGACCAGAAGGCGAAGATCGAAGCTACCTCGCCAAATATGGAGAAAGCACTCGGATTCAGAATACAAGAAAATGGAGCTTCCGTTGATTTGGCCAAATCTCAACCAACTCCGGTGTCATTGGAGAACGAACCAAAGTCGATGAGATGGAAGGCATCCTGGTGCTAGATTCCAAGCTTTCGACTGAAGAGTTGGAGAGCAGAGATGTGGCTGCTCCTTAGGAAGAGCCTCCGTCGCCCAGAAAGGAATCTTCCGGCCTTGGCCATGCCAGCCACGGGAAAAAAGGAGAGAAAAAGAGATAAATAAGAAAAAGAAAGAAATTCTAAAATTATTAAATATAATAAAAAAATATATATACACGGTAGTTGCGGGCCGTATTATATATGATAGTTGACATCCACGTTAGTAATGTCCGCCCAAAATTAGCCATAATGACTGAATTTATACTATATCAAACGGTTTATGACTAAATCAGCAACGATGCAACATGTTAAGGCTTGAATTTTTCCGACACTTTTCCCGTTATTTAAACTTTTGGGAAAAAATGTTTAATGCTTTTTGAAAAAGCTTAACCAAATAGGCCCTAAACGATAAAATTGGATGGAGATTTTCTGAAGTTGGAGCTTGGAGGTACATAGATATCTCATTCAATTGTCATTCGAGATAGACCAAAATGTGTCAGAACTTTAGAGTACCACATTTTATTAACGACTGTCTTGAGACATATTGAAAACAATTAATTATAGAAACATTATATTTTTAAAAGCATTAATTGCCCTCAGGCTGTGCCACACTGCCTGGAAAAATGAATTTTATGAGCGATTAATATTATGTACGGTTTTACACAACTCACGTCAATCGCTAACGGGAAGGTTACTTATGCAATTTTTCAAACTTTAACTATTCATAGCAAGGGCGGAGATAGATTATGTTGGAAATTGATTACATTGTGTAATCAATTTCAACAAGAGACATCACATCATTATACTAGATCGATATTTCTTGACTTAATCAAGTGTGTCACTTGTTGACGCCTTAATTTTATTTAGGTTTTATTAATTAATTTTTCGGATAATAAAAGAAAAAACAACAACAAAACAAAACAAAAGCAGAAGAAAAAGCAGAAAGGAGGGGAAAGGAGGGGAAGCAGCCTCCGCTTGGGCCCTCGGCCCATTTCCGCTTCAGCCCGGCCCAGCCGGGTCTTCTCCTTCCTCGCGCCTCTGCAACGCATGCGTAGGAGGCGCGACGCCAGATGGGCAGACGGACGGCAACGTGGAGCAGTTGGCGTTGGATGGGACGCGCAAGTGGGTGGAAGGGACGCCGGTTCGGCCGCACCTAGGGCTGGTCGACGCACGCCGACCGACGGCCGAACCTCTATCAATCGGTACCCCCTCCGCCTATAAATAGGCCCCCGACGAAGGCCAAAGGGGGGCAGTTTCGAGAGATAGAAGGCTTGTGAGCGCCGGAAGCTTCCCTCGAGAGACTTCGAGAGAGGCCCAAACGCCCGCGAGCCTAGATCTGAGGGTGGAAGAGGTCAACATCGAGCGCGCCAAAGAGAAAGAGAGAGAGGGAGAGAGAGAAACCGAGGGCGTCGCACACCCTCCGCCGCACCACCGTTCGTCGTTCAAGCTGCCGCCCATGGCTAGGTAACGTGTTGCCGCCTTCGCCATCGCCCCCGCCCCCGCCCCCCCTCCCCCCCCCTGCTGTCACCACCGTCGCTGCACCGCCGTCGTTGCCGCCGCGTTGATTTGCCCAGTCCTCCTCTCCTTGGCGCTGCGAATCGGGAACCCTAGGGTTCCCGATTCTTTTCGGGTCGCGACTCGGGTCGCTGGGTCGGACTCGGTTCGGGGGGAATCGGGTAGGGTTTCACCGATTACCCCCCCCCCCTCACCCCAAAACAATGCAACGTCGTTTTTTTTATAAAAAAAAAAAAATCGGGCCCGTTATGTGGGCCCATGTGCGTTTTGGTTTTTTTTTTTAATGTTTTAATAAATAAATAAATAATCTATTTCAAAAAAAAATTTAAAAAAATCGAAAAAATAATTTATTTTCAAAAAAAATATTTTAATTTCCAAAAAAACCAAAAAATATTAAAAAATATTTTATTTTCCAAAAAAATCAAAAAAATAAAAAATATTCCATATTTTCCAGAAAATGCCAAAAATCCAAAAAAAAAAAAGCCAAAAAGACTTATATTTTCTAAAAATCCAAAAAAAAAAAAAATCCCTTTTATGTCCAAAAAATAGAAAAAAGACCCCAAAAATGTTTTGTTTTGTTTTTTTTTTTCAAAATGCATGGAAAATCCCTAAAACATCAAAAAAACCTCAGGGTTTAAATAAGATTAGGCACTGAAAGGGCATTAGTGATTAACTAGTGTAATCAAGCCCCCGATCTTAATTTCTCTAGTTGCGCAAGAGCGAATATTTCTCCCAATATTTCGCTTGGGTTTCTAATCAACCCACCGCAAATTGATTAGTGCCGACTCTGTTTTAAAAATTAACTTACAGGTTAAAAACTCATATTATTAAAGTTGTGAATTGGTGGACTTGGGAGAGTCCGGGCTTAATGAATTTAGCCGAGCCATTAGCTTCCGCAAGGCGCTCGACCCGATCGGGCGCCGAAAAAAAGAGGTCGCGACATCACTCTAATGGTCATAACTCAATTGAATCCTCAAAACTCTCTTATACCAAACGCAATTCTATTCCAGAATTAGAAATAAATTGATTTGGAACAGAATCAATGAACACGGTACCAAACACAATTCTATTCCAGAATCAGAAATTTTGTACGGTTACCAAACGCGTTCTTTTACTCAAAATCAGTTTCCGGGAACATAATAAAAAATAATAATTTCTGATCAGAATTTGTTCCCGGGAATAGAATCGTTACCCAACGCGCCCTACAAAACCCATTCTTGTTCTTTTTCTATTTCAAGAGTAGAAATTTTTTGTAGTTACCAAATACGTTTTTTTACTCACAAATGATTCTAGGGAATAAAAATAGTAAAAGACTATTTCTAAAAAAAATTATTTTCTAGAACAAAAATGTTACCAGATAGGCCCTTAGCTAATTGCTTACATATATAGCAATTTGAAACTATAAAAATTCAAATCATGAAAATTCGATTTCAATGTGTAACCAAATGCAACTCTCTTTCTATCTCATTTTGGTTGTCCTCTCCTTGCATATCCAAAGGGCCCTCCGTTGTACATATCGCGTCCGCCGTCCTGGCTAACGGCTACCGGCTAGTAGAGCCTAGCATCATTCTTAGCATTAATAACAGCGGGCTAATCCGCTCACCTCGTCGTCTATCTCTCATGGTTACAGCCAGCGTGGCCGTTGCAGTTGACCATAGCGTCACCTTTCTTTATCTTCAAATAGCAGCAGCGGCTGGAATATGAAAATGGAAACTTTCGTAGGAGAAAGATGAAGAGGAGAATTGAACGCCGCGGCCTTCGTAGGTTCAAAAGTGGAGTGACGCATATAAAATTTTTCTAGCCGGTTAAATGAAGGTTTAAAGTTGCCCTCCTTTAGCTTGAGAGGATCCTAATCAGTTGAAATTTGGTGATGTTATCGGATTTGACAAGAAACTCAAAAGTCGAGATGCATCCACATAGTTCGACTATCATGGGACTTTCAATAATTTCCCAACGTATTAGTCGGCCAGTGCAATTTCTGTACACAATCCACATCGAACCCTATTGATTTAGATTTATCAATCTTTCAAACTATAACTATTCATGTTAGTGACGTTGGAAGAAAATTGTGTAACAAACCGGAAAATTACCAAAACACTTATAAACCTCTTATAATTGTGCCAATTCAGTTATAAACCTATTGTATTTGTACTAATTCAATCAATTTGGTCAATTTTGGCTTGCCGATGTTGACATGGACACCAGTCAATGCTGACGTGGTTTTCTTTTAATTTTTTTCTCTCTCTCCCTCTCTTTGTTTTTGTTTTTGTTTTTTTTTTTTCATTTTTCCTCTAGCCAGTCACTGAACCAAGCAATAGCTAAGGCCAACGAGGTCGACATCATCAGCCACGGGTGAGGTTTGTGCTCATCATCATTGGGTGATGGCTAGCCTCACCATGGCTAGGCAATCTCGACCTTGCCCGTACCCCTATCAAGGCATGACCTTGCTAGATCTAGGTGAGAGTGAGGGCAGCGATGTCAAGGTTGCCCGACCATGGTGAGGCTAGCCCTCTCCCAATGACAGCGAGGGTGAGCTTCACTAGTGGTTGGGATTGGCTCAAGGAAGAAGGAAAGAAAAGAAACGGAAAAAAAAATAAAAGAAAATATTTAAAAATTGCCACATCACGTTGGCTGAATAGCTAGTGCCGGCCAATGTGCACATTAATATTGGTTGACATAAATACAAAACGTTTAGAATTGAATTGACAAAAAAAAAAGGGTTCATGACTGAATTGATACACTTACAACATATTTATGACCGTTTTGGTAAATTTTCCCGTAATAAACGAATTACGCATACCATCTATCACATAGAATTCCTCTCTCAACACCCGAAAACTTTTAAGCTACTCTTAAAATTAGTACTTAGGCATCGAACCTATATATATTCGCACACACTACAAATTAAGACACCAAACCACATCCAAAATGGAGGTCGTAGTGGTATCCAAGGAATTCGTGAAACCATATAGTCCCACACCAAACCACCTCAAAATCCATAAGCTGTCCCTTCTTGATCAGTTCATGCCTACTGCTTACGTTCCCTTGGTCCTTTTCTACACCATCGAAGAAGCTGATCGAGCCGCCACAACACCTTTACGCACGGTACAACTTCTGAAGCAATCTCTGTCCGAAACTCTACCGTTGTTCTATCCCTTGGCGGGGAAGATCAATGGCGACGGCCTCTCCATTGAGTGCGACGACGAGGGCGTTCTCCTTGTCGAGGCCAGGGCCGAGTTCACCCTATCGTGGCTACTCCACCAGCCAGACTTTGAAACGGTCAGGAAATTCCTGCCTTGTGCCGCTGCATGGAGGAGAGCAGAAGTGGGAGATCGTGTGGCGATGGTTCAAGTGACGGCCTTCCCCTGCGGTGGAGTTGTGGTCGGCGTGCTCATCTCGCATGCCGCAGCCGACGGGGCCTCTTTCTCCACTTTCCTCAAAGGTTGGGCAGCCGCGGCCCGCAAAACCGGCGAAGCACCGCGTCCCAGCTTTGATGCGCCCACTTTGTTCATCCAAAACAAAGCATTCTCCGAGGAGGATACCTTCTTTGGCATGTGTCCTGTCAACAGAGGCAGGTACAGAAATGACAAAATTCTGATATGGTAATGCATGCCAGGGAAAAGATGATAAGAGAAGAAAACCCTAAGTTTTATCTCGGTAACTTTTCGCATCCTCTATTTTTGAAAATACACCGTTTATAAATAAATGTAAAAGCCCTCTTCCATCTATCAAGTTGAGATCTTCCATCTATCTAAAACATTCTTGATAATGCTTACATCCTCTATATTACTGCTTGTGTTGGCATAGAGTTTGCCAATGTTTATTCCCTAGTTACCGTCATTATTTCTTCTCTAAGATTATAATCTCATAACTTGGGGGACTTCTATCCCCCACACAGCATTGCTCCGTCAGGCTTTCAGCCATTGCGGACCATTCCCCGCTGCTGATGTTCTTTTAGATAGAGATCCGAATCCTAGAAGGCTTTTAGAAGTAGACCCGCGTTCAAGAGGACACACGAGTGTTCAGGTAGTAGCTATGAGGATGATCTCTAGCTACTAATGAACCGTGCTTCATGGGTCCTCTTCTATATAGTGTATGACTAAGGATGTACAAGATTTACATAGATCTCTACTAAAACAAGAGGAAACCATCCAAATACTCGAACTTTGAAGAACAGGTAATTTGCAATACGCAAACATTTCATAAGTACCTTCCGAATCCATGCATGGGGTACGTTATCATATTGAACTAAAAATTGTGTCGTTTGGTGATAAAAATAAATTCATAGGTGAAATTCATGTTGTACAGACGATCCTGTGATCATAACATGTATGTACTTAAAAATAAGTAATTATTACCGAAAGTGCATGTGTGAATGTAAAGATGCAATTTTCCATTGCTTTAAAGTTTATAGTAAGACACTTGGAAATTCTCTTTCCATTCGGATGACTTTGGATTCATAATAGTATTGCATGAAGTTTTTCTATCAAGTACAAATGGTTAACATTTGGCGATATAGTAACATAGGATGAACACTTAGGACTGACCGTCGAGTTGTGCCAACCCACCGTGCCGAGCCTAGGCATAGACTGCCCGGGCCATTTTTTTTTAAACATTAAAAAATATATATTTTTGTATAAAATATTAATTATTGTGCTCATTTCGTAAATCATTAGTAGTTGTGACATGATAGCAAACTAGCAATAATTAGTGCATTTGATGTTGCGTTTTATTTATTTTTGTTAAATTGTAAAGATCACGTTGAAATAAATTTAGCGTAATGAATAAGTGATATATAATTACGCATACATCATTTTAGTTGATCAATATTGACATCACCCTTTCAAGGTATGGTACGAGGAGACTCGTGTTCGACGCATCGGCCATGGCAAGACTCAAGGCCAAAACAGCTAATGTGGGAGTGCAAAACCCGACTCGCGCCGAAGTCGTCACGGCTTTGATGTGCAAATCACTGACGGCCACAATGACCAAGGTATCCGGCCTCGACAAACCGGTGGTGTTTACCAACGCCGTGAACCTCCGCAGAAGAGCCGTCCCGAATTTCCACGATGACTTAATGGGGAACTATGTATGGATGCCAACTATCCTATGCCCGCTCGAAGAGAAGGATTATGACGGCCTGCCCAGCCTCATTGGCTGGCTCCGAGAAGCGAAGAGCAAAATAGACGGCGAATTCGTGAGAGGCTTGGAAGGCGACGGCGGATTGAATGCGCTACGGGACGCCCTTAGGGAAATGAGGGAGTCTCTAGCCCGCACCGATCGACTCGTAGCGTTCTCGAGCTGGTGTAACTTTGGTCACTACGAGATCGACTTCGGGTGGGGGATGCCGGCATGGGTGAGCCCGGTTGGTTTCCCGGAGGAATCGGGAGACTTGAGCCGGAACGCTGTGCTTCTGTTGGACACGAGGTGCCGCAAAGGAGTCGAAGCGTGGGTTTTCATGGACGAACAAGAGCTTGAAGTGCTGGACCAAGACGAGGAGCTGACGGAGTACGCTTCCATAAATCCACCTGTTTCGGAGATCGAGGATTGACGATGGTCTACGGTCTGGTTCTCCATGATATGAGCTCGTTCAAGCCTTTTAATTTTGTGTTTTGGGTTACTGCAAAAGGAAGTCTTCGTCTTCATATGAATAAAGAAGAATCGTTAAAATAAATCAGAATCACACGACACACCAACTTAATTTTGATTTTTTATCTTTCATTTCAAGAATAAGTACATTGGACGTCCTAAAACTTACCATGAAAATGTAATCGAGTTCTAAAATTTACAAATAAAGCAACCACATCTTAAAACTTATCATGAAAGTACAATCAAATATTAAGACTTTCAAAAAGTGTAATCAATAAAAGGATTTTGATTGGATTAATTTGATAAGTTTTAGAATTTGATTACACTTTTTAAAAATTTGGGACTCAATTGCATTTCTATGATAAGTTTTAGGACTTGATTGTAGTTTTTAAAAGTTTAAGATTCAATTAACTTTCTTGACAAATTTTAGAATTTCCAATGTAGTTATCTCTTCATTTTAATTCGCAGTGTGGAGACCAAATGCTGCTAGTATCTTGTAATCTTTGTGAGTGATGCAAGCATCACTTGTTACCGTTATTATGTCCATTGATGTTATGATTCTTGTGAAAATAAATTACAAAGCTGACTGGGTTTTGATGAACAGCTTCTTGTGTTGTGCTTCTGCTCATGAAGTAATTACGACTTTCTGTTGCATTGCCTCCGAAAAAAAAGAAGAGCGACTCTGAATCAACCGAGTTTAGATATGTTCTTTGGACGAAATTAAGACATAATTGCATATGAATTTTACATAATGTTGATGTCATAATGAGATATAGGGCTACGGTGGAATCCAAGCGCGGGTCAAATTTAGAAAATGCTTGTGGCAGTTGAGGAGCTCATGAAGAGCTGTGAGGAAGTAGCAATGATGTTTAAAGTATAGTGAAGTGGTGGTGACTTGACTCAACGTCAAGCTAAATGGAAAATTTCTATAATATGTCTTGAATTTAAATTCATGAAGGAAGAATTAACGATATGAGGTTTCTTAATTTGAGTAGGTTTTTTTAGTTTGGATCCTCCTATCTTGGATCCAAAAAGTGTATATATATAGAGGAGATGGGTTGTGGTTATAGAGCACTAGGGCAAACCAAGAGAAGCTTTTGGTCATAACAATCGATTTTGCGGCATATTCATCATTTACATTATGAAGAAAGTGCAAGTGTTTTAAAGCCAATAAATTTTGTAATAAAATTTGTGAATCACTTTGTGAGATTAAAAAATTATTACATGTGTAATTGTGAGATGGCTAAATATTACGTGAGTTACTAAGGGGAAAAGTACCAAAAAAGTCATAAACCTATTGCATTGGTATCAATTCAGTCCATCCGGCCAATTTTGGTCGGCCGGTGCTGACATGGCAATTTTTATGATTTTTTTATGCCTTTTTCGAATTTTTTATTAATTTTTATTAATTTTTCTTTTCTTTTTCCTTTTTTCTTTTCTGCTTTCTTCTTCGCGGTTGTCGGCGAGCCTTCGGTGAGGCTTGCCGGCCACTGGGCGAGGGCCGCGAAGCCCCCGCCTGCCGCTGGTGAGGGTCGCAGACCTTGCCCAGCCTCTCCCAGAGCCGTCGGCGAGGCGGCTTCGCTCGGATCTGGGTGAGGCCAGCCTCGCCTGCGGCTGGCGAGGCCATGGCGGCCATCGCCAGGGTGGAGGCTAGGGCCATGAAGCCCTCGCCAGCCACCGGCGATCGCTTGGCCTCGCCCTGGCCTTGCCGCTGAGTCCCCGACGCCTCCTCCACTGTCGATCTCGAGGCTTCTCGACGCTTCTCGACCTCGTCACCGCCGCCCTCACCTCCACGAAATCCAAATTTGAGGCCCTAGTCCCCCACCTCCCGTGCCTCACGCCGCCGCTCCTCCGCCTGATCTTCGCCTTCGAAACCTTAGCCCGTTGCCCCAACACCCTCCTCTCCTTATTTCGAGGTTGGCCTCGCCCGCGGCCTTGGGCGAGGGTCGTGACCCTCGCCGGCGGCTGGAGAGGGCTTTGCGGCCCTTGCCTCCGCCCTGGTGATGGCCGCCATGGCCTCGCCAGCTGTGGGCGAGGCTGGCCTTGCCTAGATTCGGGCGAAGCCGCCTCGCTGGCGGCAAGCGAGGGCTTCGCGGCCCTCGCCCAGTGGCCGGCGAGCCTCACCAGAGTCTCGCCGGCAACCGCGAAGAAGAAAGAAGAAAATAAAAAAGGAAAAAAAAAATAAAAAAGGAAAAAAATTAATAAAAATTAATAAAAAATAATAAAATATTCGAAAAAATCATAAAAATTGCCACGTTAGCATCCGGTCATCGGCCGACGTCTACGTCAGTGCCGGCCGGCCAAAATTGGCTGGATGGATTGAATTGGTACTAATATTAAAATGTTTAGGACTGAATTGGTCCAATTGAAAAGTTTAGGACTGAATTGGTACCAATGCAATAGGTTTATGACTTTTTTGGTACTTTTCCCGTTACTAAGTATAATTGAGGATCGGAATACACAAAAAGCGTTAAAGTGACTTGAGTGTACTTGTTATTTCCCATATATTGATTGATTTATACTGGAATCTCGTGCTTTTCTCCACATGAAATAAGTCTCACCGGCCAAACCAAGTAAATTTAATATCTGGTTTATTTTCTTTGTTTTGTTTACTTTGTTGTTCGATCGCTTGTCTTTTGCAACACGCATTTTGTGACGGTAACGCATCGCCATAGCTAATTGTTATTTGCAAGTAGAGACATAAGACAGACGGAAATAGTTGAATATTACCTGTGACTAAGGCTGTATTTATTTGAGGGAAATAATTTTCCACAAATTAGTTTTCCAAACTTTTACTTATATGATTTTTGCTGAAAATAATTAATCTATGGAAAATCATTTATGGTAAAAGCAAATATGTATTTTTACAGTCGAGAGTAACAAGGAGCCTTGCCCACGTAGCCATTGGCAAGCGTCAAGGGACTCGGATCCATGGAAGCCAATGTCCGGAGCTCCCCATCGCCTTCCAGAACGGCCATCTCTGATTCATCCAATGTGACCCAAGCTTCGATCCCATCGCCTTCCCTCGTGTCGGCCAAAATCACGAAGTTCACGAACACAGGCCCGCTCATCCCGGAGCTGCTAATCCACACGGGTCTTCCCCACCCGAAATAGATCTCGTTAAATCCCAACTTGCACCAGCTCGAGAACCCGAAGTGGTCAACTTCGTCCTCGGAGGCCGCTGCGCCACTCATTTCCTTCAGAGAGTCCATGATCCTGCTGCTCCTGTTCGCGCCCCTCAGCTGTTCGACGAAATGACTGTCGATTCTTGAAATCGAGTGCTTGACCTCATTGACCAGAGCACGCAGCGATCTGTCCATATTGCTCGCTGACTTGGCGCTGGACATCCAGAGGATATTTCCGAGGGAGCAGTCGGACAGGGGCGGCTCGATCCTCTTCCGCAGGTTCACGAGGTTGGTCAGGATGGAAGACCTTTGGATGCCGTTTCTTCTCTCCGTGACGGCTGCCATGCAGCGTTGCCATATGAAGGCCGAGACCGACTCAACACTGGTCGGGCATTTCGAGTCGGAGCCTTTTGCTTTGGCCTTAAGGGTGGCTATGGCTGAGGCGTCGAATAAGAATCTCCGGGTCATGGACTTGCCCTTTTTGGACAACGAGCCCAATGCGACCATAGACGTGCCTCTGAGCCATAAGTGCTCAGTTGGGAAGAGAGACGCCGCAGAGAAGTCAGGGATCACTGCCTTGTCACCCCGGGCGGCAGCAGACCACCCTTTGAGGAAGGTGCTGACGGCAGCACCGTCGAGAATTTTGTGCGTTATGCATATGCTGATGGCGATTCTGCCACACTCAAAAATGTTGGCTTGGATATTGGCGGCACGGGTCCCTGAATAAGTTTCTTTATGCACGAGATCAATCGGGAGGAACTTGCACAACAGCAAGAGGTCCAGGTGGGCCAGGAATTCTGATAAGGAGCAACCAACTCGTGCTTCTGCGTAGTAAGCTCCTTTGTTGTCACAATCAATGGTGAGCTCGTCCTTGAGATTGCCGGCAAGCGGGTAAAAGCGGGCCAAGGTCGTTGACAAAGATCTCTTCAGAAGCTCTAATTTGGCCGGGATATCACGACACTCGAGGCGAGCATCCGGAGAAAAGAAGAGGATGACAAGAAGAGGATGACGGGACCATAAGGAGCAGGAATGAGCTGGTCAAGTAGACAGAGTTTATGAGTCTTGAGGTGAGGGGGAGTTGGGGATGAGGGCTTTATGTGCTCTCTGGAAGTGATGGTAACTTCCATGATTTATGGCGTTATTTGATTTGCTATTCCATGGAGATGGCGAGTAGAGCTGATTCAGCTCCCGCATATATAAGCAAAGGGCATGTTCCACACTATGTTGATGGAAGTGGATGCCTTACCCAAAAAGACGAACAGAACATGTGCAACCACTTCAAGGTTTCAGATCATCTGCTCAGCCATTGACCAGATTCGATGACCTAATCAAAAGTCGGTTCATCATGGAGGTTCTGTTGAAGTAACAAATCAAAAGGGAAAAAATCAGAATGGTTGTAGAGCATAATCTTCTACAGATCAACATGAAAATAACATATCAACGTCCATTTAAGCTTTATCCGCTAAGCCGTGAGGATCGATGTGAGAGAGTCAAAAGAGGTTGCGGAGACCAGCACGCCAAAGGAGGGAAAGTCTAATATATAAGACAGACGTGAGCGTTGATATTTTCGAAATATTTCTCAAATATTTATGTCACGTGGAATGATGGGGGCTCGTGTCCTACTTTTGTCAAGGTTCGTCCTGCTGAATGTGAACGGGTCCCTTTGCTCAGCTCCCCCGCTCGAAGATTGATGAATTTAGTCGGGGTTCCAACATCATGTGCTGTCGGTACAACCTGTTGGATGAAATCCCTTAAGGTATTTTGAAGTTGACAAAACAGGTTTATCAGTCTAGTTTGAAGACTTACAGACTCTTTTGACAAAGTCTGAAGAACAAAGTCTGAAGAACAAAGTCTGAAGATCAAAGTCTGAAGATTAAAGTCTGAAGCTAGCAAGACTCAAGACTTATATTTCAAAGTCTACTCACATGGACAGTTTTCAGGACGGCGTTTATTCTGATCTTATACGATCTTTATTCTAACGACTAATGGATATCTTTCTACTGGATTCAGCACTAAACGATCTAAGTTTTATATGGAATATGTTTAGATTTCTTGACGATTTCGCAACTTATATTTGGAAGGATCTACTTATGGAAACCGAGATCCTGATTGTATGGGCGAGCAGGATTGATGGGCTATCAACACTTTCCTTAAAGAGCTCGAGATCTCTCTAATTGATTCTGTCCAACGGGTTGATTGGAAGAACTTCTTTGGAAGGTGCCAACGGTATTGAAGGCATAAAGAAGTATATAAGAGAGATGTTCTAGTTGTTGAAGGGGGCGGATAGAAGAATTCCAAAGTCTGAAATCTCCTTTACTACTTTGCGATATCATTCTTTGAGCGTTACATATAATCAAAAGAGAGATCATATTGTAGACCTTGAGGAAGTGTAGTAGAGTAATCTACACTGTGGACTCAAGAGCGTGAGATTGTAATCACTCTTATTGATTCTTAGTGAAATCCAGCCAGAAGGGCTGTCCGTGCGGGAGAGTGGACGTAGGCTTGATCTAAGCCGAACCACTATAAATCTGGAGTCTTGATTCTCTATCCCTAATCCTTTATATTGTTAATTGCTTTCATTTGCTGCAATCGTTGATTTTAAATTATTCATATCTCATTTGATTTGTATTGTTAAAATTGCGTTAAACACCTATTCACCCCCCTCTAGGTGCTAATACTAGTTCTAACACAACCGGCGTCGACCGTGCAAGTCGCTCACGGCGAAGATCAAAGAGATCAGACCGGAACAGCAGCTCTAGCCTCCAGCCGCGAGCAAACAACAGAGAGCGAGCATGCCATCTGAAAGGAGAGTTGGCAACCAGTTCGGGTAACCCGAATCCAGGTGAAAAAGTGGCTCAACCCGACGCTACTCAAATCGGGTAGATCCTTTTTTGGCCCATATACCAAACGCTGTAACTTTTTGACCGAAAAAGAAAAACGTGACAAAAGCACTTAAGAGATGTTAATAAATGCCTATGACTAGGGGAAATAGACTCAATAGGGATATTCTCATGTCCATTATGGGGCTATTCGTCTTGCTCTTACTTTCCATAGTCGCAAGGGCATGCTAGTTGTGATAAGAATAGCGTTATTAGATACTCGATTCCTAGAATACCAGCATGCTTGTATTGGTATTGTCCAAACCACTTTAAATGCTGGAATAGTCTTTGTAACATTATATCCAAACTTCAATATCGCTCTTTCAGACTCCTAGCTACTTTCCTTTCTAAAAGTCTAGGTCTAGCTCATTGGAGCTCCTCAAACTGCTAACTCTATTGCAGTAACACTGCATTACCAGATGGTTTATCGAGTGCAGAACCATGCTCTTGACTTGAATTTCCACAATGGAAATGAAGATGCTTTATTCATTTCTATGCGGAATGATCAAGCATCCTGCATTCATATTCCCAGGCAAATCCCCACAAAAAAAAGCTAGCCAAGCTCCTCCTAGAGACATGGATCACCAATTATGAAAAGCTACATTAGAATAACAAGCCTTTCTAGTCCTCAAACTCCGAATTTGTCAGAAAAAAAGGATGGCATTGTTTCCATCAAATTCGGCAAGGAAAATGAAGAAAGTCATTCTATCTTCCAAACCCTCTTCATGATTAAACCATGTGTTCCTAAGTCAATATTTGAGCCAGATCCCAAAAGGCTTGTTCAATATTTCCAGAGTAATGAGAACCCTGTCCATTATTATAAGGACTGGTATGGTCACTGTTTCTGGGATCCTTTTTGTTAATATTCCTATTATACAAATTCTCCCGACGAAGTAGACCCAAATGCAAGACCATGACGGAAGTACAAAATTTCAAAGGTAACTATGTACCAAAGGTACTTGAACTGAGACTCCTCCGTTGATACTCTTGGTGAGTGTGATAAATTCCAATTTATAGTGTCTTATGCATCGACTCCACCACCAGAGTTCATTGCTCCACCCTCCGTTTCACCAACTCCACCACCATCACCTCCTCCTTGGAGAAAACCAGCCATTTCCCCATTTTATAAGCCAATTCTAAAGTGGGCAAAAAGGCATTCCTACCCACTCGAGGCTCTGAAAGAAACACTATCTAGTTCTTCCATTTTCATGTTCCAAGAGATATATTTTCCTCATCTCGTTCGAGAAAGTTCGAAACTTTCGTTCCCTACTCCAGAAGAATTCATTGACCCACAAGGTAGATATCGGCATGCTCCCAAGATACCTGCCCCCACTGATGTGGATGAACATGGAAGACATAAAAAGATTCATGTTGCTGAAGCCATCCTGAATTGGCAATCGGAGACTCTTTTAGCACACAACAATGCGTTCAAAGCAATTGATTCCAAAATTGTGGATGTGCAACAAGATCTTCGAAGATATGATGAAACCACCAAGAAGATGCTTTCGGACTTCCAAAAAAGGCTTCATGCCTTGGAATCCGGACAACATTTGGGATATCATCACCTTGAAAGCCCCAAGGTAGAAATAGAAAAGCTTAAAAGGCAAATCCAACTCATTAAAGAAGGAAGGTTCAATCCTTTCAACCCATTTCTGACTACATTGCAGGTAGAACACTTGCCTCCTCCACCATCTTAGAATACATCTATCTTTGCTACTCTCACAGAAGCCCCCGTCGAACAAGATAAGACAGATGTAGTAGAGATGCGAAATCGCCTAAAGGAACTGGACCGAATAAGGAAAGAAAAGGGAAAAGAGAAGATGCCTGAAGGATCCTTGCTTGTTATAAAGGAAAAACCAAACCACATGATGCTATCAAATCCATTAGAATCATTTTTGAAAGATCTAGGCAATTCAGAAGAACAACCTGATCCTGTCACGTTGAAGGATCAGATTCTATTTCCATCAGAATTGATTTGTCCAAGCAACTTTGACACCGGATCGGATTCGATATCCCTCTCATCCTCTTCATCCTTCTCAATCCTTGACATTGATTCATTCTCTATTGTGTTGATAACCTCATCAATATTCATGGCTGATCCTCTAGACCAAGATATGAAATCCAACCCTTTCGAACCAAATGTGGTTCAAGCAAACAATCTTTTTTAGAATGTGACTACCTCCTCCAAACAGTTTTTTACTGTTGATGATATTCCCTATTCCAAATGGCTAGAAATATTTGAGGAATTCCATACTTGGTTAAATGCCCAAGCTCTTACCAATCAGGATAAATATGATGTCCTTTTTGGTTTTGTCACAAGGTTCACAGGTAGCCTTAAACATTGGTGGCAATCGGTGACAGAATAAGACCAAGTTCAATTTCTACTTTCACTAGATTTTAGCCATGCCATTACCCTCCTATACCATTTTTTTCATTGGAAAGCCCTCTGACCTTCATGAGCTCAAAAGGAGAGAATTCTTTGAAAGAAAATGCTGCTCTCTCCAGAAAAAACATCTCGATAAATATTATCGGGAATGCTCAAGCTTTTCTATGGTATTGGAGCTGATCTAAACCTAAAGCAAATATTTTTGACCTCCATCCCTAAAGAGTTATCCCGGCAAGTTGAGAAATCTTTCTAAGTAGATAGAGAAGAATTATAGATATTCATTTGGGAGAAATACAATAAGAGATCCATTTGTGCCTTGATGATTTGTGTTTAAAGCACCAAATGATTAAAACTTATCTCACGGACAACAAAGAACTTGATAGAGCCTGTTCTCGCCATGAGATGAAGATCAAATGCTCCAAGAAAACTTGTGATGGTTCTTGTGGAAAGTCTTCTAGAAACAAAGAAGCACTTTAAGAAATTATGGATAAAGAAATCCAGACATGGCTTTAAGCACTTCCGGAGAAACAAGAAATGACAATTCCTATGCAAAAGAAAAGATTGTTCAAGCCACAAGAAATTAACTCGATGCTTCATTTGCAACCAAAAAGGCCATTTCGCTAAAAACTGCCCCCAGGCAAGAAAATGTCAGAATCATCTGATAAATCACATAGAAATTAAGATAGGCATTTCACTCAAAGATGATGATGTAAAATCTCTATTCTCTACTGATGGAGAACCGTCTGAACACACTCTTTGTGTCATTCATTGTTATCAAACTCCTAGTGAAACTGATTCAAATTTAGATTTCGAAAACCTTTTTCACATATCCCTCACTTCATCAGAACAAGACCCTGACATATTTTCAAGCCAAATCCATTGTCCCAATTTTCCCGTGAAAATCTTCACCTCAAAGTTTGCCAAGCCTATCACTATTATTGCTCTCATGGACATTGGTGCAAGTTCTTCAATCTTAGACACTCAAGTTCTTCCTAAAAAATATTAGACTTCCTGTATTTGATATTTTAGTTCTATCTTAAGAGATACTTTTTCCTACTAATGTAAGAACTACCCCAGTAACTGTTAAGTTTTTCCCCCCAATGTTCTATAACCACAAAAATCTTTGGATCCAATCTTCCCAACAAAGATTTGATCATTGGTTGGGACGTCATGACTCATATTTCTCAGTTTTGTATCATTCCTAAAAAATGTATTAAGTATAAGGATCAATTCTTTGAGTTCGTCAATATTCAAAGACTTTTTTTCCATCCAAATGAATCTGTTAGATCCGATCATGCAGAAGTTGTTAGAATCTTGTTCAAAACCCCATTTTGAATTCTCTCAAAAGTGTTCTCATCATTTATGGAAAAACCCAGAATTCTTTATCCGCCTTCCCTTAAAAAAAATGAAGACATTAATCCAACCAAAGCGTGTCATATGGGAATGAAGCTAGAGTACCTAGTCTCGGCTCAGAAGGAATGCTTGGAACTATTGCAACAAAGCCTTATTGAGATTTCAAACTCTCAATGGGCTGATGAAGCCTTTTATGTCAATAAGCGTGCCGAGCAAAACAAAGGAAAGATGTGATTGGTAATTAACTATCAGCCTCTTAATCTTTTTCTTTAGGATGACAAATTCCCTTTACCTTCCAGAAATTCCCTTTTTATCGGATTGTCAAAAGCCCATATTTACTTCAAATTCGATCTCTAGGCCGGATTTTGGCAATTAGGAATCCATCCTGAAGACAGACAAAAAACATGGTTCCGTATTCCAAACCAACATTTCCAATAGAAAGTTCTTCCTTTTGAATTAAAGTTAGCTCCATCATTGTTCCAAAAGGCCATGTGTCAAATTTTCCAACCAATCTTGTCAAGTGTAGCTGTATACATTGATGCCATCCTACTCTACAGCCCTGACGAGGAATCCCACTGCCAACTTCTTAGGCAATTTGCAGACATTGTAAAGTAACATGGGATTATGTATTCTCAAAGAAAGATGAATATCACCCATATGGAAATTGAATTTCTTAGTATGCACCTTAACAAAGGTACATATTATCCAGGGCCACATATTGCTAAGGATTTGTTAAAGTTTCTTGAGGAGAATTTCACGACAAAGCAAGTTCAGCAATTTCTTGGAATAATTAATTATCTTAGAGATTTTATTCCAAACATTGCAAAATTGCCGATTCCTCTACAATCAATGCTGAAGAAGAATTCATTGCCCTAGGGAAAATCTCAAATTAAAGTAGTCGCTGAACTTAAGGAGTTCATGCAAACTCTTCCTCCATTACAAATCCCATCAATAGGAAAGAGAATTCTTCAGATCAATGCCAGTGATGAATACTAGGCAGCCATTCTGTTCGAAGAAATTGATGGTAAAAGACACATGTGCTTACAAAAGTGGAAAATTTTCCCAAATTGAAATGCATTATCATTCCACTTTCAAAGAGATCTTGGCAGTGAAAAATGGAATAAAAAAGTTTGAATTCCATCTTATCGGCCATCACTTCTTAGTAGAATTAGACATGGCATCTTTTCCCTAGATGACCAAGTTCAAACAAAAGCAGATTCTACATTCTCAACTGCTTCGATGGGCTGAATGGTTTTCAAAATACTCTTTTGAAACCAAACATATTGCTAGAAAGAAGAACATGCTTGCTGACTTTTTGTCAAGACCAAAGGCACCAGCATAATTCAACATGTACATCATGAGGTATGCTTTCTATACTCTTCATCACAATGAAAAGTATAAGATTTTAAAAAACGAGATTGGCCAAGTTGACAATACCCCTAGGAGATTGTTGAACAAGTCCAAAATGACAGCCTCACTGAAAATTTGGAAGACCTCATGTGGCAATGCCACACAAATCTATTTAGACTCCATGGAGGTTCAATCCCTTATCCTTTTGGATTAAATTCCAGCTATTTGTTCATACACCCTTTAATCTGGAAGGAAGAAGACTTCCCTGATAAGTTGTGATGGTTATTATGGTACTTAACCAATAAGTACTTAATAGCTATCGAAATTCCAACCAGAAGATTCATTGCCAACCTCACTAGGATATTTGGACTCGATCAAAACATTGAAAAGGAAAGAGACAGAAATCTCTTAGCCTTCCTCTATTGGTTTTATCCTCTCAGTCACTAGAAGCAACTCTTATAGCAAGAATTGAAAACCATCCAACCAAACCCTGAAGTCCACACTATTCTATTCTTCCGACATCCATGGGCTTTTGTAAAAAAACAATGGCAGCATCACCAATGCTCCACAAATTATTGGAACCACATCCTACAAACCTCAATCGCACCTTATAGAAGCTCGGATTTACAAATCTTTTTCAGAACCTGTTGGTTACTATGAACACTAGTATTGAGAACTCCAAAGAGTTTTATACCAAGAAAATAAAACCATTCTTGAAGATGTGTGGAACTATAATGTAGCCACTGCATGGGACCATCATAGCCTTACACCAAAAGCCAAGGAAGCCCTTGAGAAATTCAAACAAGCTGCATCATCACAAGAGCAAGAAATGATAGACACATATGACCCTACACAATCCTCTCAAGACCTCTATGCACAATGGTGGGTCCTTTTTCTCAAGACCCATATGATCAAGGACCTTTGTCCTTATCTCTAGGCATGGACACATTCTACTATGTACAACCATCGAATTGGCCTCAGCCAAACATGCCTGCCGACACTCTAGGGTCTTTCAGGAATCATGAGGAAGCATCCTCGTCAAACGAGGCAAACATGAAAAAATACCTGAATTCTCTCACCAGATTCACTTGCAGGACTTGAGCAAAAATACGAAGAAAATATTTTGGTAGAAATGCATAGTTCTGATGACTCAGACTACGACTACAATGCTCGTGACATACGAGATCGCTAACTGTAGCAGTTACTGTAGCAGTAGGCTAGGGAAATTGCTATTCACTATCACTTTGTGTGTTTGAGGACCCATAAGCTTGGTCCTTGTATGTTTGTGACCTTCTAATGTCTATAAAAGGCAAGGAGGATGTAATGTGTTGGGCAAAATCCCTTGAAGTAAAGTGAGTGTTTTGCTAAACTCTCAATATCTTTCTAAATGCAGCCTGCCACCACCGGTCATTGTCTAGAAGAGAAATTTTGTATTGTTATTAAACGTATATTTTTGCTCAAAAACTAATTCAGGAATAAAAATAAAAATAAATATATTTATGGCCAGATATTGATTTCTAAAGCAGAATGGTTATTATTCGCACTTTAAACTGGTCATGTTTTCCTCAACTTCTATAAAAGTTGATCTTGAGAAGTTAAACCCCGAAACAACAAAAAGGTGCCCCTAGATATCGTGTATAGCTCTAGGTATTGCTTAAAGATTGAAGATAAAGTCGAACTTTTTGACGTACAGACACATATGGCATAATAAAATCCGTGAACCCGCCTTATCTTCCCAGCCATTGGAAGTGGAGTTTGACAGCAGACATATCCGAAAATGGCGATAACATAAGACATGATGTTACGTTGCTATTTGAGTAGGACCAGATATACCCTTAAAAACCAGAGACTGTCGCTCTCATTCCATCAAAACTTGCTCTATCTTGGGTTTTTCGATGACGAGTGTGCCGCCTCTTTTGTCCCAACAGTCGAGCAATTGCAATTGCGGATGGCCACACACCATTTGTCTCCGTGGAATGATCGCTTAGTTTCGCTCTCTCTATCATTTAAAAAGGAGAACAAAAACGTTTTAGAATTAGCTTCGTTAATGAAATGACTTACTTGAAGCTTGATGCCAAGAACTTGCTTGTAGGTCTCATGGAATTTCATGTCCCTAGATGCTCCCTTGGAAAGATCAGTGGAGAAAAAGCAAAAGAGGAACAATTTGGATTAAATAGCTAAAAAAATTGGCCAGATTTGTCTTTATTTAGGTGAAATAAAAATGAACATTCGATGATGAACATCATAAGGGATAGTTGGTGTCATGCAATTTGGGTAAATCTATCTCTAACTTTGGCATTATGAGATGCCATCAATTCTATGGAATACATTCAAATGGGGGTAGATCAATAGCAATGCATCTTGTGCTTTGCCCTAACTATAAACAAAAATGATCATCTTACCTTCTTAAGCCATCATAACAAAGCACGTAAGCAATTCTTATAACACTTCCCATATTCACGAGTCAAACACAAGAGCATGTAACATATTATAATCATGCACCCATGCCATGCTATAATCTAGAACTGCTCATATATTGTCTCAAGTCACATGTGTGCCGACTATAGCATCACTTTTCAAAATATGCATTCACGCACTCATGCACTTTAATACGTGGCGTCTTGAGAATTGCATGGCATCCTATACGACCATGCAACCCTTGAGACCATGCTTTCAGATTTTTATGGTCGCTTAGAGCCCAAGGCCAACCTGAAGGTTTACAGTCATCCGGCGTACCGAGTATTGTCTTGCCTCATCGAGAATGGCATTGTCCCACGTAAACGCATTCAGACGACATTCTTGTAATGAGCTTCATTTTGAAATCCATCCACGAATGGCATCCCGTTGACTTGGGGGCATCCGAACTTAATTGGGTATCGTCTCGTGTAAAACGTATGAAGACCAGCATAAACGTATCAAGGCCTTTAAATGATCACACATGCATACCATCACATAATTAATTTAATATATTTCTCATTAACCAAGTATAAATGCCTCTATGGTATGCTAGGTGGAGTGTGTCTCACGACCTATCTAAAGTACATCAATAAAATATGCTGAGCACAAAATGAGAATCCATGGTTTGACCTATTACATTGCGTTGACACCTAAATTTTTGGGGGTTGATTTTTACTAAATTAAAAAAAAAATTAAAATAAACATGGCATATAGTTTAGATACATTTTATTTTTATTTTTATTTATTTTTATTTTGTTTTATTTTAGACCGTTGATGAGGGAAGGATTTTTCACATATTCCATTAAGATTTTTCACATATACACTGAGGGATGTATTTTGCGCAAAAAAGGAATTTTTTCGGATGGAATATGCGAGATATACAAAAGGGCATATTGCGCGGATTGTGTATATTTCAATGATATATTTAGGGGCATCGTGCGCAAGCAAAAAAATGAAAAAATATATCACGAAGATGTGATTTTTGGACCTATAAAATGTATCACGTGTCAAGAATTGGGGGGTTCTTTTCGCTTGGGTAAAAAAGAACATAAAAGCAAAAAGTGAAAAGGGAGGGAGTGACGTGAGAGAAAAAAGAAAAGTAAAAAAAAAGAAGAAAAGCCCCTTCCCCCCACGCGCGATTGTTCATCTTCCTCGCGGGGGGAGTCTCTGTCGGCCATCGCCGTCTTGCTCACCGCTACAGCCGAGGTCCCGCCACGCTGACCTCCCGCGCCACCTTGATGTGTCGCCGCTTCGCTGAAGCCCGCGTCGTCCTGCCGTCGCACTGCCTTCGTGTGCCACCACCCTGTGTCGCCTGTGCTTGGTCGCCTGTTCACTGCGTCGCCGCATCTTCGCTTGTGGATCCGAGGCTCCTGTAGCAGCCACGATCTGATTCCCAGCACCGCCATGCTACCTTGATTGCCGATCGACATCACTGTAGTCTCGCCGCCGCCCGTCCCTTTGTTCCGATCCGACGTTGCCGTTGCCTCCTTCGCCTACGTCGGTAGCAGATCTCCCCTGTTGTCGCGCCCCCTCCGCAGACGCCACTAACACCGCCAGATCCGACGCCACCCCGGTGCCACAACTAGCCCTCGCTGGAACCCTCGCTGGAACCCTAGCTAGCGACCCTCCCTCTCGCTGGCCGGCCACCAACCTTTTTCTCCTTTTTTTTTTTTGGAAAAAAGAAAAAAAAAAGAAAAAAATTAGGTAATCCTATTTTTCTTTTCTTTTGTTTATTATTATTATTTATTATTATTATTATTATTATTATTATTATTATTATTATTATTATTGTTGTTGTTGTTGTTGTTGTTATTTCGTTATTTTCTCCTTTTAATGTAATTATCCCTTTTATGTGACATTGAAATTGCATGATATGAAATTGCCTGAGAATTAGTGATTGCCAGTCTGATTTTCGTGCCCAAAATCCAACTCACAATTACTTAAAAAATTGTTAATCCGATCTCCTGCCTGAGATTCGATTTTCGATTTATGTAAAATTGACCAACCCAATCTCATGCGCGAGATATGGTTTGTCAATTTGGCTATCAATATTGCTTGATTTGCTGTGGTGTTACTTAAATTAGTTTTCTTAAAAAAATCAAAAAAATGTAGTTTTAGGGTTTGCATGCTTAGAATATAAATTTTTTTCTGAAATTTTCGAAAAAATAAAAAACCAAATCAATCAATTTAGGTTGCTAGATTTTTAACCTGGATTGCATGTTTAATTATTAATTTTGAAAATTTTAAAACACGGAAAAAAAAGGAAAAACAACAAAAAATCATCATGCATATGTCATGTAGAATTAGGGCATATTTTGTATGTCATTGCATATTAGGGTAAAATTGCACATACTTTAATTCTAGATAATAGTTTTTAATTTATTATAAGTTTAGATAATTTTTTTAGATAGATCGCATTTTAGTTAGGGATTTCTAAGTTAAGATAACATTCTAGTTTAAATTAGGGTTTGGCTTAATCTTATTCCTAATACAAATTAGATGATATCTTAATCTAGGTAGATAATTTTCACATTTTTTCTAATTTCGAATTTCATGAAAAATACCAAAAAGAATTGTCTTAGAATCAATTTCGTTATCTAGGATAGATTGCATGCTTATGAAGAAAATAAAAAATCATGTGCACGTCATTATGGTTAGATTCATGAAATGCACATCATTTAGAGATTGTTATTAGGTCCATTTAATTAGAAATTGCATGGCATTAGAATTAGGTTATTTAGTTATATTGCATTGCATATTGCATGATTTTCATTAAATAAGTGAAAACAAACAAAAAAAGAAATTGTGTGTTAATTAGAAATCATATCTAGGGTTGTTGATGTGGATTCTAATTTAACATTGTAGATGCTTTCGTTGCTTTGAGGTAAGTTTTTGCAATTTATTCATTGTTTATCTGGGTGTTAAATTGGTAGTCCTCTTACATGTTAGGGAAATAGATTTAAAATCAATTTAAGCTACCTGCAAAAACATTTTTGAAAATAAAGAATGGTACCGAAAGGGCATTAGAGAAATCTAGTGTAACCAAGTCCCCGTACCTAGAGTCTCTGGTTCGTAGGAGTAAAGTAAAACTCCCGTTACTTTACTTAGGTTTCTAATCGACCCATTAAAAAATGGATTAGTGGCGACTCCTAGATAAAAACTATCTCTGCATGTTAAGAACCTGAACATAAGTCGCAAATTAGTATGGGTTTAGGAGAGTCCAAGTTAAGTCTAAGCTTAACAATCCATTAGTCAAATTTTAGGTGGTTCACCTTGAAAAATTGGTCGCAACACATTGAGCACCGAATTAAGTCTAATATGGATTAGAAACTATAGTCTCAATATCGCACCGAGACCAAGAAAGGACCGATTTGTCGTGATATGAGCACTGACCTAATACCAAACTTAGCTTGGGAACCATATGTCTCAGTATCGCACTAAGACCAAGTGCATGATCACCGATCTAGTATTGAACTTGGTTCATGAATGATACGTCTCAATATCGCCGATCTTGAGAGAGAGACTTGACCCGCCGTGCTTCCTTGCATGTCCAAGAACCATCGTATATCTCATCTCGGAGGCTTGGGGTGTTCTCACACATCGACCATGGACAATGAACATAACATATGTATAATGACTACTTCCATTGAACACATATAATACATTGCCATCATAATTTATCTAAGACTCATTTAAATAACATACTTCATCACAAAATCACATCATGTATGAATATCACCACAATATGATTCATCATCCCATTATGGCATATAATGTACGATAAATTATCATACTTGAACATAAATCATAAAAAATCACTTATCACATGCCATCATAAACTATTCAATAACTCATCTTTTATTTATATAACCCATCATAATACCATAGCGTATTTTAATGACATGCCTTATCACAACATCATTTCATAAAGCACATATCACCACATAATAGTCTATCACCCTATTATGGCATATTATAAGAACATATCACACTTCACTTGTCATAACCTAATAACTTATCGCATAACTACTTATCACGTAACTTATCAAACCAAGAAGTGATAACCTATTGGTAAAAATTTGATAACCTATCACCCTAAAAATGATAACCTATCACCCAAACCTTGATAACTTATTGTCCAAAACTCGATAACCTATCATTCAAACCTCAATAACTTATCGTCCAAAACTCGATAACTTATTGACCAAACCTCAATAATTTATCGTCCAAAACTTGATAACTTATCATCTAAAGCTCGATAACCTTTCATCCAAAACTCGATAACCTATCAAGATAACCTATCGAAACCCAATGATCACTTATCACATCATCAAAGCACCATTTAACCTTAATCTCACCCTAAATTACTTCCAAAATGCAACAACAATTCTAATCAAGGGCTAGAAAGCCATTCACAATCAAGTCCAAGCTTTAAAAAGCATTGGGGGGAGGAGCGACAAGGCCGGACAACAGCTATGGGGTGTTGGTCATGCCTTCATAGCATATGTGGGAGGGTCGAATGGTGGCCTGGCCTGATAGCATGGCAGTGGCTCGACGATGGACAGCCTCTCCTAAGCCCGTGGTGTCCAAATCACCAACAAAGGGATAGAGGGCTGCTGTGAGGGGTTGGGCAGTAGCTTCCTTGGCTCCAAAGCTCCGACTCAGTGATGGGAACAACAATGCGAAGGGCGATTTAAGGGTGGTAGTTGTGGCGGTCGATTACCAATGAGTCGAAAGAGGAAAATGAGAGAAATGGGTATGAAATGGGGAAGAGGACGGGGGAAATTCATCCAAGGGTAGGGAGAGAGAGAAAGTGAGAGAAATTGAGGAAAGAGAGAGAAAATTGCCGTGTGGTCTAAAATGGAAAGATAGAGAAAACGTCGAGGAAATCTAGTCAATAAATGCCCATCCCATTACCAACCCTTAAATCACTCTCAACCAAGCAAATGAAAGCTTCTTGAAAAAGGAAAATCCAAGCCATTAATGAAGAGATATGCACTTGAGAGTTAGGGGGTAGGCTAGGCTTTAGGGTGTCCTTTTCATCTCCTCCTTCATGCACATGGTCACCTAACCTTTGCCAATTCCACCTTTGCCCTTTTGTTTTTAGTTGATTGGGAAGGCAATTTGATCATTTTTCAAAGATTACGTATTATTCATGCACTATTCACGTACTTGAGTGTAATAAATGTTAAGATCTTGCAATGATGGCTTGATGGGATTGGAGGGTCCATTGCCCTCCCTTGGGCCGCTCACTCCTTGGGCATGTGGCCCTTGGGCCGCCCATCATGGGCATGGGCCCATTTGGGCCTTCCTCCATGGGCTTGGGCCCATTGGGCCATCCAACATGGACTTGGGCCCACTCGAGTCCTCTTCGTGGCCCGCTCCCAACTTTGCGAATCTCCGCGCTCCGTTGATGAGAATTTAAGTCTTTACCTCAAAAAAGTCTTCTTGACATTTTCGTGGTCCATTTTCATTTATCCAAAAATTCAGGGTTTATCGATAAGTGGGGAATTCAATGAAGCAATGTCTAATGGTGGTCTCTTAATGCTTTAAAGTTTGATACCCTTAACCGAATTAAAATTTATGGTTAAAATCCATTGAATGCGGCTTTAGCATAGTTGAAACCAACGGGTGTCCTTTAGAGGTTTCACGAGTTCGATCCGTGGTTGATTCGATATCAATTCACGTTTGAGTCTTTTCAATTCATGGATTATCCTTGATTGTCATGTAATCGTAATGGGTCAATTGCTCATTTCGAAGTACACGATCATTTAGAATTAGTTTAGGATCATTCGTAATTAATATAATAATTGTGTGGAATCACTCACAATTCGCCTATATATTATTATTGAATCAATCTATAATCGTTCTTGGATCGGTTTGAAACGACTTGAGATTGTCCCTTATTGATCCTTATGGTTGAATTGTCAATCCATGATTGAGTTCTCTAGTCGTGTGCATCGAAATTCTAAATTGGCTTTCTCAATAGGTTTAATACTCTTGAATGGTTTATGGACTAATTCAAAGTCTAATTATGCTAACTGCGCATTTATAGAAGTAAATCCCTTATCATATCTTGAATAGGGTTGAATTTTGAGTATGTCACAACTCTTCCCCCTTAAAGAAATTTCATCCTTGAAATTTAAAGCATACCAAATTACTCAAAACGATGGGGATAATGATGCTTGATTATTTCTTTTCTTTCCCAAGTTGCCTCCCCTCCATTTTGTGATGTTGCTAGATCACTTTAACTAAATGGATTGTCTCGTTCTGAAGCACTTGCTCTCTATCCGCACTAGTCCTTTCACGTATGGCACTTTGTCATCCACGTCTATCTCTTCATAGTTAAGCACGTGTGTCTGGTTATATTCATACTTCCTTAGCATGGATATGTGGAATGCGTCTTGTATTTGAGCAAATTTCAATGGTAACGCCTAGCGATAGGCCAAACTCCTATTCATTTAAAAATCTTGAACAACCTGACATATCTTGGGCTCAACTTTCATTTCTTGCGGGAACACAAAGTTTTTCATATCAGTGATACTTTGAGGAAGATGTGATCACCTACTTGGAATTCCAAAGGCCTTTTTGTCATCTATCCGTATAGCTTTTTCTAACGGCTTTGGGTAATCTTTAACCTGTCTCTGATGACCTTCACTACATCTATTGATTGTTGCACTAACTCCGGGCCAATTATCTTTCTTTCTCCAACTTCCTCCCAACACACCAAATTTCTGCAGGCTCTACCATCCAATGTTCAAACGGTGCCATTTTAATGCTCTGCTGATAGCTATTATTGTAGGCGAACTTAACAAGGTGTAGTTGTTCCTCCCAACTTCCTTTAAACTCCAAAGTATAAGCTTGCAGCACATCCTCGAGAATTTGGATTCTTCCTTTAAACTCCAAAGTATAAGCTTGCAGCACATCCTCGAGAATTTGGATTGTTACCTCAGATTGACCGTCTTTTTGTGGATGATAAGCTGTGCTATACTACAGCTTTTTTCCCATGGCACTCTGAAGACTTTTCCAAAAGATGGCAGTGAACTTGGGATCTTAATCCGAAGTGATCATTACTAACACTCAATATATCTGTCCATGACATAATCCTTTCGTATGACGATGAAATGCATAGACTTTGGGTGCGTTTGGTAATGTTTCTGTTCAAAAATTGTTTCCGAGAACAGAAATAGAAAAAAACTATTTTTGTTCTGGGAAACAATTTTTGCACAAAAGAACACGTTTGGTAACTGCACAAAATTTTTGTTCTTGGAATAGAAAAGAATAGAAACATGTTTAGTGAACTTTTATAATTTTTTTATAATTTTTTAATATTTTTATTGTAATTTTCCTTTTTTTTTTTTTCCTATTTTCTATTTCCTATTTTCTTTTTCTTTTTCTCTTTGGCCAATCGCCGACCATGACGGTGGCCGGCGACCGGTTGGGCGACGTTCGGCGAGCTCACCGGAGGCTAGCCTAGCCTCGGCGAGGCTTGCCTTGCCTAGGCAGCGCAAGGTCGGCCTCGCCTTGGCCTGGTGAGGCTTGGCCTCACGCCAGCTAGGGAGGCCTAGCCTCACCGTGGCCGCACGAGGCTCGGCCTTGCCTAGGTTGGGCGAGGCCGACCTCGCCCAACTCTGGTGAGGCTGACCTTGCCAGCCACCGGTGAGGCTCCGCCTAGCCAGGCCACTTCCAAGCGACGCCGTCTTGGAGGTGGCCTAGCAGGGCTAAGCCTCGCGTGGCCACGACGAGGCTCGGGCCAATGAGCCTCGCCGTGGCTTGGCCTCTTCGAGGGTCGGTGACGCTCTGGTGAGGTCACCGGCCCTCATCTGGCTGGTCGCTGGCGCTGGCCATGGCCAAGGTTGGTGATCGGCAAAAAGAAGAAGAAGAAGAAGAAAAGAAGAAGAAAAATGAGAAGAAAAGAAGTGTTTCTCAGAAGTGTTCTTGGGAACAAGAAATGAGTTTTTTCTACTTCTTGTTTTTGTTCCAAATTTGTTCCCGGAAACAAAAGAGTAAACAAACGTGTTTCTATTTTTTTTTTTTGCCCTAGAACAAAAGAATAAAAATTGTGTTCCGGGGAACAGAAACAAAAATTTGCCAAACACCCTCTTTGTGAAACCATCCACTACGACTCAAATAGAGCCATTACCTTTTTGACTCTTTGGAAATACCATCTCGAAATCCATCATAATATGCTCCCTTTTCCATTTTGGAATTTCAAGTGATTTTAGGGATCCACCCAGTTTGCAGTGTTGTGCCTCCACTTGCTGGCACGTTAAGCCCTTGGCTACATCAACTTCGATGAGCTTTTGATAAGATCTATTCCATGAGTTCACCGTTGTTTAGCATGCACAGACGTCCACGGAATTTCAATACTCCATCCTCGGTTGCTTGAAAGTCAGGCTTTCTCTTTTCTACCCCCTCTTGTAGAATCCTTTAAATTGCAGGATTCGTTGGTTGCCATTCTTTAATCCTTGCTTGCACTTTCTGTTCAATCCTAAGAGTAGTCAAAAGACTCGAGAGGTGGCTTACCTCCATTTGAAATCTAAATGCTATACTCCTTCGAGTAAAGTCTATTCTTTCTTTATTTTAAACAAAATTGGCGCTCCCTATGGCAATGTGCTAGGGCATATAAATCCTTTATTAAGCAACTCTTGCATTTGCACATTTAACTCCTTTGACCCTGAAAACGCAATTCTATAAGGTGTTCTAGAAATTAGCTCCATTCCAAGGCCAACTCAATCATGAATTCTACCTTTTGTTAGGAGATAATCTCGGCAATTCTTGTGAAAAGAAATTGAGAAAGCCTCGTATGATGGTGCTATCTTCCATCCTTGATTCCTCAACCAACGAATTAACTATCGTTGTCAGATAACCCTGGTAACCCCCATCCAATAGTTTGGTCAACTCAAGTGACAAAATTAGATGGATCGAACATCTTCCATTATTTCCAACAAACTCATAACTAGAGTGATCTAAAAGGCTAAATTGGATTACTCAATGGCAACAGTACATTACAGCTCATTGCTTCTTGAGCCAATCCTTTCCAACTATGACATCAAAGCCATACAAAGCTAAAACAACTAGGTCTAACTTTACCTAATGGTCCTCTTTCTTCTGACCTTATTTCAATAACTGAAGTTCCACAAGCTCGATGATACTTTTGCCACGCCACTCCGATAAAATTATCCCAGAAATGCTCTCCCCTTGTTTGGCACATAGTTCGGTTCATTCTTGCCCCTTTCACCATCCTAGAAGCCTGCTAGGAGTCGCTCCTTATTCAGGACCTCTGGCCTCGTTGACCACTTCCCACCTTCTTTGGACCGGTTGTTACAAGCCCACTGGCTTTCGCTTGGTTTGTCCCCGAGCTATACATCTATTGGAGGGGTCCCGTTTTGATGGGGACTAACTTACAAAGATAATGTCCGCTTTGGCCCGTCCTATATCAAGTCTCACGGTTTTATCCTTTGGCGCACAATTAGGCACTTTCCTAGGAGGTCATCCATCCTTGTAGTGCTCTAACCTAAACTTGCTTATCCATTAGAATAATCTTGTGTCCTTTCTCTTGGCATCCTTGGGTTATTCATTTGACATGCTCACCATGGTCACCAAAAGCCTTAGGTTTTCTCTTTTCCTCTATTTACAAGGCAACCTCGTTGTCGCCTCAAGAGATCGAACCTCAGCAACTCTCGGACCTAGTCATTCCCTATACTACTAGGCTAAAGCACTAGTAGTGTCCATGGGGCATTCCTTCTTTTTTTTTAATAGGACCATATCTAACAAAGGTTCTAGAAGAAAATTCATTGTACAGTTCCAACATTAAGGTCAGGAATCCAAAAAAGCTATTCAAGAAAACAATCGACAATCATAAGCATTAAGTGTCTTCCTAACTAACTATCCCAAAATTTCCAACGCACCTTATCACTACAGGGAATAACCATGCTCTGATTCCAACTAAGTGAAGATGTCACGCCCCAATCCACTCTAGTCTTGCGACAACCCGTGCCATCACTTTTCACTTAGGTCATTTGCTTGTGATGTCCTAGGACGCGTCACTGACCTATTTATTTTATCTTTTGATTATACACAAACGGAAGCAAAATAAATATCTCTCAACCATTAACAAACAAAAGAAATAGTATAAGGCATACATCATAACACACTTGTATATATATATATACTTATATCATCAAACATAATCTTTCCTCAGAAAAAAAAAACTTAGCCATTTACATGTCCGTGTAGTGGATTCCTTCACACCCAAGTATCATGGTAGGGGTTAACCTAGCACCTTTATTCTATGTGGGCGACTTTACAAAGTGGTATCCCCTATGCATTCTAGTACACATCCATCTCAAAGGACTTTGGCTCGAGCTCGTATAGTCATGATCAGGGCCTGAATATGTGAAACAACTAGAAGTGAGATAAACTTAGTGAGTAAACTCTTTAAACCTCACGTAGCGAAGCTGTTCACCTCGGAAATGCCCTAAACGTGCAAGTTATCTGACGATGGAAGATCAATAGCAAGGCATCTCATGCTTTGCCCTAACTATAAACAAGAATGATCATCTTACCTTCTTAAGCCATCATAACAAAGCATGTAACCAATTCTCACAACACTTTCCATATTCACAAGTCAAACACAAGAGTATGCAACATATTATAATCATGCACCCTTGCCATGTTATAATATAGAAGTGCTCATATATTGATCTCAAGTCACTCGTGTGTGGACTATGGCATCACTTCTCAAAATATGCATTCATGCACTCATGCGCTTTACACACGTGACGTCTTGAGAATAGCATGGCATCCTATACAACATTCGAGACCATGCTTTCAGATTATTATGACCGCTCAGGGCCCAAAGACAACTCGAAGGTTCGCAGTCATCTAGCGTAACTAGGCATTGTCTTGCCCCACCGAGCACGGCATTGTCTCACGTAAATGCATCTAGATGGCATTTTTGCAAGGAGTTTTGTTCCAAAATCCATCCGCGAACGACATCCCATTGACTTGGGGTCCTCCGAACTTAATCGGTCATCATCCCACGTACAACGCATTAGGACGGGTTTAGTACCTCGCGTAAACGCATTAGAGTCTTTAGATGATCACATATGCATACCATCGCACAACTAATTTAATATCTTTCTCATTAATCAAGTATGAATGCCTTTATGCCGTGATAGCCTGATTTTTTGATTTTGTTTTCGATTGAATGAGTTGGGCTTTTCATCTATGGGCCTAAAGTCTTTTTCTCTGAGCTGATCACTCACGAGATAACTAACCTATCAGGTGAAGCCGTTAAGGAATCTAAATGCAATAGACTTGAGAATTCGATCAGAAATCAACTGCTCGACCGTGCTAATCTGCAATGGTCAATACGGCACCGTCAAAATTGATTAGAGATCGGAGATAGGTTGATTCGATAGAGGCATGTGATTAAAGTGTCACTTAATTGCAAAATTCTTTTCGAACGTCACTAAACTGATTTTTCTATCATTTCTGTACCCTGTGCTCGTATTTGAAATCTCGAGATTTTCACGACAACCGAGGGTCGCCAATGAGTTAAAGATGTACAATGTGGCTCGAAAATAATCGACCACGGGTCAAATGTGCTAAAAATTCCTAAAAACTACCTGGTAGGTTAGGTCACGTTAAAATCGTGTCTGGTTGAAATTAACCACAAAATTGAACTCGATTTTAGAAATTGAAAGTTCTGTCATGTCATGATTTATTTTAAGAACATTGACTCATCCTCCAAAGATTTTTTGGCAAACCCGAGTTTTTGGCGAAAATTCAAGTTTGGGCGTTTTTGGACCGTTAAATTAATAGGGCTATTTTTGGCGTGGATTTTGGCGTTCAAGATGGATCCATTGGTGAGGAAAATCATGGATATGAGGTGGATGCCTTGGTTGGAATTTTTGAACACCAATCGGGACTAAATTAAAGGAGAATTGAGTTCAATTGGAAAGGAAATGTTCAAAATTCGTAACTAGGGGTGGGGTGCAACATTTGGACAGCTATGTTGGCTTGTTAGGGAAGCTTGAGGGAGGAAAATGGGTAGGTGATAGGGCTAAAGATGGTGGGGGCATTGTGATGATGAAAGGTAGATATTTGTGAAGACTTTGAGGCATTTGTGGTCCCCCTTTAGCTGCAGCCTTCCTCTTCTTCCTTGCTGTGCTTTCTCCATTGTTGTTGCTAGTTAAGAGCTAAAAAAAACTAGAGGAAGCCGAGCCACTCCCCCTGCTGTCGACTGCCGCCCATCCAAAGCCGTCGCAGCCGCCCCCGCTCGCGTGCTCATCCGGTCGTCATGCGCTAGCCCGCATGCTTGCGGGCCCAAGCCCGCGAATCCACGTGCGTACTGGTCGTTGTCGAAGTGTGCTAGTCGCCTCCGTCGTTCGTCCAAGCCGCCGTCGCTCCTGCCAGGATCAACTGCAGCTGCCGTCGTTCTGCCATGGCCGTTTCTAGCCAAGCCGACTGCTCAGCCAGCTCCTTCGGGCCTTGGATAGAATGGAAGGCCAGTAGTGGTCGTGAGGTTTCGTGGCTTGTTTCCAGCCCCTTCCAAGCCTCATCGAGTGTTGCTCCAAGCTTGAGTCTCGCCCGCCTTGGCGTTGCCGTCGCCGTGAACTCATCGGCCCACTAATCCAGTGAGTTTACTTGCTAAACCTTGCTTATGAGGTTAACTATGCTTAATGGGTAATTAGATTAGGGTAAGCTTAGTTTATGTGGTTAATTTAGTTTAATTAGTGATTTAGTTGGTTAATTAGGATTGTTAGATTAGTTAAAGGTTAATTATATTGTATTATTTAATTAGTATGGTGCATTATTTTTCTAGGCTTGTTTATGTGGTTAAATTAGGGTTTAAAGCTAAATTATGCATTTATTGGATTAAATTACATTTATTTAATTACTTTTGTAATTTATTTAATTATTTAATAATTTCTAGAAATTATATTGGGATAGCCCGTAGCCGGAATTTCATGCCGATTGCCGTGGTGTGATAAGTTTATGCAATTGAATGATAATTTGTGCAATTGAGTGGTGATTGTGATTTTTGATTAATTATTTCAAAATTGTCAAATTTTGGTATTTAATTAGAAAATACCGAGTGTTGGGTTTCGACCCCAAAAATATTTTTAAATACTATATCAAATAGTGGGATTTTAAAAGGAATGATATCAATTTTTAAGGTTTGATTTGACTGTGTACACACACATGATTATTTTCACTGGGTGATTTTAATACGAAGAAAATAGGCCAAGCGCATTATCTTAATTGAGGCATTTGGGTGCAATGCACGGTGTCTTTGGCCGGAATTGAATGATTGTGTGATAGTTATGAGAACCCATCCTCAATGTGCGTCGAGTGGACGTTGCCCCTATATGGGATGCCCTTGGACAATGGATGCCGGTCGCAGTAGAGGCTGGACCGATGCTCCTTCGGGATTGCCGTCTAGTGTAAACGTTGCCATGTTCAATGGGGTGAGACAATGCTTGGTTGCGCTAGAAGACCGTCGAACGTCGAGTAGGCCGTGCTCGTGGGGCTGTAATCAATTGGAACATGTGAATGATTGAGATAAACGCGCCTGATTATGAGACAAAATTGTGTGGCACGGAATGAGATGTGTCATAACAGTTTGGCCTTATAATCGAGACTCTTGTGATTGATTGTGATATAAGTTAGGCGTTCCAATTGATGTGTGCATCTATTATATGCATTGAGTATATGAACTGTGCTAACGTGCATGAAGGAACTAAGGCGACGTGAGTCTTCAATGATATGTGGTTAGACTACCTCTAGGTGTATTTCCTTCCTAATCGAGGTTTAGGGTGTGAACTCGCTAAGATATCGTCTCAACCCATCGTGGACTTAACTTTTCAGGTCTGTAGATGGAGGCTCCTCTAGTACGTTTTGGACAGCCGAGGGGGTATACAGAGCAGAGTACCGACGTCCTTATCCTCGGGAGTCTCTAGCTCCATGAGCTCATTATGACCACTATCTTGGTCTATGAGGGCCGACCTCAATTAGTACCTCATCGGTTCAGGGGGTGGTTCCGTCATGGGCCTAATAAGGTTCGGGAAGGTCCCCTGTAGGGTTTTGACATCCCTGCCGTTGTGGTCAATGCTGCAGCAGGTGAGGGGGTAGCTGATCCCCCTTGATGGTGTTGTGGAAGACCCAGAACCCCTAGAGGTCTTGGAGGTCTCAGTTGAGGAATCTTGTGCCTATATAGCTTAGTGACTCTTTTTTGTAGAGTTAGGCTTTTGTTTATAGACTAGTATTGTATATAAACTCAGTTTGTTTATAAAAGTGTTTTGTGAAATTTGTATCCTACTTTTATATCCCATATCTGTGTTGTTTGGAAATTGTTTATACGCTTTTGCATGTGGAATAAAATGAATGGGTCGGCGATGCGTTTTAGGATGTTGCAAATTTTATCGACCACTGAGGGATGTGCGCGCACTCAATGTTTGGGGCGTGACATACGCAATGCCAGACATAGTGTGTTTCATGACCTATCTAAAGTACATTAATAAAATATTGAGAATCCATGGTTTGACCAATTACGTTGAGCACTGACCTAAGTTCAATCCGGATTCAAAACAATAGCCTCAATATCGCATCGACACCAAGAAAGGACCGGTCCATCGTGACATGATCACTGACTTAGTACCAAACTTGGCTTGGGAATGATACGTCTTAATATCGCATGGAGACCAAGAAAGGACTGACTCGTCGTGGCATGATCACCGATCTGGTTCAAGAATGAAACGTCTCAATATTGCCGATCTCAAGAGAGAGACTTGACCTGGCGTGGTTCATTGCACATCCAAAAACTATCTTATATCTCGTCTCGGAGGCTCATGGTTTTCTTATACATCGAGCATGGACAATGAACGTAACATATGTATAATGACTATTTTCAATGAACACATATAATAAATTGCCATTATAATCTATCCAAGACTTATTTAAATAACATACTTCATTATAAAATCACATCATGTATTACATATCACCACAATATGATTCATCACTCCATTATGGCATATGATGTAGGATAAATTATCATACTTGAACATAAGTCATAAAGAAATCACTTATCACATGCCATCATAAACTATTTAATAACTCATATTTTATTAATTTAACCCATTATAATACCATGACAAATTTTAATAACATGCCGTATCACAATGCCACTTCATAAAACTCAATAACCTATTGCCTAAACCTTGATAACTTATCGTCCAAAACCCAATAACTTATCGCCCAAACCTTAATAACTTATCACCCAAAACTTGATAACTTATCGTCCAAAACTTGATAACCTATTGAGATACCCTATCGAAACCCAATAATCACTTATCACATCAACAAAGCACTATTTAACCTTAATCTCACCGTAAACTACTTCCAAAATGCAACAACAATCAAGGGCTACAAAGCCACTCACACTCAAGTCCAAGCTTTAAAAAACATTGGGGGAGGAGTCGTAAGGCCGGACAACAGCTGTGGGCTATTGGTCATGCCTCCACAACACACGTGAGAGGACCGGACAGCAGCTTGGGCGATGGCATGGCAGTGAACGACCTCCCCTAGGTCGAGGGTGTCCAAGTCTCCAACAAAGGGAGAGAGGGCTGTTGTAAAGGGTTGGACTGTAGTTTCCTCGGCTCCAAAGCTCTGACTTGACAACAGGAACGATAGTGCGAAGGGCAACTTAAGAGTGGCGGTTGTGGTGGTTGATTACTGATGAGTCTAGAGAGGAAAATAGGAGAGAAATGGTGTGAAATGAGGAAAGATGATGAGGGAAATTCATCCAAGGGTAGGGGAGAGAGAAAGTGAGCTAAAATGAGAGAAAATAAGGGAAGAGAAAGAAAATTGCCATGTGGTCTAAGGGGGAAAGAGAGAGAGAGAGAGAGAGAGAGAGAGAGAGAGAGAGAGAGAATGGTGAGGCAATCTAGTTAATAAATGCCCATCCCATCACCAATCGTTGAATCACTCTCAACCAAGTTGTGTTGATTCTCACTTCGCTAGTTGTGTTGATTACTATAAATCGACATCGGGGCACATTTGTATACATTTTTATATTTGGTTGCCACTTCTACTATAGAGGTTGAGTTCGTTTCCTGTTTTGAGGCCACCTTATATGGTGTGTGGTTGAAAAATTTCAAATCGAAGCTTATAGTTACGGATTTTACTGCTAGGCTATTAAGAATGTTTTGTGATAGTTTTGCTATAGTTTTCATGGTTAAAAACCATAAAAGTGGTATTCGAAGTAAGCACATGACATCAAGTATTTAACCATCATGGAATGTGTTAACGAGAAGAAAGTGGTCATAGAACACTTAAGTATTGAATTAATGATAGCTGATCTTTTAACAAAAAGTATGTCACCAATGAGTTATAAGGATCATGTAGCTAGAATGGACATTAATCCAATCATGTAAATTTTACTCCATATGGAAGGAGTTGCGAGACATTTATTCATTTGCAATGTTTTTTTTTCAATACGGTTGTGTACATTTAATTATTCTGAGAAAAAACAATCAAATTTGACCAGAAATAAACTTAAGGTTTATTCATTAAGTTATGTTATCACATATGAGCTGATGAAATGCATTGTGATACATAGAAGATAATACACACTCTAAGAGGACTTATTGCTGTGATTCATGTGTTTTATTTCAGCATGAAGTTTATGTGGGTTTGGAATAATATTTCTTTTGAAGGAATGTTGGGACCAAGTGGAAGAATGTTATAATATTTATTAGTTAATATAATCCCACATTCAGTAATCCCCAATTAATTCCAATTTATTGCCCGATGATTGCATGATAACTGCCTATTAATTGTTATCATAACGGTATTGATGGAAGACGTCAGTCACGTGAGAAATGGAATAAAAAATGTCAGGTTGTCTAGACCAAACCTTATCAGTATAGAAAACACACCATTGAGTTGTGAGAGGTATTTGTTGGATGCAAATTGCTCAATCCCAAGATCTCCATAACCAGAACAAGAACATGCATAATTGAGTAGAAAGATTAACGCACTTGTTTTGGGATCCATCGTTCTTGAAGCAGAAGCGGAAAACCGATGTTCCATGCGCAAGTCCTTCTCCTCTATTGCCCTTCGTATCACTGGCTCAATGAGATGGCTCTCTCATCCTTTAGCGCTAAGTTAACGCTCCTTATGTGAGGATACATGTGAGAATTAGGGTTAGATGAGAGACTTGAGCATTATTTATAGAGTTTCCAGCCAGGCCCCCTCATTACGGGCCAGGCTCAACTCGGCCCACACTAGCTAGCCCCATATTAAACTAATTAAGAAACCTTCTATCTCACTTTAGACCAACCCCGTAAAACGGTAAATTACAATATCAATTAATGTAGTCCACATTAGGAAAACTCTTACATTCTCCCACTTGGACTATATTAATTGAAATTGCACTGTATGTGCACACTTTGGTCCAGAGATAATTCTTAATAGTCAATCCTATCCCATAAAGTTTCAAACACCGAATCATGACAGCAACTGCATGTATACACATAGAGCCTTCCATGGTCACAAGTGCTTTCAACTTTATTGATATGGATTCAATATGATAGTGTGTCAAATGGATAACATCTCTCATAGAGAAATCCCATTTGTCAGTCACCATTCTTTTACCTTAAGTGTCACAAAAACTTGTGCCACTAGAGAATGTCCATTCTCTTACCTTAAGCATTACAAAAAACTTGTGCCACTAGAGAATGTCTTTATGGTTCCAATGAACGCACATATGCCTCGTCCTTATGGTTAACATTTCTTTATGTATAACAAGCCATATGCATAATGTAAATAACCGGATGCCCTTGGCCTTCACTCAAGGTTTAAGCAATACCTTGAGACTTTTAACAATATATATATTCAACATAATAACAATCCATTCAAAAAATATTTTATTGAATGCAAAAGTTGACATATATATCAAAGTGTTACTAAATTGTAACAAATACAAATGTAAACTTTATTCAAGAAAAATAAAACACGGCTCCCACTAAATAATAGCATCCCAAGATGCTCCTAGGCCCATGCTAATGACATGTTGCTCAAATACACATGGGTGTAGGCCTTTACTTAGTGGATCTGCAACTATATCATCTGTAGGAATATGATCTATTGCAACGTTACCATTTTATGCTGATTCATTTATGGTAAAAAACTCCGACCGTCATATATATAGACCCCTTGAGACCTCTGTAGTTAATAAAAATACTACAAATTTATTATCTCAATAAAACCATATGAGTTAATAAATAAAATTAAAAAAATGATAAACTCTTTAATGAGGTTCCAGAGCCTAATAGCCCAAGTAATAGTCTAAAAGAATGTTACAAACTCTGCTTCCATAGTAGAAGATGACATAGAACTTTATTTACTGCACTTCCTGCTAACATAAATATGTATTTCGTTATTGATATTATATCATTCTAACAGCCAACAAAGTTCACATCTAAATATCTTACTAGCTGCAAGAATTGAACATATCCTTATATTAACATATAATCTCTTGTCCTCTTTAAGTAGCTAAAAACCTTCTTGGCAGAAACGGAATGATCGCGTCCTGAATTTGATTGATGTCTACCTAGAAGTCCCGTCACAAAGACGATATTTAGTCTAGTGCAAATTCGAGCATACATTATATTTTTAAGTGCACTGACACAAGGTACATCCTTTAACTAGATTTTCTCAATATCTAAATAAGGACAATATAATTGATTCAGTCCATCACCCTTAACGATAGGAACAATTCCTGGCTTGCAATGATGTATATTGAATATTTCCATAATACAATCAGCAAATGTCCTCTGAGATAAATCTAATAAAATCCAATATTTATATGGCGAGAACAATCCTTATAGACCTTAGTACAAAAGACAAAAGATGCCTCAAGGTCACTAATTGTAAACAAAATATCATGTACATAGTGTATGAGAAAAATAAATTTCCTCCCACTGACCTTGTTGTATATTGAATTAGTTTGTTCTCAATTGAATAAAATAACAACACTATGAAACTTTAATAATATTGTCTAGAAATTTGCTTAAAATCATGAATAAGACTTTTCAGTCTATACACAAGTTTACTTGAATCTGCTGCAAAATCCTCCAGTTGCACTTATATAGATTTCGTATCTCTTTGACGTAACTCCATATAAAAAAAATAAACTATTAATGCCACGTTCACTCTGAAATAATCTTTAAAAAATACTATAAAGAAATAATTATTTCTTCACTAACTATCCACCCTTCTTTCAGAGTGAAAATTTTAGCTACCAATTTGGTTTTAAATTCCACAATCTTTCTTTGAAATCCTTTTAGTTTTGTACGCCAATTTGCAACTAATGAACTTGTGATCTTTAGGCAAATTAGTAAGTTTCCAAACACTATGATGTTTCATAGATTGTATATTGCCTTTTATGGCATCTAATCACTTACTTGATTGAGGATAAAAAACAACATTTATATATATATGTTGCTAAATCAACCCTGTAGTGGATATTTTAATCATGCTCTCACATATAGACTATATAATCTGATGGTATAACTTTTCGTCTTTCCCTAGCAAATCTCCTAAATAAAGTTACAACCACTTCATTCTACACTTGAGAGGTTTGAGAAATTTTATTATAAACTATATCAAAAATAGTACATTGAACCTCAACAAGTTTAGTCTATGGTACATGAGATTCTACAATTATCTGTATAGGCAAAGACAAAGACACAGTAACCTCCATCGTACTATTATTTTTAATAGTCTGAGAGCAGCTATCCTCTACAACTACGTCGATCTCTAGAAACTTTACTGTATGTGATTCAATAATTCTTGTACCTTCTTTAGGGTCAAAAAATCAATATCCCTTTAAACAATCTATGTAAGATACAAAATAATTTCAAGTGGATCTGAATTTCAACGCACTTAATATTGAATTATATAAACCTCACTTCTGCATGACACATCTATATTTTAATATCATTCAAGTTAAAATTATGTCCAATCCATAATTCAAAAGAAGTTTAGGGAACAACTTTTGTAGGAAATACCTTTTGTATGTGAAAATGTTACTTTCAAACTATCAACCCACAGTAGACCGATAAATTAGTCTTACTCATCACCATGTTAATTATGGTGCAATTATGCCTTTTGGCAAAGTCATTTTGTCAGGATTTTTAGACATAGTAAATTACGTTACCACCCTAGAATTTACCTAGTATTTGACAAATGACCTTTTAAACTATTCCGCATTGTCATAATTGCCAAATACTCACGGTCACTATCAAGCTTGACAACCTTTAAGACTAATTCTAATCGATTTTTTCTTTACCTCGGTTATTTTACTTCCACAATAATCAATAGAAGTATTTAAATAATCATTAAGAGTAGACATAATATCAACATTGTCAACTAATCTACTCTTTCTTTAAACATATGTCAGATTATTCCTTAAATAGAAACCTTTTGGAAACAACATTTTCAACCGTATACAAGACGTATATATCATTAGGATTTAACACAATCTTTGTAGATGTGTCCTAATTTCGGTATTAGACAGAAGACACAATTTCAAGCCACTAAGGCTTCATCTTTTAGCAGTGCAGTCTGTAGACAAACCACTTTTCAAGTTTTCCTGAATGGAACACTTCATGGACAGTAAGCAAATTCGATTGCTATTTTCCCAAGCATCAAAACATTTGTCCACAACTTAAAATTTGTAGCAGTAAAAACTTCAATAATATTGGAGTTATTAATTACAGAAAATATGACTGAAAAACAAGTAATGTATATAATTAGCATCATGTGAGCACTGTGAAACTTGACGTACAAGTACACATCCAAAGAGTTACATGTATAATCATATAATCACCTTTGGGCAGAATACATGATATGCAGTTGTACACTCCCCACATGATAGCGGTTATGAGAATATATTCCAATTTTCGTAAATTCATCACCTTTGGGCATATGAACCACTAGGATCAGTCACTCCTCCACCACACCATCATGTATCCCTCCATGAACTAATACACAATCACCTCATTTGGAAGTATGACCATGCATTAGACTAGGAGACATCACAATCATTATATGAGACCGATATTTCTCAAACCCAATCAAGTGTGCCACTTTGGCGGTCACTACTCAATTGAATTCTTGAAACTCTCTCACACTAGGGATATAAACTTTACTTCTCACATACACCATATACATGTGATTTTAACTTTAGTGATAGTGGCAGTAAATCACCAAAATCACATATCATGCTAATTACATTGCTTTATTCATTAAAAAAAATCAATTAATCATATATATGACTTGAAAGACATACTCCAATGAGATCATCGATCATAGCAACACAAGAAACTTCTCATAACATAGAAGAAAGCATCTCTTGTGCATCCCGATTACATATTACCATAACAACATAAAAAGAATGCTGATCTAGATGATCTCTCACTAACATCAATAGCAATACAGGGTACCATAGATCGATAAGCCTAACAGCTGATCCACTAATGCTTATGAGTTTCATAAGATAAACAATGTCTCTAAGGTCAACAGCTGATTTATTAGTCAATTTTAAGTAACAAATTATCATTGTAACCATTAACAAAAAATGTTCAACTTGATAGACATTAACCAGTGACTAGATGAGTTTAGGAACATCATCTAATAATTTAACTGACATGCATTACCCACATATAGTAGATGTGTAAATTAGTACAATAAGTTTGGTCACGAGTTCTTAAGACGTCAATTATTCAAAGGTTACCAACATGTAAAGGAGTATGCTTGAGCAACAAAAGTTTCATAACCTTTACTGTTTCTCATCACCTCAATACATAGCTCAATTACTATCCATAATGGTTGTATCTCATTAAGCCAGTTGCAGTTCACAATAAAGTTTAATTTTATTAATGAATCACACCTTTATAATGTTTATGTGATAACATACCAATAACCCAACACTTGTATTTTCAAAATCATAGAAAATACAAGAAAAATACGTAAAAATACACTAAAAATACGCGTATTTAGGGTTTTGTATGTATTTTCACATTCGTAAAATCATCAAACATGTCAAATAAATACACCACAAGATAGAGAATGGCCATACGAATCTAACGCCACAAGCCACGCGCTGATTCAATGCTCTACCCGCTCGCAAGCGTCGCCTAAGTGTGCGGCGCGTGGAGCTCACATGCGAACGAAATTGACCTGTCAAAGCCGGTCCGGTCGGGATCGGTCCGGTCAATAGTTGATCAGGTCGGGTCAATCAACGGGTCGGGTTGGATCCTTGGTTGGGACGGGTCGGGTCGGTCAACGATCACAAGTTGGTCAATGACGTTGGCCTCGCGTGTGCGAGGCACACGCGAGCCATGCCCCGCGCATGGGAGCGTGTGAGTGCATGTGACCGTGCTTGGGGTGCGTCTTGGATGCCCAGGCGGCGCGTGGTCGTGCGTGGGGGCGCGTGGGGCCTCCTCAGGCTACGCGCCGCCCATGCTTCTGTTGGTCTTGACGAGCCCAGTCCAAATTTGTGATTTTATTTTATTTTTATTGAACAAAAAATCTCGAAAATCATAAATTATGGCAAAAATTTTATGCGTTCAAGTTCTAGGGTATGGTTGGTCTGATACCACATGTTGGATGCAAATTGTGCAATTCCAAGATCTTCATAACTAGAACAAGAACACACATAATTGAGTAGAAAGATTAACGCACCTGTTTTGGGATACATCGTTTTTGAAGCGGAAGCGAAAAACCGATGTTGCACGTGCAAGTCATTCTCTTCTATTGCCCTTCGTATCACTGGCTCAATGAGACGGCCCCCTCATCCTTTATCGCTAAGTTAACGCTCCTTATGTGAGGATACATGTGAGAATTAGGGTTAGAGGAGAGACTTGAGCACCATTTATAGAGTTTTCAACTAGGCCCCCTCGTTATGGGCCAGGCTCAACTCGGCCCACACTAGCCAGCCTCATATTAAACTAATTAAGAAACCTTCTATCTCACTTTAGACCAACACCGTAAAATGGTAAACCGTAAAACGATAAATTACAATATCAATTATTGTAGTCCACATTAGGAAAACTCATATAGTATTTGCTAGGGGAACGAGACGTTCATATTTGGTGATTCGATATTCATAGAATTGATCAATATACGCTTCATGCATCCTTTCAAAGTTTTGAGGTTTCTGTGTTTGCATAATTTCATCAATGGCTGAAGGTACGTATTGATCCTTAACGTTTCTGCAAATTGTTCCCGATTTTGCACGAATTTGTCTTTGAATGATAAATCAGAGTCATCAGTTTTTCTTTAGATTTAGTCTAGCACTTCTACCTTTGCGCAACATTGCTCAATCAGGCTTTTGCCCATCGCGGTCCATTCCCTGCTGCTGACGCTCTTTTAGATGAATATCCAAACCTAGATGGCTTTTAGAAGTGGCCCAGACATTCAAGGGGAAACAAGAGTATTCAAGTAGTAACTGTGAGGATGGTCTCTAGCTACTAGTGAATCGTGCTTCCTACGTCTTCTTCCATGTAGTGTTAGACTTTGGATGTACAAGATTCGCATATATCTCTACTAAAACAAGAGGGAACTATCCAAATGCTCGAACTCTAAAGAAAAGGTTATTTGCATTGCGGAAGCATTTATATGTATCTTTCGAATCCATGGATGGGTACGTTGTCACATTGAACTCAAAATTGCGTCATTTGGTGATAAATAGATTCGTGGTAAAATTCATATCATGTAGACGATCACGCAATCTTAGATTGCCCGGGCCATTGGGTTGTGCCATGCCAACCCACTGTCAGCTACCTATAGCTATAGCCACATGTGTCATACTAGAGGTTGGCACATCCGAGAATTTACTAATTTGGATTATCAAATTGGTGTCTCAAGTAATACGTCCAATAACAAATGGCTATTTAAACAATTTGCTTATATTTAAGCTCTAATAATAATTTGTCACATCACTTGGTGTATCGATTTTGTAAACCACTGATAGTTTAATTGACAATTTTTTTTTACTATTCATAGGAAATTAGCAATAATCAGTGCATATGATGTTGCTGACCATAACTGGAAAACGACTATAGGCATATGGTACTTTTCATTTTTTTTCATTAAATCGTAGAGATCATAACGATGAAATCATTTAGTGTACCGAGTCTATATAATTCTGCTTACACCATGTTATCTAATCAATATTGGCGTCACCCCTTTCAAGGTATAGTATGAGGAGAATCATGTTCAACGCATTGGCCACGGCCATGTGACATATGGAATTTCCGTATATGTAATTATGTAATATTTGGAAATTCATGTTACGATAATGATACTTAGATTTTGAGCTAAGTATTGTTTGCCTTAATATTCGAACAAGCACATGGAGACTTTAATTGAATTTGTAACTTTCATGGGACACGGCCAATAATTTTCGTGAATGTAAATCATTTCGGGTTCAATGTGTAAATCGAATTATATGTGTGTTAATAATAGAATGGTAATAATTAAATTACTATAGTCTTACTAATTAATGGCTGTTATAAATCGCATAAGTTTTAGTTAATAGATAATAATGTTGTTAATATAGTGCTAGAATAATGAGAGTACGTTCTGTTTGCTATATTTTCCATTGCAAAATTTATTAGTTAAAATTAGAAGTGCCACATGTCATTGAACAAAGGTTTGCATGACCATCTGTTCTTAGAACATGATATTTTGTGGTGAAATTCTATTACACCTAAACTAAGTATGGATTATTGTAAGATGAGTCATTTTCTTCGTGCATTTTCTTTGGCCACGTGTAAGGGCCTTGCTTTACATTATTGATACATCAAGCTGAAGATTAACATGCAATTTTACACCTAACATTGCAAGAAATTAAATTATCTTAATTAGTTTTAACAAAACTCCATTTCGCTCCCTTAAAACTCAAACAGAAGTTGCATGTGTTATTTTTCATTTTTCAATCCAAGAATTTAGATAGCAAAGCTTCATATTCAAGTGCAATTAAGGTGGTAAAAACAATCGATAGTTCGTGATTTGCTTTCGTTCGAGGTAAGTGAAATTTCTAATGTTAAGTTAGCTTAAATCTACTTGGTTACTTCTCTCTTGGTTGGTTAGGTGAGAGGAGAAGTCTTGATGTGGGTAGAGTGGTTGTTAAGTAGCTTGATAATATCTTGCAAGTTCATTATGCTTCGCTTTGGTTCGTTTTGGTCGATGCTATGTGATTTTGGATAGTTAGAACGTGCTTATTTTGCTATATGTATCTTGATAACTCATTGTCTGCTTGTTTTGCTTCTTTCTGCCTTATTTTGGGTACTTAAAATTCGGTCATTACGTTGAATTTTCCTTGACAACCCATTGCATGTTCGTTCTGCCTCATTCTGGGTAGTTAGAATATGGTCATCTGCCAACTTTGTCTTGGTAACCCATTGCATATTCGTTTTGCTTCTTTCTACCTCATTCTAGATAGTTAGGATCTGGCCATTCTGCCATCTTTAACTTGATGATTTGTTGCATGTTCGTTCTATTTCTTTCACCTCATTCTAGGTTGTTAGAATTTTGCCATTCTACCATCTTTGTCTTGATGACTTATTGCATGTTCGTTTTGCTTATTTCTGCCTCATTCTGGATAGTAAGAATCTGGTCATTTTGCCATCTTTTTCTTGATGAATTATTACATGTTCATTCTACTTTTTTCTGCCTCATTATGGATAATTAGAATCTGATCAGTCTGCCATCTTTGTCTTGATGACTTATTGCATGTTCGTCCTACTTCTTTGTCTCATTCTGGATAGTTAGAATCTAGTCATTTTACCATCTTTGTCTTGATAACCCATTGCATGTTCATTTTGCTTCTTTCTACTTCATTTTAAGTAGTTAGAATCTAGATGTTCTATCGTAGTTATCTCGATGACCCATTGCATGTATGTTCTGCTTCATTCTGCTGGAATTCTACCAATCATAATCAGTTTGTTTCAATTGTCTATGCTGGAATTTCCTAAGACAAAATTTGTTCATTTGTGAGTTTGTTCATTGTTGGATTTCTTCTTTTGTTCTATAAGCTTTTATCAAGCCAAAATTTACCCTTTTTATTTGTACATACTTTATGACCATAATGTACTTGTTTGTTCAAACTCAGAACATATCCATTTGATTTACTAGATTCTAATGTCTAGAACCTGCTCAAGGTTTAAATTCAAAACATATTCATTAGATTTACTAGATTTTGATGTCAAGAACCTACTCAATGTCCAGACTCAGAATGTACTCATTTTAAGGTCTAGATTTTAATAGCCAGAATGTCTATGTGTTATTTCACATGTGGTTATTTGGCGAATGCATTAAATTGAGTTGAGGTATGTGTGCTATGCTTGAGAGTATGCATATATCATAGCTTGAATAAGATTAATGTGATTTTGTCACCTGTATAGTGGTGAGTGACGATGCCTTGTGTGTGACATCCTCGTTCCGACCTAGTTTTTAAAAATGGATTTATTCCGGCAAGTGATTGTCGAACGAGAGTGTCTTGAGGATCGATAGGCCATGAAGAAATCAAGAAAGGCCGTTTAGGGGTGATAAACTTGGTTTTTCATCGATAAGGGCATATGAGTTCAGAGAAGTGGAAGCGGGCCATGAGCGAGGGCCCCAGTGGGCCCAAGCTCGCTGAGCAAGGCCTAATTGGGTCCACGACCTTAATGGGCGACCTAAGGGCCCAAGCCCATGAATTGGGCGGCCCAAAGGGATAATCCATAGGCTTCCCTAGCCTTTAGGACCATCATGGCACAATCTTGGCATTTATTGCATGCAAGGACGTGAGTAGTGCATGAATAGCGCGAGATCTTGGTAAAATGACCGAAATGCCCTTCCATTGGACTATAAACAAAAGGGCAAAAATTGAAGAAGGGCAAGGAAGGGGCGGCCATGAATTGGGCGGCAAAGAGGAGGAAGAAAGGCTACCTAGCCTAGCCTAGTCTCAACTTATGTACTTGAGTGCAAATCCTTCCGTTTTATGCTAGATTTTTGCTTCTAAAATTGGACAACCTTGATGGACAAGAGATAAGGGAAGTGATAGGCATTTATGGAAACTTGACCTCACTCTTTCTGCTCCCTTTCTCCCCCCCTTAGACCGGTCACCCTCTTTCCCCCTCATTCTCTCTCATTTTTCCTCACTTGCAATTTATAAAACACACACACACACACACACACACACACACACACACACACACACTCTCTCTCTCTCTCTCTCACTCTCTCTCTCTCTCTCTCTCTCTCTCTCTCTCTCTCTCTCTCTCTCTCTCTCTCCCTCTCTCCCTCCCTCCCTCCCTCCCTCCCTAGCCATAGTCAAACCCCACCTTTCCATTTCTCTCTTCTTCAAGCTTCTTTCTTCCATTTTTCTTCTTGTTTTCCTCGTCGGCAACCACTCGTCGAACCCTTGACACCGGACTGCCCTCTTGCTCCACCATACCGCTGCCAGATCGCTGCCGTACAACCACCTAACCGCCAACCAGCTACTATCTGGCCTTGTAGCCCTCTCCCTCAATGTGTTTCGAACCTTTAGTTGTCCGTGAGTGGCTTTCTAGCCTCTGTTTAAGGTTTTTGTTGCATTTAGGGAGTAGTTTAGGGTCGGTCAATGGTAATCTATGTTATTTAGGTTATGTACCATGTGGTTTTATTGTTAAACATGTTATTTAGGTTATGCGTCATGTGGTTCTATGGTTAAACATGTTATTTAGGTTATACGCCATGTGGTTCTATGGTTACACAAGTTATTTAGGTTATGTGACATGTGGTTTAGTGGTTATACATGTTATTTGGTTATGTGTCATGTGGTTTAGTGGTTATCCATGTCAATTGAATGATGTGCCATGTGTTTTAGTGATTAAACATGTTATCTAGGTTATGTGACATGTGGTTTAAGGGTTAAACATGATATTTGGATGACGTGTTATGTGGATTAGTGATTATCTGTGTCGTTTGGATGATGTGCCATGTGGTTTTGTGGTTGAACATGTTATTTGGGTTATGTGCCATATTATTTAATGGTTAAAAATGATGATTGGAATATGTGCCATGTGAATTAGTGGTTAAACATAATATGTGGATTATATGTCATGGATTTGAGAAGTGAAGTTGCATACTGCATGAACATCATATGGGTTAAATAAGAAAGATAAGAAATTGAGTATGTGATAGTATGCCCATGTGATCACCTAAGACCCTAATGCGTTTTATGCGGGGTGTGAACCCATCCTGAGGCGTTTTACGCAGGACGATGCCGGATTAAGTTCGGATGCCTCCAAGTCAACAAGATGCCATGCTCAATGGGGCGAGACGATGCCCAGTTATGCTGAATGATTTGTGAACCTTCTTGTTGGCTTTGGGTCCTAAGTGGCCATAATAATTTGTACGAATGTATATGGAAAGTGCATGAGATTCATATGTGATAAGGTTCGGATTACTACATGACATGAGTGCATGACTTAGATCATAATGCGTATTCATATATTTAGCTCGAAAACATGAAGTTTATTTTATGAAATTGTCTACGCATCTACTTTGATGGCATTGTATGGTAAATAAGTTGTTATGAGATCGATGAGAGTAAAACGAGAAGTGTGTCGTCATGTTTCGCCATCGATAGATATTTGCATGTTTAGGGTGCTTCTGAGGTGAACGACTTTCCTATGCAAGGTCTAGGAAGTTCACTCATTGAGTTTATCTCATATTTGTTTGTTGAAATTTTTTTAGGCCTTAATAATGGCTGAACCATTTCATTAGATTTGTTCTGGCCTCCTTGTCAAGCATAGTTAGGAGGTGAGGAAGTACCTGGTAGTGGGAGTGGCCGACGCGCACTATACGCGATATGCCATGACCATTTGGATCAATAATGATTTACCTAACCTCATGCCACACCTATTCATGGCTTGGTACTTTCGGTAGGTGGCGAGAGCCACGGTCCCATCCGCGGCTTCAATGGTCCGTCGAGTGTTGGAGGATCTCGGGGCAGCATCAGCTGGGATGCCAAGGATAGGGACATTCACCATGGGGAGGTGTTTGACCCCGAGATTGACTCGCACTGGTCGCCGTGTGGGAGGCCTATAACCTGGAGGCCATTGGGTCTTAAGTAGACAAGGGGTGTTAACACCTTTTGAACTGTACTCGTAGTATTAGAGGCATAGGTATACCCTGGGCCCTTTTTGAAGGAGGTCGTGGTGAAGCGGTTAGGTGTGTCGAAGGTGAAGAAGCTAGTTAATTAACACTTGAACTCGTATTGTATGAGACTTTGACTCGTAACGCTTTTCTATATATATGAATATGTTTTTAATTATCCCTATTGTTTGATGATTGAAGAGTTGCTCACGTTTTCACTTGTGCATTTTAATGTCATTACCATTGGGTTGATAACACCTTCTAGTACATCGCAATTGAATGACCAAAGGATAAGTAAAGGTTCGATGGGTGCGGGTTGTCGCGCATTTGTAGAGGTTTGGGGCGTGACACTATGTATTGGGATGCCCCAGGGAGTGCTTCAGGATGCCTTGGGAGTCAAGATGCCCCATGGGTCAGGATGCCTTATGATGGAAGTTTGCAGGATGCCTCGTGGGTCGGGATGCCTCGCATGTCAGGATGATGAAGTGTTAATGAATAAAATACATTATTATGAATAGAGCCAAATCATTGGGTAAAACATGGTATGCACATGCATTGGGCTAGATGGATGTTTTGTTGGTTAACAATTTCTGTGGTAGATGAATATGAAAGATAAAGTTTGTTTATGTTTGTATGATACTTATCAGATGATTATGCCTTCATTTTATATATACCATGTGAAGTGGTAAGATAATTTTTCTAACTTAAAACTAGAGATTTCATTTTATTTTTCAAACGTGTACGATGGACACCTCTCAACCCTTGCATTATGGAGTCCTTGTGTATAGTGAAGCTTTTTATGAAAGTGTGTTTGAACCAGAGTCTAGAATAATATATACCAAGTGTAGTTCTACAATATGAGTTGATATAGGAGGCTTCATGGAGTAGGTTCCTTTCTAGTTCATTGCTTGGTACATGAATCTTGATGGAGAGTTAGTCGGTCCATTGAATAGCTTCAATCTATACGTTGGATACTCAGCAAAAGGAGAAGTTATCAACCCGTGACTTAGTATGATCGTTTGCATAGGTAGACTTTTGAAAGTATAATATTGTCACACCCTCGCCCCACCTCTAGCATGAGAGCATGACCTGGCGGGTTAGCATCGACACCTCAGGCAACGTCGAACGTCCCGAAAGTCTTTTATCTTTAGTTAAGCACATGCAGAGGCGATCATAAACAATCCCCATACAAACAAACATGGAAGTCAAGCAAGACATATGCAAGCCAAGCAAATAAAAGCAACATATATTCATACACATATTCATATATCAAAAGCTATTTTGATTACATGCCCATCCTAGTCCTGGGTTACTTATTTTTGTTTCCATATATAATCAATTAAAAGGCTGGGATAGCCTAACTCCTCTACCAAGTTGCTCCCAAAAGCGGCCCCCATGCTATGCTCATTCCCTACTTGGACCCAGGTTTACCCATCATACACTTGAAATTGTGAGCACAATAAGAGTGAGTCGATGACTCAGTAAGTAGAAATCCCTAATTCTCGTATAGAAGAACATCTCGCCGTCGATCGTCGGATACAAAGTCACTACCCACTTGTCGAAGGCAAATCAATTGCAAGGTCTGTGCTTGCCTTGCTTATGCATATGAAAGGCTCTCAACCGTCAATGTGCTTTGGAGAATCAAAGACAATAAATTAGTGCATATGAACAAGCTTTCCAAAGATACGTGGCTTATGATCATTTCGGTCACAAAAAGGGATGTGTGCATCTCATAAAACTCGTTCAAGCACTAATTGACCAAATTCAAACATATGCTCAAATTGATGCAAGGACTTAACAATACATATCAAAACAAACCCAGCTTTTGCAAGTATCACACATGTATCAGTCATGGACCCAACGTGGACTTTCATTTTTCTTTTTTAGTATCACATTAGTTGAAATTAATCGACTCTTTCAGTAATAACCGAGCATTAGTCCCCCCCCCCTTTGGCAACTGAGATTGTCCCGATCTCATTATCAGGATGGCATCTAGGGCGACCCCCAGGCATCGGCCTCACCCAGGCCAGCATCATTCATGATCTCAATCTCGAGACGACATTTGGGGCCTTACCCCAGGCAATGACCCGGTATCCACTAGCGTTGGCATATAAGTCTATTATGTGTCCATGCGTTTCAAGCATCAATCAATTCATTTTATCTTTGAACTTTTAGCAGGATGAAAGGCCCAAAGGCATGCCATGCAAAGTAAATGAATGAACGACTCTTATGTCTAACTAAATTAAACTTATGTTGGATGCGATTTGGGTTCGTGGTCTAGACTTAGAATTGTTCACTCCGGCTTCGGCATCGGCCCGTGACTTGTCTCGGGATCAAGTGTGAGTCGTGCACCCACCTCGGCACACATCCAAAGTCGCCGAGACCATTCCTCAACATCTAGGTGTGCTCGACTTTCACGCGAGATCATGAACTTACTCGATGCAACAACAAGCAATAGAAACACAACAAGCGTAACAATACAAAGCCAACACAAGCAAACAATGACATGATCCTAAAATCGATAAGCGTAGCACATCGCCCTATCGAAGAGTTAGAAAAATCTACTTACTACTTTTTGGACCTAGCTCCAAGATACTTCTTTGGTGGTCGGTCGGCGTCTAGGGCGACTTGGAAGAGAAGGGCGTGAAAGAGAGGAGAGGAAAGGAGAGAAAGGCCAAGCCTTAAAATGTGAGGATGGCTCATCCTATTTATTGGCCTTCTCCTTTTTGATTTTATGCAAACTCATGACTGCGCCTAAATGACGAGTTGGTCTACCTATCTTCTCGAGTTGGCGCCTAGGTCTTTTAGTGTTAGTTTATGATTGGTCCACCTATTTGCTTGTCCTCCAAGGCTCACTCTAGGCTTATTATTGCCTACTCTTGGAATAGAGACTCAAAGACCTCAAGAATAATGGATCCACCTAGTCTCAAGCGACCTCCGGTCAAAGGTTTCTAGAGGCTAGGGACTTCGAATGCCCTATATTGGTGCCATCGAGAGAGAGAGAGAGAGAGAGAGAGAGAGAGAGAGAGAGAGAGAGAGAGAGAGAGAGAGACGATGGACCGAGTAGACACAGAGGATGCGGGCTATAGCATCGCGTGACTTGAGCATACTTTGTGAAAAAGAAATAAAGGGAATAAAAAGGAAAAAAAAACGGGGCGAAAAGACATAGCCCTTACTTGTCACTTCGGTCCTGTTTGATAATGTTTCTATTTCTCCAAATTTCTGTTCTTTTGTTCCCCATAACAATAAATAAAAAATAAAAATTCACTTGGTAATGTCAATTAATTTTAATATTCATTAGAATAGAAAGTTGCTGGGGAGCAGATTTAGAACATAAACAAGAAGTAGAAAAAAGTAACTTCTTGCTCCTGGGAACAATTTCTGAAAATAAGTTATTTTCTCTTTTCTTTTTTTCTTTTCTTCTTATTTGCCAGCCGCCACCCCCTCCGCTGCCTGCTATCGTCACCCATTGTTGATGACCGGCTACCTTTGGCTGCCGTCGATCGTCGCCACCAATTGTCGACCACTGTTGCTGATGACTGCTGACGATGCCGCTTGCTCTGTGGCAATCGATGGCGATGGGCGGCGGGCGTTGTAATCGATAGTCATCAGTGGTGGGCGGCATCGTCAACGGTAATCAACGGCAAGGTCGGTGGCAGGTGGCGTTGGTCGACAACGATCGGAGATTGGCGGTGGGTGGCGGTAAGGAAGAATAAGAAAACAATTAAAAGAACTACATTGCAAAAAAAAATTGTGAATCATACCAAACGCATTCCTATTCTTTTTCCATTCTGTGAATAGAAATTTTGTGTAATTGCCAAATGCGTTCTTTTATTGAGAAAATTGTTCTCCGGAACAAAAATGTCACCAAACAGACCCTTCGCATCTCCCCTTCTTTTGCTTTTACTTTTTACTTCTTCTTTTTTGCGATTTTATAAAACACTTCTCTTTAATATTTCTCATATCTACTTATGTTGACACACCGACATCTAACAATCCACACCAATGTGGCACCCCCAACAACCCGAGGCGGGTCGCCACAGAAATTTCTACTACGCGATAGAAGAAAGAATTTGAAAATACAAGCCCAAGCTTAGGCGTAAATTTTTTTTCTTTTCTTTTCCTTTAAAAAGGTTTTAAGGATTTTGCGCAGCTCAACGGAAATTAAGAGGCAATTCTCACCAACACTTTGCTTCCCTCACGACAACACAATACACACCGACTATCTTTGATTTAATGAAAGCACGAGGCCGAACCACTTTTATTTACACTTATAATTACGAAGGGCTACACAGGTCGGTACAAAAAGGATAGGCCAAGACTCATCTATGCTCGGCCTTCACTCCTCAAAAAGAGACACACGACCCTAAAAATGTGACGTGTAACGATCTCCCTTCGATTTACTAGTGGCGGCCATCCAAAAAGTTGCTAACCCCCACTCCACGTGTGCAGGCCGTCACACCCAACCCGGTGCGTCGGGCGGTGGAGGTGGCAGCATCCCCATCATCACACCGTTGCGGCGGATGTGGACAGAGATGTACTCCTGGATGACTGGGCCTCCAGATAAGCCCACGTCATACGATACGATCGCGCGAACACGCAAAAAGGTCAGTCCCGGCAGAGTGGGACAGTCTATCTCGGTCACTTCGACCTCCACATCAGATGGTAGGCCGTAGAACACTCCCCGTGTAACAACAGGGAGAGGCATCGCACTAATCTGAAATGTTAGGTCCCCGAAGGGGTGAGTACAACCACTCAACAAGTAAAGGAATCCAAACACCATTCAATGCGTTTAAACAATATAAACAATTACATCATACATGCCACATATGCAATCCAATATACTTACCTCAAAGCCAGGCACATGCCAACATACATCATCATATCATATAACTCATACATGTCATCGTATTTTCATGTCATATCATGTATACACATGTCATCACATATCATGTCATATCATGTCATATCATGCATACACATGTCATCACCATGTCATATCATGCATACACATGTCATCACCATGTCATATCATGTATATACATCATCACTATATCATATCATACATGCATGTCCTTATCATAATATCATGCCACACATGCATGTCATCGTCATGTCATATCATGCCATACATGCATGTCATTATCATGTCATACCATGCCACATATGCATGTCACATCGTCGTGTCACATCATGCCACACATGCATGTCATTTCCACTTTGAAATCCCAATTGATCATCACATCTTCCTTCCTCGGGATCATCCATCCCATATTATACACTCGCACCCTCACTCGGGTCTCACGAGAAAAAACCTCCGGAATTATGCCAACCATGGCCACCGGGCATCCGGCACCCCCAACGCTCCAGGCATCTCGCATCCCAACTGGCATCACGAGGTATCCCCTCGGGCAAAGACCTCCGAGGCTTCCGGCACCCATCTCATTCCAGGCATCCTGACACTCCCAAGGTATCCGGCCATGTATCTCTCTATACATTCCGGCCAACGCTTCCCCCCTCCAACCATTACCATAGATCACATTGCCAATTACTTTTCAATTTATCATGCACATGATGTCATGACAAAACAGGATTACCTTAGTACTTGTGCATGCATAAATTAAGCATCTACACATACATGCAATAGGTGCAATTGCTAATATAGATTAAATCCTTGTGGGATTTTTACTTACCACATGCATTTTGAATTATATAAAAAATCTAATTTATTCCAAATTGAATTTAATTAAATAATCACATAAATCCTAAAATCATGAAATTAAGGCATATGATATCCAAATATAATAGAATGGAAAAATATGCAGAAAACACATGGCAAAACAATTTCCACATAGTAAACCACTTTTCCACAATTTCTATGCACGTTTTCGGATAAGGGCAGAACGCACAATTTTCTTGGTAAGTCAATTAAAATACCCATATGACCTCAGAAAATTATAAAAGTTTACCAGGATGTAGTTAAGACATTAAACTATACTTTCATGAAGGAAACTAAGTCAAATTCGTTTTGGATAATTTTCTACAGACCCACGAAGCTCCTGGTTAAGTCACCGAAATACACAGAACACTATGTCCGAAATATGCAGATTTGACCTACTTAAATTTCTTCGTTCTCTCTGTTTTTTGGATATGTTATACTCCTAAGGATCCTATACAACTTTCGTGAAGAGACTTAAGCCAAACTACCAAAGGAAGACCTTCAAATGGTCTCACGAAGTCTCTGGTAACCCACATCGCAACTCCAGTTTCATCGTCTTCAAGGTCAGGTTGGTTACCTAGCCTAAAATTGTTATTTTTGCTTCAAATTTTATTATGTTCATCCTTAAGATGTGCTCTACAAGTTTCATGAAGAAGTCGAAGAGAGATTCTTAGTAAAAACCAACATGCAAACCACGAACTCACCTCAAGGTCAGAAAAACAGTTCCAGATCTAGGGTCTCCGAATATGAGGTTTAGACCCCTCAAATCTCCATCATTTTTCACAAAATTTCAGTATGTTATAGTTCGAGATGTTAGCTACAACTTTCATGAAGAGATACAAGCCAAAATCGAACTCCAAATACACATGCAAGCCCTCACAAGTTTCTGACTTCACTGGTTCATGCGAAAACAGCATGCATTCTCAACATCCAAGCATTCTCACTCCATTTTCGTAGCTTTAAACTACCAAGAATCCAACATGCAAACACACAAGCAAGGAAAGGAGATGGATCCTAACTTGCCTCTAGCCAAGAAAAGAACAACGGGAACGGCGGCGGACGGCGGCGTGCGGTGGCGGACGGCGGCTCTCTCTCCCTCTCCTCTCGCGCGACGCCCTCCCTCCTTCTTCTCCTTTCTCTCTTCCTCTCTTTCTCTCCCTCTCTCTCCTTTCTCTCGCATGGCACCCCCTCCTCTCTCTCCCCTTTCTTTTCTCTTCTCTTCCCTAATCATTTCTAAGAAGACCCTAAGCATGTATGCCAAGTGGCATACACACTAGGACACTTGGGGAGGGGCATGCAAACCCTCTCCCTCCTTCCTTCCACGGCCACACAAGGCCCATTGGGCCTTATGGGCTTGGCCCACACGGCCCACCCTTAGGCCCTCCAACCATGGGCCTAAGTCCATGCTATTGGGCCTAAGGCCCAATCCACTCCCTTTTCTAAATTAAACTTAAAACTAACAATTAATTTTACCTAATTAAAATTCTATAATATTAAATCTATAACAAACAATCTATAACAAGCATGGCAACATAAAATCTTATCTTTAATAATTATCTTATAGCTCAATTTAAATTAAAAACAAACAAGGCACAAGGCACAAGGCCTTAAGAGAGAACTAAAATTGAAACACAACCAAATAGGTAAATTCATTACCTATTAAAAAAAGCTCTAGGGCACCTTAGGACACGCCCTTAAATTCTAGGATGCCACAACCAATGTGTTTATTTAAATATTTAATAGAATGACCTATTCGGTTGAAAAAATAGATATCCAAAAAGAAAAGTTCAGAGACATGATTGAACGAATAAAGAACACTCAAAGACTCGAGTGGGGCTCCTCTATCATTCATGTCAATTCTCCCCCACCTAATACTAATTGCCCCGTCTCTATATGATTCAAAGATACTCAATTAAAATATACCCTTTTCTTCTTTCTCGCACACACAAGCCCAAGCTGTCATTAATAAAAAGGCGACTGCGGTACCCCAACTCCAAGTCCGGTTCGGGTGAACGTTATGAGTTACTTTCGTTATCTTCAACGTGAAAGCCAATGGTCGAAAGAGAGAAAGGGAAACGTTGAGAGTGGGCTAACAGAAACTTTTCATAGGCTTGAAAACTTCAATGAGCGGGTCTCGCGTAACAGTCACTTCATGACGGCTAATAGACAGAGACACTATTGAGACAGTTCAGTAGATTTGGCAAAACAATTAATGAAATCGCGTCTGGCTAAAGTTCTACATTTTTTTCCTACTTAGTTTAAGTTTGTGGTTGAAGGCATTTTGGATTTTTCTAGACTCAAAATAGTCCAAACTTTCGTTATACAAACATGTTGGCGGGAAAGCGAAAAATTGTGTTTTGCCTCCAAAATAGCTTAACTAGAGAGGTCTTAACACTTAAAATTGGATGGAAATTTTCTGGAGTTAGAATTTAGAGACATATGAATATCTTGTCCAATTGCCATTTGAGATTGACCAAAATTTCTATAACTAGGGAAATGCCTTTTTTTAACGAGTGTTCTAAGGCACTTATTTGGCAACTAATGATAATAATATTACAATTTGCAATGCATCAATTGCTCATCTATCATGTACAATTAATATCTTGAATAATCAATTATTTCAAATAAGGTATAATTAATTAGTGCTTCAAGGACACCTGTTAACAGGATTGTAAAGAAAGTTATCTCGGAAATTCAATCTTGACTTATAGCTCTCCCCTCTCCATCTCCATCATCGCCCCGCTTCCCTTTGCCCTTGCCTTGCATCACCGTTGCCGATTGCTCCATCATCGTTGCACCTCCACCTCCGTAGTCCGTCGCTCCCTTTCTTTTTCTCTCATAATAGAGGCCTAGAGAAGTCACGAATAGTGGATACACCTAGTGTAAGCAACCTCTCATCCAAGGGTTCCCCGGGCTAGGGACCAAAGATCCCCAGGGAGGGAGGGAGAGAGAGAGAGTTCGACTTTCAACGTCAAATGTTAGGTGACAACATTAAACAAGGAATTAGATACTTGGATTTGGTTCCCAAACATGTGACTTAAGCTTCGCTACACAACCTTATAAATTAGTCAACTACGCCAGTACAATGCCACATCCCTCTTGCATGTACAATGCAATATTCAATGTTTTAATATAATTTATAGATATTTCTTTTTCCTTCTTTATCATTTTCTCGAAGGCATTTAATTTCGATCCAAGTTTTAGTTTGACTTGGCATCCTAGTTCGACTTTGACACGGTTGTTCGCAGCGCATCGCATCGAATCGAATCTGCCAAGAGCTGGAGATCGAAACCATCTCATTGTCCAATTAACATATGGGAAAAACCTTATTGTATCCGCTTTGAACACTTTTATACTGGAAAAAAAGAAAGCATACTAATTACATATGTAATTCATTGCTAGTTGTCATCAAAACTATATAAATTTCCATTTTATAAAATGCCTTGTCCGATTGATAACGTGCTGTCCGACCATGCTCTATAAGAAATAATACCGTTACAAGCAAAATTTTCACCACATACAGAAAACGATCTTAGCCGACACCTGTTGACTTTCGTTCCTGATATTTTAGGAAATAAAGATTCGAAATTCCTCCTTTTCTTATTTTCCCCAGTTATCACATGGGGGCGTGCTTGCCATAAAATTGGGGGAAAATTTCAATTAAGGGCCTGAAGTGGAACCGTTTTCTCAAAAAAGGGCATAAAGTGGACATTGTATCAAATAAGGGCCCGAAGTGATCGATTTAGTCTCGAGTAAGGGTTTCAACTTGAAAGCCAGTCAAATCTTATTAAAAACTAGGGGTATTTTCGTCTAAAGACTTTTTTTTTCTTTTTTTTTTTCTTTCTTTTTTCATCTTGCTCACCTCCTTCTTGACAAATGCATCAGACTCTTCACGCACGAGCTTGCACAAGTGCAAAACAATTTGAACAATTTAGGAAAAGAAGAAAATAAAAAGATATTCAAGAAGTTATGCAGTTTTGCAAAATTGCAAATTGCGTGCTTTAGTTCTGCGGCCTCCCCATCAGCAAACTTCAAAGCGCATGCTCTTTACATTATGCAATTTTGCATCCTCACCCAAGAACTCATCGATTTCGGCATAAGCCGGTTTTTAAGTTATTCGCCACCACTCACCGTCTCTGATGACGATAATGAACTTGAGAATCAAGAAATATCCATCAGTGGGTTTTGTTTTTATTCAATTTGCTTGTAAAAACTTATTATGGCAATTAAAGTTCATGCTCTCCCCGCCAATGAAATTGCCTATGCCATGATAACTTTCACTCATAGCTTCTTGGGAATGTTTTATTGGGTCCGAGTTGGATTATTCATAACATTCATAGACGCAGCTTGCATTGAGGTGGAATATGTGGCTTCTTGAGAGGGTCCAATTGTGTCGTGCATGTTGGTTATTTTCAAAAACCGCTGAATCATTGTGACCAGCGATTGAAGATACTCGCCTTTGGTGGTGATTCGAATCAGACAACACTCAATCTAAAAAACGAGTGACTCGGGTCTACACATGTTCAAACAAATTTGCCTCTCTAATTCTGAAATATTATCTACACAGATTAGAGAGAGAATAACAAGATTAAAAAAGTGCAAATTTGCTTAGAAATTCCCAAAACCACGTATTTCACTGAACAAATCAATGCACGAGTATCACAGAGATTCCTCAAAAACCTCTAATAAATTTGGCTTAGGCACTTCAATCTAGCTTCTCCTTACTAAGATCGATAATAGCCTGTGTGAGCACTGATTTGAATTCAAGCATCGATGACAACGAGGGCAGCAAGCTAATGGCTTACACCTCATCATGCTTCGTGCTTGACCACGACCACAAGATATGGGGATTGAATCGAGCTGAGCGTCACATCTTGGTCCACTCGTGCTCGATCTAGGGCTTGGATTGACCTCCATCTTTCAACAAAGGTACTGGAATTGCTGTTGAGGACAATGACAAATGAGGTTGAGGGCATTGATGGCTAATTCGGCAAGGAAGATAGAGATGGACTTTGGAGAATGCAATCTAAAGAGTGAAAAAGGCGAAGGCACGATGATGATGAAGAAAAGAAAGAGAAGGAGAAAATAAATTTAAAAAAGAAGGAAAAAAAAGTCTTTAGACGAAAATATCCCTAGATGCAAATAAGATTTGGTTGGCTTTTAAGTTGAGGCCCTTATTTGAAATTAAGTTGGTCACTTCAGGTCATTTTTTGAGACAATATCCATTTTGGGTCCTTTTTTGAGAAAATGGTTCCACTTTAGGCCCTAAATTGAAATTTTCCCTAAAATTGGAGAAAAAACTACGTTATTATATTCAGGTTGTCTTGGCAATTCCATCTCTAGAAGCAACTCTGGCGTGTTATTCACCGGGTGAAATCATAAATTTGTTGAAATACACGGGCGTAGGTTCATAATTTAATGGCTTGAAACTTCCGGGTAAAGGAGAACACTAGGCACATGCAATGAGTGGCTATATTAATCGTTGAATTATGGGGACATATTCTCTATAATTTGTTATTAGTCTCGCTAATGTGTAATTAGCCTTCCCGTAGTCCACCTGATCCAGATAAGACATTCGCTAATATAATCGCTAAGGTCGAAATAATCCCACCGAACTTGGATGGCCTATGTAAATCTGCAATTATGAGCTTTCCCACATATAATTATTATTATCTTCTTTTCCCTAGGTAAACAAACAGATGAAAGTCCAATGAGACCACTCAACACACAACAAACCTCTAACTCTTAGCAAAAGTTTAACTCCAGTGGGTAACTTAAACGATCGAAACGTGTTACATCGTAGCATTCCAAGCTGGCGATGTGCATCGATTCAGGTCCTTTGAAAACTGAATTAAATCAGACTAGTCAATTCTGAGTGGTTCTCGATTTCAAAATTTTGGAATTGGGAATAATTGATCCAGTTTCCCATTCCACATAAGGAGTCGGATCGCTAGGACTGAATTAACAAATCGGTCAAGATTTCTTAATAATTTTTTTCTTTTATTTTGAAGTAAACCTTTTTTTTTCTTTTAATATTGGGAAATTTCCAAATATAGGCAATAGAAGAAACAAATGAAGAAGAAACCAAGGTTTTGGACCAGACCAATCGGTCCAGCTTCTAGTTCCACAAATGGGAAATCAACCTTGCTAGGTTGGGTCAGTTGTTCAGTTCTAGATTCTAGATTGGGAATCGACCCACCTTGAAATTGATCACCCATATTTCGAGTAAGTTTGATTGTCGAGATAACAAAAAACTTCGTCCTCCGTAGCTTCTAGAAGCCCACGAAAGCTCGCTCATCCTCTCCACTAAGTCATCATCAACCCTTCTGCTAATCATGCACCGGTAATGGCGTACAGCTCGACTATCCTCTTCTCTATACCTGGAAGGCTAAGGCCCTCCAAAATGGTATACCTACTTCAGTAGGACCTTCACCTATGTGGACAAGTTCTAGACACCCCATCGCGACGATTAAGTTATTGTCAAGTTGGAAAGTGGTTGAACGTGACGAAACTCGGGCCAACATGCATGGAGGAGCCAAGTCTTCACTATGACACATTCATGTTCACATTGTCTAATGGATAACATTTGTATTTATAGAGTTTATCTACTAGCTGTTACAGTAATTATATGGACTAATTTAAAATATTTTGAATTTTGAATTAGTCTGTTACATTAATAACTACAATAATAATTACATGAGATAAGAATGGACTAATTCAAATTTGAATTAGTCCGTTAGAGTAATAGCTACAGTAATAATTAAATAAGAAAATCATTAACTATATTTGAAAGAGTCATTTGTTGTTATCCTTAACAAGCCCCCACAAGTTGAAGGTGGTCTTTTGGATGATCTTCAACTTGGATTTGAGTATATCATGGTGACACCGTGTAAGAGGCTTGGTGAAGATATCTTATTTGATCACATATGGATATGAAGAGAACCTCGAGTTTGTGTAGTGACACTAAATGGCAGATGAAGTGAACATCTACCTTGATATGCTTTGTTCTAACAGGAAAAAGTGAATTCACCATAAGATACATTGCCCTTTGGTTGTTGCACCAAAGGATAGGGGGTCTTAATTGAGATATGCCTAATTCTTGTAATGGTGATTGCAACCATAACACTTCTACCATGGCGTTTACCAATGCTCAATACTCAGATTCGGTTGAGGAACGTATAATGGTATGCTGCTTTTTGGCTAACCAAGAAATTAGATCTTGACCCATATAAATTGCATAACCTCCTATTGAGCGTCTATTAATGGGCAATTGGCCCAGTCCGCATCACTATATGCATTAAGTTATGTTGTGGATTGGGAACTGATGAGTAATTCATGCAAAATGTTTTCCTTTAAGTAGTGTAGAATCTGTTTCACTACACTCCAGTGGTCTTCTGTTGGTTCTTTTAAGAACTGGTAGACTTTGGTTATTGCATATAAGAGATATTTGGCTGAGTTAGGTGGCATATTGAAGAGCTCCTACAATGCTCATGTACAAATTGACATCTTCAAGTAGCTTACCCTGATTGATTAAACTAGTATTTATAATCATGGGCGTGTGAATTGGTTTAACATCGTCGATTTTGGTTCGGCGAAGGATATCTCTAATATACTTTTGTTCTGTCAAGAGGAGCCCTAATAGATGTTTAAGCACCTTGATTCCCATAAAGTAATTAAATTGCCCAAGTCCCGTATGTTGAACTCCTTTTCTAACCAGTTGATGGTCTCTTGAATAAATGTCAGATTGGACACTATAATAGTAATGTCGTCAACATAGATGAGCACGTTTGAGCTGATGTAATATAAAGAGACAAGTATCGGTTTTTGATATGATAATTTCTAGTGATTCTTAAAAGATGCTCAACAGGTGGAACCAAGCCCGCAGTGCTTGTTTCAATCCGTATAAAGATTTTTGTAGCTTGCATATATGGTTTGGCCTTTCTTTATCGATGAAGCCTTAAGGTTGAGCCATCTAGACTTCTTTAGTCAAGTTACTATTTAAAAATGCATTACTAACATCCAACTACCGAAGTTTCCAGTTCTTTGTCACAGCTAATGAAATAATTGTACGGACAGTGGTTACTTTAACAACGAGACTAAACGTTTCCGTATAGTCGATACCTTCTTACTAATTGTAGCCTCTGGCCACTAGGTGGGCTTTGTACTAGTCTATTTAACCATCTGGATGTGTCTTGACTCGATAAACTCATTTGCAGCCTACAACATTTGCTTTGGGATTTGGTGGAACCAAAACCCAACCAAAACCCATGTTCCATTCACAACAAAGCATTAAATTCTTGTAGCATCATGTCCCTTCAATTTTCATGTTTATTAGCTTCAGTGAAGCACCATGGCTCTTCTGTAGAACTTATTTTAGTCAAGTTCATATTTGGCAACGAATATTTAGTGTTGAGCTTTGGGTTTTGATGCAGCCACATTGAATGGGTTCTTAGTTTTTCATAAACTAGTTGTGGAGATATCACAATAGCCTACTGTGGGGAAGCATTTGAAAGAGCCTCATTAGAACAAGTACCAAGATCATACGAACTAGAAACCAGCGTGTTAGATGTTAAAGCAATATTAATATTTGATAATGTCAGTGATGGTTTTTTAAAGGTGGGTGGGGAGATGTTAGAGGGTATGGTAGAAGGCAATATATTACCATTAACACCACGGTTCGCATGGGAGGACATACCAGTGATGGAGTTCGTCAACCAAGGATGTGATTATGAGGATATTTTAGAAGAGTGTGAACCAAATGTGGCCAATGGAAACGTATTTTCAATAAAATGAGCATGTCTTGCAATATACACGCATCCAATATTGTAATCTAAACAACGGTAACCAATATGCAATGGACTATATCCTAAGAACACACATTGAGTAGAATGGAATGAAAACTTATCATAATTGTACGGCCTTAATAAAAGGAAAACAGCACAACCAAATATTTTAAAAAACTTTCCGATTGTTAATGGAAAAGTGTTTGAAAATGTGAGATATTATTTAAAAGTGGCATGAGTAATCTGTTAATAAGGTAAGTTGTAGTTTCAAAAGCATAAGACCAATACTTAAGGGGAAGAGATGCATGGGCCAATAACGTAAGGCCGGAATCAATAATATGGCAAATTCTTTGCTCAACTACTTCGTTTTGCTTATGAGTGTGTGGACATGCTGCTCGATGTAGAATTCCATCTTCTAAAATTTTTTACTCAGAGTTATGTATTCCTCACCCCAATTAGATTGTACGGCTTTGATGGATTTTTCAAATTGTTTCTCAACCATGGTCTTGAATTTTTTTTAAATGGAAGGAACCGTAGACCGACTTTGAAGAGGATAGTACAAAGTATATTTATAAAAATCATCAACAAATATAACAAAATACTTATAATCAGAAACAAAATATATTGGAGTAGGTCCCCATATAGTCAAAATTAAATCGAGAGGTGTTTTACTAATGCTATGAGTGGGGGATGAGGGTGTTTTATGAGATTTGCCAAATAAACAGGAAGCATATTTGTTAAAATCAAATGTGAACATGGAAAATTGTTTAAATGAATTAAAGAGCGAACTTTGCTTTGTTGGGGACGACCCATTCGAGTGTGCCAGGTGGTGGTAGTGGCAAAAGTATCAAGTGAGATGGTGTTGACGGAGGGAGATGTGGTATAAAGACCCAACAATCGGCATAGTCCATCTTTAAGTGAACCTTGGAATAGTGGTGTTGTGGTCTGCAAATCCTTCGCAACAAAGTGAAATAGATGAAATTGAAGAAGCAGTTGTTATCACGTGTAAAATTGTGTACCGAAAGTGGATTTTGTGTAATGGCAAGGACATGAAGAATATTTGAAAAAGTAAAAGATTTGTTAATGGGATTTTTAAGAGTGGAAGAATTGACATTAATAATATCTAAACCTGCTTCATTACCTACACGAAGAGATTCATTACCATTATGTGGTGCAGTAATTTGTAGATTGGCAATCTCAGGCGTCACATGGTGAGTAGCTATAGTATCAAGAAACCAATCTTGCTACGATGGAGTAGGAAGAATCCCAGCCATATTGACAATAGGTTGAGGTGCACTACGGTTAGACAATAAATACCTCAAATAACATATTGCAGTCGTATGTTTAATATTTCTAACAATTTTAGCATCGGCATTTCCTATTTTTGGATCAGTTGCCTAGGTTTCTTTGATTACGCCAATTGCCTTGCCAATGGTATTGAGGGTTTGGGGTGGTAGATAGTTGGAAATTAGAAATCGGTTGTGATTGAGTGGTAGAGATGGATCATGGAAGGGTGTAAGTGGTAACATTTACCTTTATAGGCACCATGATAGAATTCATTCAAAGCTCATGATTGAGGAGCAATCTATAGAGTTCAGGAAAAGTTATTGGATTTTGTAGCCAAAGCAGCAATAATGTTAAAAAAATCACCTAGAAGATGATAGCATTTAGTTCTTCATTCCCTAGAGGGCAATTGGCAATAGTTAATTGATTTGAAATGTATTTGACCTTGTGGAGATAAGCTGGGACAAATTTGTCACCATTGGATGTATTTAGGAGTTGCATATGAAGCTGAAGAGTGCTTGTATGCGATAGAGTTTCAAATGTAGTTTGTAGAGCCTTCCAAAAATCGGAAGCAATAGTTAATCCAATCACATAGGGTAGGACATCGGGTGAAAGAGAAGATATTATCCAACTAAGAACAAGTTGGTCTTTCCGAATCCATTCATCATATATAGGGTTCGGTGTGGTAGTCATGGAGCTTGTGGGGTTGATGGTTGGAGTGGGAAAAATAATGGTGCCGTCAAGGTATCCCATTAAGGATTGGTTGCGAAGCAACGGAAACAATTGGGTTTTCCACAATAAAAAGTTATCGTCGGAAAGTTCAAGGTTAAAGTGGTGTTGCATAGCTGGAGTAGAGATGGGAGATGACATCGTGAATAGGAGAAGTTGAAAATTGGAAGAGGGAAAAAAAAGGAATAGCGGAGGTGTTTCCAATGATCTTACCAATGCACGGAGCTTATGAATTGACTAATTAGATATATGTATTAGAATCGAGTCGACATCACTTATCGAAAAAAAAGGAGCTAGTTGATACCCACATGGCGGGCTTTGATTAGAACCGCCTTCAACGATTTTGTTTGTTAGAAGTCTACTTGTTTTAAGATTCTTAGCACCAAAGATAAGTTTCATACGTTTGACTTGGTTGAAAGCTTCCATACGTTTGACTTGGTTGAAAGCTTCCATACGTTTGACTTGGTTGAAAGCTAAGACTTATAAATAGTAGTGTTGGGATATAATACGTAGAAACGACAAGATCTTGCAATTTACGTCAATACGAAATTGCCAAAGAAATAAACGAGAAAAATAAGGACATTAGAAATTTACGTGGTTCAGTTAGAGTATCGGTACCTACGTCCACGGGGATAGCCAACATCAAATAATCCACTATAATCGGAGTATTAGAGTTTACAATCATTCATACGTTCAAATGTTTCTCACATCTAGATTTAACCTCAAACCCAAAGTGTTTATAAATAAACAACTCACTTGGGTATAAACTCACGGCACAAAATTATCACATGTTCAAACTCAAAATACAACCTTCTACGTATGCCTGGTTTGCGTACATACGAAATCGTGTATCTCTTCAAAGCTTCTTGCGGCTGTAGCTACAATGATCGTTAAACGTGTGGCTACGTGCGTAGGGTTTTATTCTCTTTTATACGTGTGCCCCAAAAGTCAAATTCTTGACTTGGGCCCACCATCCACTTTCAATTTCATGTGCAGCTTCTTTCCTCTTTTCTCTCATCGACTAAAAGGAACGAAACTTGTGTGTGTGCTGGGCCCCACAAGGATAACAACTTTCAGCAAGAATTCCGAAGATGAAATTTGTATATGTGTGCCCAAGATTCTTGTTTCACCCGTTCGAAGGCAGAAATCCAAGAAAGAAATTATTTCTTTTTTCTTCATCCGATTTATAATCCGCTTGGGAAAAATTTTATTTATAAATTTGATTTCCAAATTCAAACTCGAGACATTAATTTAACAAGTAGCGTGAAGGGCATGATAAATTTATAGAAGCAAATTATTATGACTATAAGAAGAAAAAGAACGAAACGAGATCGGATGGGACGATATCCGAGAAAGCGGGGTAGTCAACATGTAAGAACCTCCTCTTTATAGTATCGCCATCTGTCAATATAGCATGTGGGTTGACCGATCTATAGTTATTATGATTAACTATAATGGTGATATAAGTAGAAACCCTCCGAGAAAACATGAGAAGATAATTGCACCATAACGTGATGGAGATCGAAGTGATATCCACAGAATTCATCAAGCCCTCTAACCCAACCCCAGACAACCTAAAGATCCACAAGCTATCACTCCTTGATCAATTGATGCATTCAAGGTACAGTGCCCTTGTTTTTTTCTATCAAGGTCACGACACAACGCTCTTCACATCCCAAATCTCACGAACCCTAAAGAGCTCGCTCTCCCAAACCCTCACCCGCTTCTACCCCTTCGCTGGGAAGATCAAGGACTGCCTCTCCATTGAGTGCGACGATGGAGGTATCCCCTTCTCGGTAGCTAGGGCTCAATCGAGCCTCTCACGGTTCCTCGACCGGCCCGACCCCCGGGCTATTCAAGACTTCCTTCCAGGGGCTACTTTCAAGCTAGTCGACACCGGATCTCGAGTGGCGATGGTCCAAATGACCGCCTTCGCTTGTGGTGGGATCGCGGTTGGCACGTTGGTTGCGCACGTGGTCGCCGACGGGGTCGGCATGAGCACTTTTCTCAAGGCTTGGGCTGCGAGGGCCCACGAGTCCATGGACGATGTATGGCCGGATTTCGACACGACGCTGTCGCTGTTTCCTCAATATGAAGCATTCCCGGAAAAGCTGACGTTCGCGAGCGTGTATGCTCCCTGCTACCAAAGAGGCTGGTAGGGCGAGTCGCTTTCATTACCTTTTTAATCAGTTAGAAGCAAGATAAAAAATAATAATAATAATAATAACAAGCATAATCCAATGGTGAGGGATATCTGTCTGGATTGTGACTGTTCATATGAAAAAGTGACTAATTTCATTAAGATATCAGTACTTGTTATTACATATTCAGACTCATTTCTTGTATAAGATGTTATTATCGATGTGCACCAGATACTATGTTAAAAAATTCGATAAACGAAAATCGAAATGGACTTTTCCTTTAATGGGTAGACACGTTCCAACCATTTCTCTCAGGTGTAGTGCAAGAAGATTGGTGTTCGACGCGTCCGCCATAGCCAGAATGAAGGACAAAGCAACAAGCTCGCGGCTCCAGAAACCGAGCCGTGTGGAAGCCGTCTCCGCCTTAATATGCAAATCCATGATGGCAGCGGTCAACCCCAAACCGAAGGCGATGTTGATGGCCCACTACGTGGACTTGCGCCGGCGAGCCACGCCGACCATCCCCAACCATGCCGTGGGGAACCACCTCTTCTTGGCTGTCGCACGGTTTTGTCCCACCGAGTCCAATGACCTGCCCATCATCGCAGGCCGGCTCCGGGAAGCGACGGCCAGAGTCAACGGCGACTTGGTAAAAGGTCTGCAAGGCGAGGGTGGATTCTTGAAGTTGCGCAAGGCCGTCGGAGAAATTAAGGAGGTCATCTCTGGTGGTATGAATGGCTGCGGTGGCGGCAACATCAATAATAATAAGCTGGACTATCTAGGGTTTACTAGTATGTGCAATTTCGGGCTTTATGAGATTAATTTTGGTTGGGGAAATCCGGCATGGGTGACCAGTATTGGCTTACCAGGGAAAAAACCTATGGAGATCCCAAACATTAATTACGTGTTTTTGTCGGACACTAGATGTGGAAATGGGATCGAGGCGTGGGTTCTTTCAGATGAAAATAGGCTTCTAGCCTTGGAGAAAGACCCAGAGATTCTTGAATTCGCTGTTGTTGATCCGAGTCCCTTGAAGATGCTGTTGAAAAGTAATTTATAATTCGTCCTTTCTTATTAGAAGTAATTTGGATTTTTTTTTTCTTAAAGCACAAGTGTCCAATTTGAATTTCTCCTTATTTGTCATTTCATGCTCCCAGCATGCTTAGTGAGATTTTGTCTCCAAGGATCAGCTCAGAACTTTCAAGTACGAAGGAGTAAGCATTTTAATGGCTTATATGGATTTTCTCAAAATGGCAAAGAGGGAATTTGACGAGAGCAGCGATCGCTTCAATGGTAACCATGTAATTTTGTTTGCTGGAAAAAATATATATGACACTGTCACGGTTTGATAAGACGGAGATTTGAAGAGAACAACGCAACAACATCATAATAGATCTCTTCCTGAAGAGTGCAGAAGTAGTTCAGATGGAGTTTTCAAACAACTCAGTCATGAAAATGCCGTGATTGTCTAGACTCCTGAAGTCAACAAAATGATTGGCAATGGGTTGACGGGAAAGAAGGGAATTGAAGGTGAGCTGGTGATCATGTGAGAGAAAGAGGGTTGACTCAACGGACGGATCAAGAATAAAACTTTCCGTAGGCTCGAAGTCTTCCTCCCCCTTCTTCTTCATTCGGGCACTGATCACAACGACGGTTGGCACCTAGTCAAAGGCGAGCTTGAGCTCTCCCACGGCCGGTGAGCTTGAGCCTCGCCAAATTGGCAAGTCAGAGGCTTATGCTCGCCTATATGATGAGCGGCCATCTCGAGCTTGCCAATCTAGTGAGTGGCAAACTTGAGTTTGCTTGTGGCTGGTTGCCGGTTGTTGCCATGGCCAACCAAGACAGAAGGAAAGAAAAGAAAGAATTCAAATTCAAATTTTTTAAAAAATGGAAGCAAAGGTGGCTAGCAAAGGTATGAGATAAGAGAGTGAGTGAGGAAAATGTTTTCCCCTAATTGAAAAGTGGAAAGCATTTTTTTTTCTATTTTAGAAGATTTTTTTTGTTGATCAAAAATATTTTTGCTGATTAGTTTATTTTCTGTGAAACAAACGTTGGAAAATTCAAAAAATACTTTGTTGAAAGTTATTTTCCACAAAACAAAAGGAGTTCTAGTGCCACGATCACTTGCTCAACTTCTTTAGTGGTGGTTTCAGGCTGGCTAGGCTCCCATCCTTCAGTGGTTTCTTCTTCTTCTATCACCTTTTCTTTTCCTTTGACGGGGCGATTGGCCTTGGGAGTTAGCCCCAGCAAGAACTTCCTCGTCACAACGAAGGGGGGAGCGAATTAACTTTTTAGCTACTGCTCGTAGTCTATCTTACATGGCAAGCGAAAATTACTTATGCAGATCTAGCCAAGCTTCCAAATCTAGAGCCAAAGAGGGTCTAATTTCTGTAACGAAAGTATTTTTAACCATAAATGTCTAGTATGAGTGCTGCCTCAACCATGGAATTTGTGATTGGTAGTAAATAATATCATCGTCTTCCACATTTATATTCTGTTATAGCCATTGTTAATCATTGGTCCGATGCATTTGGGACCAAGGGATGCCTTATTTATCACCTACACTTTGATATTTTTTTTTTCTCAATTTTTTCCGTAGTGCGTGTGGCACATGTACTAAGTATTTATCATTTGGGCCTTGATCTATATATCGGTAACTATAAGCAAAACTGTGAACGGTCATATACATTAAATAGAACAAGAATACAAATTGAAACCTTCGTTCGAGAGTTATAAGTTTACAGTAATGGACTACTCTGGCATAACCTCAAACTACAAAGCCAAATGTTAAAATAGTGCGGGTGGGTGTTAAATTATGTCTCGATTTTGAGTCTATATACGATACCCGATCCGTACAAAATATTTACATGCTGAAATAAGAAACAATGTGCGCGGAGCATTTGATGAAAAGTGGCGCAGGATAGGAGCCGAAGGGATCCCGCCCATGATCTGCGCTTCACGTTGGAAATGAAGGCATCCACAATCTTCAAGTTCAAGCAAAGGCGGAGAAAGAGACGTGCATGAAGGCTTCTCTATTATTTTAATAGAGAATGGGGTTCTATTATTTTATTGAAGAAAGATGGAAGGCTGAAGGGGTGATCGTCCAATTCTTCTACGTCATTAATGCATGCACATGGCCATGTGCATGCATGCTCGTGGAAGAATTGGTTGGTCAGCACTTGTAGGCGCCGAATTCTCTCTTTCACGGTTTCTCTTTTGTGGGCTTCTCTTGTTTTTATTGATAAAGAAAGAGGGATGGCAGAATAAATAAATAGAGATGGCAGAAGCTATTCTCCTTCGCATGGTCACGCGCACACATCTCATTAATTGCATGGAGGCGCATGCTTGCAGATCGGCGCCGTTCTGACAAGTCTGGAGTACAATTTTGATTTGTTTTCTTCTAGGCACCGATAAAAGGAGCGAGAGCTTCGGAGGACGAAGCAAGCTGCGAAAGAAAGAGCTCGGCAGTGAGCGAGAGAAAAGAGCTCGAGAGAGTGTGAGAGATGAGAGCTCAGAGAGAGGTTTTGTGCTGAGTCGAGTTCATTGAGTGTGAGTTATTAAACACCGTAGGTATCGGGTATATAGTAGGACTGGAAAACACTTGAGTGCATGTGCGATTGTAATCCTGTAATTCTCCGATTTGATAGTGGATTATTTTGCTGGCTCTCCCCGTGGACGTAGGTTCCGACATTCGGACCGAACCACGTAAATTTCTGGTGTCCTCGTTTTATTTCGATCGATTTCTATATCTCCTGACATAATTGCAAAATACATGATCTGCTTCCGCTGCGACGCCGATTTACAACAATTGGTATCAGAGCTGAGACTTTGCAATTATGTTTGGAGCAAGAGTAGAAATTGAGAAATTTAACGGTAGGAACAACTTCGGGTTGTGGAGCGTCAAGATGAAGGCGCTATTAACAACTCAAGGATTAGCCAAGGCATTGGAGGGCAAGGCTAGGTTGCCCGAAACAATGCGAGATGCCGAAAAGGACGAGCAAATGGAGAAGGCCATGAGCATCATCCTGTTGAACTTATCGGATGAAGTGCTAATAGAGGTGGCCGAGGAGGAGGATGCCGCAGCGTTATGGGCTAAACTTCAGGCCCTCTATGTAACGAAGGGTTTGAACAATCGCTTATATATGCTGAAGAGAATGTTCCAGCTTTGATACACTGAAGGTACGTCCATTAGATCCCACCTAGATGAGTTTAATAAACTCATGATGGACTTGAAGAATGTTGGCAAGATTTTAGATGATGAAGAACAAGGCATGATGCCGTTGGCGTCTCTACCGGAGTCATGGGAGCACTTTACTGACTCCTTGTTACAGGGGTGTACTACGATTACCTCAGAGGAGGTAAAATATGCCCTGTTCTCAAAGGAGTGGCAGAGAAAGTTGCGTGATGACAGTCTAGCGCAAGATGTAGCGCGTGGACTGGTGATTCAAGGTAGAGACCAACATCGAAGGCCCAACAACAGAAGCCAAAGCAAAAGCAGGTCGAAGTCGCGACATAGAAAATCAAAAGGCCGCGTGAAGTGCTTTGAATGTCACGAGGAGGGGCACATAAGGAGAAATTGTCCAAAGCTAAGAAATAAAGGCGTTTGGCAAAATGCCACAAGCAGTGTGGCGAATGTTGCTGAGGAGAGTACTAGTGATGCCGAAGCTGTCCTATGTGTATCTACGAGTTCATCGGGAGATGAATGGGTGCTAGATTATGGATGTTCCTATCATATGACTCCTCACAAGAACTAGTTCACTACCTACCAGACTGCAGATGGTGGTAGAGTTCTTTTGGGGAATAATGCAGCCTACAAGGTTGTCGGGATAGGAACAATTCGGATTCGAATGCATGATGGCATAGAACGGACGTTGACAGACGTAAGTCATGTACCGAAGCTTAAGAAGAGCCTTATTTCTCTGGGTACACTCGATGACCTCGGGTGCAAATACACAGCTGAAGGTGGAGTATTGAAGATCTCTCGAGGTGCCCTGACAGTGATGAAAGGGAAGAAGGTGAATTCTCTCTATCATTTACTGGGAGAAACCGTGACCGGAGTTGCTGCAGTTTCATCAGGTGAGTCAGACTCAAATTTGACTCAGTTATGGCATATGCGATTGGGACACATGAGTGAGGCAGGTATGACGATGCTGAGTGAGAAGGGTTGCTGAAAGGTTAGAAGACAAGAAAGCTGGACCTGTGTGAACACTGCATCTTCGGGAAGCAGCGTCGTGTTAAATTTGGTACAGCTCTACATTCGACCAAGCAACCAGTCGAATACATTCATTCAGATGTTTGGGGACCGTCTCCAGTTTCATCAAAAGGAGGTGCCAGATATATGCTAACATTCCTCGATGATTACTCAAGGAAGGTATGGGTATACTTCCTGAAGCACAAATCTGAGGTATTTGATCGGTTCAAGAATTTTAAGGCATTGATTGAGAAGCAGTCAAGTAAACAAATCAAGTGTCTGAGAACTGATAATGGCATGGAGTTCTGTGGTAAGGAATTTACCGAGTTCTGCCAAAAGGAAGGGATTGTGAGACACCGCACAGTTCCTAGGACACCACAGTAGGATGGCGTTGCAGAACGAAAGAACAGAACTCTACTTGAGTGAGCTTGGTGCATGCTTTCGCATGCAGGATTGGGCAAGGAATTTTGGGCCGAAGCAATAAATATGGCATGTTACCTAGTTAATCGATCTACATCTTCTGCTATTGAGTGGAAGACTCTTGAGGAAGTATGGTCGGGGAAACCCATTGATTACTCCGGATTACGAATATTTGGATGTCCTGTGTATGCTCATGCGAGATATGGTAAGCTTGAGCCGAGGGCGAAGAAGTGCATATTTCTGGGTTATGCACAAGGGGTGAAAGTCTACCCGGCTGTGGTGCACTGATCCCAGATCACCCGGTTTTCTAATCAGCAGAGACGTGATCTTCGACGAGACTGCAATGCTTCAAAAGAGCAGTCTTGAGACTCAACCAGCAGAGCAAATGGATCATGGTGTCAGAAGTGAGGTGGAGATTCAGGCGGAGCCTCCAAAGACCTTAGAGGTAACAGAGGAAGAGATTGCGGATGAGGCCACAATTTTTGAAGACGGTGATATTGAACAACCAGCAGAGCCACAACACAACATAGCCACGAGCAGACAAAGAAGGCAAATTAAACCATTGGTACGTTATGGTTATTCTGATATTGCCTATGCATTAACTGTAGGTGATGAGGTGGAGATGGATGAGCCTTCATCCTATTATGAGGCGATGGCTAGTGCTGAGTCATCACAGTGGCTAGAGGCTATGAGTGAAAAAATAGAATCACTCTATCTGAATCAGACATGGGAGTTGGTCAAAGTACCCAAAAGTCAGAAAATTGTCGGATGCAAATGGGTCTACAAACGGAAAGAGGGCATTCCCGGTGTAGAGGTAGCCAGGTTCAAGGCGAGAATTGTTGTGAGGGGGTATACTCAACAAGAGGGCATCGATTACAATGAAGTGTTCTCTCCTGTGGTAAGGCATACCTCTATTCATGTATTACTTGCCTTAGTTGTTGCACAGGATCTTGAGCTAGAGCAACTAGATGTAAAAACGGCATTTCTTCATGGTAAATTGGAGGAACGAATTTACATGAAGCAGCCTGAGGGATTTGCTATTCCAGGTAAGGAAGACCATGTTTGCTTATTGAAGAAATCTTTGTATGGACTGAAACAATATCCTAGACAGTGGTATAAGCGTTTTGATGCTTTCATGACTAGTCAAGATTATTCGAAAAGTCAGTTAGATAGTTGTGTTTATTTTAGGAGATTGGAGGATGGGTCTTTGATTTATTTGCTATTATATGTTGATGATATGTTGATAGCAGCTAAACAAATGTCTGATATTGATGTGTTGAAGCGGCAGTTGAGTGCTGAGTTTGAAATGAAAGAATTAGGTGCTGCTAAGAAAATATTGGGTATGGAAATTTTGCGTGACAAGACTGCAGGAAGGTTGCGTTTGTCTCAAAAGAAATATATTGAGAAGATTGTGGCACGTTTTAATATGCAGTCAGCAAAATCTATAAGTACTCCTTTAGCCGCACATTTTAAACTTTCTGACAAGTTATCACCGCAAACTGAGGAGGAGGAACATATGTCCCGTGTTCCTTATTCTAGTGCAGTTGGTAGTATTATGTATGCCATGGTATGTACTAGGCCTGACATTTCACAAGCTGTAAGTGTTGTCAGCTGTTACATGAAGCACCCAGGTAAGACTCATTGGGAAGCCGTGAAATGGATCCTCAGATATCTAAAGGGGATAGCAGACGTCGGCATTATGTATAGGAGGAACGTCAATGGCAACGAGACCACAGGGTACGTGGACTCGGATCATGCCGGTAACTTGGATGATCGCAGATCGTTAGCAGGGTACGTGTTTACGCTAGCAGGTGGTGCAATAAGTTGGAAAGCGTCTTTACAAGACGATGTTGCATTGTCTTCAACTGAGGCGGAGTACATGGCACTAACCTTTGTTGCAAAGGAGTCGATATGGCTAAGGGGTTTGCTCTCGGACCTTGGACTGGAGCAGAAAAGTGTCATCATACACTGTGACAATCAAGGTGCGATATATTTGGCTTATAATCCAATATATCACGAGCGAACAAAACATATCGACATCAGGTACCATTTCATCCGAGATGTCATAGCAAAGGTAAGATTGTTGTGAAGAAAATAGCAACAGTGGAGAACCCAGCAGATATGATGACGAAGCCTGTTCCTTCAGCAAAGCTCGAGCTCTGTATGAGCTCGATTGGCGTCTGTAGAATATGAGCGCCCATCAGGGCGTTGGGAGAGTCGAGCATGAAAAATAATCATTATAACTTGGCCTCAAACGTCGAGCCAAGGTGGAGAATTGTTAAATTATGTCTCGATTTTGAGTCTATATACGATACCTGATCCGTACAAAATATTTACATGCTGAAATAAGAAACAACGTGCGCGGAGCATTTGATGAAAAGTGGCGCAGGATAGGAGCCGAAGGGATCCCGCCCATGATCTGCGCTTCACGTTGGAAATGAAGGCATCCACAATCTTCAAGTTCAAGCAGAGGCGGAGAAAGAGACGTGCATGAAGGCTTCTCTATTATTTTAATAGAGAATGGGGTTCTATTATTTTATTGAAGAAAGATGGAAGGCTGAAGGGGTGATCGTCCAATTCTTCTACGTCATTAATGCATGCACATGCATGCTCGTGGAAGAATTGGTTGGTCAGCACTTGTAGGTGCCGAATTCTCTCTTTCACGGTTTCTCTTTTTGTGGGCTTCTCTTGTTTTTATTGATAAAGAAAGAAGGATGGCAGAATAAAGAAATAGATATGGCAGAAGCTATTCTCCTTCGCATAGTCACGCGCACACATCTCATTAATTGCATGGAGGCGCATGCTTGCAGATCGGCGCCGTTCTGACAAGTCTGGAGTACAATTTTGATTTGTTTTCTTCCGGGCACCGATAAAAGGAGCGAGAGCTTCGGAGGACGAAGCAAGCTGCGAAAGAGCTCGGCAGTGAGCAAGAGAAAAGAGCTCGAGAGAGTGAGAGACGAGAGCTCAGAGAGAGGTTTTGTGCTGAGTCGAGTTCATTGAGTGTGAGTTATTAAACACTGTGGGTATCGGGTATATAGTAGGACTGGGAAACACTTGAGTGCATGTGCGATTGTAATCCTGTAATTCTCCGATTTGATAGTGGATTATTTTGCTGGCTCTCCACGTGGACGTAGGTTCCGACATTCAGACCGAACCACGTAAATTTCTGGTGTCCTTGTTTTATTGTTCCTCGTTTTATTTCGATCGATTTCTATAGCTCCCGACATAATTGCAATATACATTAAATAGAACAAGAATACAAATTTGAAACCTTCGTTCGAGAGTTATAAGTTTACAGTAATGGACTACTCTAGCATAACCTCAAACTACAAGGCCAAATGTTAAAATAGTGCGGGTGGGCGTGAGTCATGGCTAGAGTGATCGAAGAACATATCGTGCTAGGTCAAGCTGACGGTGAGCTGTCTTAGCAATATCTCACTCGTAATACGCTTCGAGGATTAAAAAATATTAGAAAACTCGGCAATACAAGCGTACGATAAAATTTTATACAAATTGATACATTTTTTTTAGATCAATGAAGTATTTCACATGTTTAGGTGTGTCGGTTGGATCATGTTATAATCTATTGGAAGAAGAATACTAGAAGTACTGAAATTTTCATAGGACACTTACTTAGTGTCACAAATTTAAAAAATCACTCAATTTAGTGCCAATTCCTATTTGCCTTGTCGGAAAAACTGGTGTGGATGCTAGTAATCTAACGTGGTTTTTCCGGCATAATGTGGACAATTTTTTATTTTATTTTTAATTTTTTTAATTTTTTATCTTTATTTTTATTTTTTGGCTTTTTTTTTTCTTCTTTAGGACTAGCGAGGGTCACTGGTGACCCTTGCCAACCATGAAACCCTCGTCTAGATTGGGCGAGGGTTGCCTGGCCCTCGGCCGTAAGGGCCCTTATCAGCTTTAAGCAGCCACAAGCAACATCGCTTCGCCTAGGGCCGGTAAGGTTGCAATGCTCTCACCCATGGCCTATGCAGCCAAATTTGGGCAAGGGCCACCTCGCCCTTGCCACGAAGGCCCTAGGTGAGGGCATCGCAGCCTCGCCAGCAGCTAGAGAGGATCGTTGGTGACCCTCGCTGGCCCTTAAAAAAATGAAAACAAAAACAAAAAAATTTAAATTTTTTTTTAAAAAGTCCACATAAGACATTTGGCTGGAAGTGGCATTTAAGTGAGCAAACTCCAATGTTGCACTTAAATAAGTGAAAATATAAAGTTTTGGCACTCAAGTGAGCACCATACAAAAGTTTTGACAGTTGTAATTTTCTTCTCCCTAATCTATCTGTGGATTGAAATTACTCGATCATTTGCTTGCTCGCCTGACTGTTCTCTAAGTATATGTTACATTAACTAACATTCGATGTGGATCATTGCATCATTCAATTTGCATGAGATATCTAGGTTTATATGGTATACTCAACTAAGGACCTATTTGGTAATGTTTCCATTTCTCACAATTTCTATTTTTTTTGCTCCCCGAAAAAAAAAAAAGAACAGAAATCAGTTTGATAACGTCAATTAAAATTTATATTCCTAGGAATAGAAAAGTGGCTAAGAAAAGATTTGGAACAACAATAAGAAGTAGAAAAAATTAGTTTTTTTGTTCCCGAGAACAATTTCTAAAAATTAAGTATTTTATATTTTATTTTCTTCTTTTCTTCTTCTTTATTGACTGCCACCCCCCTTTGCCGCCTATCGTCGGCTCCAATCATTGTTGATTGTTGACCGCCGACTGTTGACCACCGATCGTTGCCATTAGCCATCGACCCCCACCGTTGATTATCGCTGAGGAGGTCACTTGGCAAGTGGCAGCAGTAGGCGGCCGTTGGCGATAGTGGCAGCTGTAGGCAATAGGGAAGACTAAGAAAAAAAATTAAAAGAAATTCTACTTTACAAAAAAAAATTGTGAATCGTACCAAACGCTTCCCTAAGAAAATATTACATATGTTTCATATTCTAGTATGGCAAATAGAAAGGCGGTGAGAATGCAACACGTGTCAATATGGGTCCCACTTCATCAAGCCATACATTTGATGTCTATCCTTCAAACTTTTGCATCCTCTCTCCTCATTAATTGTTGGCCTTCTCCCTCCATTCGTGTCACGCCTCGAATCTCAAGCGCGCGCACATATTTTGGCAGTCGACTAAAATTGCGACGTTCCTAGGATGCGTCGCTGATCCATTTGTTTTATGCACATGCGAAAGCAAACTAATAAATCCCATACAACAATCAAACACAGAGATAGTAAAAACACATGCCGATGCTTTTATATACCAACTATTATTTATATACACTAGGTCAACCCTACAAGCATATACACATAAGTCTAGTTAAAAAAGAACTACCGAGCCACCTAAGCTCCTGGCCCTGCCGTCTCGGGCTCCAGATCCTCTACGACACCATCTGGGATGCTGATGTCCAAAGGATCAACTACCTCTGCACCGGGCCCTTCAGCCTCGGGCCTCGAGTTCGCCATGATATCATCCAGTATATCGATGTCCATGGGGCCAAGTACCTCCTCATCCTTGGGTTCGACAATAGGTCCATCAAAACCCTCTAAGGGACCCTCCCGAACCCAGTTGGGCATATTAAGAAACCACACTTTGAAGCAATGAGGTACCAAGTGAGGTAGACCCTCATCCACCCAAATAGTGGTTACCACAAGCTCATGGGTCCAGGTGGTCCCATGGATGGGGAGAAGGGTAGACTCGGTCTCCACCTCCCGTGGACACCCAAAACGGACGTGACAAACCTCCATCTAAGGATCTAAAAAGGGTTAACCACAACAGGGTGAGATAAATCTCAGCGATTCTACACCCTAAACCCCAATTAGGACAAAAATTCACTCAAAGGTTGCCTAAACATGCGTCACACACACACTTACCTCGCCTCAGCACCTTCCTGCACATTAGCTCATCACATATGCATTTATAAATGCAGCAAGCATAATCAATAACTAGAACACCTCATTTTCATATATCAATCAATCATATAGGTTCCAATTAAAAGGTAAAATTGTTATGACATGTCCCATTCCATGCCACACAATTTTGAACCATAATCAGGCGTGGCTATCTTAATCACTCAAGCGTGACCTAGTTATTTACGACACATCGGCCACAACCAACTCAATAGTCGGCGGTCATTCGGCATAACCAGGCATCGTCATGCTTCATCGGGCACGGCAACGTTTACATCTATACGACATTCCATAAAGGAGCATCGGCCTAGCCTCCACTGCGATCGGCATCCGTTATCAAGGGCATTTGAACTTAATCAAGCATTGTCCCGCGTGAACGCATCAAGATGGGTTCCGATAATGACTACATGCACATCTATACTCAGCCAAGGATATCGTGCTTTGCACTCAAATGCCTTAATTTGAAATAATGGACTTGGCCAATTTTTTTCGTATTAAAAATTCCCGGTAAAATAATTGTGTGGTTACACATTTAAATTGGTCCATAAAACGTTATACTCTCCCATTTCAAAATTCCACGATTTTATATAGTATATAAAATATTTTTGGCGTCAAAAACTGACACCCGGTATTTTTCTAATTAAATACCATAAAGTCAAATTTTTGCAATAATAATTCACAACGACAATCAAACACTCAGTTGCACATACAAGCAATCAATTTTACACATAGACTCATCCACGACGATCAACGTAAAATTGTAATAAACGGATATCCCGTCATAATTTACGCTAATTATAATTAATTAAATAAATTACAATTAATTAAATAAATAGCAAATTATTTAAACTAAATCACTTAATTAATTGAAATAGGCTAATCGAACTAACCTATTTGAGCTAACTAAACTAATTCAACTAAGCTAACTACAATAATCTAATTAAGCTAACTAACTAACTTAACTAACCACTTAACTAACTAGTGTAGGTAACTAACTAATCCTAACTAATTTAGTTACACTAATCTTAATTAACCTTAAACTAATCCCCCTAAGTGTAATTAACTTCCTAATCCAAGATTAGGGTGTTAACTCACCGGATTAAGAAGGCGATGGGTTCACAGTGATGGCGACATGAAGACGGTGAGATCTCGTGCCTATGGTGTCTCCAATGGAGGCTCGGATGAGGTTGAAAATGACCCTAACAAGTCTCAGCCCAAGCTAAGAGTTCTGTTGAAGGTTGAGGAGGGCTGGTCGTGGCTGGGCGGCGAGCTGGATGAGTAGGGGTGGTGAGCTGGCGACTTGGTCAGGGACTGGCGGTGCTGCTGGTCGACGGTGAGGGCTGCTCGACTGAGGTGGCTCGGCTCGGGGACGGTGGGATGTTGGCTAAGGAGGTAGAATGGTCGGACAAAGCTGGCGTTGGACGCGGGGCTGGACTCGCGAGGTTGGGGCAGCAGCTAGGGCGGTGTAGGCGGCTGGTGGCTGGTTGGTTCTATGTTGCAGTAAGGAAGAAGAAGATGAAGAAGAAGAAGAAGAAGAAGAAGAAGAAGAAGAAGAAGAAGAAGAAGAAGAAGGCTGTGCATGGAGGGGGGAACAAGGGGAGAAGAAAGTCCACCATGGAGCCAATGAGGGAACAAGGCAAATATCCAAGCACTTGAGTGCACAAACCACAAAGTCTTCAGCCCATTTTTGTCAAGGCTCCATCCAATGGCTGTTTTCTCCTCAATTCTTCACAAATCAATCCATTATGAAGGCCAAAAATCCACATAAAAGTGCCCATACGAATTTCCATAAATCCTTTTTGCTAAATTTAGTTTTCCGCAAAAATTGCCGGCTCGACAGGAATTTTCCGAAAGAAAAGATGAGGTCCTAAAAATAAATCATGACACGCTTGAACATTCAATTCCTAAAATCGAATTCAATTTCGTGGTTAAAATCGATCGGATGCGATTTTAGTACAATCTATCCTATCGAGTAGCTTTTAGGGATTTTAATGCGTTTGACTCATGATCGATAATTTTCGATCCACTTTTGTGCTTCTCTGACTCGTAGGCGATGTTTGATTGTCGTAAAAATTTCAAGGTTTCAATTACGGGCACTGAGTATAAAATCGACAGAGAACCGAGTTAGTGCCATTCAACGCGAATTTCATAATCATGCGGAATCACCCGCAATTTAATCACATGATTTCGTCGAATCAACCTCTATCCGATCAAATTTCAATTATAACGGTGTCGTATTGACCCTTGCCAATTATCACGGTCGAGCGATCAATCTTTGATCGAATTCTCAAGTCTGCCGCGTTTATATCCCTTAATGGCGTTCTCTAATAGGTTAGTTAACTCGTGAGTGATCAGCTCAGAGAAAAAGGACCATAGGCGCGTCGACAAAATACCCATTTCATATTATCGAGAGGGGGTCGAAATTCAGGATGTCACAATTCGCGTTAAAACCCCCTTCCCCTCTCTCTCTTTAATTAGAGGATTCTCTCTCTTCTCTCTTCTGCATCTTCTGAGAAAAAGAAGCCCACTCTCTTTTTTGTTTTTTTTTTCAAAATACACACCCTCCCTCTCACTCCTAAGAGCCTTGCCGATTGCCTCTTGAGCTCAAACCTGCCATTTTTGGCACGTCGCCTTGGCCTCTACTGTCACCTTCAGGAGCCACTTTCTCTCCGTTGCTCCCAATAGCCCCCATTGATGGCATCTCGAGTTTAGATCCGATGCCTCTGCCATGTTGCCATCGCCATCACCTCCTCTAGGAACTACTTCCTCTCTCTCTCGCCCCTAAGCGCCCCCATTGATCGCATCTCGAGCTCATGTCCATCTCCACTACGTCGCATCTGCCTCCATTCTCCTTCTTAGTGTCCTTTTTGCCTTGCCTCCCAAGTTTGGAGGCGAAGCGCCGAGGAAAATGTCCAGACCATGCGAAGCACTGGCATGAGGAAAAATCGAAGTCTTCTCGCTACAAACGCCCCCCCCCCCTCCCGAGTGGCATCTCTCTCCCCTTCTCTACTTCTCTATATATAACACCCTTTTATTGTGACCCGCTACAATCCTGGGGAAAAAGCTTTTTGGGTTTGACAGGAAGGAAAATGTTGAGTGTGGGGTTTATCGACCGAGCGTGAGCCTTGCGGAGGCATACATGATGTGAAGGCTTTACAAGGAGAAGATGAAGAAGAAGATGGTCGAGGTGTTGGGCGATCACGAGGAGAAGAGGACAACGAGTGGAGGAGGGGGTAGTTGTTTCTCTTTGTCTCGAGTGTTTGGGAAGGACCATGTCCATCCTTTCTTTGCAGAAGCATCGCATGTTGCTCCCTTGGAGTAGCTCCTCGCCATGAATGATATTTGGCTTTAGCTAGACTTTTTCTTCTTTTCTTTCTTTATGCATGTACAAATATACATAGCTAAATCTTGTCCTGAGAATTTGTGATGATTTTCCCTTTTTTTGTAACTTCCTTTGCTCTTGTCGAGAACAAGACCCTCGCTCATGCAAGTTCATGTCAATGGACATAAAGGGTGTTCATTACTTCAATTTTACTTCTTAAGCGGCTTCCAAGTGCATTTCTTTTATGTCCCGATGAGTTTTCACTTACTTTTCTCTTTAATATGATGATTAGATCCTTAACTCTCAGTTGGTTAGAGTTGGATCCGTGGCACAATGTAGTTCTACAACACCACCATACTTGCTCATTCATTAGAATTTCCTTTCTTCGCAGTTGCTTCTTTAAATCTTTCATGTCTGTCTACAGTCTTGTGTTTACATGACCGTAATTTTTTTAACGCAGTTGTGACCCATTGGAAATGAGGTAAAAAAAAATCTTAAAGAACGCCAAATCCATAGTAGGACTCGCAACATCCAATTTGCTAAAAAGAAAAACTTTTCTCAATTTACAAATCAAGTAATGGTCATGGTACTATGCAAAACCACTCTTCGTGCACATGTAACATTTTTGGTTTATCAGAAGTCTTTCGTTTTGTCTTTCATTTTCAGTGATATTGTTTCTAGCTTGTATGTAGTTTTCACTCAATTGCAAATATTGTGTTGTTGGCTTAAGTTTTTACTCGTTCATTACAGCAAATACAAATGAAAGTTCCCAAGTCCATGTGTTTCTAATTCATCTAGACTTCATCTCATCTCCTCTAGGAAGAGAATGAAAACATGGGAAGGAGAATGCTCAACTCAATCATGTGGTAACCCCAAAATGCCACCACGAAGGCAGATATGAGCTCGAGATGCAACCAATGGGGGCACTTAAGGGTGAGAGAGAGAGAGAGAGAGAGAGAGAGAGAGAGAGAGAGAGAGAGAGAGAGAGAGAGAGAGAGAGAGAGAGAGAGAGAGAGAGGAAGTGGTTCCTAGAGGTGGTGGTGGAGGAGGTGTTGGATATGAGCTTGAAATGCCATTGGCGGGGGCTATTGGGAACGACGGCGAAGAGAAAGTGGCTCCTAAAGGCAATAGCGAAGGTGTAGGCGACATGCTAGAGATGGCGATTCTAAGCTCGAGAGGCAACCATCAAAGCTCTTAGGAGCAAGAGGGAGGGAGCATACATAGAAAGAAAAGAGAGCGGACTTCTTTTTCTCGGGAGATGCAAAAGAGAGAGGAGAGAGAGTGTCCTCTAATTGAAGAGAGAGAGAGGGGAGGGGGATTTTAACGCGAATGGAGGGAGGAGACCAACGGTTAATAAGGAGAGAGGATGCAAAAGTTTGAAGGATGGACGTCAGATGTATGGCCTAATGGAGTGGGACCCATACTGACATGTGTCACATTCTCCTTGCCTTCCTATTTGTCACGTTGGAAAATGATATCTACGCAATATTTTCTCATGTAGTACTATTTTTTTTTCCATTTCGAAAATATAAATTTTGTATAGTTATCAAACACGCTCTTTTATTAAGAAATTGTTCAGGAAATAAAATTAGAAAAAAGACTATTTCTAAAAAGAAATTGTTTCATGAAACAGAAGTTTTACCAAACTGATCCTAAATTTCTCCTTAACTATATATGATTTTTTATTTCATCGTCCACTTCTTTTCCTAAAGACACGTGTAAGATTTTAAGGGAAACCAACCTTGTGTTGAGAATTTTTATGCGAAGGCACTTAAATTTAAATCCTAGATCTCTCCATATTGGCCACCACCAATTAACAAATCTGAACTGAGTCATAGACTCACAACCATGTGTCAATACCATATTTCATATATACATATTTATTTATTTCGATGTAGTCGACGGCAGAGGCAGACGACGGCTAGACAGCGGCCAGGGGGCTTTGACGGTGGCCTGGGTAGCTCGGGGGATGGCGAAGTGGTGAGGGGCAAGCGAGACGACGAGCAGGAGGCGCGGGCTGGGAGGGTGATGTGTGACGGGCTCAGGCGATGCGAGCGGCGGCTTCGGTGGCTCGGCGGGCATGTGACGAGCTAAGGGGAGGGGCTGCTGGTTTTTCTCTGGTTTCTCTAAGCTTTCTCAAGCCACAACAATGGATAAAATGGCCCCTTGAAGAAGAAGAAGAAGAAGAAGAAGAAGAAGAAGAAGAAGAAGAAGAAGAAGAAGAAGAAGAAGAAGAAGAAGACAACTGTAGATAAAGGAGGTCCCATAAGCCTCCAAAGTCTTCTATTCTATCCCTTTATGCTCATTGGAAAGGCCCCACCAGTTCGGTTGTCATCCAAGACCAAAATGCAGCCCTCAATCTTCCCTTAGAAGCTTCATTTGATGTCTCAAATGTTGCACACCAAGGGACCTACGAATTTTGAACCATTTCCCCCAAATTGAATCAATTCCTCTCCAATTGGATCCAATTTGATGTCCATAAATCCCACCAAGGTGCCATCATCCCAATCAACATTCTTACCCACCAATTTATCCAATTGGAATCCCAAAAATGCAATAAAAAACGGTCCTATGATTTTCCCGATCAAAAGCGGTCCTACTTTGAATTTTTGCCGAAAATCCTGGTTTGCAGAAAAATCTTTGGAGGATGAGTCGACGTTTCTAAAATGAATCGTGACATGACAAAACTTTCAATTTCTAAAATTGGATTCAAATTCGTGGTTAATTTCAATCTAGCGAGATTTTAGCGTGACCTAACCTACTGGGTAGCTTTTAGGAATTTTTAGTGCAATTGACCCGTGGTCGATTATTTTCGAGCCACAATGTAAATGTTCGACACATTAGCAACTCTCGGTTGTCGTGAAAATCTCAAGATTTCAAATACGGGCACAGGGTACCAAAACGACAGAAAAATCGGTCTAGTGCTGATCGACAAGAATTTTACAATTAGGTGGGATCACCCACACTAAATCACATGGCTCAATCAGATCGACCTATCTTCGATCTCTAATCGATTTTTAACTGTGCCGTAATGACCCTTGCAAACTAGCACGGTCGAGCAATCGATTTCTGGTCAAATTCTCAAATCTATTGCGTTAAAATCTTTTAACGGCTTCCCTTGATAGACTAGTTATCTCGTGAGTGATCAGCTAAGAGAATAGAACTATAGGCACGTCAATGAAAAGCCCGATTCATTTAATTGAAAATAGAACTGGAAATTCAGGATGTCACAGTTCAGGGAGGTGATAAAGGAGGAATTGAGTTGAGCAGGACAAACTCGGCTGATTTCTTGCTAGTGCCAAGGAAGGTGGTGGACTTCAAGGGGAGGAAGCGGAGGATGGTGGACTCGGCCAAGAGGTGCGATGTGATCTTGCAGGGGATGATAGACGAGCTTAGGTTGAGAACAAAGAGAAGCGATGGTAGCCGAGAGGTGGAGAGCAAGACGATGATCGATTCTATGCTGTCGAAGGGCTACTCGGACATCATCAAAGGCCATATCCTGGTACGTGTATAACACATGTTCCATTGACTTCACTTACGCATAAACAGTGCTATGTTTCTTGATTCTTTACGACTGGGGATCTGTGATTCTTTACGCATACACAGGCAAGCAAAATTTTGGTTTATCATGGGTGTACCCTGAAATGGACAAAAAATTGACTCCTTCCAAAGCAAAGATTGTTCTTAAACCCTTGCGCTTGAAAGATTTTTAAGAGTCAAAGTATACATATGCATATATGAATCAGGATCGTTGGTAATGACTTGTTTTCTCTGGGTACCACAAATCCAACGATCTATGTTAATTTAAATATATTTTACTTTGCTCCAAAGAGTTTGAAACCGGTTTCACAAAGTACCAAGGAATTGCCTCCTTTTGTATTATATATTCTGCTAAAGGTCTTATTTATCTTTTCTATTTCAAGTAATAGGGTCTTGTTTCTTAGCCATTATTATATGACTCAAATTGATTCGAACCCAATGCTAATGCTATATCATGTGGATCTCATGTGAAATCTATCTCATCCAACAGTACATGTGAGTTGGGCTCACATCTAACGGCTCATGTGTAACGGGATTATGCTTGAATTTTTTCTTTCTTGAATGTTAGCCGCTATGTAGATTGTTGTTCATTAAAATGATGGAGGAAAAAGGTCATAAAGAAAGAGCTCGTATAAGGTAGTCAATTACACAAGTCCATGGATCTTTGGTCATGTGTGCAGTGAATGGCTTAAGTAGAATTTTCATGTTCTTTTCCTTAGAACTTTCGCATGTTATCCAACTTTGATGGATTCAAGCTGTTCGAATGATAGAAAAGCATGTCGTTTAAAATAGTGAAAAGTACAAAAAAGTCATAAACTTATTGCATTTGTACCAATTGAGTTTTGAATTGACCAATGTAATCCTAAACATTTTTGTATTGGTACCAATTCAGTCAATTCGGCAATTAGATAGGAAATTACTGACATGGATGCTGGCCGTCTTACGTGACATGACTAGTGCTGACGTTGACATTTTTCAATAATTTTTTTTATATTTTTCTTGATATTAAATTATTTTTTCTTTTTTTTTTCCTTTTTTTTTCTCTCTCCTTTGCCCTTTGGCTTGTACTAGCCATGGCTGGCGATCGACCATAGTCGAGGGCCGACAAGTGCATCATTGGATCTGGCGAGGGTCGCAATGTCCTCGCCAGCCCTCAGCTATGGTTGGGATCGGCCATAGTGCAAAGGAGAAAGAATAGGAAAAAAAAAGTAAAGAAAAATCAGAAAAATTAGAAAAATTAGAAAAAAATTAAAAAAAAATTAAAAAATCTAACAAATATTAAAAATTATTTAAAAATGTCAACATTAGCGCTGATTGTGTTACGTAAGATGACTAGCATCACATAAGTGCTTTCCAGTTTAAATTAGCGAAATTTAATGGAAAAATATTTAGGGTTAAATTGATTTAATTAAAAAATTTGTGACTAAATTGATATTAGTATAATAAATTTAAAACTTTTCTTAGTACTTTTCTCGTCTGAATTAATTTGATACCATCAACAAGCCGTCGTGGAAAATTTGACAATGTGAAACATCACACCGATCAGAGGCAAACTTTTGTTCAATGGTGGCGTGTCCATGGAGGCAAGATACTTTCTCACGCCGTACTCTGGCAGAGACTGACATTCGCTCGAACTGTTCGAATGGGGATTGATAGACCTAATTAGAAAATCCATGCAAGTTTAATGATTCGACCAGGGAAACTCATGAAGGACAGATAGGAGCTATTTGGAACACTTCCATGTCTACATGATGCATAAAATAGGTAAAGTTTGCACTTTACATGAACAAGACTATAATAGCGGCCGATTATTGAGTATTACTTAAACTGAATCTATTCCTTTTACATTTGCCAATTTACATCTGAACATGGTTGTTCTTCAATTTCGAAAGCAAGTTTCATCTATTTTTGAAAGAATTGAGCATATACTTATTTAATTTCTGACGCACAATTTGTGGCGGACATTGCTAGGGTGGGCACATACATATGCGGTAACAATATAATAGGCCATGTCCCTTCTACTCAACCACTCGGACGTTTATGTAACACTGACATGGACACGCAATACAATAATGTATAACACATCGACACGTCATTTCTAAAAAAATAAAGAATTTCGACACATTATATATTAAATATATTTTAAATATAAATGTACAAATAAATAAATAAATAAATAATAAGAGCCTAGAATTCATTTACACTAAACTATTAATCAAATATTTGTTAATATCATTCATTGTTTTAATTTAATAAATTCAATTACATTCATAAAACTTGAGGGGAAAAAAACAAACAATCCACATTTCACTATTAAATTTAAGGATATGTGCACTACAATTAAAACTTATCACGAAAGTACAATTTAGTCTTAAAACTTATGAAATTTGTGTAATCGAGTCACTGTCAATTTATTTAACGAAAAATATTGAAGTCGTATTTTTAATTGCATTTTTTGTTACTTTTTTCATAGTAGAAAACCTTTAAAAAAGCTAAAATAGTTCTAAAAAAACAAAATTGAAAAAAAGAGGTACGGTCATGGCTCGGCACACCACTGCCACTAGTGTTATCGTTGTCAGCAGCATGCCCAACCACCGTCGAAGGGGCCTGGCGAGGTCACCAACCTTAGGTAGTGGAGTGGGGCCGACCCAAGCGAGGCTCGCCTAAATCTAGGTGATGCCTCAGCTGGGGCCAACGAGGCTTACCTAGATCTGGACGATGCTGACCTTTGCCTGTGGCCGATGAGCCTCCCCAACCCTAGGCAAGGCCTTGCTGCCCCAAGCAAGCACCAACGACCCTCTCAAGGCCCAACTGAGAGCACAACATTGGTGAGCCTTGCCTGGCCCCCAACCAAGGCATCACCTAAATTTGGGTGAGCCTCGCCAGGCTTTGCCTGGCTGACAATGGGCTTGCCCCAAGCTGGCAAGGACTGCAACCCTCCACCATCTAGGGTTGACAAGGTTGCCGACCCCGTCGATGGTGGCAACAGTAGCAGTAGGGGCGCCCAGGCACCATCCCTACCTCTTATATATATATTTACATTTTGATTATTCAAGTATTGAAATTTTTTAAAATTTTCCCTATGCATGTCAAAATTACGTGTCGGAATTTTGAACTCGCATGTCAGAGTGTGTTGGGGAGAGTTAACCATGTGTCAGATTTTCCGACATTTGTTAACTACGTGTTGAAGTGTGTTAGGAAGTCAAACAAGACATGAAGGCTCTTGGAGAGTATTGGTGCTTGTTAGTCAAACGTCATGAAAAAAGCTCAAGTAGAAATAAACGATGTTGTGGGCCAAGACCGTCTAGTTGACAAAGCCAACATCCACAAGCTGCCTTGCCTTCAAATCATTAGCAATGAGGCACTCCGATTGTTTTTGTCGATGCCACTCCTAGTGGCTCATGAGTACACTAAGGATTGCACAATCGGCGAGTTCGATGTGCCCCGAGGCACCATGATCCTAGTTAATGTGTGGGCAATTCAGAGAGATAAAAAAATGTGGTATGATCCCACAAGTTTTAAATTGCAGAGGTACAAGGGATTGGAAGGTGATCATGCATACTGGTTGTTGCCATTTGGGATGGGGAGGAGGAGTTGTCCTAGTGCTGGACTTGCCAATAGAGTGGTGAGCTTGCGGTGCTTATTCAATGCTTGGAGTGGAAATGAGTCAACGAAGAGCCGGGACTCACAATGCCCAAGAGAGAGCCATTGGAGGCTGTGTAAAGTGCGTGAATGCATGATAGCTAATGTTCTAGCGCAGCTTTGAGAAGGTCTTCCTCTAGTGAATTTACTTTGGTCATGTATCTCCAATGTTTTTGAATGATCAAATAGACTAAAAATAGGAGTGACTATGTAGCTTTAGGCCAGTGCAGCTTTAGGAATGGTCGTGAGCATCAGTAGCATCCTGAGGAGGCCAATGCAGCTTTAGGCCTCTCTCTTAGGAGAAAAATGCTGGTTTATATAGATACTAGCAACATTGTTCATGCCTCTCTCCCTATTTCGGGCATTTGTTGTTGCACCGGTAACTGATATAGTTGGCCTGGCATATTGAGTTACCATGGTTTGTTGAAATCCATTCCAAAAAGAGAGTTTGATGGAATTCGCAGATAGACAAGGGATGTCCAAAACATTGCAAAATGAAGGGTTTAAATATGACATGAAAAATTTAAGTAGTGTACAACTTAGCATCCCTAAATAATTAATGGACTAAGTTTAATCTCCCAAAAGATTATAATATGGAGATTCTTCTAATATGATAACTCGAATGAATTTAATTTACATTACTCAAAGTCATGTGATAAGTATACTCACTCGCATCCGTTGGTTAAAAAATTTGGGTGTTTAGTGGTTGGCCCATAGATTGAGCTCCGAATCCTTTTTACACCGGATTTGAAATTTAGTTAATTTTATGTATGAATAATATCCCTAAATTGTAATATATCGGTCAAGGCCCCTGAAAGAGCGAAATATCGTTTACCATCTGGGCCCTGTGGCGTGACATGAACAACGAAGCGTCTCACGATGGGACCGCAAAAAGCACTCCCACTTCCACCGACGCTGCAGCTTCTACATGAAGCAGGCTAACCCCGTCTTTGGGAGGTTCCAGCTATAATACTGACAGATCCGGTGATGGCGATCCGGGACGGGCAGGTGCGGAGGGAGTGATCGGAGACTCTTGTCGCGATGGGTCTTCGAGTTTAGCAAGTGATAGGGACTACAACTGTGTTTTGGCATTTCAGCGTCGTCCCAACGCTGTACCATGAGCTAAGGGATGGGATTATACATCTGAAGCTCGTCATTGCATCTCAGTTAACACCGCAATCGAGCCTATTGGAGTCGATCGAAGGGAAATACTGCGATGATTTATTGAATTTTCTTCGAACACGCTTCCCCGGATGCAAATTCAGGTGGCGGGGTGTCCTCTGTCTCTTCTATCTTGTTCCTCGAATGACTAGTCTACCGACTCCGTACTGTCCTATGGACCAATCACTACTCGATCTTTATTTACTTCCTTAGAAAAAGGAAGGGATGGAGGAAAATGTCGCCCGTAAGACATAATGTTTTGTTTTGTATTAGTTGGTGCTGATTGGAACCCTAAATGTAAGAAAGTGTAAAAGATAATCGGGGACAATGTCTGTCACTTTCTCATTAGAATTCTGTATGTACAATCAAGAGTATATAAGACAATACATGTGTAATGTACAAGGTAACTAAATCACGTACATTCTAGATTTTATACAAAATACACTTTAATTGATCTGATGTATATTTATTGTAATCCAAAGATATCCGAGAATATCTTGCGTATCTTCCAACACTCCCCCTCAAGCTGGTGGCTTGTAGATATCCAAGACTCCGAGCTTGCTTAAGAGATACGCATGCTGACTTTGACATAGAGGCTTTGTGAACACATCTGCAGGTTGTTCTTCTGTTCCAATCCCTCTTGTCTCGATTATACCTTCCTGTATTTTCTCTCGAGTAAAATGACAGTCCACTTCTATGTGCTTCGTTCTTTCATGCACTATGGGATTTGATGCTAGTTTAAGAGCTGCATCATTGTCACAAAACAATCTGGTTGGTCCCTGAATCTTAACTCCAAGATCCCGAAGTAATCCTCGTAGCCATACTATCTCACATGTTGTTTTTGCCATAGCTCGGTATTCTGATTCTGCCGAGGATAAAGAAATCGTTGGCTGTTTCTTGGTTTTCCATGAAAGCAAGGAATCTCCCATCTTAATGCAAAAGCCAGTAATGGATCTTCTGCTCATCGGACAAGTAGCATAATCTGCATCACAATAAGCTGTCATCTTCATATCACATTTACTGGAAAGAAGGATCCCAAGTCCAGGACATTTCTTCAAGTACTTCACAACTTTTAATGCAGCATTCATGTGAGACTGCTTTGGTTTGTGCATGAACTGACTGAGTGTCTGTATGGCATAACTAATGTCTGGCCTGGTCATAGTCAAATATATGAGTTTCCCGACAAGTTTTTGATAACTCAATGGATCTTCAAGTACTGGATCAGCTTGTTGAGACACTTCAGCATCATAATCTGATGTAGTTAGTTTAACATTTTGCTCGATTGGAATCACAGCTGGCCTACATCCTGCCAAACCCGCTTCTGATATAATTTCCAATGCAAATTTTCTCTGGCTGAGAGATATTCCTTGATCTGATCGTGCAATCTCTATTCCAAGGAAATATTTGGGTGCACCCAAATCTTTTATATGAAAAGCAGAATGCAGATATCTTTTGAAAGCTTGAATAGCCATTTCATCGTTTCCCATAATTAGTATGTCATCTACATATATCATTAAGTATATAGATGACGTACCTTTAGTCCGAGTGAAAACAGCATAGTCAAATCTGGATTGTTGGAAACCTGCAGCTGCCAAGGATTCAGCAAATTTGGCATACCATTGGCGGGAAGCTTGCTTAAGTCCATACCGGGATTTGCGGAGACGACATACTCTATTCTCCCCCTGTCTCCGTAAGCCTTGTGGAATGTCCATCTAAATTTCTTCTTCTAAATCTCCATGGAGGAAGGCATTGTGGACATCCATCTGGTGCAAGGGCCAGTTCTGGAAGGTTGCTACTGAGAGAAAAGAGCGTACGGTAACATCTTTAGCCACAGGAGAGAAGGTTTCATGATAATCAAATCCTTCCTTTTGGGTGAATCCTTTGGCCACTAATCGAGCCTTGTACCTTTCGACAGACCCATCGGCCCGATATTTGATCTTGTAGACCCATTTGCACCCAATGGCCTTCCGATCTGGAGGTAAGTGGACAAGTTCTCATGTGTGATTATCCATTAAAGCCCGCAATTCTGCTGTCATAGCTTGCTGCCACTTGGGATCAGTGCGCGCCTCATCATAATGGGATGGTTCCCGCTCCTCAGAAATGCGAGAAATGCAACAACGATGTCCCATGGACAGTCGATCAAATGAAACGTAAGATGAGACTGGAAAAAGAATACCTGGCGAGTTTCTGACGCCACATACATAATCTTTCGTCCAAGTTGGTGGACGTGGGACTCGCCGAGAACGCCTTGGAGGGACATCCGTAATAGGCGATGATGGGCCCGATCCACTATCAACAGGAGGCGACAAGGAAGCCGTACCAGGATCATATGAAGTAGAGTCAAGCACAACTTCATTATCAGAGATATGTTGGCTGGATGCCAAGGAAGGTGTCAATGTCATGGTGGATGCAGAATAATCCCTTGTATCTATGGATGCAGGAAAGAAGACATAGTCTGGACCATGGGTAGTCTCTTCAATAGAAGAGGAAGATTTATAGACGTGGTCATCTGAGTTGTGCTCCTGTAGAGCAAAAGGAAAAATATCTTCCTGGAACGAAACATCTCGACTAACAAAGAATTCCCCTGTAGAAAAATCATAAACCCTGTATCCCTTTTGTAATGTGGGATATCCCATGAAGATACAACGGCGAGCACGAGGACTGAGCTTGTCTCGGTGCCCCACTATAGTGGCATAACATTGACAGCCAAAAATCTTCAAATGGCTCATAGTTGGTTTGCGCCCAAAAAGTAATTCAAAAGGACTTCGCCCGTCAAGAATCTTGGTCGGCATTCTATTAATTAGATATGCTGCAGTCAGAACACAATCTCCCCAGAAATTGTCAGGGATGGAAGCTTGAAATTTCAGTGCGCGAGCAACATCCAATAAGTGACGGTGTTTCCGTTCGACTACTCCGTTCTATTGTGGAGTATATGTGCAGGAACTCTCATGCAAAATTCCTTTGGATGAAAATAAACTAGAACATTCATGATTAAAGAATTCCCTCCCATTGTCCGTTCGTATTCGTCGGATTGTCTTGCCAAATTGAGTGTTCGATAAAGAAAGAAAATCCCGTAAATGAGATATGACTTGTCCCTTAGAGTGCATGAGAAATAGCCATGTGGCTCTGGAATGGTCATCCACAATGGTTAAGAAAAAACGGGACCCATCATGATTTTGGGTATGGTATGGACCCCAAACATCAACATGCAACAAGGAAAACGAATCATCTGCACGAGTTGAGCTCAAAGGAAAAGGAACACGAGACTGTTTGGCAAGGGGACAAATATGACATTGAGAGCAAGGAAATAAAGAACTATGTCCCATTCTAGAATGCAAAAGGAATTGTTTATCATTGGTAGTCAAATTACACAATGATTGTTTATTACAATGAAATTGATCAAGATTTGCCGAATTCTTCCAAAAATATAGTCCTTCAGACAGATTACCCCAGCCCATCAGTGTCCCAGTCGAAAGGGCCTGAAAGAGACAACTATCAGCAATAAAGGAAACCTTACAAGAATTTTCCTCACAGGCTCTAGACACGGAAATGAGGTTAAATTGAAACTCAGGGACATATAGAACATTTGTGAGAGTGAGTTGAGAGCTAAGCTTAACTGTTCCGGTAATAGTCACATGAGCAACATTGCCATTTGGCAATTGTACAATAATAGGGCTATCCAGTGCTTTATGAACAAAAGTAAATAGCTTCTTATCACAGGCAATATGATCACTAGCTCCAGAATCGATAATCCAAGTATTCCTTGATATGCTATTTATTAAGCAATGAGAAATACCTGTAAAGTTGCTCCCCCTTTTTGAAATATCCAATTTTTGCAGTGCTTGCATTAATTGTTGATATTCAGCATGTGTGATGGACTGTTCAATTGAGCCCATGGGCTGATAGGCCGTTGCTGCTGAGACTTCCTTCTTTTTTTCTCCGGGCCGGCCATGCAGTTTCCAACAACTGTCAATGGAATGATGAGGCCGTTTGCAATAATCGCAAAATAGCTTGCCCTTAGCTTTTAAATTTGAGCCATAGCCCGGCCCATAGTTCGGTCCATAATTCGGCCCTTTGTTTGGCCCAGAATTCCGCGAAAAAAGAGGGCCGTTGGATCGATTTGATACGGAGCCATCCACGCCGTCCAGATCATCCGCATAACGCGAGCCTTTGGAGCCGTCCGATCGTTGCGCGCGATCTGGGCCGTCCATTACGGAGCCTTTAAAGAGGCTTTGTTCGGCGAACCCTAGCGACGGGTTCCGCCTATTTTCTAGGGTTTTCGCCCCTCGCTCTCCTCTCTCGATTCTGGCCGTGAGAGCCAAACCCTCTGTCGCCGTTGCTTTGTTCTCCGTTGTTGCGAATCTCTGACTCTCCTCTTGCACAGCGAGTTGGAAAATTCGTCCAATCGACGGAGGAGGCTCCATGGCCAGAATCTGTGACCTGAATGCAAGGTAAGATTCGTTTAGTATCAACAAGAAACGAGTCGCCTTCTCGCGATCTTTGATTCGTTTGTATTGTTGAATCGTTTCTTCGGATCCGATGAGATTTTCTTCGGCGGCTTCAAGCTCATTCCAGAGAGCTGATAGCCTGTTGAAGCAGACCGTCACGGTCGAGTTTCCTTGCTTCAGTTCGGAAAGAGCTTGATGTAGCGAGAAAATCCTCGCTCGATCTAATTTCCCGTACATCTCGTTTATATTGTCCCAAAATGATTTTGAGTCCTCTGTTGGAGGCAAACCGGCGGCGATTTCTGGGCTGATGCAATTTCCGATCCACGTTCGAACAAGTCGATTGCATTTTTTCCATTGTCGCCCTAATTTTTCGTCGGTCGGAACCGGTATTGTTCCGTCGACGAACCCTTCTTTGTCTTTTGTGATAAGGGCTCGGCGGAATTCCCGTGCCCAACTCGAATAATTCTCGGATCCTGTGAGATGGTTGCTGATGAGCTTCAACTCGGGTCCGTCGGCTGTGGAAACATAGAGCGCGTCGCCGGGTTCGAGCTTACCCATGGCGGCCGCGAAAGGGAAAGGAAAACCTGTTGGAAATCCCGTCGGAAAACCTGAATTGTTTGATGTCTGTCCCGAATTGAAGGAATCGCCCGTCTGCTCTTGGTCGGTGGTTGAATTTGCCCCAATGTTGGTCGGTAGACCACCATCGACCTGCACGCTCTGGTAGCCCGGCTGTGATGAATCTGGGATATGTCCAGACATCCATGGGTATGGCATCCATTGATATGGGTACCCTGAAAAGTTGAACCCTGGATTGAACTGAGCCGGAAGTTGCCAGGGCGTGTGATGAGCTTGAGCTTGAGTTTGCTCTGGGATGGACTGATGCTCAGCCAATGGAACAACGACAGTCGACTCTGGATTTGAGGTAATAACGGGCTGATTTTCAAAGGTTGAGGTAGGTATTTGTGGATTTGCCATGATGAATAGGTTGATGAAATTGAAATGGTTCTGTTTTGTTGCAGGTAATAACAGGTTGATAATAGGACCAAAAAGAATCGAATTCCTACCGGAGGCTGCTTTGTTTTGCAAGGATTGCAACAGCAGAAGCAGAAGAAGAACGGAGGCAATTCGATGAAGCTTGCGGAAGCAATACCAAGATCAGAGATCGCTCTGATACCATGTAAGAAAGTGTAAAAGATAATTGGGGACAATGTCTGTCACTTTCTCATTAGAATTCTGTACGTACAATCAAGAGTATATAAGACAATACATGTGTAATGTACAAGGTAACTAAATCACGTACATTCTAGATTTTATACAAAATACACTTTAATTGATATGCTGTATATTTATTGTAATCCAAAGATATCCGAGAATATCTTGCGTATCTTCCAACACTAAAATAAATTTGACAAACAGGTGATTATAAATTAAAGAAAGGTTTGGCTTTGTTTAATTTACGGTTCTAGCTCGGCCACGAAGTCTTCAGCTCTTCATAAAGCAAGGTTTTCAAAATATTTATCAACTTGTGAGTGCGTGAATAATGTGTGCCATCTCCTTAGAGCAAGGTTGAAAAAGATTTTTCTAATTTGATCTAAACGATAGAATAAACAAATAAATTGCTTGAGAAATAAAGTGCAAGAGCCAGAAATTAAAGGATCAACAGAAGAATCAAAGGAAATTTGGACGAAGAACACAAAACCAAAGAATATTTGAATGAGTGAATCTCATCACAAATTTTTATTTATTTATTTCAGAACAAGTTATTAATCTCACAATGAATTAAAGACAGTCACTTAGTCATTTCTCTAGACTCAAAAAAGCATAAGCAGTCCAATGGAAGAAAGGACACTCGAAATCCAAGTTGAAAGCATATTTATTTCTCACTCAAGACCGTTTCAAAATGATAATCATGCATTTTCTCGAGGTAAACTCCATATCCACAACATAGCTATAGCGTCCTCTTGTATTTAGCCCGTCTCGCCTGTGGGACATGGACATCGCCTTAATAAAATGGGAGAAGTCTAGTCGATTGTCAATTTGTGCGGTCGACTTTAACAATACTTTTGAAAATAAAATTAGCAGGTTAAAGAAAGCGTAAGCTCGAGCGATTCATCACAGAGATTTCCTTTGGACGACTCCACGTCATTTTGTCTTGACAGAAAATAATTATGTATACGGATTTGTTTGCGGACCGTGCTGCTCTCAATGAATTGTTAGTTGTCCTCATTATATTTTACTTTATCGTAAAAGGAGAACCCATCAACATTCCGGTCGATTCCTCCAAGATAGGACTCATTCCCTCTCTCTTTTATCACATAAACAAGGTCAACTTGAGAGAGAGAGAGAGAGAGAGAGAGAGAGCTGCCAGCATTGACCAGATCTACAGCTCTTCTCAACCAAAACCCAAATTAATTTTATCTTTACCTTCTATGATCATGCACGTGCCCTTGAGCAGATGGATACAATTTGACCGCAGCCCTAAAAAGCATAGTTTCTACCTTATCATTGAGCGAGTTCACGTATAGTATGGACAAGTTGCAGAAACTTGCCCACATATGAGCCGACTAGGTTGGATAATTTATTAAACTCGTGTAACGGGTATGATGGATCGGATCCATATGAACTCGAATCCAGGAATTAGATATAAATTCGCTAGGGATGAATCGCTTTTGGAGGACAATATAAGAGCATCGAACCCGCTTTCGCTTGCGAGATCTGTGTAACCGGCCGACAAATGAACGGGGGACAGAATCTCTGGTTATTCTCAAGAACGCAAGCTGTGACTGAACCTCGTCCAAAAATATAAGTTGACCTTCGCTAAGTTCTCGTTGGACTCCATATCTTTAAGCAACGAGACCATGCCAAGCCAACGCTGCAGATTTAAGTACTTTCAGAAGCATTTGAATCAATTCCACTTCACTCTGCACCGAAATCTAACCGTCATTCTCCTGCCTCAGGAGCATTTCCACCACTTGGCTCATGGTAGGTCTGGCGTCTTTATCTTCCTCCACGCACCTGAGCGCGACCTCGATCAAGACCTCCATCTTCTTCGGGTCGTAGTCACCCCTGAGCGCCGGATCCACCATCTCTTCCATGCGGGACCCCGTCCTCCCTGGTTCGTTCACCTTGTTCCTTGCCCACGGGAAGAGCTGGAGTCGCTTGGCGTCCCCTCCACTCTCCAACGAGTGGACGCTCGTCGTCGGGCTGATTCCCGTCACCATCTCTAGCACGACGATCCCGTAGCTGTAGACATCCACCTTGGACGTGATGGACAGATTTGAGACCCATTCGGGAGCCATGTAGCCTCGGGTTCCTCTGATCCTCGAGAAGTCGGAATTCCTCACCTTCCCTCGGTCCATGAGCTTGGAAAGCCCGAAGTCCGCGACTTTGGGTTGGTAATCGGAGTCTAGAAGAATGTTCTGAGCCTTCACGTCGCAATGCAGAACCCACTCCAGGCACTCCTCGTGGAGATAAGCTAGACCCTTTGCGGTGCCTAGCGCGATGTCAAACCGCCTCTTCCAGTGGAGCTCCGGCGACGATAGGTTCTGTGCCAGCGACCCGTGTTCCATGAACTCGTACACCAATAGCCTGTGCTTTCCCTCGGCGCAGTAACCCCGCATCTCGATCAAATTCATGTGGTTCACCCTCCCGATCGTGCTGGCCTCGGCCAGAAAATCGGCCTCCCCAGTCATGGCATTGTTGAGCACCTTCACTGCCGTAACCCGATCATCGGACAACAGGGCCTTGTACACGATCCCGGCTGCGCCTCTCCCAATCTCCTTGCTGAAATTCCGTGTTGCCTTCTTGAGCTCGTCGTAGGTGAACCGCTTGAACCCGGTCACGACGAGGAGGTAGCTCTGGTGCGTGGAAGTGACATCCTGCTGGTTCCTAATCAGGAAGAACCACACCAAGAGCACCACCACAATCTCAATCCCTCCGACCACGCAGGCGAACCAGAACATGAAGTTCAAGGCCCCGTTTTTGCCTTTCTTGGAGTAAGTCCTGTCCAAGACCTTCACCTTCGTGGTGGAAGGGCAACTGTACTGAGTCCTCTTCACCAGCCGGTCCACGGTGAAGATCTTATTCTTGGGGATCTTCACGAAGAACTCGCCGTTGAAACTGGGCAGTTTGTGGCCATTCGGGAGCTCGATCTTGGGGTAGCAATTGAACTCGTCCATGGAGTCCGACACCTTGTACTGGAATCCTCGGCAGTCACACAGGTTCAAGCAAGTCTCCCAGCACTTCTTGAGAGTGGTGTTAAAGATGGTGTTGTAGTCGTAGCCAAAGAAATCGACGTACTGGAGCTTCACGAACCCGATCTTGTCAGCGACGCACCCGTCGGAGAAGGTGAAATTGGGCATGCAACCGGCCGACCAGTCGCCCAGGACACTGGGGACGTACCCAGGTAGGCAGGAGCAGCTCCGTCCCTTGGCCGGGTCGTAGCTGCAAAGGCTGTTGTTGCCGCACACGCCGTGGATAAAGCAGGGGATGCTGCTGATCGCTTCCCACGTCACGTCCCAGACACTCGAGCCCGGCTCGCGGCTGTAGACCCGCAAGTTGCCATCGTAGTCGACGGTCAATTTTCTTTGCATAGCCGCGACGCCGTAGTCAGAGGTGTAGAACGAGAAGTTGTCGGACGACTGGAAGCGGCCGAGTGGGTCGAGCACAGCGATGCGGCTGCTGTTGTAGAGGAATCGTTCAATTTCATAGTTCGAAAGCCACGGGTACGGCCAGTACACGCCCGAGATCGATGGGCCGTCGAAGACAAGGCGGAGGACATTGTCGTTGCCGAAGTAAAGCTTGTAGAAGCCGGTCGAGTAGTTGTTCCGGCTCCGAGAGGAGATCAGGAACGTGTTTCTAGTGAGTGGCTGCTGAGGGAGGAGGGTGTTGGTTGGCGAGTCGAAGCTCTGCCACAGGACGACACCGCCGCCGTCGGTGAGGAAGAGGTTCCCGGTGTCATTGAGGTGAAGCTCAGCAGCGGAGGGGGAGCTAGTGCCGGAAGACCAGACTTCGGTGCCGGCGTCGCCGGCGTCGATGAGGACGAGGTTGCCCGAGTCGAGGAGGGATAATGTAGAGCGTCGGCCGTTGACAAGGGCATCGCGGTTGGCCATCCAAACGGGGGTACAGGCACCAGAGCAGGGGGGGTCACTAAACCAGACGGCGAAGCCGTAGGCGTTATAGCCAACGGGGAAGAAGCCGGCGGAGAAGGCGCCGGTGGGGGAGACGAGGACGTCGCCGGGGTTCTCCACAGAGAGGGACGCGCGTTTGGCAAGGCTAGGCAGCGCCGACGTGGAGAGGCGATAAGATTGGAGGAAGAGGAAGAGGAAGAGAAAGAGAGGGAGGAGGAGCAAGGGTGGCGTAGTCATTAGGACTCAGCGGCGAAAGGCGAGTTGCCATGAATCTCTCTAAGGACAATATCATATATATATATATGTGTGTACAATTGAATAGTGTGTGAAAATGAATCAGCCTTTGGTCAACCTTGAGTAGGTCACCCATTAAATACATGCGATTGAATTGTCCACATGGTGAATGGTCAAAAGTAGATATTTTGGATTGATATCTAGCCGTTGATTATCGTGAAATATGGATCACCATGTCCAGCAAAAGGGAATAACCATGAGGGAGGTCCCTGCCTGTTTTAACTCACGTTTAGGTAGCCTTGCTAGTTATTCGAGCCGGGAACTAGACTTATCGATGGATATTTTAGTTTTGACTTTCTTTTCAACGAACTCGCTTTAATAAGACTGCGCATGGTAACCTTTCTATTTCTTAGAATTTCTATTCTTTTATTCCCTGAAACAAAAAAAGAATAGAAACATGTTTGGTAACGCCAAGTTGTTTTTCTATTCCCCGAAATAGAAAGTTAGCCAGAGAATAGATTTGGAGCAGAAATAAGAAATTAAAAAAAAAAATTGTTTCTTATTCCCGGAAACAATTTCTAGAAATAAGTCAAATTTTCTTTTTCTTTTATTCTTCTCTCTTGCCACGACAACCTTCAACTGCTTCGAGCCACCATCGACCGTCGCCGCTGACCGCCACTGGTAGCCGGCCGCCACCACCCGCCGCCGTCGTCACCGCCACCGTCGCCCCCGCCCGCTGGCCGCCGCCACCACCACCGCTCCCTCTTAGACGACAACCCAACAACCAAGAAAATAGAGAAAAGCTCTGTTTTGACGCTACAAATATTCTAGACCCACAGAAGCTTCGACTTAGCTGCATCTATGTTTCGTTTCTCCTTGCTATGGCCCTTATTTGCTGAGCAACCATCCTCACCAGCAAGCCCCCTCAATCATGAACCGAGGGCTTCATAGCCCTGTTCCAGGCTGACCGGAGTCACTTCGGCATCTCCGGAGGTCGCGGCTTGGTTGCTACCACTCAACCAGCACTAGTGGCCTTGGATTCCTAGTTAGGTGAGTTAGTTTCCTAAGTTTTGGCTAGGGGCTGATTACACTTGCTTAGCAAATTAGCTAGACTTAAGGATGGTTTAGGTTAGCTTATATAGGGATTAGTGATACTCTATAATAGTTGGATTAGTATTAGAATGGGTTAATATTAGTCAAATTAGGGAGATTAGCATCATTGATGATAAGTTGGTCGAAAACAGTAGTTGTTCTGCAAAACTGATTCTTGGACACTTGCCGCTTGCAATTTTTGTAAATCGAAATTGGTTGAGAATTTGAAGCTGAGGTCTTCTAGAGAAATGTTTTAGACATCCTTAGTACAACATATATTTTTCTCAAAACTTTTAGAAACCCAGAAGCAAGAGATATCAGCTTCGTTATCTTCAAACAAAACTGTAATTTTCACTAGAACTGGTGACCTGTAGGAATTCTAGGGATTTTCATCCACTCTTGGGGTTTGAATTTAAAAATAGTTTCTTCACAAAGATTTGTTTAAAGGTAGCGGGACACTTGATGGTGAAATGAGCATTTTTTCCATGGAAAAAAAAAAAGATTGTGGAAACGTGGAAAGGGGGACCCCATGGTCCTTTTTCCTTCTTTCCTCTTTTCCATCTATGGACTTCCCATTTTTCTTTTGGAGACGTGGGACACTTCTCCCCCCCACCCCCCTTTCTCTTTCAACCAGCACCGGTGGCCTTAGATTCCTAATTAGATGAGTTAGTTTCCTAAGTTTTGGCTAGGGGCTGATTACACTTGCTTAGCAAATTAGCTAGGCTTTAGAATGGGTTAATATTAGTCAAATTAGGGAAATTAGCATTATTGATGATAAGTTGGTCGAAAACAGTAGCTGTTCTGCAAAACTGATTCTTGGACACTTGCCGCTAGCAATTTTTGTAAATCGAAATTGGTCGAGAATTTGAAGCTGAGGTCTTCTAGAGAAATGTTTTAGACATCCTTAGCTACAACATATATTTTTCTCAAAACTTTTAGAAACCCAGAAGCAAGAGATATCAGCTCCGTTATCTTCAAACAAAACTGTAATTTTCACTAGAACTGGTGACCTGTAGGAATTCTAGGGATTTTCATCCACTCTTGGGGTTTGAATTTAAAAATAGTTTCTTCACAAAGATTTGTTTAAAGGTGGCGGGACACTTGATGGTGAAATGAGCATTTTTTCCATGGAAAAAAAAAGATTGTGGAAACGTGGAAAGGGGGACCCCATGGTCCTTTTTCCTTCTTTCCTCTTTTCCATCTATGGACTTCCCATTTTTCTTTTGGAGACGTGGGACACTTCTCCCCCCCACCCCCCTTTCTCTTTCAACCAGCACCGGTGGCCTTAGATTCCTAATTAGATGAGTTAGTTTCCTAAGTTTTGGCTAGGGGCTGATTACACTTGCTTAGCAAATTAGCTAGGCTTTAGAATGGGTTAATATTAGTCAAATTAGGGAGATTAGCATTATTGATGATAAGTTGGTCGAAAACAGTAGCTGTTCTGCAAAACTAATTCTTAGATACTTGGCGCTTGCAATTTTTGTAAATCGAAATTGGTCGAGAATTTGGAGCTAAGGTTTTCTAGAGAAATGTTTTAGACATCCTTAGCTACAACATATATTTTTCTCAAAACTTTTAGAAACCCAGAAGCAGGAGATATCAGCTCCGTTATCTTCAAACAAAACTGTAATTTTCACTAGAACTGGTGACCTGTAGGAATTCTAGGGATTTTCATCCACTCTTGGGGTTTGAATTTAAAAATAGTTTCCTCACAAAGATTTGTTTAAAGGTGGCGGGACACTTGATGGTGAAATGAGCATCTTTTCCATGGAAAAAAAAAAGATTGTGGAAACGTGGAAAGGGGGACCCCATGGTCCTTTTTCCTTCTTTCCTCTTTTCCATCTATGCACTTCCCCTTTTTCTTTTGGAGACGTGGGACACTTCTCCCCCCCCCCCCCTCACCCCCTTTCTCTTTCAACCAGCACCGGTGGCCTTAGATTCCTAATTAGATGAGTTAGTTTCCTAAGTTTTGGCTAGGGGCTGATTACACTTGCTTAGCAAATTAGCTAGGCTTTAGAATGGGTTAATATTAGTCAAATTAGAGAGATTATCATTATTGATGATAAGTTGGTCGAAAACAGTAGCTGTTCTGCAAAACTAATTCTTAGATACTTGCCGCTTGCAATTTTTGTAAATCGAAATTGGTCAAGAATTTGAAGCTGAGGTCTTCTAGAGAAATGTTTTAGACATCCTTAGCTACAACATATATTTTTATCAAAACTTTTAGAAACCAGAAGCAGGAGATATCAGCTCCGTTATCTTCAAACAAAACTGTAATTTTCACTAGAACTGGTAACCTGTAGGAATTCTAGGGATTTTCATCCACTCTTGGGGTTTGAATTTAAAAATAGTTTCTTCACAAAGATTTTTTTTAAAGGTGGTGGGACACTTGATGGTGAAATGAGCATTTTTTCCATGGAAAAAAAAAAGATTATGGAAACGTGGAAAGGGGGACCCCATGGTGCTTTTTCCTTCTTTCCTCTTTTCCATCTATGCACTTCCCCTTTTTCTTTTGGAGACGTGGGACACTTCTCTCCCCCCCCACCCCCCTTTCTCTTTCAACCAGCACCGGCGGCCTTAGATTCCTAATTAGATGAGTTAGTTTCCTAAGTTTTGGCTAGGGGCTGATTACACTTGCTTAGCAAATTAGCTAGGCTTTAGAATGGGTTAATATTAGTCAAATTAGGGAGATTAGCATTATTGATAATAAGTTGGTCGAAAATAGTAGCTGTTCTGCAAAACTAATTCGTAGATACTTGCCGCTTGCAATTTTTGTAAATCGAAATTGGTCGAGAATTTGAAGCTGAGAACTTCTAGAGAAATGTTTTAGACATCCTTAGCTACAACATATATCTTTCTCAAAACTTTGAGGAACCCAGAAGCCGGAGATATCAACTCCGTTATCTTCAAACAAAACTGCAATTTTCGCTAGAACTGGTGACTTGTAGGGATTCTAGGGATTTTTATCCACTTTTGGGGTTTGAATTTAAAAATAGTTTCTTCACAAAGGTTTGTTTAAAGGTGGTGGGACACTTGATGGTGAAAGGAGCATTTTTTCCATGGAAAATAACAAAAAGATTGTGGAAACATGGAAATGGGGACTCCCATGGTCCTTTTTCCTTCTTTCCTCTTTTCCATTCGTACACTTCCCCGTTTTCTTTTGGAGACGTGCGGCACTTCTTCACCCCACCACCCCCTTTTCTCTTTCTTTCCTTTTCTTCTTCTTTTCTCATCTGTAAAACCTTTTGTCTTCTTCTCCTTTAAGCTATTCTATTCAAACTCCTCTACTCCCTCTTAGATGACAACCCAACAACCAAGAAAATAGAGGACAGCTCTATTTTCATGCTACAAACTTTCTGGACCCACCGAAGCTTCGACTCAGTTGCCTCTATGTTTCGTTTCTCTTTGTTGTGGCCCTTATTTGCTGAGCAACTGTCCTCACCAGCAAGCCCCCTCAATCATGAATCAAGGGCTTCACAACCCTTTTCCAGGCTGACCGGAGTCACTTCGGCGTCTCCAAAGGTCACGGCTTGGTTGCTGCCACTCAACCAGCACTGGTGGCCTTGGATTCCTAGTTAGATGACTTAGTTTCCTAAGTTTTGGCTAGGAGCTGATTACACTTGCTTAGGAAATTAGCTAGACTTTAGAATGGGTTAATATTAGTCAAATTAGGGAGATTAGCATCATTGATAATAAGTTGGTCGAAAACAATAGCTGTTCTGCAAAATTGATTCTTGGACACTTGCCGCTTGCAATTTTTGTAAATCGAAATTGATCAAGAATTTGAAGCTGAGGTCTTCTAGAGAAATGTTTTAGACATCCTTAGCTACAACATATATTTTTCTCAAAACTTTTAGGAACCCAGAAGTAGGAGATATCAGCTTCGTTATCTTCAAAGAAAACTGCAATTTTCACTAGAACTGGTGACCTGTAGGGATTCTAGGAATTTTTATCCACTCTTGGGGTTTGAATTTAAAAATAGTTTCTTCACAAAGATTTGTTTAAAGGTGGTGGGACAGTTGATGTTGAAATGAGCACTTTTTCTATGGAAAATAACAAAAAGGTTGTGGAGACATGGAAAGGGGGACCCCCATGGTCCTTTTTCCTTCTTTCCTCTTTTCCATCCGTGCACTTCCCCTTTCCTTTTCTTTTGGAGCTATGCCACACTTCTTCCCCCCCACCCCACCCCTCCTTTCTCTTTCTTTCCTTTTCTTCTTATTTTCTCAGCTGTAAAACCTTTTATCTTCTTCTCCTTTAAGCTATTATATTCGGCCTCCCCTGCTCCCTCTTAGACAGCAACCCAACAAACAAGAAAATAGAGGAAAGCTCTATTTTGACGCTACAAATTTTCTAGACCCACAGTAGCTTCGACTCAACTGCCTCTATGTTTCATTTCTCCTTGTTGTGGCCCTTATTTGCTGAGCAACCGTCCTCACTAGCAAGCCCCCTCAATCGTGAACCGAGGGCATCACAGCCATGTTCCAGGCTCACTGAAGTCACTCCGGCATCTCCAAAGGTTGCGGCTTGGTTGCTGCCACTCAACCAACACCGGTGGCCTTGGATTCCATATAGGAGATGGGTTGTAGTTATAGAGCACTAGGGCAAACCAAGAGAAGCTTTTGGTTATAACAACCGATGTTGCGGCATATTCATCATTTACATTATGAAGAAAGTGCAAGTATATTAAAGCCAATAAAATTTGTAATAAAATTTGTGAATCACTTCATCAGATTAAAAAATTATCTCATGTGTAATTGTGAGATGACTAAATATTACGTGAGTTACTAAGTATAATTGAGGATCGGAATACACAAAAAGCGTTAAAGTGACTTGGGTGTACTTGTTATTTCCCATGTATCGATTGATTTATAGTGGAATCTTGTGCTTTTTTCCACATGAAATAGGTCTCACCGGTCAAACCAAGTAAATTCAATATCTGGTTTAATTTCTTCGTTTTGCTTAATTTGTTGTGAGATCGCTTGTCTTTTGCAACACACATTTTGTGACGGTAAGGCGTTGCCATAGTAATTGTTATTTGCAAGCAGAGACATAATACGGATGGAAATAGTTGAATATTACTTGTGACTAAGGCTGACTTATCCGAGGGAAATAATTTTCCACAAATGGAAAACTTTCACTTATATGATTTTTGCTAAAAATAATCAATAGATGGAAAACCATTTACGGTAAAAGCGAATATGTATTTTTACAGTCGAGAGTAGCAGGGAGCCTTGCCCACGTAGCCATTGGTAAGCGTCAAGGGACTCAGATCCATGGAAGCCAATGTCCGGAGCTCTCCATCGCCTTCCAGAACGGCCATCTCCTCTTCATCCAACGTGACCCAAGCTTCGATCCCATCGCCTTCTCTTGTGTCGGCCAAAAGCATGAGGTTCGGGAACACCGGCTCGCTCACCCCGTAACTGCTAAACCACACGGGTTTTCCCCACCCGAAATCGACCTCGTTGAACCCCAACTTGCGCCAGCTCGAGAGCCCCAAGTGGTCGGCCCCGTCCTCGGAGGCCCCAGCGCTGCTCATTTCCTTCAGAGATTCCATGATCCTGCTGCTCCTGTTCGCGCCCCTCAGCTGTTCGACGAAATGATTGTCGATTCTTGAAATCGAGTGCTTGACCTCATTGACCAGAGCACGCAGCGATCTGTCCATATTGCTCGCGGACTTGGCGTTGGATATCCAGAGGATATTTCCGAGGGAGCAGTCGGACAGGGGCGGCTCGATCCTCTTCCGCAGGTTCACGAGGCTGGTCAGGATGGAAGGCCTTTGGATGCCGTTTCTTCTCTCCGTGGCGGCCGCCATGCAGCGTTGCCATATGAAGGCCGAGACCGACTCAACAGTGGTCGGGCATTTCGAGTCGGAGCCTTTTGCTTTGGCCTTAAGGGTGGCTATGGCCGAGGCGTCGAATAAGAATCTCCGGGTTATGGGCTTGCCCTTTTTGAACGACGAGCCCCATGCGACCGCAGACGTCTCTCTAAGCCATAAGTCCTCAGTTGGGAAGAGAGACGCCGCAGAGAAGTCAGGGATCACTGCCTTGTCACCCCGGGCAGCAGCAGACCACCCTTTGAGGAAGGTGCCGAAGGCAGCACCGTCGAGAATTTTGTGCGTTATGCATATGCCGATGGCGATTCCGCCACACTCAAAAATGTTGGCTTGAATATTGGCGGCACGCGTCCCTGAATAAGTTTCCTTCTGCACAAAATCAATCGGGAGGAACTTGCGCAACAGCAAGAGGTCCGGGTGGGCCAGGAATTCTGATAAGGAGCAATCGACTCGTGCTTCCGCGTAGTAAGCTCCTTCGTCGTCACAATCAATGGTAAGCTCATCCTTGAGATTGCCGGCGAGCGGGTAAAAGTGGGCCAAGGTCGTCGACAAAGATCTCTACAGAAGCTCTAATTTGGCTGGGACATCACTACGTCCGAGGCGAGCGTCCGGAGAAAAGAAGAGGATTACGGGACCGTAAGGAAAAGGAATGAGCTGGTCAAGTAGACAGAGTTTGTAAGTCCTGAGGTGAGGGGGAGTTGGGGATGAGGGCTTTATGTGCTCTCTAGAAGTGATGATAACTTCCATGATTTATGGCGTTATTTCATTTGCTTTTCCATGGAGATGGCGAGTAGAGCTGATTCAGCTGCCGCATATATGAGCAAAGGGCGTATTCCACACTATGTTGATGGAAGTGGATGACTCACGCAAAAAGACGAACAGAACAGGTGCAACCACTTCAAGGATTCAGACCATCTGCTCAGCCATTGGCCAGATACGATGTCCCAATCAAAGTCGGCTCATCATGGAGATTCTATTGAAGTAACAAATCAAAAGGGAAAAAATCAGCATGGTTGTCGAGCATAATCTTCTACAGATTAGCATGAAGATAACATATCAACGTCCATTTAAGCTTTATCCGTAAGCCGTGACGATCGATGCGAGAGAGTCAAAGGAGATGCGACGATATAAGACACAGACGTGAGTTCGATATTTTCTAAAGATTTCTTAAATATTTATGTCGCGTTGAAAAAATGGGGGCTCGTGTTTTACTTTTGTCAAGGCTCGTCCTGCTAAATGTGAACGGGTCCCTTTGCTCAGCTGCCCCTCTAGAAGATTGGTGAATGTAGTCGGGGTTCCATCATCATGTCTCGTAATCAACCGTGCAAGTTGCTCGCGGCGGTGAAGAAACGCAGAGGTCAGACCTGAACAGCAGCTCCAGCCGCTAGCAAACAACTGAGAGAGCATGCCATCTAAAAGGAGAGCTTAGCAACCCAGGTGGGGGGTTGGCACCTAAATAGCATCGACATGTGACACGGACACGCGACACAACATGACACGACACGACACATCGACACGTCATTTTTCAAAAATAGATAATTCCGACACGTTGGAACATGTTATTTATTAAATGAATATTTTTTATTTTTAATTAATTTGATTCAAATTTACAAATAAATAAATAATAAAAATGAGCTTATAATGAATTTACACTAATAATATTAATAAATCTATTTATAGGAAATTCGAAAGATATATCTAGAGTTAATGTGTACCCATATTTGAAAACATGTTTCTAACTTTAATAAAAATTATTAATGAAACTAACAACTAACAAAAAAAATTAGAATCAATTTATTCATACAAATATATTATATTCTATAACGATTAAAATTTATTATTATTTAATATTCAGTATTTTAATTTTTTGAAATCACTTTTTTTCTAACAAAAAGAAGTTGTTCCGCCGCCCTTCCCCCCAAAAACAAAAACCGCCACCCCCCAAACCCCTCTCCCCCACGCACCAAAACCTCCCATACAAAAATCGCCATCCCCAAAACCCCCTCCCGCTGACACAAAAACCACCATCCCTCCAAAACCCCCTTCCCGAGACACAAAAACTCCCCTCACAGAAACCACCATCCCCCTAACCTCCCCCCCGCCCCCGGTTTCTCCCCTCGTTTCTTTCCCCATCACCCATCAAGTCTGTCATTTCCCTAAAAAATTAAAATCATCCTCTCAGGCATCCCTCCACACCAGAATCTCCATTTTAATTTTTGTTTTTTTTTTGGGTGAAATGTAAGAAATATATTGATAACTTTGGACAAACAATAAACGGCACCAACTTACACTATGACCGTGCAGCATGAAGAGTAGAAGGGAGTCGAAGGGAAAAACAATATAAAGAAGAAAACGCCCACAACCCGGGCCAAGGCAAAACCAAACCTAGCGAACCTCTACTACACGTTTGAAAGCTGGACGAGAGAACTAGGACGGTACAAAGACAAACACCAACAATAACAAGCAAAGCTACCGAGAAAAGACCGAGGGGTCAAAGCCCCAATTCCTTTGAAATCTTCTATTTCTTGGGGTAGGAGGCACATTCTTGAAGGAGAGAACTCTGTCCTTGACAACTTTGATCAAATGATTTTTGAGAGCCGACACGGAAATAGTTTCACCCCGAAAGATGATACAATTTCTCTTCTTCCAAATTAGATAACACAGAGCTCCAAAAGAGAACTTAGCAATTTTGTGGAAGAAATCCTTACCCGATAAAAACTTTAGAGCCCAAGTGGAGGTCTCAGTCCACGGTCTGATTCTCCAAGGTAGGTTGCACCTAGAAGCCCAGAAATAAGCCAGGGTAGCAGGGGTTTGACAGTGAAAGAAAATGTGATCAATAGAGTCCGGCTGAGTTGAGCAAAAGGCACAGACCGAGTAGTCAATCCTACCGTAAGAAAGTAGGAGCGCTTGATAGGCGCTTCTTGGCAATAAGCCATAACAGAAATTGATAACGCGACGCCAAGGCATTATCCCAAACCAGAGTCGCCCAAGGAACTCGATCTTTTTTAACTTTGATTAAATTCTAGGCCGAAGCAACCAAAAAAAGGCCCGAAGAATCACCGCACCAAAGGAACCAGTCACGAACATTAGAAAGTGCCGAGAAGGAGAAGCCCCAACTTTCCAGGCGGGATTTAAAGGCTGGGGAAAAAGTGTACAGTTCAGAGACAGTTGCCTTCTTAGATAAACCCGAGTCCTCCATTACAGTGGAAGAAACAATTGCGTCCAAAGGACCACACGGAAGCCAGTTATCATGCCATAGAGATGTCTGCATTCCGTTGACAATTTTCCAGCAAAACAACTGGCGAAAGTAGGGCCTAAGCTGCAAGATTTTTTTCCAAGCCCACGAGCATAAGGTTGGTTGAGGAGAAATCCAGAAATTCACTCTCTTTAAGAAATTCGAGTGAATCCAACGACACTAGAGTGACTCCTTATCAGTAAATAGGAACCAAATGTATTTGAGCAAGGAAGCTCTATTGCAATCTTTAAGGTTTCTAATAGCCAAGCCGCTCTCAAATTTTGGCACGCAAATATCTACCCACTAGACTTTGGCCCCGCCTTTTCCCAAGGCAGAACCTTTCCAAAGAAATTGTCTCAAGATGCGCTCAATATTTAGAAGAACAGCAACAGATTCTCTTCATCTACTCTTCTTGTTTAAAACTCTCCTCAGTGGCCTCCTCTTCCTCCTCCTTGCCTAATTCTCTTCATCTTGATCTCTGCTCTCTCTCGGTTACCTCATCACAATCGCTTGCCGCCGCACCTACAGCCCTCCCTCCTTCGCAGCCACAGCCGCAGCCTTCGGTCCTCCATCGCGCATGATAGTCGTGGCCCTCCTCCTTGTAGTCGTGGCCACATTGTCGCCTCCACAGCCTCGCCTCTGCTCCCTCGCTCTTGCATCCACCTTCCATCGCCTTCTTTAACAATTTTCTTTACCTTCACACTTGCAGACCCACCCCTGAAACCACCATGCTTCTCACAATTTCCGGACACACGAGTCAAAGCGTGTCGGAAAGAGTTGACCGTGTGTCGGATTTTTCGACACGCGTTGACCGCGTGTCCAAGCACGTCCAAACGTGTCCGAGCGTGTCGGACACGTGCCGGGGTGTCCGACACAACACGGAAGCTCCTAGAATATGTCCGTGCATTATAGGTTGGCACCAATTCGGGCAATCCGATCCAAATGATAAAGCGGGTCATTTGAAATGGATCATGATTTGACCGACTCATATCCGACACTATTTAAATTGAGTTGATCATTTTTTGCTCATGTACCAAACACTGTAACTTTTTGACCAAAAAGGAAAATCGTGACAAAAGCACTTAAGCGTTGTTATTAAATGCCTAGGACTAGGGAAAAAAAGACCTTCAAATTGCAAGACCTCTACAACTTATTCATATGCTAGTTAAGTTGACCCCACTTCTTGCACCTACCATGTTACGATCTAAGTGGCACTGACATCGACATACAACACGTTACACGACAAGACATAATACGCTGACACGTCGTTTCTCAAAAAATAAAAAATTTCAATATGTTGAAACACGTTGTATATTAAATATATATTTATATTTCATCATTGTTATGATTATTTCAATCAAATTAATTTGATTCAAATTAATAATTAAATAAATAAATAAAAGCCTAGAATGAATTTATACTAAAAATATTAATATACTATTTATTAATATCATTCATTATTTCAATTTGACTAATTCAACTCCATTCCAATAATCCATAAAACTTGGAGAAAAAATAAGTAATTCACATTTCGGACTCATGTGTTAGACATGTCGGAAGAGAAGAGAAAAAAACTTGGGGTTGTGAATTATGTATTGAGGAAGTGAGAGTTAGAAATAAAAAGAAAAAGAGGTTTTTATTTTTTTCCCCATTTTTATTATTATTATTATTATTATTATTATTATTATTATTATTATTATTATTATTATTATTATTATTGACCTCTCATTTATTGAAAATTTTTAAAATTGATCTCGCGTATTAGAATCACGTGTCAGGAACTTGTAATTCAAAATTCCAATTGAGTGTCGGAGAGTGTCGAGAAAGTTGATCAATGTTTTCAACACATGTTGACTAAGTATCCGAGAATATTAGACACGTGTCGAAGTATCCTACACGATACAAAAGCTCTCATAGAGTGTTAGTGCTTCTTAGGTTACAACGAGTTTCCTTCAAATTACGACCATAATATTTCTGGCTAGAAGTATTTTTCTATTCTAGAAATAAGTTTAGCACAAAAATCCATTTAGTAATTTAATTTAATTTTTCTATTTTTGGAACAAATTATTAGTCCAAACATAGGTTTGGAATAGAAAAAATAAGTAAAAATTTTCTACTTTTCATTTTTGGAACAGAAATAAAAAATAAAAGTTATTCTCATCGTTTGCCCTCATTACTAGTTAGCCGTGCACCCACCACTGCCCACTCTTGCCTATTGCCGTCTGTAAGGGAAAAGTTTTGTGTCGTCATCAAATACGTATTTTTTTTCAAAAACTTATTTAGGAATAAAAATATAAAAAAAAAATCTATTTCTAGCTATATATTCATTTTTGAAGCAGAATATTTATTATTCGCACTCTAAACTTGTCATGTTTTCCTAAGTTCTATAAAATTTCATCTTGACATGTTAAACACCAAAACAACTAACAGGTGCCCCAAGATATCACGAATAGCTCTAGGTATTGCTTCAAGATTGTAGATAAAGTCAAACTTTTTGACGTACAGACACGGAGAGCATAATAAAATCCGTGAACCCGCCTTATCTTCCCGGCCGTTGGAAGAAGAGAGTATGACAATAGACAGATCCGAAAATGGCGGTAACATAAGACATTATTACCCTGTTCCCTTCTTAACGTTAAGTTGCTATCAAAGAAGGACCAGATATACCTTTAAAAACCAGAGACTGTCGCCCTCATTCCATCAGAACTTGCGCTATTGTGGGTTTTTCGATGACGAGTGTGCCGCCTCTTTTGTCCCTACAGTCGAGCAATTGCAATTGCGGATGGCCACACCCCGTTTGTCTACTTGGAATGATCGCTTAGTTTCGCTTCTCGGTCATTAAAAAAGGAGAAGAAAAACATTTTAGAATTAGCTTCGATAACAAAACGACTTACTTGAAGCTTGATACCAAGAGCTTGCTTGTAGGTCTCATGGAATTTCATGTCCCCTAGATGCTCTGTCGGCAAGATGAGTAGAGAAACAGCAAAAGAGGATTAATCGGGATTAAATAGCAAAAAAATTGTGCATATTTGTCTTTATATAGGTGAAATAAAAATGACCATTCGATGATGAACTTCATAAGGGATAGTTGGTGTCATGAAATTTGGCCAAATCTACCTCTTTGGCATTATGAGATGCCATTGATTCTATGGAATACATCCATATGGTAAAATGACAAGTTCTCAACATTCATGCACCATGTCAAATGTCCAGTCAGCTAATAACCTGCATGGACCCTTTAGGGACTGAGCAACAATGTTTCTTCACTGGCATAATCATCTTGAATCACAATGGAAAAACAAGCTGCAAGATGAATCAGCTGAACAGAGACTCATTTTGCGATTACCCCGTTTATTTCTTATTGAAGTATATGCAAAGCTCAAAGGCATTGTCAGAAATGATACTGCTGACTGATTTTAACATTTCATCTAAGCAGTCAGGATCAATCGGCTAGAACTCTGTGAAATATGAGACAAAAGCAGGTTCCAAAATAGGAGGACAAAGATCCTTTCTCGTCTTACGTTTCTAGGTTACTGCCATAAATTTCTAACTTCATCAATGAACTAGTCAAGACTCGGGAGTCAGGTTTTGATAATCACTGGGTCCATAACTGGTGAATAGCTCCGCAAGCAGCGAATTCTTCCTCCTAGGATTGCATCTCATGTCTCGGCAGAGCTGATCATTGCAGTATATTTGCAGCATGACGCTGACCCGATACCTTCTATATTTGTCCTGCACATAGCGACGCGTACATGTTTCCCACTTCCTTGCCTCGTCCTCCATCTCTCTTATTGTCGGTAGCTCAAACTGTCCCGCGAGAAATTGCGTGAGCCACTTACTTCTCATCTCGGTCGTGTACAAAGTGGAGGGACTTTGTGCATATCCCAGTATCGCCAGCTGCGGAATCCGTGGATGAATGCATTCCCTGAAACATAAATCGTCTGGCTGAATATTCGAACCCAACTCGCAAGATGAAATCAAAAGTAAATTCACGTTTTCCAAGGCCAGCTCTAAAGCAAAGATTTGACTTAGAAGGGCGAAATTTGCTGGAGACAATACCTATACAGAGGGTAGGATGACCCGGCTAAGCATTTCTGGAAGTAATTCGAGGAAAAGATGTTCTTGAGCTTCTCTTCACTTTCATAGCCCGTAGCAAAGACGACTACATCTGTCAGATGATACGAATTTGCGCCCCCATCTAAGATCAATCCGGTATGGCAAAAGCGAAAGCTGGGTGATCTCTTCAGAATAAGGCTTCCTCCTTCCACTGCATTATAAAAGTTGGATGGCAGGGTGGGGGTCATGCGAGATGCCAACTGTTTGATGAGGCTGTGGCTGGGGACCATATTGTACTTCTTCAGCGGATATATCCTTGTAAGATAGATCTCGACCAACTTCAAAAACGTAGCCCTCTGAAATCAGCAACGCAGGGAATCCCATTAAGATATCATGGCGACATTAAGTGCTTGAAGGACAGTTTATCCTCCACCATTAATTGATATCACATCGTGAACTTTGTTTCTTCTGCAAGATATTGCTCAACATTTGAACAGTTCAATCAGACAGAAAAGCAGTATGTGCACCGATCTCATGATATGACAGAATCAACTTGCTCATTTCTGAGTATTTTGATGAGAAAGTAAGAAAAACAATTAATGCAAGTTTGGATACATTACTGGCAGTTATGCCAACATCAAACTTCAGAGTTGTTGATCCTTAATTTTCAATTCCGATCAAAGGTCTAACGTATTCTCGTTCCGTTAAGTTATCAAGAACTTGGGTTTCCCATAACTTTCTTGAGAAGACAAGAATATTACCAATGGCCAAAGTAGAACCGCCAAGAGCCAAAGGAAGAACCCTTCACCGGGCTTGTGAACCATGAATTCCGTGAAGCGATTGAGGTGTCGAAATATGAAGGTGACTAAGTAATCTGGAAGTGTCCAGTGTGCCGTCTTGAATAGCAACGTGCACGGGTATCTGCTCCCTACACATGATTACTCCATGCATTCACTTATGTAGCTAATGTATGCGTACAGAACATGCGTAGCGTAATTGCAGAGGCACAACTGGCTCAACGACTTCTTATTGCTCGCTATTCAAACTGATTAAGAAAAGAAATACTTCATACCGTTCCTTGTGGCAACTTCCACTGCAATGTCAAGGGCTGATTTCTGAGATCCAACTACTGTGACCCGCTTCTCTCTGGTTAATGCGGCTGCAAGACCCTGGCCCATCATGGCATAATCCATGGAATGCAGAACCTTGCCCTCAAACGCTTCAGGTCCTTCTTTCAATGGAAAATCCGGTGTTCTTGGTAAGTCGCTGAACATCCCGATGCAAAGGATAACAAAATCGACTTGGTACACCTAATCTCGGTAAAAGAAAGAAGATCTCCATCATGAAATGCAGGCATGCAATGAGGTATTCCAGAACAACTTGTTCAGAAGAAGAAAAAAGATCAAATTTTCCGATGATGGGATCCGGATCTCGTAATTCTCATAACCAATGAATCGTCGATTAGGCAAAACTGCCTAAGAAAGGAAGGATTTATTTTCACCGTGCTCTTTTCGGGCACCATCTTTGAAAAAAAAAATTGAAAACAGAGACCTAGGATGTGGTAAATCGTCCTGCCCATTCAACTCTTATGAAATGCTATACAGGAAATTCAAAAAAAAATAAAATCTCTACCCGTTTCTTTCAATGAAGAACATCAACTTCTACCATTCATTTCTACTAGAAACTCCCAGTGTCCATGTGATGTTCATAGATTGCACCACAATTCTGAGTAAAAGTTCACCTTCTGATTGCATGATTACAAATTTTAACACTTATTTCTCAATGAGTCAGAACTTTATTGCACCAACTGTAAAAGTAAACGGTTTCAATTGCAATCAGCAGACTGTTATAGAGCAAATCCGGGCAACATCTGATCGCTACCTCAACGCCAGCACACACCGCCACCGTATCCTGGACGGCGACATTCCACTTTCCGCCACTGGAGAATGGCCGGCCGCCGCTACCACTCCACGTCTCCCAATCAGTCATATCTTCTTCATTTCCCAACTCCACGATGAAGTCGATCCCGGTCACCTTACAGTTGAACTTGATCTTCGGCAAAATTCCGAAGTGGGTCACGTACGAGTGGAGGTATTCCATCACCCGTTCGTGGTTGGGGAAGGTCTCTGTCACTGACGCCGGCCACGGGTAGTCCGAGAACTGGTAAAGATGCTTAGGCGTCTGGAGCTTGGTGGATTCGATGGTCCGCGACCAGACGCCACCAACCGTGCCGTGAGCCTCGAAGACGACGGGGTCGAAGCCTTTCTCGATCAAGTGCTTGCATGCGACAAGGCCGCTGATTCCAGCACCGACGATGGCCACTCGCTGCTTCGGCTGCATTTTCTTCCTTTGTTCCCCGGCGAGTCCGGAATTCTGATCGTATTGTGATGTCGATGACAAAGGTGGCGGAGACAGTGAGACTGAAAATGTCTGTACCCGTCAAGAGATGTCCACGAGCACAAATTCATGAGCGGTTGATGATGACACGAGCAAAAGAGGCAACGCAATTGAGAGCTTCGAGGCACTCATCAGTCACCCCCAAGTGTCCTGTCGCGGACACAAGGGTTGATGCGCCCACGCTGTTCACTCAAAGCAGAGCATACTCTTGTGTAGATTCCTTCTTTGCCATGCGTCCTCTCAACAGGGGCAGGTACAGAAATGACAAAATTCTGATATGGTAATGCAAGCAAGGGGAAAAAATGATAAAAAGTAGAAACCCTCAATTTTATCTTGATAAGTTTTCCCGTCCTTAATTTTATCTTGATGAGTTTTCCCGTCCTCCGCTTAGAGTTAGCGATATCCTCCCAAATTACAACATGTTCTAACCTCAGCTCTATACATCTCAGGATATTATTGCCGTGATTTATATGATGAACTCGGGCATGGGGTCCGATTGTGGAATGGTACAACCTAATTTGGAGTGGCGGCATTAGTAATCACAATTTTATTAACTGGCTAGTTTGCAGAGATAGACTACCAGCATTAAAGATCGTAACATGATTATTGACACCTAAATTTTGGCGATTCATTTAGTCATTCATTAAAGGTTAATTTTATTTCTTAAAAAAAAAAATAATTGCATAGCATATAGATTTAGGTGCATTTACTTTTAATTTGCATTTTTTGCATTTGATTGGACCGATGGCGGATGGGTTCAAATTAATTGGGCTGAGCCCACGAAGCGAACAGGTTGGCCCAAGCCTATGTTTTTTTTAATGATTGAAAATTATCTTGTGAGAAATTTGAAATTCAAAATTTTTTTGGAATATAATGATTTTTTTTATAGGGCAGATGGGTAAAAAATATTGCGATTTATCTTTGAAATATTTGGATTTAGAAAAAATTTCATCTTAATCTCGAATTCTTATCAGTATGGAATAAATTTTGTGAAAAATATTTGCGAATGTTGATTCGAAGGAAAATTTGAAAAATCCAATTCATTTCCCTATAAAAGGCCGAGAGGTTTAGGGGGGCTCTTTTTCTCTCGATATTAAAAAAATTTCACAAAAAAGGTTTTCTTGCTTTGAAGGGAGAAAAGTCAGTAAAGGCTTTGCCTTTTTTGCTGAAAAAATAAAAGAGAAGAAGCGGGGATGTAAAGGTAAGTGCAGAAGATAGAGAAGTACTGCAGTAACAGTAAAGGGGAAGAAGTAGCGTGCGACAGGAGGAAAAATTACTGTTCTTCTTCAACCTTCCGCCGGTGACGCTCCTACCCAAGCCACTGATCACTCTCGCGCCGCCGCGCTGCAAGCCCCGCACGCGACGCCGCCTCACCGCGCCACCACACCAGCTGGTCCCGCCGCGACGCGCAGCACCGCCGCACACCACTGCCGCCTTGTTGTCCCGATTGCGACGATCTCACGCCGGTGCCGCCTTTGCTCCACTCCCCTGTGACGACCAGCTCCGCCCCCTGCGACCTCGGCTCTTCTCGTTCGCTGCTCATGGCCCGATCTGAACGCCGGTTCCCTGCTGCTCGAGCCTTTTGACCCAACGCTGCGACACAAGCTGTTGCGCCTCCACCCTCCGATCGATCGCGCTTCTGCTTCGCCTGAGATCTGCAATTTTACCCATTCAAGTCGCTGCTTTGTTCGAGCCCGAGTCGACGCCGGGTTTCCTTTGCCGCACCTTCGCCCAGTCTGCAGCGCCCGACGTCCTCCTCGCCGTTCCGCCGCTCCGCCTCCCTGCTCTGTCCGTGACCACCCAGCGCCCGAGCTCCGTCCCTGCGGCTAGATCCGACCCACTAGCCTCTGCCGCGAGCACCCACGCAGCTCCACCCACGACTCGCCTCCCCTTGCCGGGTTCGATTCCGCTCTGCCCCTGTGCTGTTGCCACCGCCGCCGATTCACCCTTGCCAGAGCCCCTCACCGGATTGAGGGTGACCCCCACGAGCACAAGCCGTGTGCGTGGGAAGGAAAAGACAAAAAAAAAAGAAAAAAAATTAGGTAGCTTTCTTTTGTTTTTTATTTATTATTACTTATTCACTTATAGTTTTTTTTTTTTATATTGTCCCTTATATCTTGTTTTCTTTTTAGTGGAATTATTCCTTTAAATGTTTGCTTGAAATTCCAACATGCATAGTCCCTCAAATTAGAGATTAATAGTTCGATTTTCATGCCTGAAATCCGACTCATAATCTCTTGCAAAAATCAACAATCCGATCTCACGCTCGAGATTCGATTCGCGATTTAATTGTAAAATTGGTCAACCCGATCTCATGCGCGAGATATGGTTCACCAATTTTTGGATATCAATTGTTTGATCTGCTGTGGTGTTGGTTGAGTCAATTTTATATTCATGAAAAAGAAAACAAAAAAGGGGAAAGTGCATTCATTTAGGATGTTAGTTCTTTATTTATTATTGGAATTGCATATTTAATTTTAATTTCGAATTTCATAAAAAAAAGAAAAAGAAAAATTGGAATTATGGCATTTTTTGCACGTCATTGCATATTAGATAAAATTGCATGTTTAATTTTAGATCTAGATAGATCTTTAGATGAATTGCATGATGAGTTTTTTTTTTTTAAATGCATGTTTAGAAGGCATTTAGAATAGATAGTATTTCAATTTAGTTTGATTTTCATTTTTAGTGATTTTAATTACGAATTTTTGTTAAATAAAAAATCATGTGCACGTCATATAGAATTAGATTCATGAAAAGCACGTCATATAGAATAAGGTTCATGAAATGCACGTCATTTAGTGATTGTTATTAGGTTCATTTAATTAGAAATTTCATGTCATTAGAATTAGGTCATTTTGGTTAATTTAGATTGCATATTTAATTATTGCATGTTTATTAAGAAATCATTAGTTTTTTTTTTACTCATTTATATAGTTTAAGACATTTTGCCATGCCATATTATTTCATTTTATATTAGAAGCATAGTATTGCATATGAACTATATTCTCGTTAAAAAGTGGAAACAAAAATTGAGTGATGGCGTGTTAATTAGAAATCATATATAGGATTGTTGATGTGAATTCTGATTTAACAATATAGATGCTTTCGTTGCTATGAGGTAAGTCCTGCAATTTTTTGCTTTCTTGAGTGTTAAATTGGTGGTTTGCGCACCTACATGAACACCTCACATGTTAGGGAACCAAATTAAAATCAATTCAATTGCCAAACATTTTTTAAAAAATGAAAGAGAAAGGTACCGAAAGGGCACTATGAAAGTCTAATGTAACCAAATCCCTATACCCAAGGTCTCTAGTTCGTAGAAGTAAAATAATTCTCCCATTATTTTACTTAGGTGTCTAATCAATCTACACTAAACTGATTAGTGGCGACTCCTTTTACATGCTAGATATTTGAATTTAAGTCGCGAGTTGGTATGGGCTTGGGAGAGCCCAAGCTAAGTTTAGGCTTAGCAATCCATTAGCTTAATTTTAGGAGGTTCACCCAAAAATTTGGTCGCGACAACGATGGATGACCTTAGTTGATATTTAGTGTAACTTATGTAGGGCAGTATAGAAACATTCCTCAAATGCGTATGGATGAGTAGCATTTGGTGTAATATCCTCGCGCAACATGAGATTAGGTGTTCTTTAGGAAGATGGAATGAAGAACTTCAATGGATGATTAGGGCAACAAAGGGTAAAGATTTGGTAGCAAGACTCCTTAAAGTATCTTTCCTAGCAACCATATATTGCATTTGGATGGAGCACAATCATAGACGATTTCAAAACAAATCAACTCACATCCATATTATTTTGGCCAAGATGTGTAAAAATATAAGAGGTAGAGCCTCATTTTACCAAAAAATTAAACCTTTTCAGTCAAATTTTGTATTAGCTACTATGTATCGACTTCTTACCTCCATCTTTATGAATTATTAGCTCTATTTGTAATGCCGGAGATGCCTAAACTGCTATACTTCATATATAATACTTACATTTTCAAAAAAAAAAACTTTTACCGTCCTCTACTTTTAGAAATACACTGTTTTGCACCGCTAAATTTATATTTTAAAATAGACTTTTCCATCGGTCCATATGGTAGCTTTGCTACAAACTTGTCATTCATATAAATGATTTCATACTTTTAGCTCTCATCCCCGCCAAAAAAAAAAACTTTATTAAAAAACCCTTTCCTCGAACTTAGCCGTTAGCATCACAATCTAACTCTCGCAATCAAGTCTCTAGAGAAGGCACTCAACGTGACCATTTGAAGATGGACATCCACTTATAAATTATCGTATAAGCCCTCTTCCATCTATCGAGTTGAGATCTTCCATCCACCTAACATATTCGTGATAACACTTGCATTCTCTATATTACCGCCAATGTCGGCATAGAGCTCGTGATGCTTATTCTCAGATACCGTCATCACTTCTTCTTTGAGAAAGTCTTCTTCTCTGAGAAAGTAATCTCACGATCCGTGAACCTTCTTGGTATAATATTTATTAATTAATATGACCCCACATTTAGTATTTCCCAGTTTGTTTTGATTTATTGCCCATGTTAATTGTTTGTTAATTGTTACCATAATAATCTTGATGAAAGATGTCGGTAATGTGAGAAACGAAATAAAAAACACCAGGTCATCTAAACCAAACCCCATTAGTACAAAAAATACACCATCGAGTTTTGAGGGGGCATTGGCTAGTGGAACGGGATTTTCAAATCTAGTGATTCCATATTTGCAAAATCGATCAATATACGCTTCACGCATCCATTCAAAGTTTTGGGGTTTCCACATTTACATAATTTAATCAATGGCAATATACCAATCCTTTACATTTTTGCAAATCATTCTCAATTTAGCGCGAATTTGTCCATGCATTATAAATCGAAATCGTCAATACTCTTTAGATTTAGTCTAACAGTTGGTATCAAACCGGTTTATGATCTCTACCTTTATTAAAAAAAATTGGAATTTTGTATGTTTTCGTTGGATTAGGAATCGGTAAAATTCGGATCTTTTGTGGCTTGGAACGAAATTGCAAATTCCAACCAAATTTGAGTGACCCACCTCACGATAACGGACCTACACAATCACACCGCCATTAGGAAGAAAAGCCCTAAGGTAATTCAGCATATTATTGACTACTGAAGGCTAATCAAGCGGTGAAAGTTTCAGTGGTTTGTGTGACATCCTCGATTCGAACCCCTATCTAGACCACGAGGAATGAATTAAGGATTGGTAAGCCAATAATGAGGATAGGTTGTGACTCGATCTTAAGGATTGTTCATGAGCTAACTAGTTGATCAGGGGCAAGGTAATAAGGATCAGGGTCATAATGGACTAGAGCGGTCGACCATGAAAAGGACCATTCAACCATAAAGATCATTGTGGACGATCACAGGCCATCACGAGTCGATCAATGGACAAGTATGGATTGATTCAATTCAAGTATATACCAATCGCGAGTGATGTCGCATGGTCAACGTACCATTCGTGAACGACGCTAATCTGATTCTGAATGACCATGAATTCAAGACAAGTCGATTGATCCTCCTCAATTACATAAAAACTTAGGGTCATTCATGGACCGACCGGGCTTAAATAAAAGTCACGCGTAAAACCTTGAACAAGAGCCGAACTCAGTTCGAGTTTGGCCACGCAAGCTCTGCCAGTGCCACCCAAATTCGCGTAGGTCGTATTAAGGCCGTTTTCACTCGGAACTTAGCCACTAACCCCAGTTCAATTACGGGTATTGATTATTACGAGTATCGATTATAGATGTTAGTAAGACATTCCTATCCAATTGAAATGATATTAATGAGTCTGTTACTGCATTAATTGGAGAAATGTGCTAATTTAAGGATATAGACTTTAATAACCCTGGAGATGAGACCAATTTCACTTCTTGAGATTAAATTGGGTGAGATAAAAATCAAGTGGCCCTTCTAGAAGCGTATAGGCGCCACTTTGGAGAGAACAAGGAGGAAGAACAAGCTTAGTTCTTGCAACTAGACTAGTTCTCTTGCAACTAGAAGCATTAATTGGCTTTGGAAACTTGATGAGCAAGCTTGGTCAAAAGAATGGTTGAGATTTCTTCTTGCTCTTCAAGCCAAGAAGGCATTATGGGCTAAGGACAATAATTGAGATATGCAATTAATGCAAGATAGGCCTCCCATTTCTCTCTCCTCTATTATTTCCTCTTAGATCTTTTTCTTTCCCCTTAGTTTTCCCTCATTTCTTGTCTTCCTATCTCTTTTTCCCCCTGTCGACTACCCCCTCTCCTCTCTCCCTCACTCGCTCCTCCCTCTCTTTCTCACCCTCGCTCTCGGCCAGCTCATTGTGTCACCTCACTGCCACTGCAACAGCCGTGCTGTCGCCATCCTCATGTCATCTTGCTCTATGCCGTCACCCGCCGTTCGCCCACTATTCATGTATCCCATGTCTTGATTTTTTATAAGTAGATTTCCTAAACATCAACTAGGCCGTTGTGTTACGTAACTCGGATTTAGGTTCAATTTTGGTGTTGTTAGAGCTATCCTAGGTAGAGAAGCTTCATGTGTGAATTTTGTATGGTTTGTTCATGATGTGCTTGGGCTATAAGGTCTAAGAATATGTGAGAAATGATTATGTGATTGTTGAGGTTGTCCAGATCATCGTTGTTAGTAGAAATGGACTGTTTATGCTTGTGTCATTGCTCGGTCTAGAAGGATTGTTGTGATTGTTGTATGTGGACCGTTTACCATTAATATCTAGGTTTAGTTCCTATGTTTGGTTGTTATGGGTGGTTGCATAACCTTTATGTGATATGGATTAGCATTAGTTTCGAGGCTTGTTATTATCCTTTAGATGTAATCTTGTGTCTATCATATGTAGTTCTGTCTTGGTTGTTGTCTAAGCTTAGATATTATGAGTTATGGCTATTGTGGATGTAGTCTCCTTATGTGATGCTATCATGATTGATTGTAAAGATTATTACTAATTTATGGATGTGGTTTTCGCATATAGATGCCCATAAGTCATCATCAATACTTGAAACCACACTGAGCCTCCAAAATTAGAATTGTGTTGATTCTTGGACATGTGTAGAAGCACGCCGGGCCGAGTCACTCTCTAGATTTGGCAATATTGAGGTGTATCATTCGATCCGAGCTTGACTTAGATCGGTGCTCGAACGTAACGGATCAAGCCACGGTTCTCGTTTCGTGCTCAGCATATTCTATTGATGCATTTACGATAGGTCATGAGTTGCACATCGCTTGGCATGCCATTGGGGCACTCATGCTTTGGACTAAAGTGGAAGATAAAACAAGTTCTATGCTTAATCAGTATGGTCACACAAGGGATTCCGTCACCAAAGGTTTCGGGGGACGATGCCGCCACCAAGAGATGTTAGAAGGTGTTGCCCGAAGGTTTTCGGATGCCGTTCACGGTGATGATTATGGAACGATTATGTGTATTAATTAAACGGACTTGAGATAGCATAAGATTATAGAGTATTATGTGATTCTCGAGGCGACAGTGCATGCGAGGCATTTGTGAGTGAAGTATGTGATTTCGTGACACGTAGATATGTCATATGCTATTGTTTATGATGTATGAGGCATGTGCATAATTTAATCGTTATTTTTATGATGTGAGAAGGGTCGTGTATGAGTTAATTGTCATAAATTGTGACATGAAAGGCACATGGACATTATAGGTGACATTATTTGAGGAGCAAGAGCCATAGTAATATCCTTGAGGTCGTTGTACGACACATGTGAATTTATGATGCTATTACTTGTGACTTTTGAAGCGCGTGTAAATTTTTAATGTCATTAATTGGCATGTGTAGAATTGTTATGAGTATGTGATGTTCCCTATGATCCTGATAGAGAGAGTAGTCTAGGAGTGCGCATGGTAAAATTTCTTGGCTGAGGAAGAGTTTTTTTCCAGAAATAATTCTTTTCTATTTCTATTCCGGGGAACAATTTCTGAGCAAAAGAACCCGTTTGATAACTGCACAAAATTTCAACTCTTGGAATAGAAAAAGAATATAAATGCGTTTGGTAACACAACAATTCTTTTTTGTATTTAATTGTTTTTTATTTGTTCTTTTTTATTTGCTTTTTATTCTTTTTATTTATTTATTTATTTTTATTTTTTTTATTTTTTTTTTATTTTTTGTATTTATTTGTATTTAGTTGTTTTTTATTCTTTTTTGTATTTATTTGTTTTTTATTTTTTATTTGTTTTTTGTATTTATTTATTTTTTTTATTTTCTTGCGTTTGTTTTTTATTTGTATTTATTTTTGTGTATTTATTTGTTTTTTATTCTTTTTTGTATTTATTTGTTTTTTTGTATTTATTTTTTTTGTTTTTTTTTGTTTTTATTTTTTTGGTATTTATTTGTATTTAGTTGTTTTTTAATCTTTTTTGTATTTATTTGTTTTTTTTATTCTTTTTTGTATTTATTTGTATTTAGTTTTTTTTTTGTATTTATTTTTTTGTATTTATTTTTGTATTTATTTGTTTTTTTTTTGTAAATTTTTTTTTCTTGCGCTTGTTTTTTATTTGTATTTATTTGTTTTTTTATTTTTTTTATATTTATTTGTTTTTTTATCCTTGCTCACAGTCGGCGATGGCGGGCGGCGGCCGGCAACCAACGTCGGCGGTGGGCGGCGGTCGACAGTGGCTCCGACCGGTTGGAGGTGGCCACGGCAAGAGAGAAATAAAATAAAAATAAAAATAAAAATTTGCTTATTTCTAGAAATTGTTCCTGGGACAAGCAGCAATTTTTTTTTGTTTCTCATTTCTATTCCCAGGCTAACTTTTCTATTCCAGGGAATAGAAATCAACTTAGCGTTACCAAACGAGTTTCTGTTCTTTTTTTGTTCCGGGGAACAAAAGAACAAAAATTCTTAGAAATAGAAATGTTCTCATGTAGACCCTAGGTGGCTGAGGATTCCCTTTCTTGTATATAGTTAAAGTAAAGCATTTGTTATTGATCTGCCATCGACACGTTGAAGTCGAATGTTTGTAAGGTTCTAATGCGAGGCATCCACCTATACGAGGTTTAAGTTATTTACTTACATGACATTTAAGTTATTTACTTATTGAGTTTTCGAGTCATTTGTTATTGTTTAACCTTTTTCAAGCTCGTAGGTATGAGTCTCCCGCTCTCTCGTTTCGATCTACCTATATATATGGACGTGTTGGTGCTTGATGTGGAGGACGCGGTGACCAACAGCCTATCCTAGCGACACACCATGATGGTGTGGGTGGACAAGGGTGTGGGGTACCTAGTTCCCCATCTCTATATGACCTGTTCGCTTGGGTCGATGAGGACTTCTACGGTCCTCTCCGTGGGTTCCATAGTCCACCCATTGATGCTAATGGTTTGGTAGTGCCCCTTCCTGATGGCACCGTGGATGACCCCAATTTCGACCCCATACTCCAATCCCGAGCCCGAGCCATGAGGATATCAACTTTTGATGGGAACTATTTTTAGTAAACACCCTTGCAAAAGCAGTAAGGACAAACCTTTTCCCCTTATCTCTTTTTGTGGGATGAAAATTAAAATGGCCTCAAAGAAGTGGGCTTGTAATTATAACGTTCCGATATATTAATGAAGCATATATTAGTTGTATAGTATATGTGTATGTTCCTTACTATTCATTGTCATTGTTGTTTGGGTGTTAAGTTGCATGCTTTCGCATGTGCTTAATGTAAAGACAGAAATCAATGGAACAAGGGACGTCGCAAATTAATCCCATGGCAGATGTCGCGTCTGCGTGGCAAGGCAAGGTCCGAGGCGTGATAGTTTGGCTTTTAAGGTAGATTGTTTTGGACACAATTCTAGTCATTTTGTTGGCTGTTTTCGCTGAATCTTAGAGCTATGTATTTGTCTCGGCAATGTCTTTGAGACCTACCGATCAATTTGATTGGATATGGGATGTTGAAGGAGACCCAAGTGGTGAAATGGAGGCTAGTCATGACGGAGCAGCAGGAGAAAGTAGATCGCGAAGAGATGACCTTGGGCACGTGCCCAAGTGCCTTGCACATGCTCGAGAGTGCAATAGTAGACACGTGCGTTGCAGACATGTGCGTTGCATGCGCGCCTTAGCGCCTTGTAGTGCAATTTCCATTTTGCCCTCTACGTATTGCAAAATTCCAATTCCTAACCTTGCCCGCTTAAATTATGATTTTGTCCTAACTGTGAAAAATGTTATGAAATACATGAATGGATGAAATACATGAATGAATATTCATTATATTCATCTTATCTAATGTACTTATTATGGTACATTTGTATCATACATTCTAAGTACATCTCCCTATACAATGAACGTTCATCTCCCTTATCTAGTACATGTATCATTCGATACATTGATATTAATGATAAGTACATTCTTGTTCTCCTATAAATAGGAGTTTAGTTTTGATGTACAATCACTACTGTGAACAACTATTAGAATAAACAGTCACACCTTCTTCTCTGGCTTTCTCTACTATCTCTTGTGTTCACTTGCTTTCTCTTCTCAATATCTTCGCTATTATATATTCACAACACAATATTTTACGACACGTTATCAGCACGAAGATCTACCGACTGAGTAAGTAATTTCTGCAAGCACGAAGATCTACCGTGAGTAAGTAATTTTTGCAAGGTGGGTATTCATTTTATTAATCATCTTATACTTCATCTTCTTCTATCAATTCTTTTTTTTTTTTCCTTGGCCTGAAGCCAAATTTCAAATCTAAAAGTATCCTTCTGCTCCTGAAGTAGCGGTGGATATTTAGAAATCCTTCTAATTAATTTAAGGATTTACTTTTGCAAGGATTATGGCAAATATTGAAAAGCCCAAATTTCACATCCTGGAAGTGAGTGGAAAGAATTATCTATCCTGGTGCCTTGACATGGAAATGCATCTCCAATGGCAAGGTCTCGCTAATACAATCATGGAGGATGGAACCTCAAATGAAAAGGATAAAGCAAATGCGCTGATATTTATCCGCCTTCATTTGCATGAGAGCCTGCAGACTCAATATTTATCCGTGCGAGACCCTCATATCTTGTGGAGGAGGTTGAAGGATAGGTATGATCATACCAAAACTGTTATCCTCCCTCAAGCATAATATGATTGGCAAAATCTCAGACTGCAAGATTTTAAATCAGTGTCTGACTATAATTCTATTTTATTTGATATCGTTTCTCGGCTTGAGTTATGCGGTATCAAACTTGCTGATGCAGAATTGTTAGAGAAAACTTTCTCCACCTTCCATGCTTCAAATATTGTATTGCAACAGCAATACCGGCAGCGTCAGTTTGCCACATACTCTGAATTAATTTCTGTGCTTCTTACTGCCGAACAAACTAATGAATTGCTGCTCAAAAATCATGATCTTAGACCTGCTGGCTCAAAAGCATTGCCTGAAGCACATGCTATCTTTGAGAAAAATACTGGCCATTCTAAGGGCTATAAGCGCAGGCAAGAATATAATCCTAGACGGGATGGCAAGAAATTTAACCACCCTAAGAAATCAAACTTTGGCTTGAATCATGGAAAAGAAAAGAAGCCAAAGAAGGTGATTAATGAAAGTCTTTGTCATCGTTGTGGCATGACTGGGCACTGGTCATGTACCTGTCGTACGCCAAAACATTTTGTTGACTTATACCAGGCATCTTTAAAGAATACGGGCAAGCGTGGTGAATCTCATGCCATTGAAATCAATCCTACTGCCATAACCACTGTTGAGGCCAACAATATCTCCGTTGGTGGGACTCCTCTTGCTCCTGAAGCAGCAAATGCATCATTGGATGTCTCTGATTTCTTTGAGGACCTCTGATTACTTTGATAATCAGATTGGTGGTTTATGTTGTTTCGCTTTAAATGTATTACTTTTTATTGTTCTTTATGAAATGCTTATAAGCCTTATATAATATTTCTTTTTTGAAATTTTTCGACTATATAACTAATATGCAACTTTTATGATACTTGACACCTGAAATTGTCAATATAAATGCAAATGGAAAATACCGAGAAAAATGAAGATGTTTGTTTGCTTGATAGTGCAACAACACATACTATATTTCGTAGTAGACACTTTTTCTCGAGTATGACATTGCGGAAGGCACAAATCCATACAATATCAGGTCCTGTTTAGATTATTGATGGTTTTGGGAATGCCACAATTATTTTTCCAAATGGCACAATCCTCCATATTGAGAATGTGTTTCTAAGCATTAAATCAAAGAGGAATCTGCTCAGTTTCAAAGATGTACGCCGTAATGGGTACCATATTGAGACTATTTATGAGCAAGAAAAGGAATACATTGGTATTTCCTCTTATAAGATAGGCCTGAAGACCATCCATGAGAAACTAGAAGCTTCTTCTATGGGTTTGTATTGTGTCATGATTAAGGCTATTGAAACCTATGCCACCACATCCTGGAGATTGGTAAGCCCTGATCAGTTTGGACTGTGGCATGATCGCCTTGGTCATCCTGGCGTTTCAATGATGCGTAGGATAATTCAAAATACAAAAGGGCACCCTTTAAAAGATATAAAGGTATTGTTGTCCAAAGATTATAATTGTGAGGCTTGCTCACAAGGAAAGCTCATTATCAAACCTTCCATGACAAAGGTTAATCTTGAATCTCCTTTATTCTTGCAAAGAATTCAGGGTGATATTTGTGGACCAATACAACCACCAAGTGGACCATTTCGATATTTTATGGTATTAGTGGACGCATCCTGTAGATGGTCCCATGTTTGCCTATTATCCACGCGCAATGTCGCATTTGCACGTTTGCTTGCGCAGATTATAAAGCTCCGGGCACAATTCCCTGATTATCCAATTAAGAGCATAAGGATGGATAATGCTGGTGAATTTACATCAAAGAGTTTTGATACATATTGTGCTTCACTTGGAATCGAGGTTGAGCACTCGGTTGCATATGTTCATACTCAAAATGGATTGGTAGAATCCTTGATTAAACGTATCCAAATCATTGCCCGCACTCTATTATTGAGAACAAATCTCAACGATACAGCATGGGGTCATGCAGTTTTGCATGCGGCAGCTCTAATAAGATTACGCCCCACTGCTAATCTTTTACAATCTCCCCTTCAAATGGTCCTTGGTTATGAACCAGATGTTTCACATCTACGCACATTTAGTTGTGCAGTGCAGGTGCCTGTAGCACCGCCAAAAGGACGAAAATGGGTCCCCAATGCCGTTTAGGTATTTATGTTGGGTTTAATTCACCGTCTATCATTAGGTTCTTGGAACCAACTACTGGTGATATTTTTACTGCCAGGTTTGCAGATTGTCATTTTGATGAGACTAGGTTTCCATCAATTGGGATACCTACAACTTCCATGACTGCAAAACAAAAACCAGTTAAGGTTTTTTCCTGGAATGAGAAAAATTTATCTCAATTAGACCCAATGACTCTTGAATGTGAAAACGAGGTGCAGCGCATAATCCATTTACAGGCTATGGCCAATAGACTTCCTGATGCATTTAATGATGCTACTAAGGTAACGAAGTCTCATATTCCAGCTGCAAATGCTCCAGCTAGGATAGCTGTTCCTGAAGAACAAGCTAAAATGGATCAAAATCTCCCGCACTTGAAGCGTGGTAGACCGATAGGATCAAAAGATACTGCTCCTCGAAAACGAAGGGGAAAGAATCAGGAATCCGCTCCAGAAGAGCCTAGCGTTGTGCTTGCTCCTGAAGAGCTTATTGCCCCTGAAGAGGCGCAAACCCATGAAAGGAACATCAATCCCGGGAATACTGAGAATTCCATTACATATTATAATGAAATTTGGGATCGAAATGAAATCATCATTGATGATGCTTTTGCATTCTCAGTTGCCCATAAAATTATGGATGATGATTGTGAGCCGCAATCTATTATTGAATGTCGTCAAAGGCAAGATTGGCCTAAGTGGGAGGAAGCAATTAAGGCTGAATTAGCTTCCTAACTAAACGAGAGGTTTTTGGACCTATAACTCGTATCCCCGATAATGTAAAGCCCGTTGGATATAAATGGGTATTTATCCGAAAACGAAATGAGAAAAACGAGGTTGTCAGGTATAAAGCCCGACTCGTTGCCCAATAATTCTCCCAGAGACCTGGGATTGATTATAATGAGACATATTCACCTGTGATGGATATGATTACATTTCATTTTCTCATTAGCCTAGCAATCTTTGAAAGATTGGAAATGTGTCTTATGGACGTTGTGACGGCATATTTATATGGCTCATTAGATTCTGATATTTATATGAAAATTCCCGAGGGATTCAAAATGCCTGAAGCATGCACTCCCCGCAATTTATTCTCAATAAAATTGCACAGATCCTTGTACGGGTTAAAGCAATCCGGTCGCATGTGGTATCAACGCCTAAGTGAGTACCTAATTAAGGAAAGGTACAAGAATGATCCTATCTGCCCATGCGTGTTTATTAAGAAATCAGAAACCGGATTTGCTATTGTAGCAGTTTATGTCGACGATATAAATTTAATTAGAACTCCAGAAGAGTTAGCTGAAACTGCTGAATATTTGAAAAGGGAGTTTGAAGTTAAAGATTTGGGTAAAACCAAACTTTGTCTTGGTCTAGAGCTTGAGCATAAAGCAAATGGAATAATCGTCCATCAATCAGCATACGTTGAAAGATTGCTTAAACGCTTCAACGTGGACAAAGCTCACCCATTGAGTACTCCTATGGTTGTAAGGTCTCTAGATCCCCAAAAGGACCCATTTCGTCCTAGAGAATCAAATGAAGAGATACGTGGTCCTGAAGTACCATATCTCAATGCAATTGGGGCTTTGATGTACTTGGCACAATGTACGAGACCAGATATCGCTTTTGCGGTAAATTTATTGGCACGATTTAGTTCTGAGCCAACTCGGAGACATTGGAATGGAATTAAACATATTTTCCGTTATCTCCGAGGAACCATAGATTTGAGATTATATTATTCCAAAGATTCCACTAATTCTGGTTTAGTTGGATATGCTGATGCTGGATATAGATCCGATCCACATAAGGCTCGCTCTCAAACCGGGTATTTATTTTGTTATAACGGCACCGCTATTTCTTGGCGTTCTACTAAGCAATCGCTAGTAGCTACATCTTCTAACCACTCTGAGATTATTGCTTTATATGAAGCTGGAAGAGAGTGTGTTTGGTTAAGATCCGTTATAACGCATATTCATAATTCTTGTTGTTTAATACCGGTTACAAATTCTCCCACTATAATTTATGAAGATAATGCTGCTTGTGTTGCACAAGTTAGGGGAGGATATATCAAAGGTGATAGGACCAAGCATATCTCGCCGAAATTTTTCTATACTCATGAACTCCAAGAAAGTCGACAAATTGATGTTAAACAGATTCGATCCATAAATAATCTTGCAGATCTTTTTACCAAATCATTGCCAACATCAACTTTTGAGAAATTAGTATATGGCATTGGTATGCGGCGAGTTCATAAGATGCAAGATTGATTAGCCCCAGAAGTGGCTATATGGCTCAATTGAGGGGGAGATATTATGAACTATGCATTACAACATTGATATGCGGCGAGTTCACAAGATGCAAAATTGATCAGCCCCAGCAGTGGCTATATATACATTGCACTCTTTTTTATTTTTGTCCGGTTTTTTCCCACAGGGTTTTTCCAGCTAAAAGTTTTTAACAAGGCAATTAATGCATCCATAAAAGGGAGAGATCATAACATTTGTACTCTGCACTCTTTTTCCCTTTTGTCCCACTGGGTTTTTCCGGCTTAAGGTTTTTAATGAGGCAGTATCATTTGATGCACAATCATAATGAATACAATGAATATTCAAGGGGGAGTGTTATGAAATACATGAATGGATGAAATACATGAATGAATATTCATTATATTCATCTTATCTAATGTACTTATTATGGTACATTTGTATCATACATTCTAAGTACATCTCCCTATACAATGAACGTTCATCTCCCTTATCTAGTACATGTATCATTCGATACATTGATATTAATGATAAGTACATTCTTGTTCTCCTATAAATAGGAGTTTAGTTTTGATGTACAATCACTACTATGAACAACTATTAGAATAAACAGTCACACCTTCTTCTCTGGCTTTCTCTACTATCTCTTGTGTTCACTTGCTTTCTCTTCTCAATATCTTCGCTATTATATATTCACCACAACACAATATTTTACAACAAAAAATTCCAATTTTTCCTCCATTGAACGTGAAAATTTATGATTTTGCCCTTTTAGGCGTAAAATTCCCGTTATACCCCTTACAAGTGAAATTCCAATTCTGCCCTTGCGTGTAAAATTCCAAATTTACTCCCTTTACACCCGATTTTACTATTTTTCCCTACATGCAACTTTTATAAATATTTTCTCATGAAATTAAATGTCTAGTGATCCATATATATTTAATTAATTGAAGATTAGCCACGGCATCTTTAACTATATTAAATTATATACATTAATAACCTTCAAATCACATATAGTCAAAGACATTAATTGTGATTAGTCACCTTTATATTATGAATTTTATCTCACATGAATTTTTAATATATTAATGTAATTAATATCATTTTATCCTTCTTAATTAATCCATAGGGATTGAAGAAAGAAATATAATTTAATAATTTCATCATAAAGTAATTATAAATCTGTTTGAATTAGAAACTTAGCCCCACAAGCAATTTTTTATGTTATGTGATTCATTTTTTATAACATATTTTACATAAAACATGATTTAAGTTTATTTGCCTTAAGTATATTGATACATAAGTTTTCATTTTGATTAAGATGTAGTTTTACCACCTACGATTAGTTTTGTTATAATTATTCCCAAGTTGAACGGTGATAACTATAAAGAATAAAAGGAATTAATCCTTCTCCAATTGGGGTGCATGGATGTAAATTATGCTATATTGTCAAATGAACCACCTGCTCCTAATGAGGCTAGCATTTTGATTGAAATTAGTCTTTACGCACAATGGCTCAATGTAATGTACATAAAGATAAAGCTTTCTGCTAGTATTCGTGGTTTAGTCGCTCAGTATAACAATGCCAATGAATTACTAGAGGCTATAGGTGCACAATTTGAATCTTCAAAGAAGACGCATGCCATGACCCTGATTATGAAGTTCTCATCATTGAAGCTTATCAATGTAAGAGGTGTGTGTGAGCACATCATGAAGATGATGGACATTACAACTCAACTAAAAAAATCTTGAGGTTAAGATATCATAATCCTTTCTTGTATACTATATCCTGAACACTCTCTCACAAGAATATGCCCCTTTCAAGATCTCTTATAGCACACATAATACTATATGATTATTCAATAAACTCATGACCATGTGTTCAGGAGGAAGAGAGGTTACTCATAAAAAATGGGACAAAGTACTCATATGACAATATATGATAAATATAAAGGGCAAGGCAATTAAAAGGGAAAATGTAAATTACCTTTTCAAGCTAGCATTAAGAAAAAATCCAAGTGCTTCTTCTGTAAAATGAAGGGGCACATGAAGAAGGATTACATCAAATTTAAGGCCTGGCTCAAAAGGAAAGATAATACACTCTCATGTGTTTATTATGAATCTAACATGGTTGACGTGGATCTCAAAACCTGGTGGATTGATTCTGGCTCTACAATCCACATTTCAAATTCCTTGCAGGGTTTTTCAGAACTAGTGGAAACCAACAAAAGTTGAATAAAACATCTATTCGGGAAACAAGTGTGTTCGCATGTGGAAGCTATTTGGACATGTAAATTAATTCTCAATAGTGGCTTTGTTTTCAATTTAAAATTTGTCTTTTATATTCCTAGTTTCTCTAGGAAATTAAGTTAATTTGCAAGACTTGTACCATTAGGATACTTCTTTGAATTTTGCAAGTTCAACATTCAGTTTATCGTATAAATCTAAAATTATTGAGAGTGGTATTTTATCTAACGGTCTATTTCAAATTAATTTACAAAACAATGCAATTTATAATGTGATGCATGTTCATGATATTGCTGGCAGAAAGCGATATGTTGTGAATGAGGATTTATCTATGTTGTGGCACAAGAGAGTGGGACATATCTCCATTGATAGAATTAAGTATTTAGTAAATGATTCAATACTTAATACTCTAAATTCTATTGATTATGACACTTGTGTGGACTGCATAAAAGAAAAGCAAACCAACAAATCAAAGAAATGTGCGAATAGAAGTACGGAAATATTAGAAATCATATATACATATATTTGTAGTCCAGATATAGACTCAAATGGTCAGAGATACTTCATCTCTTTCATAGACGATTATTCACGATTCATGTATCTCTACTTGCTTCGTAATAAACACGAAGCATTAGATACATTTAAAGTATTCAAAATCGAAGTTGAAAAAATAATGTCATAAGTAAATTAAGATCGTGAGATCAAATAGAGATGGAGGATCCTATGGCAGATACACTGAAGTAGACAAACACTTAGTCCATTTGTGAAGTTTCTTAAAAAGCATAGGATTATTGCCTAATATACTATGCATTGTTCTCTGGACCAAAATGGTGTAGCATAATGAAGAAACCGAATATTATTGGACATGGTATTGAGCATGCTTAATATCTGCGAACTTCTTAAGTCCTTGTGAACTAAGGCTCTTAAAATGACAGTATGCATATTAACTGAGTTCCCACCAAGGCCATCCCAAAGATGTCTTTTGAGTAATTCAAACATTGCAAATCAAGTTTGCAATATGTACGCGTTTGAGGATGTTCGTCTGAAGTAAGAATATACAATCCACAAGAAAAGAAGTTAGACCTAAGGATTCTAAGTGGGTATTTCATTGGATATGCCGAAAAATCTAAAAGATATAGGTTTTATTATTCATCTCACACCACTAGGATTGTGGAATCCAAAAACGCTAAGCTTTTTGAAAAATGACTTGATCAATTGAAGTGATCAATTTAGGAACCTTGCTCCTAAAGAAGATCATTCAAATACTCAACATTCTACCTCAAGTACTAGATTAGTTGTTGTTTACAACGCCCATTCAGTTTAACTGGCCATTGAACAACCAATCATTGAAGATCTACAACTTGCCGATATTGATGTGGTAGACCTAGCTGTTTAGCAATTACCGGAAACTATTGAACATCCAGTTGAACAGCAGACTCCTTAGGTGAATGTTTATGCAACATTAAGAAGATTTACTAAAAAAAAAAATCAGTAATCCTTAGTGATTACATTGTATATCTGCAAGAATTTGATTGTAATGTCAGAGCTGAAAATGATCCTGAAACATTTTCATAAGCCATGAGTTGTGATCAATCCAATTTGTGGTACAATACCTTGAAGGAAGAGATCAGTTCTATGTCATCTAATAAGATTTGGGATTTAGTTAAGTTGCATGATGGTGCGAAGGCCATTAGTTGTAAATGGGTCTTCAAAAGTAAGAATTTATAGGGCAATATTAAGAGATACAAAGCCAAATTCATTGCCAAGGAATTTACTCAAAAATAGGGAATTGATTATACGGAGACATTTTATCCTATATCTAAAAGAGATTCTTTTCATATTATTTTGGTATTTAGTAGGTTCCAAGTTCTAAAAATCAGGGAACCTATTCCGATAGATAAGTTCTACAGTTCCAAGTTTTAGGTGAAACCTAAACAAAACTTAGAACCGTTCATCCCTTCTCACTGCATCATTCCATAATGGACATGAACATAGCCTAAATACTCTAAGGACTCCAGAATTTCTAGGCAGTGCATAAGAAGAGATCTGGCAATAACTCTACACCGCGTCTGGACCGCAGTCACGGTAAAAGATCAAGGCAAGTTGATGAACATAGCACCCTTAAAGCTACGACATTTTATTCAATTTGAAATATCCGATCTTGGGCCGATACAATGAACCAAAAATTGAGAAAAATATGCAGTCGGATGATCATGCATTACAATTCGATGTCCGGTTACATGGTAAGGCATCCCATGGCCTTGGGCTTCTCCCTGAGAACACATTTCTGAGTCTTCCCAATTGAAGTCTTGGATAGATCGGCAAAAGCAACGGTCATGGGCGCCGTAAAGCGCGGCAAATTGTCAATGCAATACTTTATTATTTCCTCCTCGATGACGCTGAACCCATCCTTCAACTTCACGAAAGCACAAGGAATTTCATCCCGGCGGTCATCGGGCCTCCCCAGGACGGCCGCCTCAAATATTGCCGGATAACCAAATAGCACGGATTCCACCTCGACCAAGCTAACATTCTCTCCCCCTGATATGATGATATCTTTGGCGCAATCTTTCACTGCTACGTAACCATCGGGTTGCTTCACGCCCAGATCCCCGCTCCTAAACCATCCGCCCTCGAAGGCAGCCTCGGTCGCTTTTGTGTTTTTGAAGTACCCACTCATCACGGTGTTGCCCCTTAACATGACCTCGCCCCAGGTGGTGCCGTTGGACGGGAAACTTTCCATCGTGACAGGGTCCTTGACATCGACTTCTTCCAGGCCGATCTGGCGGACTCCCTGTCGGGTCTTCATCCTAGCACGCTCTTTCAGGGGAAGAGAATCCCATTCCGGTTTCCAAGTGCAGATGGTCGCCGGCCCGTAGGTCCCTGTCGAGCCATGGCAGTGTGCTATCCAGAACCCTTGAGCTTCTACTTTGAAAATGACCTCTAGAGGTGGTGCCACCACCCCCACCCACACCCCGATCATGAACATGACCTTTCGAGGCAGTGGCTTCTGTTTGCTGGCCGGCACATTGATGATCATGTTCAGAACGGCGGGAGTGCCGCCCCATGTGAGTCACGTTACGCCGAGCAATGTTTTCGAATATGCTTTTGGCAGTGAATTTAGTCATTTAAACGATGGAAACAGCCTCAGCCGATAAAGTATCCAAAGTCATTTGAAGAAAGGAAATAGTGGTTTGTATATTGGATACATACATAGATTCTATGCATCCCGGTACAAAATATGGTACATCACCCGATTAGAAAATAGAAAACACGGATTAAGTTAGCTGAGTCACCCACAAAGACATTCTGTGCATCGATGTGTTATTAGTTGAGGGTAATACTGAGTACAGTATAAATGGCAAAACACAAGACATTATAAGACTGACAACATGCATAAGAACAAAATACTCCAGGGGTGTTATTATTTGCAAGAAAGATGAATGATTTAAAAACATATTTTTCAAAAAATATAAGTGAATATTGTTTAAAATAATTATTCAATGAATGATTCATTATATAATAATTTATGTCTAAACATATTTCGTAGACGAAGAAAATATTTTTTGTCGGATTAATTTTTATAAGCAATACAAGTGATCATTTTTAAGAAAATATTCTACAATTCATTCATTTTCTATGAAACAAACGCACTCCCTAGTTCCCCTCCATGACATGTTATCTATAATGTGATCCCACATTAAAGGATATAGTTTTTGAAATAAAAAAACTTATTTATTGGGTTTGTCCCTACGTTTTCTCTTTTTAAGTAACGATTATTCCACATTTGATTTTTCCATGCTTCGTACTCTTCATGACAACCTCCCATTTGATAACTGTATTGATGAGAGACGGTTTATAAAAACAACAGTTGTTCATTTTGTAAGGGTAATCACAAGATCTAATGCAAACCTTCTTATTAAGAAATACACCATCAGTACACGAGAGAATTACGTTAGTAGAGTATATCTATAATTCCGCAGAATCTCCGTGAATTTCCAATGAACACAAATTCAAATAATGGCCGGAGGTTATTTTTATTTTTATTGTTTATCCTGTTTTCCGCATATAATTCTAATCAATGCTTGAATTTTGTTCTTCAATGTGTGATTAGAATCACTAATTTATGTCTCATATTTGATATCAGAGCATGTTAGTACCTTTGCCTTGTTTATGTTGGTTTTGGGTGTATATTTTCGTGGGTTTTTCAATGAACAATAAATCAAGCATTTTGGGGTCAAGAGAGGAATTGCCAATTTCGGTTGAATTCCGAAGACCCATCGCTTAGCTTCAGGCCAATATGATCGTACCGCCACAAGAAAGAATAGCCGAAAGTTGATCCGGCATATCGGTGATCACCGGAAGCTAGTCAGGTGGTAGAAGTCACAATGGTTAAGGGTTTGCATAAGGGGAATTTTGTTTGATTAAAGGCCAATTTCTTGGCCATTTTTGCCGAAACTTGGACCTATGCAGTCGCACCAGTGTGGTCTCTAAAACCCATCATTTATTTTGGTCTGAGATGGGTTGTCAGAGAAGTAACGGACAATAGAATCAAGGCAGAGACGGTGAAAAAAGGTAGAAATCACGTCTATTCGCGCTAGGAAGAGGGCGCATGGGGTCCACGCGCGCTATGATTCCACACACCATGCACTCTCACACGAGCGAAATCGACAAGCGCATGCTCGCTACACATGCGCAACTGCTTGCGTATGTGCGGCACACGCTCGCATGGTTAAAAGGGTCCGTGCTATGCAGTGATTGAGGAGCATGCACACTCCTGTCAGCCCCCTTTTTTCCTTTTTTCTATTTTGCCCCTCTTTTCCTTGTTATTACAATTATGCCCTTGGCCTAATTAATTTACTGTTTTGCCATTGGTGCATTAATTTACGATTTTACCATTGGCTAAAGTAATTACTATTTTTCCCTTTGTAGCATTAAATTACTATTATGCCCTTCATGTAGTTTGTGAAATTTTATGCATGAAATTAGATGTCTAGTGATCCATATATTTTAATTAATTAGGGAGTACCCACAACACATTTAATTAGTTAAATTATATATTAAGAGCCTCCGGATCATATTTAGAAATGGCATTAATTGTAATTAATTATATTAAGGGTTAATACCCTGAAAAACCCTAAACTAGTACACATGTGACAAATTTACCCCAAACTATTTTTTTTACCATGAAAAACCTCAAACCGGTACACCTGTGACAAATTTACTTCGACTGACCATAAAAAAAAACCCTAAACTGGTATATTTATGACAAATTTACCCCAAACTAATTTATTTGACATCAAAAAACCTCAAACTGATAACTTTGTGACAAATATACCCTCCGTTAAATTAGATTAATACCACAAAAAAATCACAAAAATTGTAAACTGTGACAAACGGAGTGTAAAATTCCAAATCATATATTAGTCAACTATCACGTGTTATTTAACTTAATAATTTGACAGTAAAATTTAACGAAAACTAATATATGGTAAATTTGTCACAAGTGTACTGGTTTGGGGTAAATTTGTCAAAGGTATACCAGTTTGGGATTTTTTGTGGTCAAAAAAATAGTTTGGGGTAAATTTGTCACAGATGTACCGTTTGGAGTTTTTGAGGGTATTAACCCTTATATTAATAAGATGAATTTTATCCCACGGGGATTCTCATTATATTAATATGATTAATTAAAATGAAATATCATATTATTTTTCTTAATTTAACCACAGGAATTAAGGAAAGGAATTTAATACGATAGTTTCTTCATCAAGTGTTTATAAATCTATTTAAATTAAAAACTTAGCACACATGCAGTTTTTATGTTATCTTATTCATGTTTGTAACATGTTTCCATTGGTAAAACATGATATATGCATATTTTGCCTCAAATGTCATGATATAAGCATGATTGTTTGATATATAGCTTTACAACTTGTGAATTCCTTTGAATTTAAGAGTGATGTTCCCATACTAAATGGTGAAAACTATAAAATTTGGAATGAGTTAATTCTTCTTCAATTTGGGTGCATGGACATTGACTACTATAAGGAAAGATGAACAACCTAGCCAACGGATTCGAGCACTATAGCTAAAATAGCCCTTTATGAACAATGAGAGTGGTCCGATTGCCTTAGTGCAATATTTGTAAGGACTAAAATATCTCCTAGTATCCATTGTCCGGTTACTCAGCATAGCAATACTAAGGCTTTATTGGAAGCCATTGATGTGTAATTTGAGACGTCAGAGAAGACATATGCCATGACCCTAATTATAAAATTGTCATCATTGAAGCTCATTAGTGTTAGAGGTATGCATGAGCACATCATGATGATGAGGGACATTGAAGTTCAAATTAAAAACTTTGAGACTAAGATATCTAAATCTTTTCTTGTGTATTATATTCTGAACACTCTCACGCAATAGTATGTACCTTTCAAAATCTTTTACAACACACTTAAGAATAAATGGTCAATTAATGAACTCATGACCATGTGTGTTCACAAGGAAGAAAGATTAATTATGGAATTGAGAGGAAGTACTCATTTAATAAAACAATAAAAGAATAAGATTCATGGCAAGCATAAGGGAAAATGTAAGACACCTCCCCAAACTAACATTAAGAAAAAATCCAAATGTTTCTTCTATATTTAAGGCCTAACTCGAGAAAAAATGTAATCCAATCTCTTGTATTTATTATGAATATAATATGACTAATGTGAGTCACAACACTTAGTGGATTGATTTTGGATCTACAATCCACCTTTCAAATTCCGTATAAGGTTTTCAAAACTACAAGAAACCAGTGAAAAGTGAACAAAGTATCAATTCAGGAAACAAAATGCATTCGCATGTATAAGCTATTAGGATATGTAGAATAGTTCTCAATAGTGGCTCGTTTTGAATTTGGAAATGACCTTTTGTGTTCCTAGTTTCTCTAGAAACTTAATTTTAGTTTCAAAACTTATATCTTTGGGTTACTCTTTTAACTTTGCATATTCAAACTTCAATTTATCATTTAAATCTAAAATTATTAGGAGTGACACTTTGTCTGATGGTCTTCTTCAAATTAATTTACAAGACGATGTCCATTATAATGCGATGCATGTTCATGATAACGCTAGTATAAAACTGTAAATGAAAATTCCTCTATGTTGTGGCACCTAAGATTGGAACATATCTCCAGAGATAGAATTAAGTGATTAGTAAATGATGGAGTACTCGGTACTTTAGATTTTACTGATTATAACACTTGTGTGGACTGCATAATGGGAAAGTAGACAAACAAGACAAAGAAAAGTGCCAGAGGAGTGTAGAAATATTAGAAATCATACATACAGATATTTATAGTCTAGATATGAACTCGTATAGTTAGAAATACTTCATCTCTTTTATAGATAACTACTCGTGTTATATGTATCTTTACTTGCTTTATAATAAGCATAAATTGTTAGATGCCTTTGAGGTATTTAAGGCAAAAGTAAATAAACAATGCGGTAAGCAAATTAAGATCGTGAAATCAAATAATGGTGGAGAATTCTATGGTAGAAACACTGAAGATGGACAAACACCTAGTCCATTTGCAAAGCTTCTTCAAGTGCATGGGATAGTTGCCCAATTTATTATTCCTGGTTCTTCAAACCGAAATGGTATGATAGAAAGAAGAAATCGAACTTTATTAGATATGGTGCAGAGTATGCTTAACGACTCCAAACTTCCTAAGTCCTTTTGAAGTGAAGCACTCAATACAACAATGTACATATCAAATCAAGTTCTGACCAAAGTTGTCCCAAAGACACCTTTTGAGTTGTTTAAAGGTTGAAAACCGAGTTTACGACATGTACGCATTTGAGAATGCCCATCTAAAGTGAGAGTCTACAATCCACAAGAAATGAAGTTGGACCCAATGACTATGAGTGGGTATTTTATTGGATAGGTTCAAGGGATACAAATTTTACTATCAATCTCACACCACTAGGATTGTGGAATCAAGAAATTTTAAGTTTTTTGAAAATGACTTGATTAGTGAGGCAATCGATTGAAGGACCTTGTTCCTAAGAAAGATCATTCAAACACTCAACATTCCACCTCAAGTATAAGGTTGGTTATTGTTCATAATGTCATTTCAGTTTAACTGGTTGTTGTACAACTTGTTGATATTCCATAACCTACTGATATTAATCTAGTAGTTCCAGTTATTTAGCGATTACCAGAATCTGTTGAACAACCAATTGATCAACATGCTACTCAAGAAAAAGTTGATGCAACATTAAGAAGATCTACTAGAATGAGAACATCAGTAATTCCTAGTGATTATATTGTGTATTTACAAGAATCTGACTATAATATTAGAGCTGAGAATGATCCTGAAACGTTTTCACAAGTCATGAATAGTCATGATTCCAATTTGTGGTACAATGCCATGAAGAAATATATGAGTTTTATGGCATTTAACAAAATCTAAGATTTTGTTGAGTTGTTTGATTGTGCGAAGGCCATTGGTTTTAAATGGGTCTTAAATAAAGAATGATTCATTTGGCAACATTGAAAAATATAAAACTAGACTCGTCGCCAAAGGATTCACTCAAAAGGAATGAATCAATTACACTGGGACATTTTCTGCTATATCTAAGAAAGATTGCTCCATATTGTTTTGGCATTTGTTGCCCATTTTGATATGGAATTATATCAAATGAATGTAAAAACAACATTCCTCAATGGGGAACCGGAGGAGAAATATGAAGGATTCTCTTCTAGTAAATGTGAGTATAAGTGTGCAAGCTTAAGAAATCTATAGATGGCTTAAAACAAGCATCTCGCCAATGGTACTTAAGGTTCCATGATGTCATCTCTTCATTTAATTTTGTAGAGAATGTTATGAATCAATGTATATGCCAAAAGGTCAACGGGAGCAAAATTTGTTTTCCTGTGCTATATATGGATGATATTCTACTTGTAACCAATGGTAAGGGGTTGCTGCATGAGATGAAACAATTTCTCTCTAAGAGTTTTAACATGAATGATATGGGTGAGGCATCTTATGTCATTAACATTAAGATCCATAAATTTAGATCTCAAGGAATTTTAGGACTATCTCAAGAAACCTATATCAATAAGGTTTTAGAGAAATTTTGGATGAAAGATTGTTCACCAAGTATAGCGTCTATTGTGAAGGTATAAGTTCAAATTTTGTTCTACATGGATTCAAAATTCTTACTATTTTATTATTTTAATATTAGTCTAGTCAAGAATTATCTAATGAATCACTTGATTCGAAATTAAGGGATAGGTAGACATTACAAATGATTAGTTGATCTCTTTTTCTACCTCCCTTACTCTATGTCTTTGTTTTGGACCAATGCCTAAAAAATGGTTTGGAAAAGGAACAAATAAATAATATCCTATATACTTCTGTTATCGAAAGCTTGATGTATACTCAGGTTTGCACTCAACTTGACATCACTTTTGTTGTGGGAATGTTGGGAAAATATTAAAGTAATCCGGGCATTAACCACTGGAAGATGCAAAGAAAATGATGAGATATCTTCAAGGTACCAAATGCTACATGCTTTTGTATAGACAAACTGACAACCTGGAAATAGTTGGTTATTCGAATGCAAATTTCGCGAGTGGCATTGAGTTTTGAAAATTAACATCTAGATATATTTTTATATTAACTAGTGGAGCCGTGTCATGGAGGAGTGCGAAGCAAACTTTGACTACTACTTCTACTATGAAGACTGAATTCATTTCTTGTTTTAAGACTACGTCGCATAATGTTTGATTGAAGAGTTTCATTTTTGAGCTTAGAATTGTTGATTCTATTTTTAGATCATTAAAAATATATTGTAACAATTCAACTGCAGTTTTTATAGCTACAAATGCCAAAAGTGGCAATCGAAGTAAGTATATTGACATCAAGTATTTAGCCATAAGGGAACATGTGAAGGATAATAAAGTAGTCATAAAACACGTTAGTAATGAATTAACGATAGCTGCTATTTTAACTAAAGGCATGCCACCAATGAAATATAAAGATCATGTAACTAATATGGGAATAGGTGCCATCATGATACGGACAATTTTTATTATATGAAACTCTTATTCAGTCGTAATGTTAATTCTTAATTTTGGTGCACACAATTTGTTGTTTATTACCTTAGTTCTAAAATAAACATGGGGTTTATTCATTAAGATATATTGTCACATATAGGTTGATGTTAAAGAAATAAGATATATTGTGATACATGAAAGATATTACTCGTTCTTATAGGACATGTTGCTATGATTCATGTGTTTCTTTTCTTTTCTTTAAGCACAAATTTTTTGTGGATTTGGTTGGATAACCTGTATGATGAAAATATGATCCCACATTTAGGGATATAGTCTTTGAAATAAAAACTTACCCGTTGGGTTTGACCCACGTTTTCTCTTTTTAAGTAATAATTATTCCACATGCGATTTTTCCATATTTCGTACCTCTTCGTGACAACAGCTCATTTGGTAACCACCTTAATGGGAAACGATATATAAAAGGAACAATCGTTCATTTTATAAGAATAACCACAAGGTTTAACGCAAACTCTCTCATCTAGAAATACACCATCAATGGGATTAGATTAGTAGAGTGTGCCCGTAATTATGCTGAATCTTCATGAATTTCCAACAAACACAAATTCGAACAATGCTTAAAGGTCGGTTTTATTTTTTATCTTGTTAATCAATGCTTGAATTTTGTTCTTTAATGCATCATTAGAATCACTAGTTTATGTCTAACATGACAGTGTCCCAACCTTGTCTAACCATCGAGTTGGGGGTGACCTCACGCTCTCACAAGGTCTACGGCGACCGGCGCAAGTGAGGACATCACAGTTTTTCTCGTTATAAAAAAAATAATACATAAGTACCAATTAATCCCAAAGGAGTTCATCTGTGATTGAGCGTTTTATATGGATCCAGCAAGTTCTTTGTTCAAATCATAACTTCAACCACTCCCTCGTAGATGGAACCTTACCCAATGTATACGAATAGTGCGGTGTGTACCCTAGGAGATTAGTCGAACCACAAGATTTGAACATCTTGTGTTATAAATAAATAAATAAATAAAAATACAGTGTACATAAGTATACTTATATTTGCGGACATTATTGGCTATTTATAAAACATTAACAATGACCCATATTTAAATCATACTAAAAATATAGCAAATTATTTAAATTGAAATATTTAATGTATTCAATGATTTTCTAAAAAATCAGTAGTATTGTTGAAAAATGTTCAGTAAATTATTATATAGTATTTTGACTATATCAACTTCATTGAAATTCCATTCCATAATTTTTTTCACTATTTTAAAAATAATCATATAAAATTTGGTAAATGACTTAAATACTATTTGCTAAGTTAAAGTTAGTTAGTAGAGATAAATGTTCGTAAAACACTTTAACCAACATTGGTAATTTCCTCTCATTATGTAGAGCTCCTTCCTACCGCCATGGTAGTCCCGACCGAACCTTCATCTTGTCTACTTGATATTTTGCTGGATCCTGTCCTCCTCTCATCAGCTCCTCCGATGGCCAATCACACATTTAAACCCTTTTCACCCCTCTGTTTCTGTTAGTCTTCCTTTTTTCTTGTCTGGGTTCTAGCGCTGCACCCTTTCGTCTCGCACATCTTCTCCTACCTACTGAACCACAATTTCTCGTTTTGCCTCTCATGCATGGCCTCCGATCTTCCCAATTTGGTTGAATTCGACCTCCAACCTCAGCGGATTGTGTTTTGTTCTTAACGAATCTTGCACCGATGGAACCAAGCGGCGATAATCAGGACCCTCGCCTTGCTGCTCTGTGCCACCGACTGGGCTGACTATGGACACCGCAGGAAATTGAAGACTGGAATGACTTGACACCCCTGGCAAAAATAGATGAATGTAAGTTGATGCTCATAGGTAAAGTCCCTTTTGCTACTTCTCTGAACTTACAAGCTTTCCAAACCACATTGAAAAGGGCTTGGAGGACTGAACAGGTTAAAATTACTTTACGTGAGGGAGATTTTTATGTTGCGAAATTCCAATCCAAAGATGATGAAATTAAAGTACAGTCTGGGGGTCCCGGGTTATTTTCCGGTCATTTGGTAATATTCAAACCATGGATCCCCACTATGCCGCTTCATTGCTACGATTTCTCTAAATGTGCCTTTTGGGTACATATATATGGGCTGCCACTGGAATGGTATTCTGATACCATGATATGCCGAGATGTTCACTCTGTAGGGAAGGTATTGGAAGTTAGATTGGATACTAAATAGGGCATAGCATTTAAAACTGCAAAAGCTTGTGTTGATATCAATCTCAGTCAACCACTACAACAAGGAAAGCTAATTCGAATTGCTGACAAGCTTATTTGGCTTGATTTTCGATACGAACGACTCCCACATTTCTATTATTTGTATGGGAAAATAGGTCACTATGCTACGTATTGCAAGGATATTCCGTTTAATGATGCAAAAATGGAAGGGAAAGAGAAAATGGCTTATGGACAGTGGTTAAAGGCTGAAGTAAAAGAATGTAGCCCCTACTGGAAAACATTTTATGAGGAGCACCAGCTTACCTACAACGAGATAGTTCCAGAAACCCCTCCAACAGCACTATTGGCTCAGCACATACAGTCAGCTACTGCATCAGCAAGTGGAATCGAGCAGCCACATGTACAGGGGACAAAAGGCCCGACCACAGCTCCTATTAACACATCCCGAAGTATAACACTACTTACACCATAACAGGGCAGTGAGATTCAGCATACAGAGCTTTCTCATCTAGCCTTGGTCCCTCAGCAAAATCCAAACAAGGATATCTATGCCATTCAACCTCATATGAATAAAGCTTCCAACACTACTATCCTACTTCCCACTGAAACCCAAATTACCAAACAGCAAGGCACAAACAGTTCAAGTCACAGGAAACTAAAGCATACCAGACCTACCACAAAAGCAGGGGCAGCTAAGAAGGCTAAGCGTTATGCCCCTTATGAGTCTCATAGCCCGATTGAAGGGGTGCTAGATGATTGCAACTTATTAAAGACTCATGTGTTGTTGGCTCCTGAGGCTAATCAGTGGGCAATGGCAGCTGGCCTTAAATAGTCGCCACAGCACAAATGAAGATTATTAGTTGGAACTGCCAAGGGTTGGGCTCTCCCCTGACAGTTCGTGCCCTAATGGCCCTTGTGGCCAAAGAAAAGCCCAATGTTTTATTTCTGATGGAAACTGAAAATCGAGAGGAAGTGATTACTCGTATTCAGCGACGGTTGAAAGTTTGTAACTCTTATATTATGAACCCGGTTGGTATAGCAGGAGGGCTAACTCTTATGTGGCAGGATGATATAACGATCACCATGTTTCAATCCTCTCAAGATTTCTTCGACATGTCTTGTATGGAATCTAATTGTGGCATCTCTATCCGCATTACATGTGTCCATGCACCTGCTGCTTTTCAACCTCGCCAATTATTTTGGAGTGTACTTAGACAGATTGCTGCTACCAATACCTTACCTTGGGTCTGCCTTGGGGAGTTTAATGAGGTTATGTACTATTGGGAAAAGGTTGGCAGGCGACCAGCAGAAGCTCATTGGATGACTTCTTTTAGACAAGTTATACAAGACTGTGCATTTATGGACATGGATAGTAAAGGATGTGCTTTTACATGGTCCAATAATAGAGAAGGGGTTGATTATGTGAAAGAAAGGCTAGATCGAGTTTTTTGTACGTATGACTGGCATATTGCTTTCCCAGAAGCTGAAGTGGTTGCGCTACCTACTGTGGGCTCTGATCATAGTCCTTTAATGTTAACAATTGAGGTTAGACTAAAAAGTTGTCATAAGTTATTTATCTTTGAAGCTTTTTGGTTACAAGAAAGGGATTGCAGTGAAGTTATCGATAAATCTTGGAACTCTAGCCATGGCACAACTAAGAATCTGACTTAACGACTCAAGCAGGTTTCACTAGCACTTACTAAATGGAGTCGTCAGAAGTTTTCTCCGGCCACAAACCGAATAGCCATACTCCAACTACAACTCCAGGATATCATCAATCAGCCACACAATCAATATGATAAGAGGGCAGCAAGCAAATTGAAGGAGGATATACATAAATTATGGCAGCAAGAGGAGCAATTTTGGGCTATGCGTTCTAGAATCAGTTGGCTAAAATGGAGAGACAAAAATACTAAGTTTTTTCACGCCACAACTATCCAACGACGACAGCGAAACAGAATTCGTTTGCTAAAAGATAGTGATCTGAGATGGGTTAGGGAAGACAGTACTTTGAAAAATATGACTCTCCAATTCTTCTCCAACCTGTACCAAACAGTAGGTCCCCGAGACTTCTGGCCGATCATAGAACAATGCCAGCCAATGGTTTCCTCTACTATGAATAACCTCTTAACAGCAGTCATGACTGATGACGAGATCAAGGCAGCCACCTTTCGGCTGGGACATACAAAAGCACCCGGACCCGACGGTATGAATGGTCTTTTTTACCAAACTTATTGGAATACTTTGCGTGCTGATCTTATCCCACTAGTACATCAGTTCTTTACAACAGGGGTTATGCCTTCGGATCTAAACCAAACTATCATTACTCCGATTCCCAAAGTCTCAAACCTAGAATGCCTAGACTAGTACCGCCCTATTAGTCTTTGTAATTACGCCTACAAGATTATCTCAAAAGTGATTGCAAATAGACTTAAGCCCTGGCTCCCTAAATTGATATCTCTTGAGCAGAGTGCCTTTGTTAGTGGACGTCAGATTCAGGACCATATTCTCATCGTCCAGGAAGTGCTACACCAGTTGCGCACTAGAAAACGCCAGAAAAATTTTCATGCAGTACTAAAGATGGATATGCAAAAAGCTTATGACCGTGTGGAGTGGGACTTTCTAGAAGCTTATCTATTAAAGTTGGGATTCCACCCTACTTGGGTTAGATGGGTAATGCAATGTATTACAACTGTGTCTTACAGTGTGCGTTTAAATGGTGAACAGCTACCTTTCTTCTAGCCGACCCGTGGTATCAAACAAGGCGATCCCCTTTCTCCCTACTTATTTATACTTCTAGCTAATATGTTATCAAATCTGATCAATCAAGCTATCAGCATGGGCAATCTCAGAAGCATTAAGCTAAACAAGTGGTGTCCTGTACTATCTCATCTTTTCTTTGCTGATGACGCTATATTCTTCATAGACGCCAAACTACAGGAATGTCTAAATCTTGCCAATGTACTAAATCAGTATTGTTTAGCTATGGGACGGGCAATCAATCACAACAAATCTGTGATTTATTTCTCCAAGGCTTGTCCCCTTGCCTTAAAGGAAAATTTGGCCAATGCTTTGAGAGTCCCAATTTTATTTCAGACTGGCAAATATTTAGGAATCCCCTCGGACTGGGGAAGATCTAAGAAGGAGATGTTCGCTTGGATACTTGCGCGAGTGAATAAAAAATTGGAAGGCTGGAAAGAACAATTAATATCCAATGGGGGGAAGGAAATCCTTATAAAAGCAATGGTCCAGGCAATCCCACAGTACACTATGTCTATTTTCAAAATTCCGGTTTCTATTTGTATGTCCATTGAAAAGAGAATTACACGCTTTTGGTGGCAGAATGAATCTTCTAAATCAGGGATTCACTGGACACGATGGGAGGAGCTTAAGAGTAGTAAGTTTGAAGGCGGTCTCGGATTTCGGGACCTTTTGGATTTCAATAAAGCCCTACTAGGAAAACAAGCCTAGCGCCTGCATCAAAATCCAACAGCTCTATGGAGTAAGCTTTTCAGAGGTATTTATTTCCACTCTCTGGATTTTCTTACTGCTGCTAGAGGTGCTAGACCTTCTTGGGGATGGCATGGCCTTTTACTAGGTCGGGATTCCATTAGTCAAAGCATTTGCTGGTTAGTAGGTGATGGACAAAGAATCAGAATAAGAGAAGATCGTTGACTGCCCAAAGGTATTATAGGTGGTCTGGCAAATCGAAATGAACATGTTAAGGTTGCTAAATTACTAGATGTCCGGACTAATGATTGGAATATTTTTGTTCTTAACGGACTGTATGATCATCACACAGTGCAGGAGATCCTCACAATCCACGTCAACCCCTCTTATACTGAGGATAAGCTGATTTGGACAAAATCTACACATGGTGATTATACAGTCAAAAGTGGGTACCAAGCACTTCGGCAAACAGCAGTAGACCAAAGTCAAACCCAAGGTTCGCATGCTCACCCTCTCCCTCGATCAATGTGGAAACATCTATGGAAACTAAAAGTAGCCCCCAAAGTTAAATACTTTATTTGGGCCCTATGCCATAATGCTTTACCCACCAAAGCTAACCTCTTTCATCGTCATATTACCTCAGACCCGATTTGCCCTCTCTGCCAGGATAACCTACCCGAAACTAGAGGTGAGCGTGGTTCCCGGGTAGAACCGGGAACCGGAGAACCGAACCAAAAGGTCTGGTTCGGTTCCCGGTTCTAAAGGGACTGGTTCCAGTTCCCGGTTCCCTTTTTCTGGGAACCGGCAGTTCCGGTTCCGGTTCTGGTTCCATTCCTATGGGAACCGGAACCGAAACCGATTAGGGCTAAAAAAAGCCCCAAAAAGAAAACTCCCAGATGTTCCCTTCTTTTCTCCTCCCATTCTTCGCCGCTCGACGCCACCGCCAACCTCTGCTCGGCAAGCCCCTGCTGACCTTTGCGCGACGCCACCTCCGCTCACCCTCGACGCCACTGCCAACCTCTGCTCAGCGAGCCATTGCTAACCTTTGCGCAATGCCACCTCTGCTCGCCCTCGACACCACCGCCGCGAGCCCTCAACCCCACCGTTGCCTTCGCCATCAATGACACCAACCTCTTTGAGAAGCTCAGCCTCCCCACCATCGTCAATCTCTCCACCAATTTCTACACCAGGTCGCTTCTCTGCCTATGTCAAGGGAAAATTTTCGTTTCTCTTTTATCTAGTCAATAGTCATGGAGAACGCGTGTTTCTATGCTTGCCCATTTGTTCGATCGCGCTTTTATGTTGTTGCTGCTCAATGGGGTTCGTGGGTGTTGCTCTGATGATGGCGGATGATAGGTTTGATGCTCCCGCGATGTCTTTTCGGAGGGTGGAGTTTGGATGTGTTCTTTTTAGTTGTATCTTGACGAACTACTGCTTCTTATAGGCCAATTGAGAATGTTGAAAACAAAAATGATGACAAGATCCTAGCTTTTGCTGATTGAGAATGTGATTGACTAGTTTGGAAGAGTGAGATGTTTGTGTTGATGAGGCGATTTAAGATGTGCTTCGGACCATCAGGTTCGTTGGTTTCTTTGTGCTTTCATTAGATATGGCCTTGCTTGATTTTTTAGAGTTATGATGTGGGTTTGTTTGAGTCATGATTAGGAGGGCCTAAAAGGAAAAGATTATCTTGTGAGTTGTAATACAAAAACTTGTTGATCTGATGTCTGTTGTTGTGTGGTCTGGTGGATCAGGGTGTACAATGATGAAGAAGAATGGTTTCGGTCGATCTTTGCGAATTCAAAGAAGGATGCATCTTGTTTGGGACACAATGGTGATAAGCAACTACTGCTACTTGCATTTATCTACTCAATCCCGAACCCTTCCAACCCATATACTGTTCATTAATGTTGGTAGGAATCTGGACAAATTTTTGTCTCTGATTCTGTCCAGATAGCGAGCACCAAGCGGTATGTTTTTGTTATGCTTATTTTTCTGATGAATGAGTTCTCACACATATTGATGGCTTCCTGAGATAGCATATGTTCTTTGAACATGATCAGTGCTAGGATCTTCAACATTTACCCGAGAAAGCCACTACAAAGTGATATGGATCTTCCTACAGGCTGATAAAGCCACTACAAAGTCTTGCAACAGACCAAGGAATCGCATTATTTGCAATTGATGAAGTCCACTATGTTTCGAAATGGGGCCATGATTTTCAGCCTAACTACAAGTTAACCCTTTTCTTCTGATCCAATCTTTCTCTGTGCACTACCTAATTTGTCTGGCAGGTGATTAACCATCTTAGACCTGAATACTTAGAAGATGAAACGGACACCTTCCGGGGTGTGGATGATTGGGATGGTATAACTTCTTATTAAAGAGGAATATCTTCGGAATTCTAATTATGGCATCATGTTTCCACCATTGCTATTTGTATATGCTTGTAGGATGTGGAGCAAGGGACTTTATGAAAACTTACTCATAAAATGGAAATTGTCCAAAAACTATGCTAGAACATATTCATCCTGTAATTTGATGTGCTATTCAATTGGCCCTTGCAATTCCCTGTGGAGAATTCCGTGGAGAATCTCCTGATTTAAGTCAGGAGGTATGCGGTTCTTTTGAGATGTCTGATTCACCAATGAAACTGCAGGAAAAAAACTGAAGCTTTAGCAAGAGCCATTAGATCATGGACCTACTATTATTTATGTCCCTACGAGGAAAGAAACTTTGACAATTGTCAAATTCTTGTGTGACTTCGGCATCAAAGCAGCAGCTTATAATGCCAAGGCTTCGGCAAGAGCCCTTTTTAATTGATGTATTCTCAATTTGATGGTTTCATTTTGGCATCATTCTTGCTTCAAACTACTCCACATTTCTTTTCTACGCGTACGTTATAGTTCAAATCAAAAAAAAAAAATTTAAAAAAAAAAAAAAAACCTGTTAGAACCTGGAACCAACCCTGGAACCTGTTCCAGGGTTGGTTCCAGGTTCTTAGTTTTAATTGGTAGGTTCCAGGTTCCAAATTTTTTGGAACATGTACCCGAGGGTAGATTCCAGGTTCCAGATGGAACCGAACCGGAACCTGGAACCGCTCACCCCTACTCGAAACAGCGACTCACCTATTCCTGCTCCGTCCTATAACCGTCCCTGTTTGGTCGACTCTAGCTCAACACATTCCTATCCACATACAGACTATACACAGCATAGAGCATTGGATAGCAGCACTGTTACTGAATCAACAGAACTCACCTGACTCAACTACATTAGCATACGTTCTTTGGCATCTCTGGAAGGCGTGGAATCATTTTATTTTCCGTCAACAACCACTGGATCCTCGCCAAATTGTGGATTCCTCTCTCATACGTGCTCGATCAGCTCTATTGTCTTCTCCTCATCCTACAAACAGAGCACGACAGGTGATTAGCATTGGTGACTTATGGCGACCACCAGAACCCAGTACAATCAAGGTTAATATTGATGGGGCTTTTCAGCCACACACCAATATTGGCACAATAGCCACCATTTGTAGAGATCAGAGCGGTAGAATGCTCGATGGACTTACCAGGACTGTTGTTGTTTCTTCGGCTTTTCAAGCGGAGTTCATGGCACTGCTGATCACACTTCGCCATATGCAAAAGACTGGTCAACTTCAAGATCAACTAATGATCGAATCGGATAGTTTGATTTTGGTGGAGTCGGTCAATGAACTTCCCTTGCCGCCGTGGGAGGTACGTTCTGTCTTCGAGGAAGCTACGACGATCCTGCGAAGTTTCTCCTGTGCTAGGGTTGCTCACTGTCGAAGAGGAGCAAATCGTGTAGCGGACTGGGCCGCAAAATTTCATAGAACAGGGGCCCTTTCTGAAGACTGGCCCATATCGCCTCCCTCTCTGTTGTTAGATCTTTTCACTACTGATATTTTAGCCGCAGGTTGTATTCCTCTGGTTTAATGAATGAAGCTATCTTTCTAAAAAAAAACATTGGTAATTTCGCATAAAAAGCTAAGCTTTTAACATGTTAATAAGTTACAAAATCTTGGCCACGTGGCAGCTTATGTAGACATAAGCGGGCAAACAGAGCAACCATGAATTCGGGATGGCTTTGGCGAAGCCACACAAACGCCTTTTTGGAGGGAAATAGTCTCTGATGTGGCCACGAAAGAGAAATGATCTCTCCCCTCCATGGACGTCATTTTGGCATCATTAAAGCAACGACGGATTCACATTAATAGCTCCGTTTGTCTACCGTTGTCCATGTAAGCGAAGCGGTCACACAGAATAACGGCTGTCTCGCATGAAATCATGATGGAGGACATATTTAGTATACTGGTAAAAAATTTGGAGTTTTGGTAAAATAAAAAAAAAATTAGAATATTAGTGTTACCATGAGCTTCATTTAGAATGGTATCTTCCCTTGATAAAGCAATTGGCAATTTTGAAAGGATAAGGCTGTTTGCGATTCGACTTTAGAAATAGGCTTTGAATAAATACAAAGGCCTTAAGCGGAATGCTTTTTGAGAAAATGCAAATTGCATTTTGTAATAACTCTTTTGTAAAGCAACTTTCAGTTAAATAGTGTTTGACAAATATCTTCTTGTAAAGGACTTTGGCTTGTATTTTTTTTTTAATTAAAAAAGACTCAAACCCTCTTGAGCTAGTGAAGGGCTCAAGCGGTCAGCGAGCCAAATCTAGCGCCAATGGCTATCATCTAAGATCACCCAACCTTTGACTGCCATCGGCAGCCGCACAACCCAAGTGACTACCACCCAAGGTCACCAGACCTCGGGCAACCATCATCGAGGTGGCATTGTAGTTTGGGTCATGGCCTAAGGTAGCCCTTGCCTAGGACGACCGCCACCTAGGTCGCGGGAACCTAGCAACCGCTGTTTGGGTAGTAGGAACCCAAGCAATGCCCAAGTGACCATCACCTGGGTCATGCAACCTCCCCAGCCCCTGGCTAGCCTCTCATCCACCCCACGCTGGCTAAGATCTAGCCTCGTTAGCCGTCCTCATGCAGAGAAGATAAACAGTCACAACAAGGGTAAAATTAGAAAATGAAAGATATTCTTGAAGGTAGTTTTGGAAGAAAAAAATCATTTCACCCTCAAAATGGCCATTTACAAATGCTGAAAGTGGAAGTAGGTGGACCTGCCTTGGGCTTTTAGCATTACCGACGCCCGCATTTGATCAATTGCTGAATCAAAGGTCTCATTTTTTTTCTTGAAAAAACTGAACCAAACATATCCTAAATCAATATTGGTACTTATGGACGTGAATTTTTCGTTTAAGGCTTTTACGACCGGCTCAGAACAGGGTTACATATTTGGGCCGACATAAAACTAACAATCTGCTCACGGTCACCTTACTGTTGAACCCGATCTTTGGCATAATCCGAAAGCGATCCGCTTAGGAGTCGAGTCGGGGTACTCCACTACTGGTGCTGGTCGGGGAAGGTCTCCGTCGCCAAAGCCGGCCACGCACAGTCAGAGAACTCGGAAGAACTGCCTGGACGTCTAGAGCTTGGTGGACTTGATGGTCTGCGACCAGAAGCCCGCCAATGGCATCACGAGCTTCGCAGACAACGGCGTCAAAGCCTTCTCAATCATGTGCTTGCACGCAATGAGACCGCTGTTTCCGGTGCCTACGGTCGCCACTTAGCACTCACTGTCCCTGCTCCATTTCTTTATGTTTCTGGAGAGGATGCAATTCTGATCGTCCCGTGATGCTATTGACGACGACGACGATACTTGAAATCGTTTAAGTTCGTCATTGAGGTGATGACTATAATTTTCACGTGCACACAAACTGACGACCGATCGATGACACGACCAGGTATCATGAACACGAAATGTGAAACGTTGGCCCGCACTCACTACGTTTTTCCGAGAGTGAGATGAACTCCGCACGAGTTCTCCAACGACCAAGACTGTTTTGTTATGTTTTTTTTTTTACCTATATTAAAAGGTAAAAAGATGAGAACATGAATACAAACGCCATATAAAATTGGAACCGTGTGCTGACAATTAAGACATACTCATATGCTCGAAAAGAGCTTATCATCCCAATTTGCCAAACGCTAAAATTAGAGATCGGTTCGGTGCTAACAAGGTGTGGCAACATTTTTCTCTGGCAGACAAAAGGTCAGTCTTTAAAGAGGAGTGAGCACGTTTCTGGAGATTGTCTTTATGAAAATTGTCTTGTTATCAGTCATCCATCAAGGACTTAAAAGCACCTCGAACGGAGGGAGATGCATAGTCTCTCCTCTCGACCCCGGTCCAGCGTATAAGCCCCGTACACGAGGTATATAGGACTCATAGGATCAGTGGTTATGATGTAACCAGTCAATTGTAGCTGTGTCAAGGCAAATATTTCCAGCTGAATAGAAGAAATAACTAAACAATATATATATATATATATATATATATATATATATATATTTTTTTTTTTTTTTTTTACCGACAAAAAAAAAAACCAAGGAGTATTCAGAGGGTTTGTCCTTCACAGATCACATGCCCAATGGAAGCACGACATACAGCTCAGAATAGGAAATTCGGGAGTGATTTACACAACTCCTGAGCACGGTTGCAATACACATCAAGGACGATTGAGGAACGCACCCTCAATCTGACAACTGCTTAGCTCTAGACATCCGCTCCCTGCAACAATAAAATGAAGCAAGAATCAAGAACACCTGTCACTGGAAGATTGTACCTTACAGTTTGCTGTCCACTTTTCTAGTAAGGCTTCCCATGGCCTTGGCCTTCTCCCTAAGGACGAATTTCTGCGTCTTCCCAGTTGAAGTCTTCGGAAGGTCGGCAAAAACAATAGTCTTGGGCGCCATATAGTGTGGTAGATTAGCCCGGCAATACTTGATTATTTCCTCCTTGGTAACCTTGCACCCATCTTTCAACTTAACGAACGCGCAAGGAGTTTCCCCCCAGTGATCGTCCGGTCTCCCAACAACAGCTGCCTCGAGTATAGCCGGATGAGCAAATAAGGTGGATTCCACTTCAATTGTGCTTATATTCTCTCCCCCTGAAATAATGATATCCTTGGCGCGATCTTTCAGTTCTATATAGCCGTCTGGGTGCTTCACACCCAAATCACCACTCCTGAACCACCCACCCTTAAATGCAGTCTCAGTCGCTTTTGTGTCCTTCAAATATCCATTCATCACAGTGTTACCCCTGAACATGACCTCGCCCATGGCCTTAGCATCGGATGGTACACTTTCCATTGTGACAGGATCTTTGACATCAACTTCTTCCAGGCCAAGGTGGTGCAGTCCCTGTCGAGATTTGATCTTAGCGCGTGCTTCGGGGGGGAGAGAATCCCATTCTGGTTTCCAAGTGCAGACTGTTCCCGGCCCATAAGTTTCTGTCAAGCCGTAGGAGTGCGTTACCCCAAATCCTAGCGCTTCCATTCTGAAAAGGACCTCTGAAGGTGGTGGGGCCCCACCAGTCATGACCATGACCTTTCCCGGCAGCGACTGCCGCCGGATAGCTTGTGCATTGATGATCATGTTCAGAATAGTGGGAGCACCACCCATGTGAGTCACCTTATGCCGAGCCACATTTTCGAATATGCCTTCTGCAGTGACATTTCTCAAGCAAATGTTTGTCCCACCCTGAGCCGCGATAGCCCAAGTGAGACACCAGCCGTTGCAGTGAAACATGGGCACGCACCATAAATATACAGGCATCGATTTCATCTCATTCAGAAGAGCTGCTGCAAGAGAATTCAGAAAAGCACCTCTATGGCTGTAAATGACGCCTTTTGGGCTCGATGTGGTTCCCGAAGTGTAGTTGAGAGAGATGGGATCCCATTCATCTTCTGGCCACCTGACCTCAAAATCAAGTTTGCCAGATGCCACGAGATGTTCATATTCCAAGTGCTGGGTAGCAGTATTTGTGTAGCTGACACTGGAGGATATTTCAGGACCATCTTGGATTACAATTAGAGATGGTAACTTCATCATTGATTTTGACAGTATGTCAAATGCTCCCAGCATGATATTAAGAAACTGGCTGTCCACAAAAACAATTTTTGCCTCAGAATGCTTTAGCAGCACAGATACCATTGCTGAATCGTGGCGGATATTCAATGTACAAAGAACCGCCCCAGCCATTGGAACACCAAAATGTAGCTCGTACATTGCTGGAATATTGGGCACCAAAGCAGCAACCTGTTCAAGTAGAATAAGGCTAAGGCAGGCAAAAGAGGATCTCTGAATGTGATCAGCTAAGCGCACAACGCAAAAGACTAAACAACAACAAAAAGATATAAATAAATAAAAAATTATTAAACAGATGAGTAAAGCAGGGGAATTCAACAGCAAGGAATCTCTGTAATTAAGTTCCCCGCACCACCATATGAGAAGGGTCGTACCAAGTGGACCAGAAAATTAGGTAGATGGACATGGAACAAGAACCTGTGTGGAGTAACCAAGAATAGATATAATTGACATTGGCATGAGACTACATGACTTCACCCCTATCCTTATCAAGATTGTTCAACTGACAACGTGGCCCATATTTGATTCAAAAGGTAAGACAAAAACATATTGCTGCATGAATTTAACTTGAGTTGAACCCCATTTTATGACATAACTGGCTATTCCAAAATGTGAGCGATACTCAGTGACCATCATCTCCGTATTAGACGAACTACTAGAATTCAACGACATACACCATGAAAATGAATCTTAGCAGCTTATATCAGATACTGAGGTTTCAATCCTTTTCTTCCTTCCGAATGTAATTCGGAAAGCACAAGGGAGAAGTAAATTCCAACACTTTTTGAAGAGAAATGAAACCAAAAAGGTGATCGGGACATCTCGGAAGATAGGCCAGAGAATCCGGATTTCGGGCGATCATGCTAGCTCTAATGGAGGAATGATGCAATTCCGGACAACAGAGTATTGATCAAAGAGGCTTGTTTCTGCAATGTTTCAACAGACGCAAGGCATGGCCCGACAGGGTAGTAAGCTATTAAAAGCCATACAAGTGCTTCATCGTGTGCTTTATCTGATAGAATTGAAGATTCATCGCCTTGAGACTCTCAATGGTCAACGCGAAACTTCCGACAAGACCCAAAACGCAAGGGAAGCAAATCCCAATCACCAGATTTCTAAACACGGTTCATCACCGTGGCCCCTCATCGCCATCGCGCTAAAGAAGACGGATCGAAACCAGAAGCAAGAAACGAGTTCGATCGAGAACGTCGGCTTTCGCATTCACCGAGCGACGGGAGGGAGATTTGACTCACCACGTCGCCGCGGGAAACGCCGAGCCCGTCGAGGGCGGAGGCGAGCTTGACGCACCTGCGGCGCGTCTCCCCCCACGTGTACGCCACGTCCCCGTACACGACGGAGGGCCTGTCCCGGTACACCAAGGCCGAGCGCTCGAGGAAGCTGATGGGAGTCAGGGGAGCGTAGTTGGCGGAGCACCTGATCATTCCCTCCATCCGCTTCTTGGCCGCCATCCGTCAGGCGTCGTAGGAGGAGGAGACGACGGCGACGGCGACGGCGACGGCGACGGCGACGGCGACGGCGACGGCGACGGAGGAGAGGCGGGCGGAGGAGATCGGGAAGCGAGTAGGTTTGGGATGAGGATCTTCTTGGAGCGACGTGCACGAGTCTGTCACATACGTTGCAGCCGGTACATCTCGATGACTGCAGATCATGTCGACCAAAGATTTTCTATCGAGTAGCGCTGGTCCATACTAAATTCTAGGACTAAACTGGACCAATTAGTTCGGCCGAATAGGATATGCATGATATGATAGGTTTTAGATTTCAAAAATCAGAACTCACCGAGTTTCAAATTTCAAGTCTAGAACATATTAATTTTGAAATTGCTCACCACTAATAAATGTTGGTTCCGACAGGTAAGGTTCTAATTTTTTTATGGCATCCAATTTGTATCCAACTTGGTGAGTTGACATTTCGGGGACATACATTGTTTGATCATCACTTCTTTTGAAAATTTCAATCTTTTCAAGCAATTAATCGCTCTCAACGCTCTATAATAAAGTAATAGAAGACGACAAAATTGTTTCATCTTTTATAGATTGTTGTCTTTCGATGGATGGGACTTCCAATCATTGATGTGACTTTCATTTTCGCTTGATTGAGGGATGAGTTGGCACTTCCTAATTATTTTATATTCCTGTTTGTTTATACCATACTTCTTCATTTCTTGTTTGTATCGATTGTAAATTAGTGGATCTTGTACTAAAATATGTTCTTTCAATGAATAAAAAGATGAAATTAAAAAAAAAAAATAGTCGGTTCCCAAATAAACCTTAGAACTAGATCGGACTAATAGGGTTGGTTCTAGAGTCTATGGAATAGACAGTAAGTTCTAGAGATTATTTATCAATAAGTTCTAATTTTTAGGTCTAGAACCTACCCATTCTAGTACCACTCATCTTAAGTTATCTATGACATAATTTTTTTTGTTCTTGTTTTATAAGAAATTATGAGTTTAAAAGGAAATCCATGTCAATAAATAAGTATACTATGAACACGAAAATGATTTACAAACTTGGTTTATTATTTGCGATACGATAAGGAATGTTAATGCCAAAGTGGAATTGTAATTTATGAAATGGGAATGTATTTTACGTACCTCAAAAATGATTTACAAACTTCATTTGTAATTTACGATTCCCCATGCAATATTATTATTAGAACACGCCTTACCATTGAATAGTTGATTTACAATATTAAAGGTAATTTTCGAACTCCATTCACCATTTAGGGGAACTTCATTTATAAATTGTCATACCAAACCAAATAGTGCTACTTTATAAACCAAAAGCAAATTTAATAAACCAAAAGCTTCTCTCTCTTTTTTTTTTTGACAAGATTTAGTTATCCCTTACTAAGCACTCGCGCTCTTGTATTTAGATATATATATATAGCTAAATTACCAGCCATAAAAATAAATTGCAGACTGTACGTACAACAGCCTTTACGACGATATTGAGGCTAATCACGATCCATAAAGGTAAGTCACTAATGAAACCCGACGTACTCTTCCAAGGGAGATAATTTCCAATAAGGTAAATAAATACTTTTTAAGGAAAATTACCAAAAATTTTAGGACGATCAAGATACTTTGAGATTAATTTATTGACCGTTGCATTCTCAAATTGTATATATTACTAATTAAATATGTTGTTGATATTGTGAAACGAGTTTAAATGATTTATTGCCCATGAAGGTAACATCCAATTAGGTAAATGATGTCCAATCAAGGTAAGTTACGACCCAACATGATAATTTATCAAATTTGCACATTGTTCAAGTTAAGACTAACTCGGGCTAAATTACACTCCGATTGGGCAAGTTAACTAGTAAATATGGATGAGACATTTTTAAAGTTTATCAATGTTTCGAGGGTCTTGTGCACTCCTACTGCTTAAAGTTGACAAGGAATAATTTTTTCCTAAAAAAAGTTACCCAATTAGTCCTAAATATATAGTATGGATGCCAATTCTTAGCCCTAAAAAAATTTCATTTTTGGAAATTTACTCCCAAACCTTTATGCAAAATTTCAGTGCGGTCTTCTCAGCCAATTTTTACCAAAAACCGTTAACGTGGCAATATAGTCATTGCCGGCCACCTTATATGGCACACCATCATATCACCACTTTCCGTGAAAAATTGGCCAAATGGACTTCATTAAAGTTATGCATAAAAAATTAAGATTAAATTGATGTATGTATAATTTGTTTATGGTTGATTTGACAATTTTCCCTGGAATCATTTCGAGTAAGTGTTTATGTACTTCTTCTATTCAAAGAAATGATTCATTGAAATAATGAATCATTTTAAAGAGGTAGCAACTTACCGACCAAAAAAAAAAAAGAGGTAGCAACTTACTTCTATTTTAAGGAACCTATATACAACACACATGTCGATCTTACAACAACCTCAACAGACTTGGGAAAATTATAATACAAGTTCCACCTAAGAATTCATTGTGGTCCAATCCTCTATTTATTCCCATTTACTTCACCGATTCTCTATTGCATTGCAATGCTTGGTTGACGCCTTAAATCAAACACTTCAATAATGGACAAGTTAGACCTCTATCCCATTCGAAGTCTTTGTCAAGCTATGGGAAAAAGGCTTCTCTATTGCTTTTGGGAAAAAAACATCACAACAATTTGCTCTATCTTTTTCTTCCAAGTGTTGTTGGGAACTTACTACTGTTCCATCAGGTGAGGTAGTTTCCTTCCAAGAAAAATACTAAAATAATCATAAACTTATTACACTTGTGTCAATTCAATTTTAAACCTTTCAATCATGTCGATTGAGTCATAAACTTTTTGACGATTTGGCAATATAGTCTATTTAACCAATTTTAATTAGAAATCGCTAACATAAATGTCCAGCATCCTATGTGACACAACTAGTGTTACGTGAATAATTTTTTAAATTATTTTAAGTTTTCTTTTATTTTCTTTTTCTCTCTTTTTATTCTAACCCTGTTGGTCACTTGCATGGGTCTCTACCCCTCGATGGCTATTGGCAAGGGCTTCCATGGCAAGTCGAGCCCTCATCCAAATCTAGGTTAGGGCCACAATGTCTTCACCTAGGTCCAAGCGAGGGCCCGACTCGCTCTTGTTTGTGGCTAGCAAGGGCAACAATGCCCTCACCCAAACTAAGCAAGGGTCGCAAGTCCTTGTTTGTGGACAGGGATAGTAGGCTGCTGGCCCAAAATTGTTAACAAAAAAAAAAAAAAAATTGGTTTACAAAAAACATCTTCCATGGATAAAAACAATAATTGTAAATTGGGATAAGTTGACTTTTCTTTTTAATAAAAAGGAAATCTCTTTTCATATCTAACCATCAATTAAAGAAAATACTAACATTTTCCTCAAAAATGATTTTTGTAAAAAATATTTTATATCATTAAATTTTCAATGAAATAAATATTCCCGATATTTGTAGCGCCGTTAACAACATATGATAGTCTGGCAAGGGGACGAGAAAAATATATTTTTGGGGAACCACGCAATTAAGGAAAATAGGCCAAATGAAAACGAGAAAAGCAAATTAATTTTACCCGATTTGGTTTCTTTTTATCTTTCTTGGGGTCCGCATGTCCGGCCCGTCATTGTGACACTTTCCTAAGCTTTGTCCTTCTCGCACGACAGACACTGCGCGACAGTTTGCTTGAGGTGGGGATCCAAAACGTATGCACAAGTGTCACGGGTCGGTCGAATATGATTGATCAAACATTGTGCGTCTTAGGATTTGTGATCTCAAGTCAGCCTTTTCACTCACGCACGAACACAAGGGTCAACTACACAAAGAAGCAAGTGTTTTTCACTATGAACGAGCTGAGCTCAAATGAGGGCGAGGGACCCTTATTTATACAAGTTTAGGTCTAATCCCGGCCGTTGATCATCCTTTCGATCCAATGGTAGAGTTTGAATTGTGTCAAGTCTACATATCAAACCACTCAATGACTGTAGGCATTGGAAAACAACCATAGGTACATGTCAGAAACAAGATCAGGGTCAGCATGGATGAGCATGGGCGCCTAACACGGAGTAGGTGAACAACTCCAGGTTGTGCAGAGGCTGGCCGAACATTGATCAGGAGTCAATCACTAGTCATGCACGAGTCTTCGCCCGTATCACGTATGGATGAATCGCGCGTGGTTCACGGATCGGTCATGGACTGATCAAGGATCGATCAGGGATTGATCAGGGCTGTCTGCAACAAAGCCCCGATGCGTGACACGGCCGAATCACGAACGGTCTTGGATCATGCTTCATCCATGGGCCTTGTCACAAGCATGCTAGAATCTCGTACGAGAGAGGGACCTACTGCGCAGGACTAATGGACGATCACTTATTAGATTAATGGCATAAATTAGTAAATTGATGAAGTTAGGAAGAAGCATATCATTAGTTGACTTACTTATGAACATGTGCGCACAATAGATACACAAAAGTGGCAGCGTACCAATGCCCAATTCAACATTGTCATTTAATGAACTCAATAAAGTCGCAATATGCGAGGAAATTTTATTGATTGGGACATGGATTCGGCATCGTGGGGCTGTCCAGTTGATGTGATCTTGCAAAGAATTCACCTGAGATTGTACATCAAGGGATCTACTTTCCGTTACCAATTTCAATTGGTAAAGTGGCTCATATGCAAAGGTCTATCTTGAATTTACCGCATTATTGCGCAATAAGCATCTACCCTTGATCCAAAGTTCAACCTGCTTATTTCAAGCTACGTCGAGTTACCAAGGATGATATAAGCTCACACTCCGTATGATATAATGACTACCACAAGAGTCACGGGTTCAAGATATAAGTTATACCTGCAAAGGCACGAACTTGATGCATAACAGGAATGATGAACCATTCACTGCCAACTGCTGATCAGAATCAAACTGTTTCTTGCTCCATGCATCTTTCAACTACTCTGGTTTAAACCATGGCCAAAACACTGAGAATATAAGGAAAAAGCAGACTGCAAGAGCGTTGGTAATCTTCCCTTCCTCTGTCGTTGATCCAATGAAAAATTAGTACCGTATAAATGGTCATTGATCCAATGAAAAATTAGTACTGTATAAATGCTCATAATACATGGACCCAAAACAATTGTTAAGCCCGCAACTTCCAACAGTCATCAATTTCATCATCATGTTTAGTCCATAAAGACATGCTTCTGTTGAGTAATCCATCTGAAATATACATGGTCGCCCAGAAAAAACCCAAGCAATGGGATTGAGTATAAAGCAACAACTGCCGCAAGACCTTGTCTATGACCTTCACTAATTTGTATCATGGAAAGTTAGTGAACTAAGATGCTAAAGAAGACAATCTTCAAATTCATGTTGTGACCAGTAGATATGCAAGGCCTTTTAGATATTCAACGATTTCAGATCCCCCAAGCTTTGAACTTCCAAATACTCTGTCAACAAATGTAATAGGAACCTGCAGATTGATTAAAACATGAATCAGAAGAGGTAATGTAAACATGAAATGGTGCAATGCAATTTACTTGATTAGCTTGGCAGATATATCTCAATTTCGATTAAGTTTTGGTTGTAAAGAGTAACCATGCATGACAACAACACGACAAAGACAAGGATGAGAAGGCAAGAAGATGATGCGTTCCACAATACAAGAAAGGTGTCGGTAATACATGCATCATTCGAACTTCAAAACTTAAAATGTCAAACAGTTTAAGTGGACCAAAGTGAAACCATCAAATTGGAATACTAGAACAGTCTGTATGTATGAATGGTAGGTAGTGGATCAGACAACTAGCGTATACTTTAAGAGAAGGCAAGTGTTTTTTTATAAATAAAAAAGAAGAAGCTTCATCGTTCAAAGAAGTAAGGTAGTTGTATAAAGTACCTCTTCAATATGGTATCCTTTTCTAGAGGCCCTAACAATCATCTCCATCTGGAACACATAGCCCTTGCTGACGCAGGAGTTAATAAGATCTTCAAGAACTGATTTCCGATAGAGACTTGTAAATATAAACAAACTGTTAGTTCCCTCATTATGCAACATAATTTCCATTGCTAACAATGAGGACAAGAATTTAGTGGACTTCCTACATCTATTATTCTAGTCACCTACCGGAAAGATCCAGTTAAATCAGATACTCCAGGCCATAGAAATGTCTGAGCTAGCACATTGGCTCCCCTGCTAGTGAGTTTACGCATAAGATTCCATCCATGCACACCCCCACCTTTAACATACCGAGTCCCAGTAACGATGCTCGCACCAGTTTCCTGCTGTTTCCTAATAAACATGACAAAGAAAATGACTTAGGAGGATTTCACCAATGTACAGGCATTGGTAGGCATGAGAGCAATGCAAAAGTTTGAGCAAGTTCCTTACTTGATGAAACTCGGCAAATATTTGGGCTGCATAACCAGACCAAACAGATCAGAGAGAGATGAGAAGGGAAAGGAGGAAGGGAAGGAAAGGAAATAGAATTCAAAATGAACGACGGATACTTCATCCAGAGAAAATAACAAAGAGATCCAAACTTAGGCAATTCATCGCCCGCCATATCCCTACGGCAGCAAGGATATTTGGGAAAAATTGCCCCACATATGGGTCTCATATTGATATTACAAGGAATGCAATCATGCTATTTCAACAATCAAGACATCTGCCTAGTCTTTGCATGACATCTGTTAAGTATGATAAATCTCTCAAAAAGCCACAAGAACTCCCTCAAAGTTTGAGTCGGAAAGAATGTCCAACCAGAGCTTTGAGACTAAAGTTGATGTATGAAAAGGCATTGTACTATCTACCTAACATCGGCATACATCCAAAATCCACAGTTCAGTGGACATAGCCATGTCCCTCCCTCGATGGAAAAGAGTGGAAGATGAGATTTCCCACCATAATGAACTTCCAATTCTATATGAATGGATTGCGCATACTTACATGGTGAGACAAATCAGCATCCATGATCACAACAAAATTGCCAGACGCATGCTTCAAACCATGACGATAAGCCGTTCCTGAAATTAAACTTACATCAGACCCAAATCCCTTCTACGCATAAGATATGTAGAGTGCCATAGACTCGTCAACTCACCTAAACCGAGCTTCCGAGGCCTTGCTCTTAAAAGCTGCACCAAATAACAACCCGAAAGTAGAAGAGTAAATTAGCAAACAGCAAAACAACCAATCAAATCGAAGCCGAAGTTATCATCCAACGAGTCGAACTTACAATCCGGTCGTCGCCATACACTTGCTGCAACTGTTTAACAACGTCTTGAGTACCATCTGGACTTCCATCATCGACGATGATGATCTCGAAATCGACATCGCTGCATTGGGCAGGAAAGAAAATGCTACAAGATCATCATCACAATCAAGTACGAATTTTTCTTTTTTCTTTTTTTGGGCCAATAATGACACATTTTTTTCCGACTTCTGAAAAACTTGGTTGTGAACATCGAAAACCCAAATTCACGGTCAAAATCCTAACACACTTACTTAAAAAAAAAAAAAAAAAACAAGCAGAATTGAAATCAACATTCCGCCATCACTCCTCAATGCAGCTACACAACCGGAGCTCATCCGATTGGAGAAAAAAACAAACACGATGTATCCACCCCAAAAGAGAAGACAAAAAACAGAACGGAGCGAAGGAGCAAATAAGTCACGAGCCAACGCCCGCCGCGCGAGAATCCGATCGGAAGGGAAGAGCGCTTCGTTACCGGAGATGCTTGAAGAGGAGGTAAACGAGGAGGGCGATGTTGAGGCGCTCGTTGTAGGTGGGCACTATCAAGCTGTACTTGTCGCCGGCCCCTCCTTCCGGCCGGATGTCCTCCATTGACGAGCAAGATCGGCGGACCTCGAGCTTTGATCCCTCTCGCGAACGACGCGGAAGATGCTTTCAGATCGTCGATCTCTGCCTCGACCGCGGCTTTGACTCCGCCGTTGGGTTATTCGCCTCCGTCGAAAATGGTGGCGTCTTTGTCAATTTCAGGGGGCGATGGGCACCGCGGTATTCGGCCCATGGGCCGGGTGCGGCCCAATACCGTATGTCTCTCCATTGCAGCTTGTGCCGCAAACCGGTGAAACTTTCGATATCATGAGTTCATGCCACAAAAAAATTCGAACCGATACAACTATGATAATTTAACCTAACAGCTATGACAAATCTATCCTCCATCAATTTCCATTAAATTAAATTAATACCACAAAAAATCACATGTAATAAAAAGAGAGTAAAATTCCAAACTACTACATTCATTAATCGCCATGTGTCATCAAACTCAACAATTTAACGATAAAATTTAATGGAAATTAATTAAGAGTAAATTTATCATAAGTATACTAGTTTCATGCTTATTAATTTGGAGTAAATTTTCACCAAGATACCAATTATAGATTTTTTATGATAATTAATACCAATATATTATCTTTGAGAAAAAATAGCGATACAAGTTTTTTCATAGTTTTCTGTCATTACGATAATTATTCAGTATTGCTCGTGAAATGACTAAGAAATAATAATAATTTTATTTATATGCAAGGGGTAACTTGAAAGTTAATTAAATAAATAAAAACCAAATGTCTCCAGTATTTTATATGCAAGAGGTAACTTGAAAGTTAATTAAATAAATAAAAACCAAATGTCTCCAGCATATCAAAGTTTTCTATTGGTGCTGGGGACAAATTAGATTTATTATTTCGCAAATTGGTTTTTTTTTGTCAGTCCTACTCTATTCGTATTCTACACTTACTTTCAGACTTTTGCCATGCCTCTTGCAAGGCGTGAGAGTCGAAACTCACTCTTGAAACTTAAGCATCCCCACCCCATCCCCTGAGAATGTGGGGATTTGAACCTCTCACCTCCCCCTTCCATGTTGGAATGGTGGCCACTAGGGCGAATCCCAGTGGTTTTTCACAAATTGGTTAAAATTAGAAAACTGATTGATCGCATATTTATATGCATAATCGATTGGATTCAATATGCAATTATTACTTCCAAATTTTGATACTCATCTTTAACCTTGATGGGCACAGCCAATATAATCGATTGGATTCAATATGCAATTATTACTTCCAAATTTTGATACTCATCTTTAACCTTGATAGGCACAGCCAATATAATCGATTGGATTCAATATGCAATTATTACTTCCAAATTTTGATACTCATCTTTAAACTTGATGGGCACAGCCAATATAATCAATTGGATTCAATATGCAATTATTACTTCCAAATTTTGATACCCATCTTTAACCTTGATGGGCACAGCCAACAAGCGAAAGCCAAGGTTCAAATGAGGAAAGACTAAACAGTGAATACGTATATTTCATGTAAAACCTACTTGATTGACATTAGAAAATCAAAAGACTTTATGAAATGAAACCATGTACCATGGCTCAAATCCATATTCAATCCTATTTCCCATAAAAACAGTAGAGAATTAAATTCAATTGTTTTATTATTTTCGTATTCATAATAGCGCGTATCCATAATAGTGCGAAACCCACGGACGAGGAAGAATCTAGTATGCGATCGATCCCTTCTTGGGGATAAGATCGAATCGGAGTTTCCTTAGGTAGCCATTGACCTATGATTATCCAAACTTCCAGAAATGATCATGATTATTCCACTGAGCAGTAGTTGTCCTCCAACTTTGAGACGCAGGACATGGGCGAAGCACCTACCGGAACCTACCAGAATCCAAATCACCTCGACCAGAACCTCTAGGAAACAACCTCAACCCCAACAAGAACCAACGGAGATCAGCTCAGAGCCTAATTTTCTTTGAATGTCCTTCCGACAGATTTTCGACCATGTTAAACACATTTATACAACATAATATTTATATATATTGCATCACTACATGCTAGGGCAAAAAGAAAAAGATGTCGGCCGCTTACTTACACACATAAACAACTGCACTAGGCAAAGCCGGCAGGATTATGAAGGCTACCTACAGTTTATGAGATTTGCGAGAAGATTGCACGCGCTGCGCTCTCAATCGTCCGATGTCCCCTCTCCAAAATCCACTTCGTAATCTCTCATGGCCTTTGGATCAATGTCATCATCCTTCTCTTCTAGACGCGACATTGACTCTTCAAAATCCGCCTGCCTCGCCACGACATCGGTCATAACTGAATCGTCCGCCTCCTCAACTGTGTCTGGGTCTGGGTCATTCTCTTGGAGGTCAATGTCTTCTAGACTTTCATCAACCCGATAATAAGCCTGTAAAAAAGATTAAACCAGCATTAAGCAAAGGCTACATATGGCACCGTCTACGTGATGGCAGAACAATCAGTGCCGGTGAAGCAGAAAACAAATGGAATAAATGATGCGATTCCTTTTTGGGAAAAAATAAAATAAAAAATTCTGTTTGTTCCCTGCTAGATACCTACTACCTAGTGAGTCACTTAATTGTCATGGGAGGCTAATAGCTAAGCACTTAGCAAATTAGAAGCCTCCCAATGCCAACTCAATATCGACTACCTTATCAAAAACAGCGAATCTGTGATATACTAATTAGTTCATGTCACTTTAAAAAGTGACTGAGTGATCATATCCATAATCATCTTCAACATATATGGGTTACTGTTGCTTGTAATTATTAAATCATGACATTGATGAACAATATTGCACCCAGCTTCAAATTCTTCCCGGAGAAGTTAAGAAGAAAGTTGACCAGGTATTTACACTGTACATAACGGATCTATACATTTCGGATTAGAAAACGAACTTAAAATAGTTTGTACATACCACACAAGTTCGTGCCGGCGACAGTACTTTGAATGAGTTGGGACGATTATTGAAGTTTGTTTCAGGCACTCCAGGTATTCCTTCAGGACAAGTAAAATGGTCGAAACCATGCCCCACCTGCACGAAGCAAGCCACAGATGTACGCAGGAAAAAGAAAGAAATGAGAATTGCCAGAGTCTCATCATGAGTGAGGCAGAACAAACAGAAAAACATAATTAAACATCTTGAAGTAACCAGATTGATTGTGGCCATTGGAATTAACAAAAGTTTTGGGCATGCAATCTTCTGTGTTGTAAGACCAAAGTAACCAATTAGGAACTACAAAATAGAAATCTCAACAGCATAGATCACAAAACTAAATCAGAAAATGTATAACTACATCAGTCTCACACACATCTAAATATTCCACATGCCCTCACGTTTTAGTAGGCCATACTTGCCACCTGTCTACATCTGAGTTTGACGATACTTTACAAGCAATGAATTAACAACTGCCCACAGCAATTCCTCTCGATTGCTTTAGCTGCTTAAGTGAAGAACTTAAGTTGCAGTTATGCCACTATCTCGAGGGAAGTAGGGAATGCAGAGCTGACAGCGCCAAATGACAGATTAGTAATCTGTGAATTTCACCAAAGATCCACATTTACAAAATATATTCCTTCAACTTTTCTTTGACTCGTACACCAAAAAGGAAACCTACAAATCTTCTTCTTGTTTCTATTTACAATTTTGTTTATTTAAAAGGCACTAACAAAAGAACCAAGTCATATATCATTGGAGTAACTTAAATTGTTTTATTAATTATACTTCTTCAGAAAAAATTACAAAAGTGAGCCTAATACTCAAGTATAAGTTATATCTTCCAACAACCATTCACTCGGTTATTCTTTGCCACTACTAAATGTGAAGATAATAACATCCATCTTAGATAATTGCAATGTTCAAATATTTAAATCTAAGAAATAGATTCGAAGCAAAGCATATTGTGGCTCCTATCATGCGACTGCAAATGAGCAAAAGAATAGGAACACACAGAAAAAGCCAATGCCTAGGAATAATTTTACACTCATAAAATCAAGTGGGATTTCTTCCTGCAGCCCTGTCACAGAAACACCACTGCCCCAAGCATAAGGCAATGTTACATCTTCTGTTTCATGCACTTCAATGGCCAATTCCAAGTTACGAATCCCCAATTAAGAAAACAAAAGAGGTAAAATTAAAGACATGCAAATTGCCTATATCTATTCACAACTGCTGATTTAAAAGCTTGACTCATTCCAAGCTGAATCGATAGGTCCTGAAACTAGTGGCTGCTATGGACTGTAGTTGAGATCTGGAAAAAGAAGACAAGAAATTCCATACCCTTCCATGCCCACCAAAATCCCAAGCATCACTGTCCAGTGCAACTCTATACTTCCCTGGCAGGTCACACCCAACTTTGTACCTGAATATTCCAGCTCACTAATTTAGAATGTGCTACAAAATTGCAATCAATAAACAAGGGCGGCGTCTTTAAACTGTCTCAGAAAAGGAGTCAGTATTTTTCTAGGAAGGACAAGATAAAATACCCATCGTATGTATTCTCTGGATGGAAGTTGAAAACAAAAACCAAATCTCCATGCTCAAAGACTATAACCTGTCAAGTGGACAATCGACAAATGCTACTCAGAAAACGATGGGGACTCACATGAATTAGTTAGAGCAACACTTTAAGAATGTACTTATAGCCAAAGCATACAATAACAGGCTAGACAAAAAAGTGTCGTCGCCTCTGCCCAACCAACCCCTATGCCTGTAAACTAATCATCCTAAAAATTGCTCTTAAAATTAAGCACTTTCAAGGAAGATATTCTGCTCCATACACCTCTGATCTCAGTGGTATCAAATTGAGAATCAACAAAATATTCCTTCCGCTAATATTAAGGGTAAAGTCAATTTATATTTTTCCAAATTCTTACATACCTTATCTTCCTCGTTTGTGCTGCTCACAATCTGCTTTGTGGATGCAAGAATCGAGAATTTTTTATCCAGCAAATTCATCGCCTGGTCAAATGCATTCATGAACTAGAAACCAAGAAAAAAGATAGCGAGGACATGTCAGAATTTATAGACAGAACACATGGTTATGACCTAATAGATAACAATAAATGAGAGTATTGTATACAGCTATTATGTCATAGGCAGAATGAGCACTGTTCTCACTTGTGGCATATTTCAATGTATTTTGCAGCAAATGTCTATCTCAATATTCAAAACCAGCATAAGAAAACACTCAGGAACTCGCTTTAGTTATTTGAAATCATCAAGTACAAATGATTGATATGACGCGCAATCATGCAGTGCGAATGTAACAATGAACATTCCTTAACTTTCAGTCAAAGAAACTGCCAGTGATAGTGCAAGCTGCCAAGAACAAAGACAATCAAAATAAGACGTCAAACCTTATATCTCAGGTGCTTCTCATCCACTAAGTTCCACTGGCGTCTGCATTTGTCATAACTCCAATTATTACCTTCTCTTGGAAAGTCAATCCACTCCGGATGGCCAAACTGTCAGATATAGTAAGTGAATTCTTTAGGGATGTGAAACTTGAAAACCAACATCAACCCAAAAAGAGAGATTAAAGCTAGAAGGTTCACATGTATATACAGCTAGACAAACATCATAAATAAGTGATGTGGGTAATTGTCATGCCCTCTCAATGCAAACTGGACAGATGATGGCACATGGAATTGACACAGAATAATATGAAGCACCATATAATAGTTAATCGGGCGTGAAGAAATCAAAACTTGGCTTTGGTACCATACTAGGCACGCCACCCAAAAACTCAAGTGATTATGTCATGTTTGGTACGTTGTAGTCATCTAGGAAAGGCAAGTTGATTCCATAAGCAACCTCAATTCCTCTATTTGGTACCTCTACTTGGAATCAAATTGCCCATTCCCGCAGATTCTCGATTCTTGCACTTTGCAGGAATCAGCATTCTCCTACCACACCAATGGAATGATGATTCCTTGGCTCAAAAATTGAGGGAAAAAGATTGTTGCCCATCTCATATCCCAATATTTGCTTTGTCATGCCATTAGCATCCCTTTATTTTGGTTTTTTCTTTTCTTTTAAAAAGACGCAAATCTCGGTAAACCAATTATTGATATGAAAATAAATTTATTAAATTAAACATATTTATAATTATGGCTACTCTAATTTTTATTGTTTTTGGGAATTGTTTTGTTTATTAAGATTTATACTAATATTCTATAAAATATAACGTGACCTTGAATAAAATAACATTATATAATCTTAATTTACAATAAAGAAATTAATGATGTCATTTTAATGTATATGTTATTTTATCATGTTGAAGTGGCAAATTATTTCATAATTCAGTTACAATTGTACTCCACTAAAACAAATTTCTAAATTCAGAAAATGCAATTACATTATAAAAAATTAAAATTGAAATTGTTAAAATCCACATCCATTCCGCTTCCATTACAATTTAATAGAAGAATTTTCATTCCATTCCATTCTGGTATAAAACCAAACAAAGATCATTGAATCATCATTCCATCTTCATATCATTCTATTCCATTTGTTCTTCATTTCATTTTCTCATTTGATTCCATAACGTCATACCACACACAACATAAGAGAAAGGAGGGTGACATGCAAATAAGATGCAAACAACCACCAGCCCAGTAGAAAGGCAACATAAAATACTTAAAGAATACAAAGAAAGAGAATGTTATCATACAATCTCAGCTCAATTTTGGGCATGAGGTATCGACCTAGTGGTCCACCATTAGGTCTTGAATTTGATCGTTAACTTTTACTTTCACCCTATTTCTCCATATGAAATGCTTTTGATCTCCAAATCTTTTAGTTTGAAATTCTTCCTATATGTTTCTGGAAAGAACTTTTTGCAGATAATAAAGGTTCACTATTTAGCCCACATTAATAAAGTGGATTTGTGGCTTAGTCTTTGTCAAGGCTCTTGAATCAACTTTCGAGCATACTCTTTCTTCCTTCTCTTTCTTCAGCAAAATTTGAATTAATAAAGAATGTGTAAGCTTGATTCTATAGTTATGCGTCATGACAAGTCAGAAGGCAGCCAGAGAACTAACCTCATTTCCCATAAAATTCAGGTAACCTTCACCCCCTAATGCCATTGTGATAAAATGTATCATCTGAAAGAACAAAATAACAAAGGTTATCAACAGCTACGAAAGCGGTCTGAATGTTTAATATTGTGCAATTGACTTCTGTTAACTTTTGGCAGGTACCAAAACATAATAGTACAGCAAATATTAAGAGAAAACTCAATTTTCATGCTTAGCCATGATTGGTCTCAAGATAAATATTCAAATCAAACCACAAGTGCCAGCCACATCAAGCTGGGGTACTAAAAGAACCTAATTGTTAATCATCACTGGGATTCAATTTAGACAGACCTTGTGAAGCGCAAGCCCCCGCTCAATAGAAGGAGATGCATCCGTTAAACAAGACATACCAGAGTACATCTCTTTATCCATCAAGAGAAATGCAATTGTCTTGTCACCAACTATGGCCTGAAAAATACAAGAGTTCGAAGAGTATTCATATGCAATGAAGAAGGTCCTACCAATTACGGATTAGATTTCAAAGTAGATGGCGAAGCAAATTGCTACTGAGGAATAGATCAAGAAAAGGAGGAGCACTCATGCCTGGTCATGACTCTCAGCATATGATATGCACTTTTCACCATATCTCCTATTCGTCAAACTCCATGATATTTCTTTCATAGACCACTCTTCATCTTTCTTGTTCTTCAAGTAATCAATCCACCTGTCAGGGATGGCCATTGCCAAGCGGTAGTCGAAACCTACTCCCCCTTCAGAGACTGGTTGGCCAAGTCCAGGCATACCAGATACATCTTCAGCAATAACAGTTGCACCAGGCAAAATATTATGGATCAGGCAATTGGCTAGCATTAGGTAGACAACAGCATCAACATCTGTTGCCTCACTGAAGTATTCACCATAATTTCCAGTAAACGCCATATTGATCCCATGGTGATGATACAACATTGAAGTCACTCCATCGAACCGAAAGCCATCAAATTGATACTCTTCAAGCCACCACCTCAAGTTAGATAGCAGGAACCGAAGAACTTCCCAGTTGGCATAGTTAAATAGTCTGCTATCCCACAACTTATGATAGCCACGATCTCCTGTATGGAAGTATGACTCTTGTGAGCTTTGGCCAACATCAAATCCGTTGAGTCCATCAGTGACGTTATTACTTGCATGGCTGTGAACAACATCCATCAACACCCGCAAGCCTAAGCTATGAGCTTTATCAATAAGATACTTTAGGTCTTCAGGTGTTCCTGATCTACTGCTTACAGCAAAAAAATTGGTGACATGATAGCCAAATGATCCATAGTATGAATGTTCCTTTACAGCCATCAACTGAACAGTATTGTAGTTGTTAGCCCGAATTCGAGGTAAAACATCATCAGCAAACTCTCTGTATGAATTAATACGAGGCTCTGAGCTACTCATTCCAACATGAGCCTCATATATGCGTGGGGCATCTGGTTTTGGAGGACGGGGGTACTTGAATTGATACCTGAAAAGTAAAAGAAGCATAGTTGACAACTCATCATGTCTGTGGCATTAAGTTGAAGAATACAAATCACAATGCATACTTTCTTCAGGAATCTCAGAACAAGATGGAGGAAGCTATGCCACATTGAAAAACCATAAACATGCAACAAATCTGAGCTAGCTTAATTTTATTTTTTTAATCTCTAGGAAAAGCATGAATGTATGCTATGTTGTCACCTTTCCGAGGGTGGCGGGTCCCAATAAACGCCATCATATGGTGCTGCAAAGCTGGAAGGCTCCACAATCGCATATTTAATCCAAGCAGGTATCCGATCAATCCAAACTCCATTACCAGGCTTGAAACGAAATTTGACCCTTGAATTGTGAGGGATTGCTGGTACCCCGTTTCTATCAGGAACTTTGATAGTCCACACACCAAATTGATTCTTTTCCATGTTGTGATTAGAGCCATCCCATGCATTGAAATCTCCTACCAGTTGTGCTTCCCTACATAAGCGAAAAAATAGCTTCGTTCCAGAGAAATCAATTGATAGAACACATTATCCTCTAGAAACTAGCAAGAAAGCTAGGACTTACTGAGCAGTTGGTGCCCACTCGCGGTACACTATATCACCATCTTCACGGTTAAATCCAAAATTTAAATAACCTATAATGGACAAGGCGAGGACAAAAGCTTTGGAACATGAGGGAAAGGCAGTCAAAAGTTCAATGACACATTACTTTTGTTCAATGCCGTTTGAGAAAGCATATTTGGCATATTTGGTTTAGTTTGTTCAAGCATAATCAGGACTATCCACATGTAGCAGCAGTCAGAAACTGAATTACCAAAAACTGGTTATTGTTTTTGCCATAGTAAGAAATGGAACTTGACAAGGTACAAGTACAATCATCAACTGCAACATCACCTTTTGCAAATTCTTCAAGACCAACCTCATGCTTTTCAAAGAGCTTTTTTTGATCCACATATCTTTTCACTCTATATTTAAAGTGATCTCTGAATGGTTCCAAGCCTGCATCAACATTTAGGATGCCAATCCTTTCAATGTCATCCTCTATTGGAGTCATTGTTGAGCTGTCATCTGTTAAGACCCCTAATATTTTGGGATTACGGTCTGCCTGGTTCAGAAAGAAATTGCATCATGTCATTATTCATCAGGACTGCAAGAAAAGTGAAAGCAAATGTGTTATGTGACCAATGCATTAAACATCACGTCCTCACCAATCCCTGGAGTCCCATGCTCTACAAATAGCTTCTTAGAGCCATCTTTTCATGGAAATAAATAGTTGATTTAAGTCTTTCTTATAGTCCATAAAATATTCAAAAGGCAAGACTGCGCTTCCTCTTTCAATAAATAGGCATGCATACCCTCCCCTGTCTCTGAACTCGTGATGGAAAATGGAGCTTGTGGCGCCTAAATAATTGAGAAGACTGGCTGAAAACTCCGCCAAATTGCCGGTTGGCAACCGTCCTGCTATTTCTGGAGGTCTGTCACGGATCAAAAAATACATGTCAGCTTACATTACAAATATCAGATTGATAAGACCCTGATGCATAACAAATAGAATCATGAAAAATACAAACTTAAAAGCAAAAAGTACTTAAGAAGAGACTAGATTTCAGATTTCCAATCTACATTAGTATCACTTGTTTGTGTGACGTTGGATGTTTGGACCTCTTAAAGCACTCCACTATCTCACCAGATCACGAGTCCCGCCCATCCAACTGGGACCATATAATTACTCAGTCAGCAGGCCCTGACGGGGCCTCTCAGGGAAATTATCTTCGCTGGGACAGCGCATGATGACCACGTCACCTAAGACAGTCTGGTACAACGCCTTGACCAACTCAACAATCCCTTTGGCTTTTTAAAATCCAACTCCAAAGGTAATTTTCTTCACCGGGACCCGAATTCATGATGACCCTTCCTAACGCATAGTAGTCCAATGTTGGATCTTAACCAACTCGACAACCCTCATTTTAGAAGTCTCATTTTAATCATAAAGTGCTTCTGGACAGATTGATTGCCCAGGCTATAAATGAAGTACCATTATTGCATTACAACGACTCCCTCGCTCCCTCCCTCCCTCCTTACCTCCCCCCAAAAAGTTCCCAACTTACTAACGCCCGTGAGAATTAGTGCATATGAAGAAAAGAATGGGGTTCCTCCGACAGTTTCAGTTCCACAGAACAAGAAATACGCTGATTTGATGCCTAAAGCACTTTGTCCACGTGATCTTACCATCCACCCCCATTGGCATAGCATCCTTCTTGTGTGCAAGGCAAACAAAGTGCTTTAGGCATAAGATTATCGAAGGAACACCAGATCAACCAAAACGCTCCAACCTATTCATAGAGTTCAACCCCCACAATCTGAGCGCATGTAAGGTGTGACCCCCTCAAAACAATTGGCCAAAAAAACAAAAAAAAAAGCAACTGTTTCTTCCTCAGGACAAGCCTCTCGGAGCTGAACCTCCATCTCCGGAACGCGGCCTTCGAGTCGAGCTCCCAGCTCGGTCAGGCAGTAAAACATGGACTGACCAAGAATGGAAACCCCACTCCACACATGGCTCGCGCACAAGACTCCACAAGAAAAGGTCGCGATCGCACACCTCTCCGACGCCAAACCCCGCGAAGGAAAAATGAAAAAAGAGAAAAAAATAAAAATAAAAGAAGCATCGATTGAAGCCGCCATAACGAGTTCCATCCCGACTGCGGAGAAGCAAGTCAAAAAACAGTACGCGCGTCAGCTCGACAGAACGGACGGGAAATCACCTGCGCGCATTGCGTCCTCGAGGAAGGCGACGAAGATCCGACCGCAGGAGGGATCGAAGCGAAGCCGCAAGAACTGTACATTCTCTCTCTCTCTCTCTCCCTTTGCGTGATATCTTCCTGGCTTTTTCGCTGCTTAGAGCAAGCCAAGCGAGAAGCGCTCCCCGCTGAATCCGTTAAAAAAGGACACCGAGCGAGAGTTAACGGGGCGGGACCCGCCGTCCCAACGTGATCCGTTCCCGTCCCTGTCAGCTATTCTTTTCCTCCCCGACGAGGAAGCGAGGCGCCCCCACCCTCCCCATCGACGAGCGGCCACGTGCGCTCGCGTGTTTTCTCCCTGCGATGGCCCCGCACGTGACGGGACGCTGGTGCGACGGCTGACGAGGTGAGAGTGATTGATTGTACATACATCGACGGTGCTGGCCCCGCCACGTGTAAGGGTGTGCACGGCCAATTGAAAATGAAAAATGTGCTGTCTCAAACTCGAAGGATCGTCTTACTTGTGCCGTACGTAGAGCACTTTCGAGGCATCCTACTTGCGGATTCTTTCGATTTTCAAAATTATCGATCACGATGCGAGGCATCTGAAAATGAAAAATAATGCATGTGCTGACGAAGCCATCACGTCGTGTAGCACTAAGTAAGATGAATTATTCAACACCGCCAACAAAAACCGCCGCCAATATTGACGATTCCTCCTTATTTACTGTAATAAGAAAGGTAAATGGATTGTACCAACCTGAACGAGATAAGTGAATCATAGAAGATCAGGTCGGGCGAAAAAGGAAGTGTGATCATTTACTTTCGCAAATAAGAAAAGTGCGATGCTTCGACTTTCTTATCACTTTTATGAAACTTGAATGTAAACTGAGAACTATTCTGACTTTCTTATCACTTTATGAAACTTGAATGTAAACTGAGAACACTGAAAAAAATGTATTTCAAATCTCGTTACATTGGTAAATGAGAGAGTTACAAAGGAGATTTAGGGTCCGTTCGTTTCACGGAAAATGACTTCCAGGAAAATGTTTTCCGGATTTTCCGGTGTTCGTTTCAAGGAAAATGAACTAGTCAAGGAAAATGTTTTCCATCATTGGAAAAAACAACCATTAAAGTGGGGAAAACGTTTTCCACTTTTGAAAAGTGGAAAACGTTTTCCATGGCTTCTTCCTTCTTACTTCTTTTTAATTCGTTTTATTTTTATACTTTCTTTTTCTTTTTTTATTTTTTTTTAAATCAAGTTTTTAATTTCTTTTCTTTTCTTTTCTTTTTCTTTTTTTCCTTTTCATCTTCTTCTTTGGCGGTGCCGGCGACCGGCCACGGTGGTGCCGGCGACCGGCCACGGCGGGCGTCGGGCGAATGGCCAAGAGCATGCATCGGCTGATTCGCCAAATACGGCTTCTAGGTTTGGCCGAGGTTCGGGCTTGTCCTCGTATCCGGGCGATCGGCCTCCGCCAGACGGGCGCAGGCGGCAGCTCAGGCCGGAGCTCTCGCTACCGGGCGAGTTTCGGTCACATGTGATCCCATGGTTGTGGCTGGATCAGTTCGCTGAGCCTCGCCGCGAAGCCGGCTGGCGAGCCAGCTCGCCGGATTGGTGAGCGAGCCCGCCTCGCCTCTCGATTCGGGAGTCCGCCCGGCCGCCGATCCCACAGTCATGTTTCGGCCGAAGTCCCGGCGAGTCATGGGTTCGCCAGAGTCCCGGGCGAAGGCGAGTCGGAAGCGATCGTCGGCCCAATTCCCCGCCGATCTCGCTTAACGGCCTTGGTTCCATACGGGCAAACGCCAATACCGTGGGAGGAGGCGCGCTTAAGAGGAGGGAAGAAGGAGGAGGAAGGAGCGCTTGGGGAGGGCAATATAAAGGTAAAAGAAAAGAAAAAAGAAAGAAAATAATAATAAATAATAAAAATTTCGATTTTTTAAAAATATAAATAATTAAAAATTCATTTTTTTTAAAAATATAAAAAAAAATAAAATTAATTTTTTGGTCAATTAAAAATATTAAAATTCAATTTTTGATAATTTTTTCCAAACAATTAAATGAGCTAACGAACGGTGGAAAATGTTTTCCACTCAAATTTTAGGTTTTAGCCGAACACCGGAAAATAAAGTCATTTTCCTGGAAAATGACTTTCAGGAAAATGTTTTCCGAAAACATGATATTTTCCGCGAAACGAACGGACCCTTAAGTGAACCTTTGAAACGACTTGTACATGTAATTATGAACGAACAAAGAGCAAGTTCAACTTCTTTCACAGACGACCAACCGGTTTTCTTTTGTCCCAATCGACACACTTCCACATATTGCTAGTTGCTATACATACATGGAGTTTTTTTTTTTTTTTGGTGGTCAAAATACATATATGGAGTTTACAGGGCTAATAATTCTACATCTATAAAGATCAATTATCAGAAACTAGCAGGTATTTACAGGGCTGCTGTGCTAAGGTTTGCTAACAAGCCACACAAATGAATTATCTTCAAGTGACAACACATCCAAAGAAGGCCGTCACTCAAAAATCCAACCACATACTATAATACTCACAAGTAGTCGGAGAAATGACGCCCCCAGGTGCACAATTGGCTATCTGCGGGCACACACCGCAAGGTATTGAAGCCATTGCCCCAACTCTCGGTTCCTTCGTGGCATCGGGCGACCTCCTACACTTATAACACATCCTACCGGTAGGGACGGAAGCGAACTCCCCCATTCCATTGCTCCTCATCTCAACCACGTCATTGTCCAAAACCAGTGCCCTGACGATCTCACCAATCTCTTGACTAGAGCAGTCATTCTTCAGGACCCTCGACCTCCGGACAGCGTTTGCAACCATGTCCACTGTTGCAATCTTCATATTCCGGATGTGCTTCAGGCACTGGTCCTTAAGGAAGTTGATGAACTCAGTGTCGAGGGTCCCTTGGTCATACCACTTCCCGCCAGTGATCTCCGAGGAGGGCTCAAACTCGGAGGCAAGGAAGTGCTTTCGGCTCTTGGACCAGACAGTGACAACCTCCTTGATCAGGCCTTTGCTGCAGAGGGACTTGAGAGACTTGTCTACGATGTTGTTAGGGAGGCTAGTCTCCCGCTTCATGTCCCTCGACCAGATGCCCAAGTCTTGCTTGCTCTGGATCAGATTGTAGAGGATCTTCTCTTGCTCGGTCATGGACAGAGCAGGAACTTTCGAGTCCGGACGCTTCCTTTTGCCCATTGCCGTCACTGAATAGAGAGAGAGCACACACATAAAAGTTCATTACATTATCGATATAGTTAAGTCTTAACCAGACAAGAACATAGCTTCCTCCAGTTCCAAAATAGATTAACATGCCAATAATAGATAATTTACAAAGCATATGTCAGTAACTGGGAAAAGAGTTTGCTTATAGCTTCGATCCAAAATGGAACAACCAAGGGGGAAAAGGCAGAGAACATTAATCTCTAGCTCAAAAGCGCCATTGGATATTAACCACAAAAAAAAAATACCAATTTGAATAAGAGCACTGAAAATTGAAGCAAAGGCGATGAGATATAGGAAACCGAATAGAATGAACAATAACAGAAACATTAAAAACCACAGATGTCGACGCATTGGCCACTGTTCAGAGACAGGAAAAAGTGCAATGTTAGTCCTACACTCCGTAATATAAAAGCTAATCAGAAAAAGTGCAGACAGGAGTTACTGCTCAACCAAGATCTTGGCAAGAAAACCCTTTATCGATCAAGTACAAAGTCATGAAATGTACAAATTAAACTGACCATGCGACATTGTCTTTAATCATCGATTCATAAGCAAAACGAACCACAAAACATAGACAAAAGAACACATTGACAAAGCGTGGCTCAAGAAATTCAGGATTAGCTCCAAAAGAATCCAGCTTTCAACATTTATCTTAAGCCTCGTAGTCTAGTTTATCTACGTCCTTGCTCGAAACTCAACTCGGGCAGCGGACAAAGTCATGAGTCCTCGGCAGAGATTCGATTGTCAATTACCAGCGACAACAGAGATGAAGCCAATGGCTCGTCGGGGTGGTTCGGGTCTCTGGGAATTCTACACAGCCCCGCCTCAAGCCCGCCCACCGGCGGGGGTGGAATTACGCCGCCACCGCCCCGGGGCTGGGCAGGGGGGCCTTGTGCGGAGGCGACGGTGCCTGCCCCCATCGGAGGCAGAATTTCGGGAACAATTTTTCTAAATTTAACCCTGTTTCGACATGATTCTTTCACGTAATCATTCAGAGAGAAAATCGGCTGAGCTAGGGCACGAAAATAGAGAATCAGAGAGCGAGACGCCGGCGCCGGCGAGGGCACCTGAGGGGTCCGACGACGGCGGCAGGGGTTGCGCGAGGTCCCCGGGTGCGGGTGGACGAGCGACGGAGCGAGGATGCCAAGCCGCCGCGAGCGGCGGGGCGCGCGGAGGAGCGAGTCGCGCGGCGTCACCGGGCGACGGAGCAAAGTCTCCCAGAGAGCGATGGTCGGGTTTTGAAGAGGCTGGACCGGAGCGCGTACGTTTTGAGCATACTAAAATCCACTTGTTTTTTTCTTAGGAATACATGCATTAGAAGTCTGACACCATGTCACCAAAACTGCAATTTAATTAAAAAAATTAAAAAAATATATAATTAAATCCTAAAATTTATTAAATTGATACAACCAAATCATTCCATTAATAATTTAAATTTAAATAATTAAAAATTCTGACGTGATATTTTTAAATTAATTCTTCTCTCATACATTCATTTTTATTATTTTTTTCAAATCTTATTTAAATTAAATTAAAAAATTGAAAAATAAAATCTGAAATTTTATTGAAAAAACTTTTTTAAAAAAAGCCAAAGAGAAAAGGAACATAGGCCTACCGGTGGGGCGCTTCCACCATTGTCGCCCGTTGCCAAAGGTGTGACAGCCTGAATTTTCAGAATTTGTTTTCGATTAAATAAATTGGGCATTTCGTCGACGCATCAATAGTGCTATTCTCTGAGCTGATCACTCACGAGATAACTAGTCTATCTGGGAAAGCAATTGAGAAATCTAAGTGCAATTGGATTTGAGAATTCGAGCATGAACCAACTGCTCGACCATGTTGATCTGCATGGGTCATTACGACATTGTCAGAATCGATTAGAGATCAGAGATATGTTGACTCGACTGAGATATGTGATCAAAGTGTGGGTGATTCCACCCGATTGCAAAATTCTTATCGATCGGCACTAAATTGATTTTATGTCGTTTTGGGTACCCGTGTCTGTAATTGAAACCTTGAGATTTTCACGACAACCGAGAGTCGCCAATGTGTCGAATATGCACTATGTGACTCGAGATAAATCGATCACGGGTCAATTGCACCAAAAATTCCTAAAAGTGATCCGGTAGACTAGGTCACGCTAAAAGCGCGTCAAATCGAAATTAACCGTGAAATTGAACCCGATTTCAGGAATTGAAAGTTCTGTGGTGTCACGAGTTATTTTAGGAACGTCGAGACTCATCCTCCGAGAAATTTTGAGAGATTCCGAGATTTTTACGGAAATCCGATTTGGACGTCACGTAAAATAAACGGAAATTCGGATTGGCCAAATTAAAGAGATTTTCGACTTGCAAATCCAACTATATGGCGAAGGGGACTTGTAGAATTTATGTGGGCTTTTTCTACATCAAAATGAGACATCAAATTTGGGAATTTGTTGAAGGAATTGAAGACCAAAATGTGAAATTCGGAATTTTGGAAGGAAGACCAAAATCGAGGCCTTGGATGGACAACCTTGCTTGGGCGATCAGGTTGCTCTCCGGTAAGGATTTCTACCATCGGATTGCGCGGTTCTCTTTCGGTGGCCTTTGTTATTTGATTTGGCAGAATAGGAATGATATTATTTTCCGAGGGGAAGCACTGTTTGTCCCTGCTTTGAAGAACCACCTTTTGAAGTTAGTCAAAGATAAAGCGACTACGTTCACAAGTGTCCCGGACACTCCGAGAAATAGGCGTCTCCAAAGAAGCTGGGATCTTGATCCCTCCATCTTTACGGTTCGGCTCGGGCTTTAGTCTTCCCTCTGCTTCTCTCGCTCTGCTACAAGCTTCATCATCTCTCCGTTTCTTCGTTTCGAATGATTGGCGGAGGTCTGGTGGTTGTAGTTGTTTTGTGTTGTAACTGTGGTTCTTCTCCTTTTGGTCTGCTTGCCTTTGGCTTTTTTCATGGCTCCCTTCCACTCTTCGTTGCTCCTTAGAGTGTAAGCCTTTGGCGCCGTCTTTTGTATTTTGTTCAGAGCTATATTATTCTTTACCTTTACCAAAAAAAAAAAATTGTGGCTTGATCTTGTTGGAAAGAATTAGTGGGGGACAAAGGGATAAACATAAAGACTTTTTGGACCAAAATCATGATGAATATTAGATATTTTGGCCTTGACTATTTAAGCTTGGTTTTCTCTCTCCTCCTCCTCCCTTTGTGCGACAACCCGGTCTTCCGCTTCACTTTCATGTTCATTTTTTTTAGCTTCTTCATTTCGGTCTCCCTCTCTGCACGGCATCCCCCACCAAAATTTCTTTTGGTCGCATATCCTTCAGCCCATGCCATCATCTTCATCTTTCATCATCAATATCACCATCCACCGAGTTCTTTCTTGCCACCACTTCCACCGCTCCACTTCATCGAATTCCCCATTTAACCGACCCACTGAAGTTGCTTCTCGTTCTCGCCGATCAACACATGCCTCCAGCAAACCCAACTCCTTCGGTCAACACCCCTCAACGTTGAAGACTCCTCCATCCACGCGGCCAACGTCCGAGCCTCCATCTCCCAAGTTCGGTCAACCTTGTTCTTCTTCTTAGGCGCCTTGTTGACCGCAAGCTAGCTACACCATCTTCGGTCCACCTCTGCCGATTTGCCAGCGCCTGCTTCCATCTCCGCGTGGCTTCATCGTGTGGCCCTTCCCACCGAGGCAGCTTCCTCACCCAGCGAATTCAGCCCACTGATCGGTCCAGCAGCTCAGCCCATCTCCATTTCCAGCGAAGCCTGACGTTAAGCCCAGCAAAACTTCGGTCCAGCAGATTTTCATTGGCCCAACAAACGTTTTTTTTCAGCCCATCTTGGGCCCGTGAAGCCCGCGACCAGCAGCCCCGAAGAAGCCCAAGACCGAAACTCAGCCTTGCTGAGTTGTGCTGGGTCGGTCCTAGGCCCGTTCCGAGTTTCTTTGGCGTCGCCGCAATTTAAGTTTCGGCCGTCGTCGCGCCGCCGTTGCGGTGATCCGGTCTTCGTTTTGCACCGGTGAGTTTATACTCTAAACTCTTCTTAGTAGGTGATTGAGGCTAAGGGGTGTTTAGATTTATTTAATTAGGAATTAGGTGGTTAGTTAGATTAAATTAATGATTTAATTATTTAATTGAGCATGTTAGGTGGTTAGCATGGTTTAGCTAAGGCCTAATTAAATTGTATTATTTATCTAGAAGGGTTCGGGAATTTTCTGGGTCCGTATTGGTATTTAATTTAATAATTTTGGCCTATGTTAGTATTTTTAGAAATTAAATTGAATTAATTAATTAATTTTCGAAATTAATTAATTATTAATTATTTTTCCGGAAATTAGGCCGGAATGGCCGGTGACCGAAATTTCGTGCTGATTGCAATGGTGTGGTTAGTTTCTGCAATTGAGTGTTAAATTATGCAAATTGAGTGATGATTGGATTTTTGGTATTTAATTCCAAAAATTGTGGATTTCCAATATTTATTCAGAAAATCTCGGGTGTCGGATTTTAACACCGAAAATGGTTTTATATACTATATAAAATAGTGGGATTTTAAAAAGGAAGAATGTCAATTTTTTCTAGGTTGAGTTGACCGTGTACCCACACACGACTATTTTCATGCGGATTTCTAATACGAAGAAAAATGTCACGTTCACCATTTTAATTGAAGCATTTGAGTGCAATGCACGGTGCCCTGGGCCATATTTGAGTGATCGTGTGATGACAATGAGAAATCGTCCCGGGCTGTTGAGCTAGACGTTATCCCTATTTGGGATACCCCTTGTTAAAGGGAAGCCGGTCGCAGTAAATTCTGGACCCTATGCTCCTTCGGGAAAGCCGTCGACGAAGTGACGTGCCGTGCTCAATGGGGTGAGACGAAGCCTGCCAATGCCAGAAGACCGCCGAACTGAGAGTAGGCCGTGCTATATGCCGAGATCAAAACTAGGAACGCGTGATGATTTGAGTATTGTGTTCCAATTAATTAAGCTTGAGTGATGCTCTAATTTATTATATGAATTGTGCTGACCTGCAGAGTGGAACTGAGACGAGGTAAGTCTCCTTGATTGTGTGATTGCGTGCTTAGAACGCTTCTTAGCGTCTTTTCCTCCTAGACGCAGTTTAGAGCATAGACTTGCTGAGACATTGTCTCACTGGTTATTGTATAACCACTTTCAGGGTCATCGAGTGGAGGGCTTGGAGTAGAGAGGAAGTGATTTGAAGCATAGGTCGGATAGGACCGCTTCTTTTTGGAGAATAGTCTTTTGTAATCTTTTGACCATAGACTCTTGTACCTGACTCAACATATGTTTATAAAGGCATGTTTGTTTGTGAAATTGTTGTCCTGCTTTTCTATCCCGAGATGGTTACTGTCAGGGGATTCTTTTTCGCTTCCGCATGTGCAATAAAGAAAAAGGGTCGGCGACTAGTCCTGGGAAGTCGCAAAATTTTATCGACCAGAGAGGGATGGGTACGCACTCAGGGTTCGGGGTGTGACAAAAGGGGCCGACAACCTCTATAGCCTTGGGCAAGGATGGTCGGCCCATGCTAGCCCGAGCGAACACACCCAGATCTAGGCCACACCAATACTCGCCCGAGCCTAGTGAAGCCATCCTTCGCCTAGGGCCGACATCGCTCATATCTAGGCGCCCTTGTCCAGGCCTGGCAAGGGTCACCAACCCCACCAGTGATAGGCGGCAGTGGCAGAATTGCCCCACCGACTAGCCATATGTTCCTTTCTCTTTCTCTTTTTCTTTTTTTTAGTTTTTTTAATAAAATTTCAGATTTTCTTTTTTAGTTTTTATCTAATTTAAATAAGATTTGAATTTAAAATAATAAAAATGACACGTAGGAGGAAAAATTAATTTTAAAATGCTACATTAGCATTTTCATTAGTTAAATTGATAATGTTAACAAAATAACTCGATTGCATCAATTTGACAAGTTTTAAGACTTGATTTCATTTTTTGAATATTTTATGACTCAATTGCACTTTCGTGATAAGTTTTGAGACTTATGCTACACTTATTCCTTTTTTTTTCTATTTGTCTTTTGTTTTAACAAAAATGTTTATTTCATATTTAAGTTGCTTAGTAAAGACAAATGATTAATAAGTTAATTACCAATTAACTTGGCTAAAAATTGCACAATTCGCTCCTCCAAATTAATATTTTCAAAATATAGATAGATATATACAAATAAAACTCAAAAATTAAATAAAAATATTAAATATTTTGTTAAGATTATTTAAGTAATTATCTACGTCATATTGCTGCATATGTTTAATTTGGTCTTCCAAATTAATTTCGAATTATAGATCTCTATGTAAACAACGCTTAAGAAGTATTTCTATAATTTTGAAAATGTTAACTAACATCATGCCATAATGAGTTAAATATAAGTTTTTACATATATTAAATTACAAAAGAACATTGAGAAAAAAGTGTTTAGAAAGAAACTCTAGAAGAGAATGTGCTTTATTTCTCAAATATTGGGTGATATGAATGAGGGCAACAACATCCTTAGACTTCCTTCAGTCATCTAGATTTAGATTAAAATATGATGGGATAAAGGGAATTTGAAGTCTTCTAAATATTCTTGGATTGTAAAAATATCCCATCATATGTTTGGTACGGTCTAGGATAGGATTTGAAATCTTTGAAGAAAAATCGTTAAATGTCTTTGAAATTATACAACCTAAAATAGAATTGAAATTTTTTAAAAATCTTTGAAAATCCCATCTTCCACTGACGCCTTACTCAAACCCTTCCAGCCATGTATCTAGAAAGTCGACCTCAGAGCATAATGACTTGACCAACACGAGTTCACATAAATCTAGGATAGCCTAATGAACGACGGGATGCACTTCTTGTGGGTCATACAGTCGGACTCCATCGCCAAAGAAAGCGGTGAACAACCAGCTCATAAGTTACGTGTGAATGGGCAAGCATGACATTATCTCATCCAGCAACACAAACTGGACTCAACTGCTCAGACTCTATTGGATGCTTGTGTCGATTCCCATATTCAATTTCTCTAGAAATGCCCTAATCCATGGTGGAAAAGCTCTGAATTCTTCATTGGTTTTCCTTTCAAGATGAATGAAGTCATCAATCCCACGAAAGCGACTCATAGGGAGATAAATCCATACCATGCACACGTTCCTTAGAAAGAGTGCGATGAATTAGTCCGGTAAGGAGTAATTGAACCATCAGATTCCCAGTGGACATGTGAAGCTTTCTACATCAAGGAAAGATCTAAGACTAGAGGAAAGATAAGGCTTGTCAATAATTGTTAGCCACTCAAATCATTTTCTACAAGTTGACAAGTTTCTTCAGCCAATTGAAAGGCGTTCTCAAGTCTTTCCCACGCAAAGGTGTACTACAAATTGGACCTAAGGTAGGATTTTGTCAACTTGAAATTCATCCAGAGAAAAGATTTAAACCAGGCTTTTGTACCCCAAATCAACATTTTTTATGGACTATTCTCCCTTCTAGTTTCAAAACTGCCCGTCACTATTTCAGAAAGGCATGCACAAAAATTTCTCAATCCATCATGACCAATGCTTTTATTTACATTGATGATATCCTACTATTCGACCCTCATGAAGAATCTCACTGCATATTACTAGAAACAATTTGCATAATCTCATGCTATAGTATGACATCATGTTTTAAAAAGTATTAGCTCAAAATGAATTTGTATGTTCTGGGTGTGCACTAGAAAAATGGATCATACCGCCCAGGTGAGCACATTGCTAAGGAATTATAACAATTCCTTAATGAGAACCTTTCTTATAATTAAATGTAGCAACTCCTTGATATTTGAAAGAAAGCAAAGGTGAAAGTAGGAGTAAGGAAGATTTTATGTATTTCCTCATTGTGTCTGTAAACTGTACAGATCCTAAAGATATAGAGCTAGGTTTGTACAATTAATGGAAATAAAGAATTCTATGTATCAATCTAAATCTAAATCTAATCTTTAATTGATATATACATAATCGAATCAAATCCAAATCTTCCAAAAGATTGTCGCATATCTTCTAACACTCCCCCTGGTTGCTTGTAGATGTCTAAAACCCCTAGCTTGCTCAATAGATATGTGTGATGTCGTTGACACAGGGGTTTGGTGAAGATGTCTACTGGCTGCTCTGCTGTCCCAATTCCTTTTGTTTCGATTACCCCTTCTTGAATCTTGTCTCATGTAAAGTGACAGTCCACTTCTATGTGCTTAGTCCTCTTTTGCACTATAGGATTTGCTGCCAATTTGAGAGCCGCATCATTGTCGCAATATAATTTTGTCAGTCCTTGTACTTGTACTCCGAGGTCCTTAAGCAACTCTCGTATCCACACCACCTGACAAGTGGTTTTGGTCATGGCTCAATACTCTGCTTCGGCCGAAGACAAAGATACAATAGGCTGCTTCTTGGTCTTCCATGAGAAGAATGAATCTCCTAATTTGATGCAATATCCAATGACTAATCTTCGGCTAGTGGGACATGTAGCATAATCAACATCACAGTATGCCTTCATCTTCATGTCACATCGTTTGGATAAAAGTATTCCCAGTCTTGGACACTTCTTCAAATACTTCACGACCTTCAATGCAGCTTCCAAATGAGATCGCTTTGGACTGTGCATGAACTAGCTAAGTGTCTGTACTGCATAGGAGATATCAGGTCTAGTCATGGTCAGGTATATGAGCTTCCCGACAAGCCTTTGATACCATGATGGATCTTTGAGTATGGGATCGTCGTTTTGTGATGTACCCTTATCGTATTTTGCAATAGTCAACTTAATGTTTTGCTCAATGGGAATCGCGATTGGTCTGCATCCCGATAAGCCTGCTTCTGATATGATTTCTAAGACAAATTTTCGCTGACTAAGGGAAATCCCTTGATCAGATTGAGCAATTTCAATTCCAATGAAATATTTAGGTGCTCCTAAGTCTTTAATGTGAAAGGTAGCATGTAAATAATCCTTGAAATTGTCTATGGCAGCCTTATCATTTCCCATTCTCATAACAAGTATGTCATCGACATATATCATCAAATAAATGGATGACATACCATTAATCCGTGTGAATAAAGCATAGTCATGTTTAGACTGTTGAAAGCCTACTGTTGTAAGAGCATTTGCAAACTTGGCATACCATTGTCTGGATGCTTGCTTCAATCCGTAAAGGGATTTACGAAGACAACATACTCTATTCTTCCATTGTCTCCATAAGCCTTGAGGAATATCCATATAAATTTCTTCATCAAGATCGACGTGCAAGAAAGCATTGTGCACATCCATTTGATGTAGGCTCCAATCATTAATGGTGGCAACAGTAAAAAAAGAACGAATTGTGACATTAGTGGCAACTGGAGAGAATGTCTCGTGGTAGTCAAAACCTTCCTTTTGGGTGAATCCTTTTGCAACCAACCGTGCCTTGTATCGTTCAATGGAACCATCAGCACGATACTTTATCTTGTAGACCCATTTGCAGCCAATTGGCTTGCGATCAGATGGGAGTGGGACAAGATCCCATGTTTTGTTGTCAATCGGTGCCTGAAGTTCTGCCTTCATGGCCTGTAACCATTTTGGGTCAATAGACGCTTCATCATAACCAAATGGCTCCTGTTCTTCTAATAGGCGACTAATACAACATCTATGTTCCTGTGATAATCTATGAAAAGAAACATATGATGAGACTAGATACTGAGTACCTGGAGAGTGGTGAGTTGCACAGATATAGTCTTTAGTCCAGGTGGGGGGTCATGTGGTGTGACTGGAACGCCGTGGATGAGTGACGTCCGTATTTGTCTCGTTGGGAGGTGGCGACTCAATGTGCTGACTTTCCTCAATGCCATTAGGATCTTCGAGTCTTGGTTCCAAAATATCTTCTGAGCAGTTGGTCGAATTAGTGGGAGGAATGTGCCTCGATTCTGCTATTGGAATATAGGTAGGACCTTGAGGCATTGCTTCATCAGATAAGACACCATGGGGAGAAGTTGTCATCCCTGTATTTTCATCTAGAGTTGTCTGCTCAAAAAAAGGAAAAATGTCTTCATGATAGATGACATCACGACTCACCATAAATTCCTTTGTGGAAATGTCAAGAATCCGATACCCTTTCTGCAAATTGGGATATAGAGAACATTTCTAAGAGTAATCTGTGAATTGAGATTGACTGTCCCTGTTTCATTGACATGAGTAATGTTTCCATTGGGCAATTGCACGGAAATAGGGAAATTCAATCTGTCATTTAAACTTGAGAAAAATCCCGTCACATATAATATGATCGCTTGCCCCTAAATCAATTATCCATGCTCTTTCTGGATATTGAGTTAATTGAGCAATGTATAATACCTGAGAAACTCGCTCCTTTGTTTGTGGTATCCATTTTTTGAAGTGCCTGCATCAGCTGATGATACTGACTATATGAGATAGGCTGGTCAGTTTTTTTACCGGTTGGTCCGGTAACTTGGTAAGCTACTGAAACCTTTTTTTCCTTCTCACCAGGCTTTCCATGCAATTTCCAGCAATTGTCAATTGAGTGATTAATACGTTTCCAATAATCACAAAATAATTTACTCTTGTCTTTAAAATTTCTTTCGAAATTCCTTGATGACGTGGCAAAGATCTGACTATCCGTCCCTTTAAGCGCAGAAGATATGACCGTCCGATTCTTTAAGTTTGGGCTCCTGTCCACCATTGGATCCAACCGAAAGATCAAAGGCTTGCGAGCCGTCCGATCCTCGCATCCCATCTAGGCCATCCATCCGGTCCGTTTTAAGGAGTCTCGGCTCCTCCTCCGCGAACCCTAATTTCGCTCGCCTCTCTCTCTCTCTCTCTCTCGATTTAGGGTTTGAGTCCTGGCGACCACATCTCGTTGATCTCCACGGGCTGCAAGTGCGACGCTCTCGCTGCTCCTGGTGTGGTCTGGCATCGCGAGTCGCTAACTCTCCTCCTGTACAGCCAATTGAAAAATCCGCCCAATCGGCGGCATGGGATCCATGGCGAGGATCTGTGAGCGAAAGCCGAGGTACATTTCGTTCAAAATGAGGAGAAAGCATGTAGCTTTCTCCCTGTCTTTGATGGATCTATATTGTTTGAGTGTGGATTCTGGTCCCTCGAGCTTCTCCTCGGCCGCTTCGAGGTTGTTCCACAGTGACGAGAGCCTGTTGAAAACGGCTGTGACCGTCATGTTCCCTTGCTTCAATTCACTGAGCTCCTGCATTAGGGTAAAAAATTTTGCCTGGTCCAACTTCCCGTACATTTCCTTAATATTCTTCCACATGTTTTTTGCATCTTCCGTTGGTGGGAGTCCGGCCGCGACCTCTGGGGAGACATAATTGCCAATCCAGGTTCGGACCAAGCAGTTGCTCTTCCTCCAGAGTTGGGCAAGGCGTTCATCCACGGGAACTGGAATGGTTCTGTCGAGGATACCATCTTTGTCTTTGGTTGCTAAGGTGCACCGGAATTCCTGCGACCATCTTATATAGTTTTCTGGCCTGGTCAGCTGCTGGCTGATTAGCTGCAATTCTGGCCCTTCGGCAGTGGAAACGAACAATGGATCGCCAGGTTCTAGTCGTTCGGTGAGCGCTGCCGCTAGAAACGGTAGAAAGCCGAGCGCGAGGTTCGAGTAGGTATTTGTTCCTTGACCCAATTCGCTTGACCCGATTGGATAACCCGCATGATAAAAACCCGGGTAGGGATTTGTTCCCATACCTGGCTCTCCCGACCCGCTCATCTGCTCCGATCCGATGGCTGGGCTTGCCCCATTCGTGGTTGGTGGGCCCCCATCGGCTTGGACGTAGCTCTGGTGGCCCACATATGCAGACGATGATGAATTTGGGCTTGACCCAAAATAAAATGGATATGGAATCCTGGTACGATTGACCCGCCAAGGGTTGCCCCACATTAAGCTGAGTCTGCGTGGGTCACTACTGTACAGGTTGAAATTGAGTATGCTGATTCACGACTGGGAGTGTTGTGGGGTGATGTTCAGCCTGATTCACGACTGGGAGCGTCGTGGGGTGATGTTCAGCCTGCGAATCTTGAGGCGTTGTTTCTCCAGTTGGTGAGTTGCTGGTGGCAGAGACGCTGGCTTGCGGGGAGACCATGGTAAGTTAAAAAAAGAGTTTCCTTCAAGTACTGACTCTAATGCCGAATGCAACCTCTTTTCTGTAGGTTGAAGATCTTTCCGGCAGAAGGACAAGGCAGAAGCAAATCAGAAGCCTGGAGGCTCTGATACCATGAAAAAAAGCGAAGGTGAAAGTAGGAGGAAGGAAGATTTTATGTATTTCCTCATTGTGTCTGTAAACTATACAGATCCTAAAGATATAGAGCTAGGTTTGTACAGTTAATGGAAATAAAGAATTCTATGTATCAATCTAGATCTAAATCTAATCTTTAATTGATATATACATAATCGAATAAAATCCAAATCTTCCAAAGGAATGTCACATATCTTCTAACAATATTGTCAATCACGTAAGGGGTTTTGCTTATGCATCCACTACAAAAGCATCCGAAGAACAATTTGCCTCCATGGCCAAGGGACCGAACTAGGGCCGCACAACAACTAAAGGAGAAGGGGATTGCGGATTCACCTCAAAGGACGTTTCTTGCAGACATATGCTAGTGATAAGAACCGAGATGCTATTCTCCTTAAGAAGTTTATGGGAAGGGACAGCATTTACGGTCATAAGTGGAAGATTTTCGCAGGCAAGAACCGCATATGGGGACAAAAGGAAATTCCTAGAACCCTTTCGTATGATGTTGATAGCACATCCATTTCTGAAGTCCCAATCGCAGTAACGAGCAGAGCCTCATTTATTAGGTCGAGCTTTGACAAGACCCAGGCTAGCTTTCTTATCCCAAGCAAGGAAGTCCAGTTTGCGATTATCCTCGCTGGTCCCCAAAGGAAAAATCAGAGGAGCTTTTAATTTGAAGTTCAGTATCGATTTCTCCCTGATTTTCCTCACTAACCAAACTTCGATTGCATAATATAAGAAAGAGAAAAATCGTACATGGTAACAAACAAGAAACGTTTTAATTCTGTTGCGAGGGGATCAACTATGGTGACCTGCGGCCTCTTAGGTTGGCCTAAAGGTATAGAACAAAGCATTGGCGAGCTCACTGAATCGTTTCCACGATAACATTTCCCTGAACATGCAATTTTTCTAACTCATTAGGCAGATATGATCTCAGGGAGGCTGAATTCCGATGCCACAACCACTAGGAATGAGCTCCGACCACATTCATCATTTGTTCAATTGTTCTCACTTTTAAACTCGTCGAAACCACTGGAATGTCAGCCAAAAAGAACAGAACAAATGCTATGGAGCGGCAATCACAACTGCTTGATGGGAACACCAGGTAAAAGCTGTTCATCTGTTTGACTTTGCTTATATTCAAGATGTCCAAACACATGGCATGAATGACACGATGATACCACTCAGTTCCGTGTGAGATGAGGCTATGCCCCAGCGGACAGATTATACAAGTCCAGCACCATGCTTCTTCTTTTTTTGGGGGGGGTGGGGGGGGTAGGAGAGGGGGAGGGGACGGGGGGGTTTTATTCATTTATCTACAAGAACCACGCCTGCAGACACATTAGTCCCCATCACTTCAGCGGAAATAGCCATAGAGCTCCAAGAAGCAAATGGAGAAGTTCCAGGGGTTCGATGCACCGGTCGTGGGACCAGTCAAAACAAACCTAAAGTATCTAAAAGGAAGGAGAGCATTGGGGCCGGTTATGGGCCACGACGCAAACTGCCCAGGCTTGCAGATGGTCTGGTCGTTATCATGTGCTCTCAAGTCTGTCCACGAGCTCCCATCCACAGAGCCCTGGAATTTGTCATAAAATGATTTTTTGTTCTGTTTTATTGATATCTCATCCTAATGCAACAGGTGGCAATTTGCTTTGAGATAAATGGACAGATCATTCAAGGATGCCAATATCAAGATCAGAAGCAAAAGTAAGGAGCCCTGACTTCAACTACAGCATAAGGCCCAGATAAGATGCAACCAGTATGTCATTCGTGCTATATGCATGCATGATGCCCACTATGATTGGAAGTTATAATACTTACCTGAAGTTTCCAGGACCTCATGTATGCCCTTGAACCATCCTGTCTGAGGGTGTAGTAGTTGCACATTAGCTGCATCAGGAAAACATTCAAATATTGACCGATATGACAAACTGTCAAAGAATTCCCTGATATCTTCTTAACTATTAGTATTGGAGGCGTTTTTTGATGATAAATTTTGCTAAAATAAATGGATTAGTTGACCATTAAGTGATTTCACTTGTCATGGTACTTACACCTTAATTAAAAGGATATTAAGATAATTATGCAACAAGCACTTTAATTATTAACTTCTTTCCCATTTCCTCACTTTCAATTACCACTTCTCTCTTCTCCCCTTTCTTGCTTTGGCACATACATCAGTGTGTGCCAATTTTCCTGTAGTTTAGAAGCATGAAAAGCTATCAAAAAAAGGTCTGCGATACAGACTAGAACTGTTGTCCATGACTGAAATAGACTGCATGTTCCATTGCACAGAATTGTGAACAATTACATCAGTTAGTAGGTGGCAAATTTGCTCTATTACCTATTCCATTAGGAATCACATATCCCTTCTTTTTTTTGGGTGCTCAGATTACGCAGTGATGCAAGTAATCAATGAAATCTCCTGCACCCCACCTTCTGTCCTAAAAACATGTTCTCGAACGAAAATCAACTCTAACTTGATTATTCATACAATTAGCTGCTACTACATATTAAGCCTCAAAATGAATCACTCTTTTATGTCGACCATCAAGCTAGAGTCCTCTTGCTCTAATATCTAAAGCTTATATAAGAACCTGACCCTGGACAATATGCTAAAGGTATAAAATCATATACAAGAAAAAAGATACTATTATAACCTGATGATCTTCGCCCATGTCTACCATCCACCATGAGCAGTTATGTCCATCTTCTATCCGAGGCCCAGCAAAAGATGTACCCTACAGAAGAAAGTTAATCTTAGATACCTAAATAAACTAATATTAATGAAGTTTCAGATACAAACTGACTTAAAAAGAAAAAAAGGAGAACCTGAAAATTTCTTGAGACCAAAACTTTTGGATCAGTATATCTTGAAATGGGGCTACTAGTGGTAATAAAAATCCTCTGCATGTTGGAAACAAACATAAGCAATATTCGGAAAGTGGTCTATCTGGTAGAGAGAAAACTGAGGCATTGGGCAATTCACCTTTGCAATGACAGGATTGACCCACTGATGTTCCCCATATGATGTGCCCGCAAAGTACATAACCCCATTGCTGTCACCATCACTTATGTGTTGGAGTTCCTTAAAACTAGATCGCCTATGTTGGAATCTGACAAATTAGAAGAATGCTATTTTAGTGGGAAATCTTATTACATGAAAATGTATAAGTTGACCAATGTATCGACTCATGGAGCGGGAGAGTATCATAACTCACAAGTGTTCATAGTCCACACATTTGATGGTTAGGTGAATTTTGATATTTCTTTTATTTTTTTTATTTTTTGCAAGGGCTCCTTTAAAAGTTTAAAAAACTTGCAAAGAATGCCATATAGAAGAAAACTAAAAGAAGCATACATTTAAGGTCCCATAGAAAGCTTACAAATCTTTTTTTAAGGCGGGTGGACAAAAAAAAAATAGCTTATAAAAAAAATTATAAACCACGTATGGCACCAAGCAATTGTATAAGCCCATCTAATTAACTAAATTCAACTAAATCAATTTTGTTTCTACTTAAAAATGCAAATATGCATGTGTTTGCAGGCATGTGTGTAATGCTTCATGCACACGCACCCATTTCAGAGGAAAAAAAAATGGAGCAATTTTCTTTATAGCGAAAAATCTTTACAAGATTTAGAAGGTTTTACATTGTTGAATATTTTAAAGAAAAAACATGTCTAAAGAAAAACAATTAAGGGGTGCAAAAATCTACCGTGCATAGCACAGGTTCTATATTAGTGATATTCTCTTGGTGAACAGCATGTAGTTAATGAGGAAAACTTTATTTATAATGAAGTTTGAAACAGGGCATAGCTTTAACAGGGATAAATATGAGCTTTGTCCATCAAGTGCTCCAACATTGAATGGAGATGACCAGGGTGAAAACCACGCCAACACCACATCTCCAAATTAGATTTAATAGGCATGAATATGGGTTTTGTCCATCAAGTGCTCCAACAATGAATGGAGATGACCAAGGCGAAGCCATGCTGACACCACATCAAGGAACCTTTTGCAGTATAACAATGCAATCCTCAAATGACAGGAAGCACAAACACCAAGTGATGCGGATTGCACCAATCTAAAAGTGAATTCCTCGGTATTTTGACTTATAGAATTAACAAAGCAATTCCACCCAGAATATGAACATAAGACACTTTCCTTCCAGGGCAAAAGCACTTGCTAGACACCTCAACTTGAGAGAAGGATATATCTAAACAGAGTTTCTGGTCCTAAGACAAAAAATATTACAAGATTCCATTTTTTTTCTTTCCTTCTCAGCAATAAGCTGAAGAGCGTTTGCTTTTAAGTTCTTCTGATACTTTCTTGCAAAAAGTTATCTAAACCAACGGTACAGCAATCTATGACTATTACCTTTTGTCAGTCCCTATATTTGTCAACCCCATTTCTGTATGGTTGAGGGCCTCCGTGACCTACATCATTGAGAGCATTTAGAAAAAGAGAAGGAATTATATGGAAGGAAATTCGTGAAGTGATAGAGACAATGGCACGTCCATTTATAGTATGAAGGTCATGCTTTTTTCCCCACAAATAACAGTAACAAAATGAATGGAATGCTTACAAGATTGCCAAGAATAGGAATGCGTTTGCTGAGGTTGCTCATCGTCAACTGCAATACAATCATGAAAGCATTGTGTGAAAATAAGGTTCTCGCATCGAGAGCGAACAGAGACTAAATCTCTAAGTCCAGGCCCTACGCACCTTCTTAAGCAATGCATGTGGTAACAAGGCAAATCGCACAAAGGGCAACAAATCATTTAGTAAGTGAAGCCTGTCAGAAAAATTGACTTCAGGTGTTAAAGGGTTCATGAGCTCGTCCACCGCTTCCCAACCAAGTAATTTCTTTGCCTTCATGCACCACATTAAAATTGCATTGAGAACCCTCTCTTCAGACGTCACAGTCAAGTCTGGATGCTGCAAGGTTTATTCCCTTAGTTAGAGACATTCAACTTTTATCAGACAAACATAAGCAAAAGAGGATATTTTATGGCCCCAAAGCTTCTCGGAGAAAATTGGCTATTTGACCGATCTAAATCCACAAGAAGAAGCAACTTCTCGCCTATTTCCATCATTGATGACCCCTAAAACTTTATTATGTCAAGTAAATGTATTACGTTGATGACCGCTGCTGAACTAATTACTCTAGTCGCATAAGGGCAGTGGCTGACAAAGAAAGCATTGAAGTTACGCGTGACCTTGTTTCTCAGTAGGTAGTAAAGCACAGACTATACAATCCACACTGTTATCACATATCTTCCATGCATTTCTCTTCATGTTGATCTCTATCACCTCATGAAGTACTATTTGCCTTTGTTTATCAGATTTAAAAAAGCAGAGGAGTTGCGCATTGATGGGGACAACCATCCAGAAAGCTGCACTGACCTGAATAATATGGCTAAAAGTTGTGTCATCTAACAAGATAAAGTCCATGCTCGCTGTTGTACAATAATCGAAGTGTGTGGCGAAATTTCTCTTGCTTGTTTCTTCAATAAGCTTACAAGATGGGATCATCGAAACAGCTTGGAGGATGGGACATATTGAGTCCTGCAACAAAGTTCAATAGTTAGCTTAGATAGCTACAGCTTTATTACAGAGCCAAAATTGTCTGCTTCCTCGTCCATTAAACTTGTGCATAATAGTAAAACTCTTGATGTATGACCATCTTCCAATAGGAGAACTCCATCCCTGCAGATAATATGTACACGAGAGGTGTTAATATCTTATAATTCAATCAACATAGGGATCTCTTCTTTCTTTACAGAGCCTGATACCCGCAAGTCACTTCCCCGTTCTTTCAAATTCAAATCATACACGTGGCATAAATAACTGTGACAAAAAAAATAATCAATTTAACAGATAGACCAACAGAACCTTATGACTAGATAAAGATTGACAAGCAGCTACCTCAGAGAGGCATTCTAAAAGTAATTTGCAGCACTCCTGATGAAGTAGGGTGACTCCAAACTGATCAGCCAGTAAAAGCAGCTGGAGTAATAAGTTCCCAGAATTTGGACCATCTTCCATATTGATTTCACCACTATACATGAAGCTGACCATATAACTGAACGCTTCTGGTGATACATCCTTCAAGCGAATCTCTGGTGAAATGGTCTCAGTCATTCCATTGGTGAACATCTGTCAACAGCAAACCTCTGTTAAATCTTATTAAAGGACAGGATAAAATTTCGACTCACCCCTAATATTAATCTAGACTCAAAACAAAAGGGTACCTATTAAAGTTTAAGCATTTTGCTTCACTTCAGACAAAGGAGCACGTTAAACATTCTTTTGCATCCATTCAGGAAACAATAAGTTGCCAGCATTACTATACATATTTCTGCACAGCCACCCTTTTCCTATGACAACTTTAGCCATGCTAACTCACATGCACTCGCTTTTCTTCATTTCAATATTCATGCCCACCCTTATAGTCAACCGACGTGACACATTTCAATGGCTACCAAACTTTAGAAGCATTCAATTAAGTGAATACCGTAGGCTCATAGAAAGAAATCCAAGACAGACGAATCAACATGACAACTGTTGTAGTCAATAGGAGGACTTTTATCTAATAACACATTTCTCCCAATAAATGGTACAAAAATAACTTTCCTTCATATGAAAAAATAAAGCTTGTTCTCATCATAGAACTCAACAGATTTTAGAACTTAAGTGAGGCTGATAAAAGAAATAATTTAAAGAGTTTTGCTCACCTTTGCAAACGGGATGCTCCACAAACTAAGAATAATTTTATGTGCCTGGGCAGCTGAACCATTACCATCAATGTTGATTTTAACATCACTACGTTCACCAGTTATAGGCAACTGTTTGAGCTTCTGCATGTTGACTGGGAGCCCAAAGGGGAAAACCGTAGAATGGGGCCTTGAGCTTGGATATGATAACTCCACGTTCTTACCAGAGTTAAACAATTTTTTATTTGACTTAAATCGATCCATCATTTCCTGACACTGCTTAACCAGGGGCAGCACCTCAAATTGTAAGGCTAGTGCCATCAGAGAACTGAGCTCAGACTCCGCAGCCTAAATCCATCAGCAAGAATTAATTTGAGTTATCTGGTAAAGCTAAAAATTCCATAAATGTGCCTTTCAAAAGCTCTATTGGCGGTACAAATCATGCAAAAACGAAAAAAGAAAAAAGGAAAAAAAGAAGATAATTCCAAGGATTCACATTCACAAGGCAAAAAAAATTCCAATATGAAAGTGCCCAACTGGACAGGAGTCTTTAAAATAAAATCTTGCTATCTCAAAAGAGTCCCCTGACACATGATAGTAATCCTAGTGAATAGTGAAGTCCGTCCTGCCGAGGAACACCCTCTGCCTGAACGGGTCGCACATCCGGTTTCATTAACCATTGACCGCAATGATTTTAAAAACATGCCAAGTCATACTTCTTTATTGGCTGGATATCATGCTGGATCATATTTAACAGAGAACATGAGACATAAATATTGGAAGTTAATGTGTTTGGGCGGATTTGGTTAGCAATTATACCTGTGTATGTCCGGTGTACACATACTGAAGAAGAGAATGCAGGACAGGATATTCAACATCTCGGAGAAAAATAACATCACTTGACGAACAAAAACTTGAGTTACCACAGATACCCAAGATGACCCGGTGAGCAGGGACAGGCTTTTCATCCTCTCCAACGATAAAAAACACATCAGACAGTTCCCGGCTCTCCAGAAAATTTTCCAGTCCCCACTTCTCATAATCCGAACATTCTTCTCCCAATTCCTCATCATCTTCCCCCTCCTCCCCTTTGTGCTCACTCCAATCCACCTGCTTCCAGAGTGAGATGGGATTTTGTGTTAATGGCAAGACGCTGACATTCCTATATCCAACATGCTTGTCCCAGCTGCTAAGCCCGACATACCGAACACTGCAATTCGGGTTGGTGTCCAGCCACTGGACAACCAGATTCTGAAAAGGGTACCGACCCTGGCCAACGCTGATCAGCCCGTCATATATGCTGATCCAGTAGCTCTGAAACGCCGAAGAGCTGCAAAGGGCCACGCCCGCCTCATCGACGGCGGTTTTGCCATCCACCTCAATCTTGAAACGGCGGTTCCTGTTACTGCCAAGAATCACTGTGTAGTGAGGACTGTTGTCTCTCTTGTAATGGTAGTGCTGGCTGCCGACGTTCTCCCGGAACACCACGGTCACATCATTGTGGGCGAAGGCTTCGAAAGCAACACAACCCCTCCCGGCTTCCCGGAACATCAGATCCTCGCTCCAAGCACACTCGAAGGGCGCCACTCTGACGAACCTCTTCTCCTTCTCCGCCATTCCTCCTTCCTGAAAGACAGCACCTTTACCTCTTCACTAACTCCACCCTTCCACAAACAAAAATCCCAAATGAACATACACACATCCATATATATATATAGACAAACCCGAGCAACTAAAGCAAAAAAAAAAAAACCAACAAATTCATGATCGATAACAGTACAATCGTCCATGCATCCACCACAAGCGCCACAGAATTTTTCTAGTTCAGAACATCGCCGTCGGACGTGGTCCCAGAAGCCCCTAGAAACCTCTCCCACTTGACGCCGGGAAGAAAGATCCAAACACACCACGTACTCCCCCGCATACTCGCCCAACAACCCCATCCGGACCGGAGGATATCCTCGACGAAAACCGACAAAACTCGTAGGGAAAATAATAATAATAATAATAATAATAATAATAATAATGAAAACAAAAGTCCAATCGACATCGTCACGCACGCGCGTCCGTCGACAAAGGGGAGAAAGACAGATCCCGAGCGGCAACTCCAACATCGCAAGAAAACGCACGGCCCAGGTTGCCTCACCTGGCCCGCCCGCCGCTCGAAACGGCCACGCGTCGATGGGGACAGATGCTGCTTCGATCGAGCCGGACCGCAGCGGCCAACGGCGGAGAGCGGCGGCGACGATCGAAATCGATCGAGGGAGGAAATGACTGAAGTAGCAACACCGCAAGAATCGCACCGCAAGATTAGATATTGGAAGTCTAGGAACAATGGATGTGACTTTATGTCTCACATACTTAAACTCTGTATGCAAAGGGGCTTGAATTTTCAATTTATTTAATATAATTTTCGAATTTTTTATACACAATTAAAATAATCATTGAATTACAATGTTATTTTTAAATTTTTGATACATATTTAATGCGATCTCAAACCACATAAATTAAAAATTCATTAACGATATTGTACATTGAGTTAAAATATAGAAATCATTCGTCTCATTTTCTCATAATAAAAATCTAATTCAATTTCAATTATTTCAAGAAGTCAAAGTGCCAATTAAATTAAGTAACTACGAAAAGATCATAGAAAAATATTACTCTCGCACGGTAAGATTCGCATATTTGGAAGGACTTATAAATGCTACCATATTTAATAATGATCGAGCTGAACATACAAGAATTTTTAGGGAAAAAGTTGACAACTTTAAAGTGGAAATTTCATATGTTGGGACCAAACATCAAATATTTTTTAATCGCCAGAAATTTATTGGAATGTCTTTTTCATGACTACGTGTGAAGTTTTGGCGCGTAGCTGATGGGGATCGAGACGCCAGCTAGCTAATGGGAGCAAGTTGGAGATATTTCTTGGAGGCTTCTGGGGGTAATCAGGAGCCGGTCTTCTGCCTATGTCCCTGGCCTTACGTGGACGGATGTGGACAGCCAGATTCGGCACGCTTTACATTGACGGACGGTAGGCAATGACACGGCACCACCGATGAAGACGGCACCATTGTCGATTTGTCAAGAAGCTCTTGCTTCGATCTTCCGCCTCGATTTTATGCGACGCCCATCGGATAGGATGATTATTAATCGTATCTTTAATATAAATTTAATTAATTATTGGGCAGTGACCACCCTTCCAACATGAAATAGGGAGGTGGGAGATTCGAGAGAAGTTAGGATGGTGATGAATTAGTTTCAGGAGTGGGTTTCGACTCCCACGTCCAAAACAAAAGTCTGAAAGTAAAAATTAGAATAGGAATAGAGTCGGATCGATAAAAAAATATATGTAAATTTAATCTATGGATCCGTTGATTTTATTCCTGTAACGAAATATCTTTCACCAAATGATATATTTCAGTTTTTATTAAAGGAGATTGAAGTTCCATGCTTATATGAACATAAAATATTAAAATACAAATGTTATTTCCAATCTTCGCATTACAACATTGACAATCGATGACTTGTTACCTATCACATCTGGTTATAACTTATGTTGGACTTTAATTAACGACACGGCTAAGGGATAGTTTGGTGCAAAGTTGGAATTTATTTAACAGCAATGCCCTTGGATAAGAATACAACGTCAGAATTTAATCAATGGTGATGAGCTCGTGGTACAATATCAGAATTTAATTAACGACACTGCACCAAGATGTAGACATTCACCGGAATCTAATCAATGGCAGGAATCTAGAAATTATAGCTATGAAACTAAAGTGCGATAAAGTATAGACAAAGTAAAGGCATTTGATATGTTATTTGGGGACTTCTTCATTGGATGACTTGAGGTATTTTATAGAGCAATGTAATAACCATCGAGTAGTTATTTGTTCCTTAGTAGTTACTTGTTCCTTAGTAAACATCCCTGATCTCTTCACATGTTCCTCTGTCTTCCTACTATCATTCACAATTGCCTTGATCGTTGCTCTTGATTAGTCAATTGTGGTCGCATGACTTGGTCATCGAGTAATGAATGCTCCTTGACTTTGCACGGTCCTTTGCACGTCCAATTATTCACACTCAACTTTTGATGTCAATACTACTCGAATTTGGTAGCCATGGCATTATTCCAATATCTGGACACTTGGTAATTCCTTCTCTTACCGTCAAACCATATGCTTCCATTCACAGGTTCATCGACACTTGGTCAAACTTCCTTGCGTGTCTTATTTTTTCCTTTGTTCTCGTGACTAACACGCGGATTGTTACTAATTTATCCTCGTGACCGACACGTGACAGTATGGGTAACTTTGGGTGTCAACATAATCATACCTCGATAAATTTTATGCTGTAAAAGTGCAATTGAATGTTAAAATCTACAACAATTATCATCTGAATGCTAATTTTATCCAATTGATGCAATCGAGTACTTTTATTAGCTCTATCTAATCTGAATAATGGAAATTCTTTGAATGTATTTTGAGTGTTGCCGAATATGCACCACATTGAGAAAACGTAAACATTGGGGAAAAAACCAAAAACAAAAAACTAAAGGTGGAGCGGAGATGGGTGGAGAAGAGGTGATGGCCCCGCCACCTTAACTTTTTCGGTAAATGTTCGTTATTGGAACTCTAATCCTATACATGCTCGACAAGAGCATTTTTAGGATGTATGTTCTCCTCGGAAAATATATTTACCACGCGAGATGAAAAATTATGAGACTCAATATGGAAAAGGCCAAAAGTAAGAAAATATTTAGTGAGTTTAATTAAAGGGTGTTGTAGTAAGATATTAAAACGGGACCCTCTCAGTAGTATGTGAAAGTTGGTAGGCCTGTAATGACCCGGTTCAATAGGGATAGGAATTGATTGCCAAGGCAAAAAAACACAAATGAGCACTTCTTAGCAAGCTTCGAAAATACCGATGGGAAAGGAATGAAACTGAATTGTACACCAAACATGGGAAGGTTATTCCAAGATTATATAGATCAAACCGGAATTAACTCGGAGGATATGCTTTTTGGATATAACAATATTGTTTAGCATTGAACTTAAATGTGAAGTATGCTCAGGTGAAAGATACTATCAAGATAAGTGACCTCATGTCAAAACGACAAAAAAGAAGAAGATCATAGACAACATCTCAAGGAAGTTAATTTAAGAGCGTTATATCATCGATCTTAGATCCTAGGGTTCAAAATCCTTGATGCAACCAATCATCTTCATGACATGGTCGCGATCAACTGTGCTCTTCGTCTTCTTTGTCGACGCCAGCCCTTTCACCTTATGGAATCTTGCAGTGCGATTCTGTTGTTCAAACAATAGCTTCAGATTGGTGGCAGATGATCCCCTTTCACCGTATTGAATCTTGAAGTTCTTTCTCGACCGTATGCCTTTCGTAATCTTGCAGCCAAGAAGTTTATCAGACTTCAATCTTCGTGCGGGTCAGGAGCTTTTCGACTTGATTGAATCTTCAAGTCATTCACCTTTTATACTTTCGAGTAAGGAGACTTGGGGCATGGATTTTATCTTTAAATCGTTCACCTTTGTATGCTTTGTACGAGTCAGGAGACTTAGGACTTGAATTGTATCTTCATATTATAATTAGCAATGAGGGTTGCCCCCAAACATTCATGAACTTCTCCAGCTTTTAGTTTCACCACCATCCAAGATTTTAGGTGAAGGAGTCTTGACTTATATTTGGACATCGCGCGAATCAACGGATTTCTGAAGTAGACCATTTATACAAATGTCTAGAGTGTTCAATTTCATTTGAATTAATGAGTGTTGCATGCGGATGGTTTAGATTCGTGTCAAAGTGTCTTTGATTTCATTTGAATTTGCAGGCATTTAATACTTATGTCGAAGCATCATCTTTTTCAATGCATATGTAGCGAAGTGTCTTGACTTTAGGCCCCTTCTCGGAAAGAAAGTCTCAAATCAGAACCGTGTCCCTCTCAAAGAGTTTTTTTCCTCAGGATGATCAACACTTTGTCATGACCATCAGACAGAAAAGTCATCGTTTATGCAGCAGCAGATTGTTGATCTACAGTACTGAGACTTGACATTCTTGAACGGCTGTTGAGGATCGAAATAAGAAACAGCTGCAGAGGTTAAGCCTTTGAAATGTTTTAGAAAATTAGTGGTGATTATTGCCCCGATGAAAGAACGTTGTCTGCTCGGAGTCGGAACTCAAGATCCTTCTCTGTGAGTAGTATCCTAGACCATGCCGTATTGCGTAAGTACCAGTATGTATGTGCATGTGCATCCATTTTATGTACCTATATCTTTTTATGTGCCAGTGACTACATGCCGTATTGTGGCTACATGTATAATAAGTGCAGGCATGTGCATGCGCATACATTATATGTACATGCGCATGAAAAGAACCAATAAACAGAAAGCTGTTGTCTGTTGACACTGCTCAGCACTGAAAGAAATCAGGCATGACATATGTTCATAGGTCATAAGAACAGAGTTAGCAGTTTAACTAGATTTGACCCAAAAATCTTTGTGAACAGACCAAGGAACACAGAGCGGTATATAAAGAACGAAGACCAGCAGTCTATTGAGCCCACTAGCAAATCATCATCGCTGACAAGAAATGACATTCGATGAATAAATGCAACTAAGGAACAAAGTCAACAAACAACAGCTACACACTGTCAGTTTTAGATAAAATGCTGAAATGAATTAACATAAAATAAGTTCGAGGGATGTTATTACTAGCAACATCATCATTGTCAAACAAACAACAGCTACACACTGTCAGTTTTAGATAAAATGCTGAAATGAATTAACATAAAATAAGTTCGAGGGATGTTATTACTAGCAACATCATCATTGGCAGCGATGAAAATCGATGAATAAATGCAACTAAGGAACAGTGTCAACAAACAACAGCTATCCACTGTCAGGTGCAAATAAAATGCTGAAATGAATCGGCATTACATTTGTTCAAGGGATACAAGGAATGAATCACCATCAGATATGTTCAGATAAAACGCTGAAATGAATCAGCTATACACACTCCCAGGGCAACTTATGTTGCTATATTTTTAAGCCCCCCACCCTGGCCCAAAAGTCAGTTTTTTATGTTTGATTTAGGTAAGGTATGCAACGATGCGCAACCCACTACAAACGGAAGTCCATGAGAAAGTTAGCAGGCTCGGTTCTCGCAGCATGACCAAACTTAGATGTGCTATACTTCCGGTGCACACCAGTGAGCTTCCCCGATCCAGCCCCCTGATGGAAAGTCACCATCAATCTGGCGCATTCCCTACAAGAATGCAGAACCCTCCAATCACAAATTGCTCGAAATAGAAAGCTCAACAAAAGCAAGCCATCTCAAGGTGTGGAAGAAGGAAAAACTAAGTCGCTTACAGAAGCTGTTCTTCTGAGTAGCTGGTGTGCCATTCACATGTTGTACTCCACTGTTTGGTTCCAGTAATTGTACACTGAGCAGTGTAGATTGCAGAAGCAGCTAATAAAGAGGGTGGGAACTTCAGCATGTCATATTCAACCAGGGAAAGCTCGATGATGAAGAATGACAAGAGCTCGAGCTGGTTTAAAAAAATATAATTCTTATTAAAATCAATTATATATGAGAAAGATGTCAATAATGCAGGTCAAATTCAACAAACATGAATTCATTATAAACCTTCTTGTCAGATTGAGCAGCTTTAAGAAACCTCCTCAGGAAAACATAAGGAGTAGGCACTGACATGTTAAAGTGCAAAGTATTCACCATCAACCGCTCCTGCAGGTAAATCAAAATTCACCATCAGTTAAGGTCACACACTTAATTTTATTCAGAATCGATTTTATAGATTATTTAATTCAGTTTACCATTTCCAGAACTTCTTTCCTGCTATAAGCCCTGTCTGAAATCAGAATGAGATCCTCCACTACTGGAACTGAGACTTCTTCATATTTGCATGCCAGAAGCATGGCTGTTACCCCTACTAGCTGGAGTTTTTTCTTCACTACAGGTTGAACAGCTAAGAATCTATCGATGAGATTGACCGTAAGATACAAGGTCTCATCCATCAATTCAAACTTGTAATGAACCTGTTACTTATAAAATATCAGTATGTTACTTCATACATACCAGCTAATAATCCAACTCTTACCACTCTTTCAGAGCATGTAAGCACTTTGACTCACCTCAATCAGCCAGTCAATTAGTATACCTCTCATCCGCTCATTAATATCATGCTGCTGATCCATGTAGTTTGGGGGAACGCAACTAGAAGCCTGCATGATAAGAAACCAGTCAATAATGCGCCAAAAGTCAGAATCTCTGTTATTGTCCTAACTTACATGCATCACCCTACACTTTACACCTGCATTGACCCCAGCATTATCTGCTAGTAATTATGCAAATGGTAATTATTTTTTATCATTTTTTCATTTCCTACGCGCCCGAAAAGCTTTAAAGCGTGAGTACATGATAGCAAGCATTTTCATGATGACTATAAAGTAATTTCTTCACTGTATTACCACATTCGAAGCAGAAAACAATCATATACCAGAGAAAGAAAGGTCATAATTTATCTCAATCGTAAAGTCCAATCTAAGCCAGTGTTAAAAAGATTTTATCACCTCAGCTTTCTTATAGAATTTGTACATGTCAACTACAATATACCAGAGAAAGAAAGGTCATAATATATCTCAATCGTAAAGTCTAATCTAAGTGAGTGTTAAAAAGATTTTATCACCTCAACTTTCTTATAGAATTTGTAAATGTCATCTGAAGCAGAAAACTACAATATACCAGCGCAGCAAAAGTGATAATCCGCCTCAATCATAAAGCCTACACATCTAAGTGAGAAGTGAAAAGATTTTAACACCTCGGCTTTCTTATAGAACTTGTATAGGTCATCAATGTACTCAACAACAGCCAACTGGTTCTCTTTATCACCGCTGTCAATGTCCGTGACAGGTTCTTCAGCTACATCTTCCATCTCAACCTCCTCCTGCAAGTACAAGTTATATTTCGGGTCTTTCTAGCAGTAAATCAATGCTAATCTGTTAGAGGATGACGATATATATCCATACCATCCGATCAATTTCTTCTAACATTGCTTCAGTGTGTTGCACAAACATTGGCACCGGAAAGTCATCAGCCATCTTGTCGTCGTCCGCATCTAAGATAGCACAATCTTCAGATTTGCTGGGATTTGAGACTGATTGGGTCGTCCTCCTGTTCTCCTGTTAATTCTTTAACCGTGAGCCTCTTTAACATGAGGCATTGTCACACAAAACAACAGCAGACTAGACTTTACAAACCACGGAAACGGTATACCTCAGGTCTAAGTTGCTGCTTGTAAGCCATCTGGGCAGCAAACTGCCTAAACAATTAGCAATTTATGAAAGCTTAAGTCAAATGTGACAAGTTCTCAGGTCTATAAACCAAAAGAATCATTGAAAAGTCAGATGCTAACCTAGTAATTGGCCGATGACCAGCGTTGGGGAGATCGTTTTCAGAATTGACATTTTTTCTGAATGCAGTAAAGAACTCGAAAAATTAAGACTCGACAAAATGCGGGGTAACAGAAGCATCATGGATTATCAAAGAACTCTTAGCTATGTTAATCTTTACTGCGAAAACATATTGAATCCCAGAAGCCCAATCAGGAAAACAGAGTCAGTCCAAGAATTTAGGGTTCCAAAGAATTACTCGGACAAGACCCTTTTGTTGATTGCGCATGGATAAGGAGGAGCCCCGATGATGTTGCTGTTGATGTTGCTCAGAGCTCGTCTCTGCTGAACATTCCCCAGCCCCATCTTCCCCGCTCCGACCCGCAAGCCCTCTATCAATCCATCCCCCAAAACCAACAAAATCACGTTAGGGTTTCTAAAGACTACTCCACATTCCAATTAAAGAAAAAGATTTTCGAGCACCCAGAAAGAAACATGCGAAATTGGAGATCGCCCGTCATCGGGATCACGTACCTTGAACGTGCGTACCTCCGACAACGCCCAGGTTGTTCTCGTCCGATCCGGCCATCTCTGCCTGCCCACAACAAGACCCATCGATCATCACCCATTCAATGTTCAAGTACCCAATCGACGAGACGAAGAACCAAAAGAAAATTTAAAAAAAAAAAATTAAAAAGAAAAAGAAAAAGGAAGAGCCCCCTCCCCGTAAAAGACGCGAATTTGAAATCGAACTCCCGAAAGAAACGCACGATCAAAAAGAACCCAACAAAGAATCGAAGATCAGAGCACGGGCGCGTCAAGAACCGAGATCAGAGCACACAAAACAGACCCACCCACCTCCTTCGAAATCACGATCTCCCGCTCCTCCCCCTCCCGAAGCCGAAGAAGAACCAGCCCTCCCGGAAATCAGAAGCAGAGAGAGATTCCCCCGAAACCCTCCATCAAAATTTCAGTACCGCCCGGTCTGCGGCCGCTTCTCTCACTACTAGACAGTCGTCTCTTCTTCTGATTTGGGGGAAAAGGAGAGAAACAGAGAGAGAGAGAGAGAGAGAGAGAGAGAGTGTGGGGAGTAGTGAAACTGCACAAGCGAAATGGAGACGCAAACCGCGGATATATGTCCGCACATGATTATCCCTCCGTCTCTCTCTCTCTCTCTCTAACGGCTAGTGAGGAATAGCCAGCCGATTCGATCTCGGTGGCCGAACGTCGAGGTCCCCCTTTCCAACGGCTATATGAATGTGATTTCAAAAAAACGGAGTAGTGAAACGGCACAACTAGACAGTCGTCTCTCCTTCTGATTTGGGGGAAAAGGAGAGAAACGGAGAGTGAAACTGCACGAGCGAAATAAAGACCCAAACCGCAGATATATGTCCGCACATGATAATTTCCTCTCTCTCTCTCTCTATTAGGGGTGTGCAAAAGAACCGGAATCCATCCGAACTACCCAGAACCGGTGGTTCTTGAGGGAACCGGTCCGATTCCCGGTTCCATGGACAGACCCGCCCACCCGGACCGGACCGATTAATTTTTAATATATTCATGCTGCTTTAATGTTTGTCTCTTTATGCAAACAAAGTTTTGAAACATGGCCATGGCTCTGTATGTCAACTTGTGAGAGATAAGGCAATCCCATGTTTTTTCCTCATATATATTGCAGATACTGCACCAATTATTGATTTAGTCCAATGAAAAATCTTGGGGATGCTAATAACTACTTTCTACTTTAGGTTCAACTTTTCACCAAATCAAATTTAAATTATTGATTGTAGACTTGTTTTTGTTATATTTTGTAAATTTTAAATATCCATTCCGCAAATCCAATCAAATTACCTTCTAAATTTCATAGTTAAATTTCACCTTTAAAATCATTCACCCTTTTATGACCAAAAAAATAAAATATTCACCCTTTTGATTAAAGAGCACGAAATAATTATATATACGATAACTTGTTGGGTATTATGTATAGTTTGATCAAATTAAGCTTGTCTCGTTTGGATTATATTCCAAAGTTGACTAAATGGATCCATTAAGCTGCCTCTTTAACCCCTTATTTTCTTTCTTTTAGATTGAAATGCTAAATCCATCTATATGTGTTCAGACATTATGATTAGGATATATATTGCTTTTTCAAAGGTTCTATCCAGGAGGTCAAGCTCTACAGTTGGAGCTCATAAACATTTCATCGAAGATGTTTAACTGGGGAGCTGAAACTTTTTGGCTTGCTTTGATGATGCTTGCTATGCAGTTGAGAATGGAGATCGATTATGTCCTCTCTTTTGATGTTGGGTTTTCCTTAGCTTAAGATTTTCATCTTGTGATCAGTGAGACCGGTTCCATGGATCCACCCGGGAACCAAACTAGACCGGTGGTCGAGTTCCCGAGTGGATCTCGGTTCCAATTTTTCAGAATCGGTCCTTAGTAGGCGGTTCCCAGTTCTAGGTTGAGAACTGCCCGCCCAGACCATGCACACCCCTACTCTCTACAGAGAAACTTTAAACGCAACGGCTAGTGAGCATCAGCCGTCCGATTCGATCTCGGTGGAATGGTCGCATTCCTTCCAAACGTAGAGGCTCATTTCCAACGGCTACCTTTGCATGTGCTTTCAAAAAAACGAATTCCCTTATCCCTCTCTCTATAGAGAAACTTTAAACGCAACAACTAGTGAGCATCAGCCGTCCGATTCGATCTTGGTGGAATGGTCGCGTTCCTTCCGAACGTAGAGGCCCCTTTCCAACGGCTACCTCCGCATGTGCTTTAAAAAAAACGAATTCCCTTATCCATCCCTCTCTCTCTACAGAGAAATTTTAAACGCAACAGCTAGTGAGCATCAGCTGTCCGATTCAATCTCAGTGAAATGGTCGCGTTCCTTCCAAACGTAGAGGCCCCTTTCTAACGGCTACCTCCGCAAGTGCTTTCAAAACAACGAATTCTCTTATCCCTCCCTCTCTCTCTCTACAAAGAAACTTTAAACGCAATAGCTAGTGAGCATCAGCCGTCCGATTTGATCTCGGTGGAATGGTCGTGTTCCTTACGAACGTAGAGGCCCCTTTCCAACGGCTACCTCCGCATGTGCTTTCAAAAAAATGAATTCCCTTAATATATATATATATATATATATATATATATATATATATATATATATATATTTTTGGGTTAGGGGTGGTTTAGTCTTATATCTTAATTTCACTTTAGGGTTGAAATAAAGGATGGGATGAGATAATGGGTTTTTTTTTTAATGCCGGGTCCACGTTTCTGGATGTGGGCTTTCATTTAATGTTGGGGAAATACAAGGCCTCCTGAGGGATAGGTGGCGGTTTTCGATTGGGCATTGACGATGGCAATGACACGGGCATGTGATTTTATCACTCATGAGCTTTTGGGTCCATAAAGGCTCCCCTTGCTTTTGAGGCGCCTCACTTGGTTACTTAGGTCAAATGTATTACCACTAATGTGTCATTTTATCTTGCACGTTGACATTCAAACTTGACGTGGCGGGTCGAAAAATTAAGGTTCTTTTGTTCATTTGTTCGTACATCCATTGATTCTGTCTATTGATGATATGTTAAAAGAAAAAGATCTATGAATAAAATGTGTTTTGAGAAACGGAAAAATTATACTTGGAAATGATGTTGATTTATTGCCTTACAATCACAGGCTTAATGGCATGTACAAATTTATGACGTATGAAGAATGTAAACATGAGTTTAACTTGTTAGTAATATGTTGCAAATCGCCGTAGATGGTAAGTGCGATTTCGAGATTATAATCATGCATTTTATATAAGAAAATAATGATTTATATTGCAGTTTCGTCCAAACATTTTGAAAATTTGGAAATGATCATCCAAGAGTGTATCTAACTATTTTCACCACATGACATGGAGAAACCGTCGGATGAGCATTTAAAATAAAGTTATTGATTAGGGGTGCAATCGATTCAAGCTACTCATCAACTACTCATGCTGAAATCGCGCCTATTTAAGATCAAATCGGTTTTTTTTTTTGGGGTTCAAGTAGCTTGTCGAACTAAGTTTGAGTCTAAACCATGTAATTACCTTTTTGGCTTCATTTATTTTGTAGAAAATAACTTTCAAAATATGTTTTTTAAATTTTTTGGCATTCGGTTTATATAAAATAACTGGCCAGGGAAATATCAACAAAAAAAGGTCTTCTAAAATAGGGAAAGAATATTTTCACTTTTCAAGTAAAGGAAAATATTTTCCATAACTTCTTTCATTTTTTACTCTTCTTTCACCAAACACTTTTTCCTTTTTCTTTGTTTTTTTCTTTTCTTTTTTTATTTTTAATTTTCTTTTCTTTTCTTTATTTTCTTTTTTCTCTTCCTTGGCCAATCGCTAGTCACTGTGGTGGCTGGCGATTGACCATAGGCGAGCTCAAGCCTCGTCACAAGCTAGCTAGGTTCAAGCTCTGCACATTTTGATAAAGTCGAGCTTTGCCGTCCTATGACAAAGCTCCACCTTGCTTAATATGAAGAAGAAGAAAAAAGAAAGAAAAGAAAAAAGGAAAAAAAATTATAAATTTGATTTCAAAAAAAATAAAATAATAAAAAATTATTGAAAGGATTGCATCGACAAAAAGATTTTCCATATCCAACGACAAAAAAATCCATTGGTAAGATAATTTCACTGACTTTAATATGTATAAACGAATATAAATTAGCACATAAGTTGTTATCGGAGATTGACAGTGAAAAATGTGTAGACATAGTGTACATTGGGTGAGATTTATGTACCCCGAAAAGCATACAAGGCAGTTAGCAAAAGTGATAATTCACTGAGTTAAGATCACTTCGCCATTCTACAATTCTTGCTAATGATTTTGGTGGTTTTATGATATTTTTCTGACTTATCGGCATTTGGAACGAACACCAACTTTCCTATTTATTTACTGGAATGTAAAATCATTTTAATCATCCATATCAAGCCATTTGTCCCTCACTTAAATCCCCACTTGCTCTTAAATTTATGTCATTGAATCTAACCCCAAATCGATACCATTCATAACATCCAGCCCATTAATGCTTAATTTGATTGCAATTCAAATCAAGACTCCTCGTTTGTGCACCTACTTTGTCGATCCGGATCTCTCTCTCCAAACGTCATCTCAACTATTTTACCGAATTCCACTTCCTCAAATCTCACGTATCCAAAGAACCCAAGTTCTGAGGGCTGATCACAGTTTTAGAAACCTTATGACGATAAGTAGTTAGGTTATTTTTAAAAATAGTTGCTTAATCTCAACAATTTATCTAACGAAATAAAGTTGGACTTAATTGTGTATTTAATTTAAGATAGGGTTGTTTTGATAATTTTCTAAAATATGTGACACTTCCATAATGCAAATATAATGCTCACATGTCTTAGATGGCAAATGAATGGCCTTTGGTATTTAATTCAATTAATATGTCTTGATTAAGTGAAGAATGGAAGTTAGGAGTAAACTTGTAAAATATGAATTTCTATTGGGATAATTATGTAATTCTAATAATATGAAATTATAAGAATTTAGTTACAATTTTGATGATTGGGGTGAATCTAATTAAGACGTGATCTTAGAAATGAAATTTATACGAGTTACTTAAGTCATTGAAGATTTGTTTGTCTAAGGTTTAATTAACCTAAATGATTTATAAATTTGTATACGCTCTCTATCAAATGACGAGTTACTTAAGTCCTTGTGTAAGTGAATATTTGGAGATTAAAGTAGGCTGATTCACTTAGTACTCTTGATTCTTGTTTGATTATAGATTAATATTATAGATCTATGTTGTTATACATGTATGTGATTCATGCCATGTATGGGTGAGATGAGAGTTAAATTGTGTAGCGGGTTCATGTGGCTCGACATACATTTTAGCTTTTAATGGCAAACTGAGAATAATCATATGCTCATTTGATGTAAGAGTGTTGTAAGATCCTGTATGGCACAATGATTATTTTATGAATAAGAGTTTGTGGTTTTACAAATGATGAAAAATAATTATTTGGTTTCCATTATTGATAAGAGAAATGCCAAGAGATTAGTGTAGTATTATTTATACATGGAAATTGTGTAATGATGATTTGCATGTAATTTCCATGTCAGTGATGCCATATCATGGATATCTTTGCCATGGCCTATATGCTAGAGGGTGAACTTGCTCGTATGAGTATGTGTAGAAGACTTAAAAAAAAGACACAAGTTATACCATCTAAAACATGTCTTCACGAGATTAAGAGGACATAAACTCATATGGTTCACATACGAGATGATATGACTTGTGTAACCTGATAGGATTTTAGTGGCCTAATATGAGAATGAATATCGAATAGCCATCATTTTACAGTTTGTACAATGGTGTATGTATGTGATGTAGGAGACCCATAATAGATGGGTTGAGGTATGGCAAAGATGCGTTCATGATTCCATGAGCTAATAATGACGATATCTCGTTAGTTGAGATGAGTCCTAACCAATGACGAGTAGGGATTAAGTACATACCTATATCAGTGAGCTACTATGAGGCATTCGCGCATGATGCAATTATTTTATTTTTATTACGTTTCTCTATGTGTATTTGAGTGTTATTATTATTATTTTTTTGGTTAGAAATGTCTAGTGTTAAATCCAATGTCCACTTATTATATCAATTTTTATTCATTGCACTCATAACTATAATCATTCATCCATGACACATAGAGTACAATATATTAGATAAACTTAAATAAGTTAATTTTCCTATTAAAAATCACATGCGTGCTAAGTGGATCTCCTATTTTGGATGTTGAACTTTGATCTCATAACTATAATCATCCACTCCAAAATAGTTTACACATTGTCAAGTTTGGAGCGAAAGGATTTTTAGATTGGCATTTTGGAAGATCTCTTTAAGAACTAAATCAGAGTGTGCAGCAAAAGTAAGATTATATGTTCGGCCAGTACTAGGACTTTTGATTATGTATATTAACAATAAAAATTGCAAAAACATTTGAGGCTCAATTATTTATTATTTTGAGGTTCAAACCGGGTGGAAAATTTAGGTTGTGACATGATCACCAAGTAGCATAGAAATCAAAACTCTTGGGGGTAAATGTAAAACAAATTCGCTAGCCAATTCACATAAGAATTTCCTTGTCTATACACATATAAAAGTCTTATACTATCGAAATGTCGAAATAGATCTCACACATGAAAAATAAGATTATTTGCAAAAGAAGTCTACTTGGATTATTCATGAACACACTAGAAGAAAACAACAATTTTGCTTGAAAAAGTTCCATTGTCATAAGTATATTTATACGCATGTACGCGATGCATACGGTATATTGAGAGCTACCACTTCCAGAACTTTTTTTCTTTTATTTTTTTCCCCTGAAATCCGCAAAATTTTTAATCCAAGGCCGGTCCTTGAATACCTAGTTTAACGAGGAGTCCAGTCTTCAATGATCTGACCAGTGACCATGGTCAAACTGACAATTGAGAATTTCTTTTGGGGACAAAACTGACAATGCAGATTAATCATATGGTCGTTTTTGCAATTTTTTCATTTCTTTTTCTGCTGAGGGAACACAGTACGACGTTACTCTCTAATTAATTGTTCCATTTGAATTAGGTACGGTCGAATATTAATGGATGAACTTGTCATATAAAAAAAAAAAAACAAAACAACCCATCGAAGAGCATACCACACTCAAATTTTGAAAAGTTATCGAAAGGTCCTAAACCTATTTCATTTTTTTTCAATTTAATCATAACCTTCAAATATACCGATTGAGTTATAAATCTTTTCACCTTTTACCAATTAAGTTCATCCAATCAATTTGGCCAGAAATCACTACATAGACGCCAATTGCCTTATGTGACATAGTTAGCGATAACACAGACATTTTTTAATAATTTTTATATTTTTTATCTCTCATAATTTTTTGGGTTTTCTTTTCTTTTTTGCTTTTCTTTCTTTGGCCTTAGGCTAGCGAGGGTCATCGACCAACCCTCGTCAACCACAGATGAGGGCCGAGACGCCCTCGCCACCCAAAGCAAGGGCGTCGTGGCCCTCATTAGCCACAGGGAGGGCATCATGGCCCTTGCCTAGAGCTAGCGATGGCATCAAGCGAGGTGAGGGCCACAATGCCCTCGCCCAATGCAGGTAAAGGTCATTGCTCCAAATCCAAGAAAAGATAAAGAAAATAAAAGAAAAATAAAAAAATTTATAAAAAAAATTCAAAAAATATTAAAATATTATTAAAAAATCCACATCAGTGTCGACCGTGCCGCGTATGACGGTTGGCGTCCACATAGGCATTTTATGACCAAATTAGCCAGATAAACTTAATTAGTAAAATGTGAAAAGATTTATAACTCAATTGGTATAATTGAAAATTTTAGAATTTAAAATTGAATTAATAAAAATGCAATAGATTTAAGACTTTTTGAATATTTTTCCTCTCAAATTATTATTTTTTCTCCCTTGCCTTACCCCTTTTCCTTACCCTTTTCTCGAATACGAAAAAGGGCGAAAATCGTTTTTTTTTTTCTTTTTACTGCGTGGCCTATTAACATTAAGTGACACTGTAGATCAAAACAACTCACATGAATATTGACTAATTTCTAGGGCCAATTTTGTCTGATAGGGCAAGATTGAAATGGTCGATTTCCATGTCCAAACTCGACTTGAATATAACAAGTTCACTTTTTAAAGGAAAGGTGTATTGATACGATAAGAACAATTTATATTTACTTTTTTTTTTGTCATAAAAGGTCTCCTTTCATTAGACCTTCATTACAAGAGATGGTCCCAAAGAATTGAAAGAGGATTAGTAGTCTAATTACAAGAGAGATTCTTCTTTTTGTGGGGCATGCCGATCCAATCCACCACTTGATTTGCTTCTCTTCCATAGCGGGTTATTTGAAATTACTTAAAACGGACCATTAATTTCTCGCATTCGATGATAATTACAAGCGGGCCACCTCCCACGAGCACAGATTGTAATCTTTGAGTGGGCTTATACTTTTAGCTAGCCCAACTCCAAAGTAAAGGAGAGTTCGGATTTAGCTGAAAAAACCAAGTGTTTCCAAACAAGCAAGGGTTTCAAATCTCAGGTAAGAGTTCCTGCTGCTGGGAGCTACTGTACTTATAGATATTGTAAATTTTATTTTATTTTATTTGGGTCTGTTAGCTATTGTACTTCGAACGAAATAATTATCTCGAGTAATATAATTAGTCTGGTGAGGTTTTGAGGCACCGGTAACGAAATCTCAAATTTGAAGATCTAATTAAGCATTATCTCAAATTTGTCTTAAATTCTATTTAGTTTATTTTTTTTATTAGACTCCAGACTCATTCAACACATGAAAGCTGATAACAATCTTATTGAGCCTCAAGGGATAAAAATTCCGATTAACTCAGCTACCCATCATATATCCCAATTTAATATTCCCTAAGCTGATTGGTTTCAGGGTAAGCCTGTCTCTAAACCTATAACTACCGGTTCCAAATTTGGAATTAGAAACCGGCTCACTTTTTATTTTGTTAAAAAAAATCATACTCTTGTAATTAAAAAAATAGAAGTGGCTGCACCATTTCACTACAAACACATATGTTGGCTACAAAAAAGATTTCTTTTTTTTTTCTTTACAAAAGAAGCTTTAAAAGCGGTTCAACTTGAGAGCCGAACCAATGGAATTGACTCAAATTAGTTCCCAAAGTAGAACTGGCGGTTCCGACCTTCTAGGTTTGCATGACCAAAAACTAGACCAATCTGATCCATTTTCCAAATTGAATCGGACACGATGCTCAATCCGAGTGTTCGCAATGAAAACAATTATAATTTCAACCGCACTTCCTCTCGAGAGCCTTTTAGTTGCATTAACAAAGGTATAAAAACACACACATATACATGCACGTATATTATGCGGATAGCATTTAGTTTATACTTTATGATTTTATCGATATAATCATGAACCTTTGAGTGAAATTTTAACGTAACAATTTTGATTGATTGCCTCTAGAAATCGCAGACATAACATCAAATCATCGTTGGCCTACCTACACGCACACCAACCCAGATATCATTACTTGAAATGACGTCCCACGTGAATCACCACGTCAGCAATTTCCAACGATAATTGATCTAAATAACTATGATGGATTTTCATGCAAATATTAAAGATTACAGAGGCAATCAGAAAGTTCGGAACCAAATTGTCATATGTACAATAAGATTAATGACTAAATTGATCATTTTTCCATTAATTCTCACACTTGTTAATTACCAACTTAACGACATTGAACTTTTCTGTCTTACCCACATTTTAATTAGTTGCATATGACAAATGCCGTCGTTAAACTCAACAACACATTCGCTTTATGAAGGGAAATCAACCGCTCAAAATTTCTCGCTGCGTAGGAAAAAACCGTCTCCATTGCACAGGCAAATGGAGCTTCTAAAAATAGCGAACTTTTGAATTGCGTCCAAGTAAGCCGCGAAACAGAATAACTAACTTTCAAAAAACCCTTTCCTATATTCAGTTTCCCGGACGCCTATCGCCTTCTGCGAATCAAATGCTCCGAAATTCCCGGGAAAGCATTGCGCGCATCCAAAAGGCACGAACGCGAATCGGTCGAACTCGAAAAGAGGAAGGATTTCGATGCGAGAATTAGGTTTAGGGTTTGGTTTCTGCGGTATCGATCCCTCTCTTCTCCTCGATCGCGTTCCATTGATAACGACGGCGAAAGGACGCGATCCCGGTTTCGCCATTCGATAATTGGAGCCGCGAAGTCTTTAGGGAGGAAGCGTCCGGGGGCTCGACATGTATTGATTTGGGAATGGTGATGGATGGAGAGAGATTGGGAGGCGAGGATGGAGGAGAGGCCGTGGAGGAAGAGAATGCCCCTGACGAGGCCGACGTGCTCCAAGAGATTATGGCTGTGATCGAGTCCGCGGCGCAGCTCGGGGATTACCGCCGGACTCAGAGGAAAGAGTGTTACAACCTCGTGAGGCGACTGAAGCTCTTGTTGCCTCTCATTGAAGAGATCCGAGATCACGACGAGCCAATCTCGGGGACCGGCATCAAGGCCCTTTGGAACGTGAAGAAGGCGACCGGTTTGGCGAAGAAGCTCTTGAAAATATGCAATGAAGGGAGCAAAATATACCTGGTTAGAGAAATTTGTTTGTATGAACTTGAGGCTAGTTGGCAATACACGAATCGAATCCTAGGACTTTCGTCTTATGAAATCGCGCGGTTGGTTTCAGGCATTGGAGAGCGAGGTGGTCAAGGTTAAATTTCATAAGGTTTACGAAAGATTGACGAAAGCTCTTGACGCTTTGCCGTATGATCAGCTCGGGATCTCCGATGAAGTTAATGAACAGGTATTATCTCTTGATTCTGACCAAAATGCTGTTCTTGATGCCTCTAATCGGTCCTCTGGGTACCCAGTAACGCAAGCTATCATCGTCTGTCGGTAGGTGTTTGCTCAGTTTATCTTTTGAAATTCGATGATTAAGTCATCGCGCAGTCGTTTATCGTGGGACATATATTTTATCAGATGCAGTTGATGATCTTGCAACTTAGAAGGGCAAAGAGAAGGACGGATACGCAAGACATCGAGCTCGCAATGGATTTGATGGTCGTGTTCTCCAGAAATGAAGACCGCAACGCAGACAGTGCGATCATTGAAAGGCTTGCGAAGAAGCTGGATCTGCACACTCCGGAGGACCTGAAGAACGAGACTCTAGCCGTGAGGAAGCTCGTCAAAGAAAGGGGGGGCCCGACCACGGAGAGCATCCAGCAAATCATCGATCTCCTAAACAAGTTCAAGCAAACGGTGGGCGTCGAAGTCACCAACATCCTCGAGGAACCGACCATGCCTTACAAGATGCTCGAGAAATTGCCATCCTTGGTGATCCCTCACGAGTTCCTCTGTCCGATCACGCTCGAGATCATGACCGATCCCGTCATTGTTGCCTCCGGACAGGTGAGTCTTTGGTGGTCTAAACCGAAGCACCCTTCTTCATTGGAATAGTGTCAATCCAAGTTTCCACTTCGACATTGTGGATATGAGTACACAAGATATAACTGAGGCCGCATTTTTTAGCAGATTTTTAAGTTTAAAAGTTGCAATCCCCTTGATTTCAGATGAGCATGGCATATATTGATAATTGAAGATCGATACATTACTTAATATCTAGCACTAAATTCTGGCTTGATTTCCATCAGACCTACGAGAGAGAAAGCATACAAAAGTGGTTGGATTCAAATCATCGGACCTGTCCCAAAACTCGGCAAACTCTGGCTCACCTGTCTTTGGCGCCGAATTATGCCCTTAAGAACCTTATCATCCAGTGGTGCGAGAAGAACAACTTTCAGCTCCCCAAGAAACACGTCGTCTTGGAGTCCGATAACTCCGACCCCGAACAGAGAGAAGAGATTCAATCCCTGATCGAGGTCTTGTCGTTCAGCCAACTGGAGGAACAGCGGAAGGCCGTCATCAAGTTACGTATGCTCTCGAAGGAGAACCCCGAGAACCGAGTCCTAATTGCTGAATCCTCAGGAATCCCGCCATTAGTGCATCTCTTATCTTATCCGGACTCGAAAATCCAAGAGCATGCTGTGACAGCTCTCTTGAACCTATCTATTGATGAGGCCAACAAGAAAAGAATAGCTAATGAGGGCGCGATTCCAGCCATTATAGACATATTGCGCAAGGGGACAACCGAGGCTAGAGAGAACTCGGCAGCTTGTCTGTTTAGCTTATCTATGGTTGACGAAAACAAGATCACGGTGGGATTATCTAACGGCATACCTCCTCTTGTAGAACTATTGCAGAATGGGACAATTAGAGGCAAGAAAGATGCTGCGACTGCATTGTTTAATTTGTCTCTCAACCAGATGAATAAGGACAGGGCCATCGAGGCCGGGATCGTGCCACCTTTGCTTCAATTACTCAAGGACAGGAATTTAGAGATGGTCGATGAGGCCCTATCAATCTTGTTGCTTCTTGTGTCGTATCCGACCGGGCGCCAGGAGATTGGGCAACTCTCGTTCATCGAGACCCTAGTTGAGTTCATCAAGGACGGAACTCCAAAGAACAAAGAGTGTGCAACCTCAGTTCTTCTTGAATTGGGTTCAAGCAACTCGAACTTCTTGTTGACGGCACTCCAGTTTGGCGTCTACGAGCATTTGGTTGAGATTACAAGGAGCGGCACGAGTAGAGCCCAGAGGAAGGCAGCTTCAGTACAGCAGCTTATGAGAAAGTATGAACAAATTCCTTGAAGTGTCGAAATTCGATATTCCGGTTCTGCAAACATTCTTTCTTAACCCTGTTTGGATCGAAAGTAGCGTTCAGATCGAGTGGGACTTGAGAGGAAGATGGTGCTCACTAGTATGAGCAAGCGAATGCATATGATTGTCGTTATATTTGCTAACCGGAAACCACGTACATTATCTATCAGCAGTACCCTTTCTGACTATCAGATGTGTTGCCAAATCCTAAGCCTTCGCTTTCTTCCGTAAATCTGTTCTTCAGATAGTTTCATTTCTGATCATTTTTGTCTACCATGCTTCAATTTCGGTGGCGATACTGGTCTTGTGTTGCACAGTTTTTCCTCACCATAAAGCTTGGAAAACATCTCATGTCCGACGTTGAGGACAACACATCAATGAGAGTACACTGTCTGCCTCGGCAATGTGCTCCCTCTGAAATGGATCGAGAGTTGTCGACTGTGGCCTTGTCGAAGGTTCAGCTTAATCAGTCGATTGATGAAATCAGCCGAACGAATGTAAATTTTCTGTGTCGTGCATCCGAAAGGCCAAACTCTTTATTCTTTGAAGTTACTGCCTTGTGAGAAAAATCCAGATTCTACTGCTGTTCATGCTGCTGTTCACGGACAAAGTTCTGGTCATTTAATTTGGAGTTTGGTGAGCAAAAAGATCCTCTTCTCGCTTTTAAAGGTCGATAAATATTTTTTATTTGGCGAATGAGGACATAGCTTAAGCTTACTAATTGACTTGGCAGTTTCTTCTCAACTAGAAAATAACTTCAGTAATTTGTCTCTTTTTCACACCAACAGCAAAATTTCTTTAAGCCAGAATTATCCTTTTTAATTGTCATACGTCAGTGACCACTCGTGCCACATAATCCTAGTCGTTTTGATCCCTTCTCTGTTGCTGTCGAATAACTCAAATTCGCTGTGTGTGAGAGAGAGAGACGGGCAATTGGTTCATGACAATTCGTGGATGGAGTAAGGCCTGGTTTGTTTCGCTGATAACATTTTTGGGGAAAACATATTCTTCATTTTCCGGCATTTGGATTTGCTTAGGAAAATGAGTTAATGAAAAATGTTTACTTAATATCGCAAAAGGTTTCATGAAAAAATAAAAAAGAATTTTCCTGTCAAAACTTAAATTGAGAAAATTAATCTTCTTTTTAAAAAATCGAAAATCATTTTCTAAGGTATGACTAGATAGTGGCGCTTAAGCTAGAAACTCTGCACTTAGGCACAGGAATATCAACACTCGTTCCTGGGCCCTTGGTAGTAGGATTGACCTCGGGACACTAGTGCTTGTGCCTAGGACACCAAGCCCGACGATATTGGGCTGAGCTTAGTCCTTAGCACCCATACCCAAGTCCATCGAGACCGGACCCTGAATCCTAACGCCCATACCCTAGTTCATCGAGGCTGAACCCAAGACTCTTGTACCCATGTCTCTAGCCCCTACGCCTGCCCCTGGTCCATCAATGCTAGGCTTAGGCTCGAGCGCTAGGACTGGGGTTTGGCCTCGATGGACTCTGGCATGGGCGCCAAGGTCCCAAGCCTGACCTCAATGGACCCAAATTCGAGCATAGGGGACTAGGTCCAAGGTGCCGAGTTCGAGGCCCATTCGACGCCCAGTGCCTAATCTCAATGGACTTTGATAGTGGAGTCCTAGTCTTAGGCATGGGTCCAACCGAGGCCCAACACTAGGCAATTGAGCCTGGCCTTTATAGATTGGGTTGTGAGCTAGGTACGGGCACTGAGATCTTTGGCCCCTTTATAGAGTGGGTTGTGTCCATGCTCGTGCCCAAGAATCGAGGATCCAAACTTGAGACCTCGATGCTCGTGCCAAGTTCCTTAATTATCCATGCGCAAGTCATTAGCGCCTAAAAATGTATGGCTATTTAGGAAAATCAAATAAGATTTCCCAACCAAATGATGGAAAATATTTTTCAATTCATTTTCAGGTCTCAATCAAACACTAAAAAATATTGTCGTTTTCCAGAAAAAATGATTTTCCAGCAATTGTTTTTTAGAAAATGTCATATTTTTCACGAAACAAATGGAACATGAAGTAAAGTAATTCTCCTTAATTCACAAAGCATTCTATTTGAGGGTTGCAAGACTAACATCATGTCGTTAATATATATGGCCGTCTTAACTCAAACAACATAAAATAATAATAATAATAATAATAATAATAATAATAATAATAATAATAATAATAATAATAATAATAATAATAATAATAATAATAATAATAATAATAAACCTTCTGCTTTATACTATAAAGGCAATGAAGTGTTATGGCTAGTAATATACTAAGGGAGCGAATAGGTTATATATTGCAATCTGATAAATTTTTCGCGTACTAAGTAGAAATAGTTTATATAAATAAATTGATATATGCAAGAATAAACCGTTAATAGTGAGTTTGATGCTTCCATCAAATAGTTAAAGTTATAAGTAGAGAGATAAAGTTAGATGCATGCAGATTTATAGTGATTCAGTTTATCAATGTCTACCATCCTAGACTAACAACTACCAACAAAGCAGAATTTCACTAGTAGCTCTTTGAGTCGTAATGATTGTAGCTTGCGCTGCTTCTGTCCAAAATTGATAGATCGCACTAGCAAGTTACACGCACTACTACTACACTTGTACACTTCTCACAAGCTACAATTAGTGTATAACTCTTAGTAAGTGATTCGATTGATGACAGAATTTCTAAAGTGTTGTTGTAATTCTCGCGGCTCGTCTCTATCTAGTTTGGCTTGCATTGTTCCCTTTTAGTTGTCAATCTCCAAGTTGAACATTGAATGATTTTTGAGATAATCAGTTTAGCTGCTGTAGATAGCAGTGAAATCATCAAAAATCCATTCGCCCATACAAACAAATCTTTCGGTAATCTTGTTGCTTCCAAGAATAAAAACAACATATAAGGAAATAATCCTTGTCCATTTCTGTAATGGATGATTGATTAATTTCTCCTCGGAGTGAATGAATATGCAATTCCAAACTTGTAACTAGCTGTCAAATCTTTACATGCGTAATAACGGGGAAAGCAATATCCGAGTCTTTGTTGTTATCTCACTTGATCAATAACAATTTTCTTTTCTGCCATTCTTCCACAGACCTATTCACCTATTGGTTTCTCCAAGTCCTCACGCATTTTCCGCTCTCTTAACTTGTTCATCCTTAAAGTCCATCCGGTCTTTTAAGTCCTTTCACTTAGCACTTCAAATAGATCCAATGATAACAGATTATCAATTGATGCCACTTGAGCACAAAGAACATTTCGCAGGATTTTGTTAGATTAAAATCCTTGGAGATTTTCTCAATAGGAAGCAATCCTATTATGCAGCTCCGCAATCCTTTCAATAGGAAACAATCCTATTATGCAGCTCCGCAATCCTTTCTTGCCAAATATAGTGGATAGATCCACCCTAAGCAAGTTTTAAGAGAGAATTAACAAAGGAGCAACCATTTAGATGCTGAAAAACCCAATCAAAAATCCATTGCCATCCTTCTACAACTCTTTGAACCCCACTCAAGCTCAAGCACTGACCCCAAACCTCTTTAGAGAAGAATGATCATTCACAGAACAAACGTTGCCTTGGCTCTGTAGCTGAACCACATAAAACACGAGATATTTACGGGCTTCCACTTACACAACCTGTCAAAAGTCGACAACTTAATTAGAATGGTCTTCTCGACTATAAAAACAAACTTTGGCACATTAAAATTTAAACCATATTAATTTGTGCTGTGGAACTTGAGGCCTCCTCTCCCTAACCAACATCTATCTATCTACATTAGTGAAAACCCAGAAGAGGATCCTAAAAATATCACACGATCTGCAGTTGAAGCCGTTACACAATGCAGCCTGAATATCAATAAGGGAATCAGATCGAGCTGAGGGCTAAAACCAAGCATCATATATATTAACAGAAGAAACTTTAGTACGTGGTGATAAGAGTAATAGATGATCCTAGGTTGAAAAACCTCTGAAAGAACAACCAAGGATGCAAATTAGCACACCAAAATGAGGTTTGGTTGCCTTCTCGAGGCATAAGTATTATGATGCTTAGGATTAACAACCTAGATAGATATTGAGCAAACAACATCCAATCCAGGCAATCCAAATAGAGTCTGATTGCAAACGCAACTTGGAAAAGTTTTCAAAGAGACGGGTAGTGTTCCAAAACCCAAGTTTTCCAAGGCCTAAGCCACCTTCACATTTTAAAAGACAAACATCATTCCATATCACCCTTACAAGAATCAGGTCCCCCTTCAAAAGGAAAGCAATGGACTTACTCTTTGCAATTTTATTAACTTTGTTTCAAAGGATAAAGAAGTGGTAGTAGAAGTTGACAAGGCTATAAATCACTAAACTAATCATAAGCTTGAGTATATAACTTTCGAACAATCACTTGAGTGTCATAACTTTCAAAAAAATATTCAACCAAGTGCCAAAAATCCAACTTGGCTTAGCACTTGTGGTGATTTTTTTTTTTTTTTTTTTAAGTTATGGTTCTCAAAAGATCGATTAAAAATTTATATGGCACTCAAGTGGATGTCATAAATAAGTTATGACACTCACATGATCGAAAAAAATTATGACACTAAAAAGATCATTATACGAAAGTTATAACACTTGTAATGTTCTTTTCCCATGTATTTGGATGCAAATGGTATATTTTCAAGTTACACTAATGATAATGTTTGTACATTTGAACCAAGAGTTCATGAAAATAAATGTCTTGATTATTCTACTTCTAGCACAACATATCGGGTAATTAACAAAGTTCTGCAAGAAGTGGATGAGTCAATAAATGTTTCTAAAATGAGTTGAAAAGTTCATGTGTTGATGATAATGAGGAACTAGTGCTACTGCTGTCACGAAATAATCATATAGATCAAAATAAAAAATCTAAAGCACCAAATCCAAAATGTACACAATTACCAAAGGGTTAAAAGATACAAATGAAGTCATCTCGAGAATCAAATTCTTGGAGATACTAGCAAGGGGTTAGGATCAAGTCGTCATTTAAAGAGTAAGTTTGTAGAGCAACCGCCATATTCAAAGATCCAAGTAGCATCAACATGTATCAAGTCAAGAAAGCACTTTACGAACTCAAACAAAGGCCAAGAATATGGTATGAAAAGCAAAGTATTTTTATTGTTGATAATGAGTTTGAGAAAGGTAAAGTCGACCTAACTTTGTCCATAAAGATAAAAGATTATGATATTTGTTGATTCAAATATATGTCGACGACATCATCTTTGAATCCACTAATAAGCTACTTTGCAAGAAATTTATCGATATCATGAAGAGTAAATTAGAAATGAGGATGATGGGAGAACTGAATTTCTTCCTCAATTACAAGTCAAACAAAACAAAGCTAGCACTTTCATATTCCAAGAAAAATATTTGAGGATTAGTGAAGAAGTTTGGGATTGAAAGTTACAAGAAAATTGATATACCACCAACCAAAGCTAACTATATTGCATGGTGCTAATGATGATCTTAAGAAGTGATAGTGCTTACATAGAGGGAGCAACACTATTCTTGTTAATAACTCATATCAATTGTTAAAATGTTGTTTCTCGAATGCCGGATACCCCAAGTGTCAAAACTTGGTATGGGTAGACACTTAAATGCCACCAGTAACAATTTCTGGCCAAACTGATGACGTGACTTTTTCCAATGAGAATTTAAATAATGTGGCATTTCTTTTAAAAAAAATTATTTACGTGGCACTAACGTGGTTAAATAAAACAAACCGACTTTGTTTTAGTCCAAATTTGATTTTTAATATAAATATTAACTAAATTAAATTAAAAATTAGATTAAAAATAAAACAAGAAGAACAAGGGCAGCAAGTCAACGAGGGCCTATATGGCACTTGCTACCGCCGTCCCACCATCGTTGGAAAGGGCTGGCAACGATGGGGCGAAGGTCGGCCAAGCCTCAGATAGGGCCAGCGATGGCCCTTGGCCCAATTTGGGGGAGTGTCGACGACCCTCGCTCAACCTAGGGGAGGCCGCGACTCTTCACCCCAAATTTGGGCTAGGGTCACCATTAGCCTTCACTTGCAATCGATCAAGTTTGCCGGCCACTGGCTGGGGCTCAGCGACTCTCACCCCATTGTCGTCGGCCCTTTCCGGCGATGATGGGGCGGCCGCAGCAAGGGCCTTAGAGGCATTAATTGAATTGCTTTTTTTTTTTTTTTTAAATATATAATTTAATTTAATTTAATAAATATTTACATTAAAAATCAAATTTGAGGCCAAACCAACGTCATTTTGTGATAGGCATTGCTAAGTGAACATTCCGATGAGTCACATAGACTAGTTTTATTATTAAAATAATGCCAAGTTGAATTTTTGGCATGTCTCGCTGGAATTGGCACTTAAGTGGCAGTTTTTTTTTTTTTTAAATGCACTTAAGTATACATTTTGGAAGTTTTGACACTTAGGGTCCGTTCGTTTTGCAGAAAATAGGCTATTTCTGGAAAATATTTTCCCATAAGTCATTTTCTAGGAAAATAACAATATTTTCTAGTGTTTGGCTAAAACCTAAAAATGTTTCGAAAAATATTTTCTGGTGTTCAGTAAGGAAAATATTTTCTAAGACTTCACCACTTAGGTATGCATCACTTACCGACCTATAAATCCATCAAATATGAACTTGCTTTTAAATCCGGGCAAACTTGCTTCATATATTTATTCCCTCATTGATGCCAAACGCTCATATACTCTAAAAAAATGTTCGTATGGATTTTAAAAAGAAGCAAAAGAGAAAGAAGCAAAGCATGTACAACCCTAATGAGAATCTTCTAGTTGAGTGGTATGTTCTCCCCCTATGTCTTTTGTGTTCTAATAAACAAAAGAAAAAAGAAGTAAAGCATGTAGAGCCCTTTATTTGAGCAATGTACAACTGTATAGTAGAGTAAATAAAGAAAATGATAAGTAAGAGTGCAGAGCGCAAGCTTGAGATTGACGAGCTCGAGGTTCGACTAGCAACGGCCGATGACTAGCCAAGAAAGAAGAAGATGGGAAACAAAGAAAAAAAAAAGAAAAAAAAAAGAAAAGAAAAAGGAATTTAAAAATAACTCAAATTAAAAAAGAAAAAGAAATTAAAAAATAATTCGAATAAAGAAAGAAAAGAAGAAAAATAAATGAGAGGAGGAAGTGAGGATTTGTAGAGGTGTGAAATAAGAGAGATCAAGTGAGGAAAATATTTTCCACATTTTCCTCTAATTTAGAAGATTTTTTTTCCTTTCATGGAAAGCATTTTCCCCAAGGAATTCATTTTCCATTAAACGAATGCTGGAAAATCCGGAAAACATTTTTCCGGAAATTATTTTCCGCGAAACGAATGGAGACTTAGAGTATGCTTTTTATGTGGTTTCTCAATGCTTATTTTTTAATAGAATTTAATGTTAATATACTTTTATTTGTCCTCTCTCTATGTTATCATGAATTATGATTGTCTTTGTTATTACTTCGTGCTTATCATTATGTGGGAACTCCAAAATCTACTTATGTGCAAATTGTTGAAATAATCTGAACCTATTAAGCAAATCTGTATATCTCTTTGCAATATGATGTTTTTCATCATGACAAGGGTTAATACTCTAAAAAACCTCAAACTAGTACACCCGTGATAAATTTATCCCAACTTATCTTAAAAAACCTTAAACTGGTATACTTGTGACAAATTTACCCCAAACTAATTTATTCGACCACCAAAAACCAAAAACTGATATATTTATGACAAATATACCATCCATTAAATTATATTAATACCACGAAAAATCACAAAAATTGTATAATTATAACAAATGGAGAATAAAATCTCAAATCAATACACTAGTCAACTGTAATGTGTCATTCAACTTAGTAATTTGACAGTAAAAATTTAACGGAAATTAACAGAGGGTAAATTTGTCACAACTATACTAGTTTGGAGTAAATTTGTCAAAGGTATACCAGTTTTGGGTTTTTGGTGGTCAAAAAATTATTTTTTTTATAAATTTATTACAAGTGTACAAGTTTGGGATTTTTCAGGCTATTAACCCTTATGACAAAAAGAGAAAGGATAATTGTATGCATCTATATTCCTTGATATATATATATATATATATATATATATAAATATATATAAAATAATAATAATAATGCATATGATGTTTGATCTATCAAACACTAATGCACTTCTTTTCTATTCGCTTAAGTATGTCGAATATGTTGTTTATAGAAATTGTATTTCATGTCTAATATTTCCGATGAAGATTGTGTGAAAATAAGCTGACTTGTATATACATTATTAGAGCTTTTTCATTATGACAAATTGTGGGAGAGGTCTCATGAAATATGAATATGTGTTTAAAAGAGTATTAGTTCACATGCTAAATGTTTATTCATATTTGAAATTCAAGTTATTAGGTGACTTGTGTAAAAGTATGAGTTGTTGTTAATTCTTATTATTTTGCTCATTGTTTCTACTTACTAGAACCCGATTATATTCATTGAACGTCTTGATATCTAGAGATTGCATTACTTGCTTACAATGCCTATATAAGCAAATTTGTTTATTTTTCACACATAAAATTCAATATATTTTATTTCATGTCAAGATATTTGCACATTTAGAGATTGTTTTGTTATCATAAAAAATAGGGAGATTGTTGGGAAAATCCCTTATGTTGTTTTGAAGATAACAAAATAATAAAAGGCTATTAATGTGTGTGTTTATAGTACTAAGTAATATATGCATAATTCAATATAAAAATGATGTCATAATTAGCACCACTTGGTTTTCATATAATTTGCCGATGTCGGTGGATCACTATCGATACAAGCTAGAAAAACCTTGAGACAAGGCGAACATCTAAAAGAACTATGATTAAGGTGAACAATTCGGAAAGAATGGGGATATTCGTGATGACTTAGAGGTACCAAAATTTGGTGAGTAGTTGGATAGAGCTAGTAATTGTGAACAAATCTACAACGAGAATGTTCTGTAAAGCTTGAAAGAACCAAGGTGAATAGTGTGATAGAGTTATAAGCACCAATACACTTGGAAGATTAGAAAATAGAAGATCCGATGGTTATTAGAAATAGCAAATTGTTATCAGGAGTGGTTACTGGTATTAAAGAGGTGGAAACGTGAGGCATCCTCTTTCCAACCTCAACTGGGTAAAACAGGATCAGAGTTGATTAGAAATAGTTTTGGGATTAATGAACATGAGACAAACTCTAACAAAAGTACAATACGACTATTTTGGAAAATTACATTCTCAGAGAGATGTTGCCGATGTTAAAGAGTCATTCTAACGGTTTTGAGCGATATTCTACTACTAAAGATAGTAGAATCGATAGCTACTTGAGGGTTTGAATGGGGAACGATCATTTGAGGATGGATGACTATATATTCAATACAAGAGAAGTAGTTGGATTGGTTGAAAATGAACAAAACTAATCTCATGCTTTGAGTGTTCTTCTTTACTATATTTTATTGTTAGTTGTTGTGTATTCAAGATGTCAATGTATGTATGGTGCTAGTGTTTGTAATCAATGATAAGAGAAAGTGTGCAAATGTACTAGTAGTACATAAGTCTTGATAGAGTGATCTATTGGAAATGATGTACTTGTTAATTTTAATTTCTTTTGAAGATTACTAGTGGATTCAAACCTTACTATGGTAGTTAGTGTTGAAAGTGGATGTAGTCTTTATGATAAAACCAAACCAATATATATCTTATTGCAATATGTTCAATTTCCTCATCATTAGCTTTATTAGTTTATTATCTTTACCATCCGTTCATCATCCGCACATACATCCGATATCTATAATAGATTTCTACTGCTATTTGAAATTTAACTTGTCATCTTTCATAAGAGCTTCATAATTCCCACACAATCTATTCACCCCATCTAAGTTGGGTTGTTAGTTCCAACATGTATAAGATTTCAATAAAGAATGTCAAAATTTAAATTTGAATTTACATAAAAAAAAAAAAAAAAACTTTTCGAACAAAAATTATTGTTTTATTGGTCAAAAAGGGAGAACAAAAGAGTTGGCATGTTTGGTTTCCCATCCACATGTCCTACTCTTTAGTTTTTATATAAGGACATGAAATTTTGAGATGCAAAATTATATCTAAAAGAAAAAAAGAGTGTTATTTGTGTAAATAAAAAATAATAATTTTTCAATAAATCATTGTTTTTCCACTTTGCTTTCTTCTCTTCATTTACCTCTTCTTCTTCTCTCTCTCTCTCTCTCTCTCTCTCTCTCTCTCTCATTACATTTCATCTCATTATTTCATTCTCAATTCTTTATCTAATCCTCCACCAACTCTTCTTTTTAATTTCTATCCTCCCTCTCGTCTTCTCTCACCCTCCCTCCCTCCCCTCTCAATTATTGCATTTCATGTGTTCTTTCTCTTTCTCGCTCTCTCTCTCTCTCCTCTCAATTATTACAAATCCAAGAGCCAAGTTGCTCATGAGCATTATTGATACTAATCACCTCGAAGAGAAAATTTCCACTAATAGAGTCGAAAATATCCAAAAAATCAGCTTTGATAATTCCTCGAGGAGAAATACCAACTCTTTGGTAATCTTCTATCAATTCATAGGCAATAAGTACGTTTCTTGTGTTCTTTCTCTTTCTCAGTCTCTCCTCTCAATTATTACAAATCCAGGAGCCAAGTTGACATCAATGATACTTGTCACCTCAGAGAGACAATTTTCTCTAATGAAGTCAGAAATATCCAAAATATCATAGCTTTGTCATTCCTTTAGAAGAAATACCAGCCCTTTGGTAATTTTCTATCAAATCAGAGGCAAGAAGTGCATTGTCAAGAGAATGTTTCTTTGCTAGAACAACATCATAAGTGGACTTAATTACTTGACAAAATCTACACAGATAAAAAATATTCAAGTAAGAAACTTCGAATGTAACCAAAAGAATGAATTCACGTGAAATTGACTTTGTGAAACTAAAAGACTTCAAGTCTTGACCTTAAATGAACTTATTGGAGCTCTCATGATCGAAATAGCAACTAGTCAAGTGAAAAATCCATTGCATATAAAGTCGACTATTTCCATGTAGATTTCGAAGGATCATCCTCCAACAATCCAACAATGAGGGAGAAAAACTTCTCTCTCGCTGGTAGAGTTTCCCTCTCCCGTTCCCATGGGAGCTTATCACCAAACCCTACACATCCGGTCTCTTCTGCAGCTCTCTTGACAGTAGAGACCCTTTCTCCCGATGCCATGGGAGTCTTCATCACCAAGTTCTAAACACTCGATCCATTCTATAGCCTCCGTATGTAGCGATTCTTCCCCAACCCTCTCTCCCGATCCCATGCAAGCCCTAAACACTCGATCCATTCTGTAGCCTCCGTATCTCTGTATGTAGCGATTCTTCCCCAAATACCATGGATACCCATCACGCAAACCCTAACTCCCATCAGATTACGCACCACCCTCATCCCGAAGGTACTTGATCGCACTGACTTTGTATTCCATCCCAAAACCTTCGGAGCTCCCTTCAATCTCACATTACCCAAAGCCACAACACCTCAACAAAGAGAAAGGGAGTATAATCTGTTGCCAGTATGGAGGACTAGGGGGAGAATCAACGCTCCCTTGCTGCCCTATGCAAAAGTTTAGGCCATTTATGGTCAGAAAGTGATGTGGTGGAAGTGCAACAGGAAATCCCTCCCAACAAACGAATAGAATGCAGTCATACACTCTTCAGTAAGCTATACTCGAAACCCAATGTAAATTTTCAAGCATTCAGCAATACGATGAAGAAGGCGTGGAAAACAGAGGCTATAGTGTGCTCCCAAAAAGAACCAGGGCTCTTCTCTTTTGTTTTTGAATCAGAGGAGGAAAAAGAAAGAGTTCTGAAATCAGGACCATGATCCTTTGCTAGCAACCTCTTAGTGTTAAAGCAATGTGAGCCAGAAATCCCCGAACACTGCTATGATTATTCTAAATATGAATTTTGGGTTCATATTGTTGGTCTAGCCCCGGGGTGGATCATAGAAGAAGTATTTGCTGATGTTGCTAGTAAGGTGGGCGTAGTTAAAGAAATTCAACTAGAGGCAAAAGGAATCAGCCATTACAAAACCGATAAAGTCAAAGTGGAGTTGGAGCTTTCAGCCCCTCTCAAAACAGGGGCGTTAGTAAAGATCGGGAACAAAAATCTATGGGTGGAATTCAAATACAAACGTCTTCCTCACTTTTGCTACTCATGTGGTCGAATCGATCACTACGCATCATATTGCGAGGAGATACCATATGAAACAACTAATTGGGCAGCTAACAAGGTTGGAAAGTTCGGTCCTTGGCTCAAAGCAGAAGCAAGAGATCATAGTCCACATTGGGAAGCATTTTATGGCAAAACTGATCCAAATCAGGAAGAAGAAGAATCAATCCCTGAAACTCCCTTAATGACAATTAATATGGAAATTGCTGCCACGACAGAAGCTGAGACAAACGTCAACCATCGGAACAAAAAAAGAGTAGACAACCCTTCTTCAAAGGAGGGAAGAGAGGGAGGAGAGACAATTGCAGCAGCCAAAGAGGGAAGTGGAACACAAAGATTGTATCTAGAAGGCCCTAAAGAAGCAGGATAAAAAATTACAAGTGGTGATGGAAAGAAAATGCAGAAGTATCAACAAGCAAAAAAACAGAAAAGAGCAGAATCTACTAGCTCTTATCTCCTTGATGACATGGAATTATTAGAGACCCCTGTTCAGCTGGTAAACTAGGGGAAGGATTGGGCTTTGGTGGCTAGCCCTAATAAGCCACCAAAAACGCCATGAAGATTATAAGTTGGAACTGTCAGGGGCAGGGCAACCCCCTGACTGTTCAAGAGCTTAGAGCCTTAATGGCTCAAGAATGGCCCAACATGGTCTTTTTGATGGAGACCAAAAACAAGGAGACGATGGTAGATAAAATCAAAAGAAAACTAAAATTTCAACACATGTTTATAGAACCACCAATCGGTATTGCCGATGGCTTGGTGCTTCTGCGGAACGAGGAGGTGGATGTTAAAATAAACTCGAGCTTGAAAGAGCACATGGATGTAGAATGCAAGGACCCTTCTAGTGGCTATATGATGAGAGCTACTTTCATACATGCTTCTACCAATCTCACAGAGCGGCTTCATTTATGGAAAAAGATTCGGGATGTGCAATCCAACAATCAACTTCCATGGCTTTGTATGGGAGACTTTAATGAAATCCTATATAGCTGGGAGAAGGTTGGGAAGAAGGAAGCTGATCAACATCGAATAACAGCCTTTCGGGAAATGCTCAAAGACTATTCCTTAATGGATATTGATACAAAAGGCTGTACATTTACTTGGGCCAGCAATAGAGATGGTGAAAATTTAGTGAAGAAGAGGCTGGATAGAGTCTTATGTATAATAGAGTGGACAATTACTTTCCCAAATACTGAAGTGGTGGCCCTTCTAGCAGTTGGTTCAGACCACAGCCCACTAGTGCTGTCCCTACACCCTGTTAGGGAGAGAAGGAAGGAATTCAAGTTTGAAGCCTACTGGATGGAGGAAAAAGAGTTTGGGGGAGATTATCAAGAGTTGTTGGGGAAATGATCAGCACCATCATACAACCTTGTCTCAGAAAATACAGCAGGTGACAAAGGAATTGACAGTATGGAGCAAAAATAAGTTCTCTAATGCATCTCTCCAAATTAGAAGTCTCAAAAAGAAATTTACCGAAAATACAAATGGGGATTCTGAATTTTCCAGCAAATCGGGAGGAGATGTATTGGGGTATGAGATCTCGTATAAATTGGATGTGTTGGGGAGACAGGAACTCAAAATACTTCCATGCTACTACGGTTCAAAGAAGACAATGGAATAGAATTTCTATGTTGCGCATCAATGACGACACTTGGTGTAGGGACCAAAAAATGCTAAAACACCACATAGAGGATTTCTACTGTTCTTTATATGAATCAGAGGGTCCAAGAGACTTTCAACCTATTTTGGACATATGCCCAGTTGTCATAAACATGCAAATGAACGAGAACCTCTTGGCCCCTATTTCTATGGAAGAGGTTAAAGAGGCGGTTTTTCAGCTAGGCCCACTAAAAGCCCCTAGCCCAGACGGGCTGAATGGCCAATTTTATCAACATTATTGGGAAGACATCAAGCTGGATGTGCTGCATATGGTCAGAAACTTCGTTGAATCAGGTGAGTTCGACCCCCTACTCAACAAGACCCACATAACCCTCATTCCCAAAGTTAAAAACCCAGAAAGTATCTATCAATTCAGGCCAATTAGTCTATGCAATTTCAGCTACAAAATTATCTCCAAAGTGTTAGCAAACAGATTGAAACCATGGCTTGAAGAGATAATAGCCTACGAACAAAGCGCCTTTATAAAGGGACGACAAATACAAGATAACAGCTTGGATATGAAAAAGGTCTATGATCGGGTCAAGTGGGATTTCTTAAAAAGGAGTATGTTGAAGATGGGATTTAGTGCAAGATGGGTTGAGCTGATTATGATATGTGTTTCCATGGTGTCATTTAGTGTTAAAGTTAATGGCGATCAAACACGATATTTTAAACCTACGAGGGGATTAAGACAAGGAGATCCATTGTCGCCCTATCTCTTCATATTGATGACTAATGTCTTCTCCTGGATGATGCACAAGGCAATAGAAGATGGGAGCCTCAAAGGTATAAAATTGAACAGGTATTGCCCCATATTGTCTCATATATTATTTGCTGATGATGCTATAATGTTTATGGATGGGACAGTTGGCGAATGCCAAAATCTAGCAAATCTCCTCAACCAGTATTGCTATGCCACTGGTCAAGCTATCAATCTCAACAAATCATGAGTGTTTTTTTAGTAAGGGCTGCCCTTTAACCTTAAAGAGAAATATGGCCTATGAGTTACGAGTGCCTATTATGGACAAAATAGGGAAATACCTGAGAATTCCATCTGACTGGGGACAAACAAGAAATGAGATGTTTTCATGGATCCTTGCCAGGGTGAACATGAAGCTTGAAGGCTGGAAAGAAAAGCTATTATCTAAAGCTGGCAAAGAAATATTGATAAAAGCCGTAGTACAAGCTCTTCCTTATTACGCTATGTCCATTTTCAAAATTTCAATCTCAGTGTGAAAAGCCATCGAACAACGGATAGCAGCTTTCTGGTGGAAACAGAATGACTCCAAAAGAGGAATGCACTGGAAAAAATGGGAAATCTTGAAATGCAGAAAACATGAAGGGGTCTTGGTTTTAAAGACCTAATCAATTTCAACAAGGCAATGTTAGCCAAACAAGCTTGGAGACTAGCACAGTCACCTTGAACTCTATGGAGCAAAATCCTAAAAGGAATATACTATCCAAATGGGGATTTATGGAAGGCAAAATCAGGACATCGACCATCTTGGGGTTGGCGCAGCATCCTTATAGGTCGAGACACTATAGAACCGGAGGTGAAGTGGATAGTGGGAGATGGGCAAAGCATTAACATATGGAGAGATAGATGGCTTCCAAGGGGAGTGATCGAAGGTCCAGTGAATAGAAATGATCTTGAGAAGGTCGCTGAACTAATAAACAATGAAAGCAGATTATGGGAGGAGCCTAAAATTCAAGCTCTCTTTGATGAACAAGTCGCTTAGGAAATTCTTTCAACTCCAATCAATGCACGGTCACAGCAAGATAGGCTAATTTGGATGGGGAATCATTCAGGATCTTACACAGTAAAAAGTGGCTATAACAGGGTATGTTCAGTGACCGATAACTCTAACCTAAACAGAGCCACAACCTCCTATCAACCGCCTAGATCCTTATGGATTCGGTTATGGGATACTCCAATCCCCCCCTAAAATCAAAATTTTCCTATGGAGCATATGTCAAAATGCACTCCCAACAAAAGAAAATCTCTATAAAAGAAGAATATTACCTGATCCCCTGTGCCCTCTCTGTCTTCGGCATCCAGAAACAACAGAACACCTGTTCTTCCTATGCAAAAGGACATGGCAAATATGGCGCGACCCACGCCTTAACCTATACACCAACACAAGATCAGTAACTCGTATTGATAGGTGGTTTGCCGAGTTCTTCGATGCAAAAACAGAGTTACCTTCAGCAGTTATGGTGGCAAGCACGATTTGGTTGATATGGAAGCTCCGCAACGACTACATCTTCAGATCTCGACCCCCCAAAACCGAGTCAATAGTAGATCTTGCCCATGTCCAGGTCTGGGCCTTCTCCAGGTGGATCTCGAGCAAAAAACAGCCGAAAACCAGCAGATCAGACCCGCCCGAGATCTAGACAACACCAAACAGTAGTGTCACGACCTCTTTTTTCCGTTCGGGGAAAAATAAAGAATGGTTTAGGGGTATTTGCCTAAAGAGGCGGACCAATGGCCCTAAATTAGGCGCGGGCTCTCCCAAGCCCATACCTCGCGCGACGTTGGATTTTGTTTTTTGGTTCTTAACAACCTAAATATTTCTAGGAGTCGCCACTAGCCTATTGGGGTCGGCTAGAAACCAATCGAGGCACGGGAGTGTTGTCTCGATTCCTACGTAACCAGAGATTTCTAGGAACGGGGACTTGTTTACGCTAATGTTTCTATTAGCGCCCTTGCGGTACCACTAACTTGAAAAGTTATTTATCTAAATGGCCATACATTCTTGATTACCAATTATAATCTTTATGAAACCACTAAGTGTCCATGCAAATGTTTTTGTAGGTTTGTTTTCCTTAATGTCTAGACTAATCCTAGCATAATTTAGAAGAGAAATTTACACTCAAATTAATGAAAAGCAGTGCATAAATAAACATCCAAGAAATTGAAATAACTTGAAAATAAATGCGGAAAATGAAAGACCCGATACAAGTCGGGCAAATAATATTACATGGCCTTGTTATCACGCCCCGGGACAGGACCCCCGTGAGCAAAATGAGAATTTAAATATGCATGGAATTACTCTAGATGCATGCAATTACTCTAATTAATTTTAATCTACGCATAATAGATTGTTTACAAAAATGGTTCTAAAATACCAAAATATCATTTAAATTAAGAAAATGAACTTTTAAAATTAGGAAAATTTCATAGATGTCATTTCTATCATAACTTGATACCATCCATCATTTTTACAATTTTTTTGAAATTTTCATTTTTTTTCATTTTTTTTAATTTTTATTAAAAAATAATTCCTTAAACCGATATATGCCAATTTACACTAATATGGGACTGCCCAGTACATGAATAAAAAGAACCGAGCTCAAATCGATCGTTTGAAGATCGAAACTTGGTTTGCGCATTTCTTCGAACACTTGGCGTGCATCAATCTACCCAAATCAGCTTCGTCGGGCCATGTTTGTGGCCTTCAATCTCAACTCACAAGCAATCTCATGCGGAAATAAAGTATCAAGATTATACTACCACATGCAAGGAGCAATATTAGATAGAAATCATAGCTTAAAACACAAAATAACTAAGCTAAAATCATCCTCAAATATGCGGGTTTGATCTGATTTCACAAATCTGGGTTTGAACCCAAGTCAAACAAACAGGTTGCATGCCCATGTTCAAGCCCCGACACTTATCACATGAAAGATCTACGGGAAACACTACTTAATCCGAGTGAAAGTAGGTAACATGAGCTTTCAAATGCAACAAAATCATAGAGAATGGCCCACAGAAAGACATCAAAACGACCTCTCCAAGAAGCACACTTGCAAAATTCTTGAAGAATTTCAAACACTTAGAAAAATTTCAGCCTCAGAAATCAGTTTTCCGGGCTAATTTTCCTCTTGATTTTCATGATCAAAACGTACTCAAACTCGAAAGAAAATACATCTAGGATGCTTACCTTGCTTCTGAGTTTCCCTTTCAAGTGGTTTTTCGCTCAAGAAACCAAGAAATTATCCTCGGGGGCCCGTGGAAGTTGGCTTCTTCAACTGGAAAACAAGATCTGCAAAGAAAGAACTGATAACGAAGGTTTTCATTAACCTCCAAAATTAGACTCCATGACCTTTTTTGTTGGAAAAATAAACACCAAACAAAGATATATGTATTCTACTTTGTTTTTGAACTCATGGTTTTCCTCATTTGTCTCTCAACTTTCTCAAAAACATTCGCTTTCTCTCACTCGTGACCAACCGGGCTCAACACTTAGAAAAATTCAGACTTTCTTTGGCCCGCCAGGAGGGTAGTTTTTCGGGGGGCTTTAGGAGGCCTTCCCGATCTCCATTTGGGACGTGCGACCTATGGTTGGAAAGATCTTTGAGTGAAGTGTAACTCTCTAGTTGAAGGTTTTGGCTAATTGTTGCCTCAGGTGTGTGAAAATCTCACTTTTCTCTCTCTAGGTCGGTCTGGAATTTCTGGGTTTGCTTTTCTGGAGTTGCTTCTGAAGGCTTGTTTGGGGGACGACCGTGTGCTCTCTTCTCTCCCTCTCGTCTTCTCTCTCTCCTCCCTCAAAAGAGCATGCTTCTTAGATGTTATCCCCCGAAATCATCAATCCCTTGGTCGGCTTTTTGTCCACCTGCCAAGCCCACCAACTGAGCAGTCTACCCACTCTCTGACTTAGCCAAAATTCTGAAATTTTGCAGCTGTTGAGTGTGCGGGTTTTGCTGCGACTTTCCCGTGCATTCAGCAGCTTATCCCTGGCCAATTTTCGTCCACTGGCACTACTCATTATAGTCTTCAATCACGTGCAAAGATCAGGCTGGATGGGCGGCTGAGTGGGATATGGTGGGGCCACCAAGTTGCTTACTCAGCAACTCCGAATTGAGGCTAAACCGTGGGCTGGGTTTTGGTAGCTCGTTTAAGTGCTTTAATCCATCAATTTGGCTGCGATTTTTGATCAATTAGCAAGCTCATGCATAGTAGTTTAAGATCTCTACCAGATTTTGCAATTTTGCCCAACCAATTTTGCAAGAAAGTCCCTCAAAATTGGCCATTTCTTATCCGAAAATATCCAATTCAATACCAACTTGGTCTTTTTGGCCCGATTTGATTGATTCGAGTTGGCCCAAATTCAATTTCAACTTAATTGGTGACCAAGGTGATGATTTACGGGCTTGGGCAAAATTTTGCAAAATTTGCGAATTGGTCCATCAACTTTTGGAAATTGCATTTTGGCCCCAATTTGCCATTTTAATTCCAATCTGACCTCCCGGGCTTGGCTAGTCACATTTAGATCATTGGCCCCAACTTTTTTTTTTTTTATCTTTTTTATATATTTAATTTAATTTTTTTAATAATAATTTTTTTTTAAGGAAAAAACATATTCCATTTAAAACACTATATTAAATGCCTAGATAATCTATATGCAAGAATTTAACTTGAAATATTTTTGTGGAAAAACAAGTTCCCATTTTTTGGAAATGATTTTTGGGCAAAAATTTAGGTGTCAACAAGTAGTAGATTCAAGCTTAATGTGGACTGCTCTTGGAAGAAGGGAGATGAGAGAAGCTCGGTAGTAGGGATCGTGCGTGACTTGAGCGGTTTGTTAATAGACGGATTCACCGCTGCAATCCGGGCGGAATCTCCTTTGCATGCCGAAGCCCTAGCGCTTCTCCACGATCTGCGCTTTCTGCACCAACGAATAGGAAGTAAAGTGGGAGGAGTTTAGTTTGAAGATAGAGGATGGGAAGTACAATGCGATAACTTCGTACTAGTGGAGGCACTTTTGGGCCGGGCTGCCGATCCATGGGCTGTAAGCAATCTACTCCCTGAAATCAGAGCAATGTTACAATTGTTACCCTCTATCAATCTCTCCTACCGTTCAAGAGAAGCAAACTACGCCACCGATTGGATCGCCAAATCGCACCGCCTCAATTCCCTTGCAGCAAACTGGTTATATGCACCATCGCAACCCCTTTTAAATATTTTATGTTCTAATGCTAATCTATTGTCTACTTGTAATTCGTGCTTTTAATATATGAATGTCTTATTTCTGACCCAAAAAAAAAAAATCCTCCAACAATGATGACAATGAGGATGTGCTCCGTCGATCCAAGAATGACTCGCAAAGAAAAAGAACTCAAAAGGGTTGGGCACACGAAACCTAATTAAAACAGCATGATATTTTGCAAAAAGAGGAACTTGAGTGTCTAAGGAAAGAACTTACTTCGGTTAAAAAGAACAAAATCTTCTTCAAAAGGAAAGTTTTTCCTTAACGAAGAAATTTCTAAGAATTTGTGAATTTCTCTTTCTTTTAGATGAAAACTTTGACTTGTTGTGCTTAATATTTTTATCTTCATTTTGTGCTTCGTTTCATTCAGAGTTTATTTATCTTGATGTGGCAAGATCTATAACTTTACATAGTTGGTGCAAGGAATATTATTTAGACTACATTTGATCGTTTGGATTTCTAATCAAGATAGGACTATATACGGGGATTTTACTATATCCTATTCATTGTTTAATATTTGCAATAATAAAGTCGAATATATTCATATTATATCATATATATAGTTTGATATAAATGATATATCAATATAAATTAACCATAAATTTTACAAACGGACATGGTAAAAATCTCCCACGACAATTTTGTCTACTTTAATTTTATTGTCTTTTTTATTATTTTTTACTTTTTTTAATTAATTTTTATTTCTTTCTTCCCCTTCCATCATTCTCTATTAAAATTTTATTATATAGAAAACTGTACTAATATACCTAAAATACAAAAACACCTAAAATATGTAATAAATATATATTTATGTATTGAATTTATATTATAAAATAGAAGTAAATTTGGATATATAAACAAAAATGAGATTAAATTGAAAACCAAATTGTTATTTTTTGTTATTTTGAATTTCTCATATTAGAATTCAAATGTTATTTATATTGAAATATAATTTTAAATTTGTTAATCTAAGAATGTTGTTATTTGAGAAACATAACTTTTATGTTATGGATATTAGAAATCCTATCCACCTTTATCTCACGTCCCCCATGTGATAATTGTATACGGCTTATATCCACATTATATCCGATTATATCCTATCTTGAGCATGCACTAAACGCAAGATAGAATAAATTTTATCATATCTTGTATTTTATTATAATCTCCAAACGCTGCCTCATCAACAAATAATTTGAAATGGTCCAATTCTAACAAGTCAACACTCTTTCAAGGCAACATTCTTAATTGACTCATCTCATATTAGCATACGCAATATCACTTTTTGATTATGTATGCATTTCGCATATAATGCATAATCATGGATTGATTTTGTGCAATTTTGTGAGAATCTGTTGATTCGAAAAAAATATTTTGTTTTGGATGATTTTGCTATAATTTAATCTGTTAGTTTGTGCTTTCCCAATTTTTTTTTTCAATAATATAATTGTTCATGAAAATATCCAACTTTAAATTCACAGTTCACTAAACAGTGGATATGATAGGATACGAGAATATCCGACTTTTAATCTGTAGCTCACCAAACAATGGATAAGATATGAAGAAATCCTTGGATTTCTTATCCTATCCTATCCAGTCCTATTCTATCTAAAAATCCGGACGACCAAACGCATCCTAAGAGTCTAATGCAATTTGATGGATTCTAAGATGGGATCAATAGAATAAGAAACATTGGTTGATATCTTGCTTTGGAAAGAAACAATTCAGATTATGGGACAGCAACTCAAAGATTTTATACTCTCTAATATGTCATGTGCTGCAAAGTGAAAGGCTTTTTTAAAGAAAATTTTGTTGAATTATGCATACCATTAACATGACAAACTTTTTAAACACTCTTATCATCATGATACCGTGGAGAGAATCCTTTGGCATTTAGAGAGATATCATGTTTTGATTTCAACAAAAGAAAGGATCCAAGAAGGTGGGTACCAAAAAGAAATGAGCTCATTGTACGGGCTTGCAAAAGAAGCTTGATTGCAAATCTATGCAAATCTTAAAACTATTTTAAAATGATCCCGATTGAGGATTTCTGAACAGGAGAAATATATTCTAAACATACACCTTAAATAAATAAATAAATAAATCAATTTTTTATGTTTATCACCATTCACCACAAGCCGACGTACCAAAAATCCTATTAGTTAAATGAGTAATTGATATCAAAATCAATTAAATGCTACCCTAGCCAAGACTCGACTAAGTTAAGGTTAACTACAATTTTTTTTTTCGATTAAGCAAATATGGCATTGGAATCATTACTGAGTTTTACGAAACAAATTATTCAAATATTTTTTCAAGTAAGTGAATAAGGCATTTAACTTCTTACCGAATTTTCTGAAATGGAATTAATCGAACTTGTTAGATATTTGAAACACGCACGTAATTCCTCTCTCTCTCTCTCTCTCTCTCTCTCTCTCTCTCTCTCAATTTTTTGGGATAAGTACATTGGAAATATGAAATATTAAAACTTATCACGAAAGTGGAATTGGGTTTTAAAATTTTTAAAAAGTGCAATCAATTCTTAAAACTTATCACAAAAGTGCAATTCAGTTATAAAACTTGTCAATTTTATGCAATCATATCTTAAAACTCGTTTGTCAAGTTATATGGGAGTTAATGGAATTACTTGATTACATCAACTTGATATGTTTTATCAATCGATTATATATTTTAAAAATTTTAAGGCTCAATTATATTTTCATGATAAATTTAAAAAAAATTATGAAACTTATCATTAATTTTGTCTTCCCATTTTTGGCCTCTCCCGACAAGACACTCTCTCCTCTCTTATTTCTTTCTGTCGACATCTCTCCCTCTCTCTTTCAACTGTTGGGTCCGACTCTCCCTCTCACGTCTCTCTTGTACTTTGCTGCCTCTCCTTATTTGACTAGTCTCAAACCCTCTCTTGTCATCTCTCTCTCCCTCTTTCTCACTATCACCCAATATTTTCTCCTCACTCTTTCTCTCCCCTCTCAATTATTACATTTCTTTGTCATCTCTCTCTCCCTCTTTCTCCCCTCTCAATTATTACAAATCCACGTTACAAGATGCTCATGGTATCAGCTGTTGATCATTCTTGATATTCTTATGACCTCAAAAAGAATATCCCCTCTGATAACATCAACTTTGTCTTCTCTCTCTCCCTCTTTCTCCCCTCTCAAATATTACAAATCCACGAGACAAGATACTCATGATGTTTAAATAAAATAAAATTGATTATCGGATGACGATTGCTGGATGAGAAACCTGCAAGCATTGAAGCCATAAAAACTTTATGGCTGGCTGCATGGATTTGAAGAATGGAAGTTATTGAAGACTTATGTTACTTTATTGTGCGTTTTGATTGTGTTTATGATTACGTGTATGAGGCTGTTTTGTTTTAGTCATTAAATTCCCATCATTGACATTTGTGGGTTGTTATGTAATCATTGGCGTTTGTAAACTTCAATTCCTATATAAAGGGATGAAGTCGTGAGTTGTAAATCAAGCCACAAGCCATAGTCCACGAAGACACAAATAAGAGAAAGCATTCTCAATAAAAATTTCTCCCTCAAATTTCTAGTGTTCTTATTCCAAGTTTCCAAAGTTTATTGTCATTCTTTTGGTTCCAACATTTGGTATCAGAGCTAGAAATGGCATCCACCAGTTCTTTTCAATTGCAACTTCCAAAGTTGAACGGAAAGAATTTCAATAATTGGTATGTCCATATGCAAGTTCTTTTCAAATCGCAAGATTTGTGGAATCTAGTGGAGAATGGCTATACTGAAGTGGCTGATGCTAAAGCATTCGATGCTTTAAGAAAAGGAGGAGAAAGATATTTTGGTGGAATCCAGGAAGAAAGATCAAAAAGCATTGTTTGCGATCTTTCAATTTCTAGAGGAAGTTATATTTGAAAAAATATCAAGCGCAGAGACCACGAAAGTAATGTGGGATATTTTGCAACAATCCTACAAAGGCGATGATTTTGTCAAACGGATGCGGCTTCAAACACTTCAAGGTGATTTTGAGTCTTTGTACATGAATGACTTTGAATCAATCTCGGTGTACTTTGATCGCATGCAAACCATTGTTAACCAACTAAGGGTTAATGGTGAAGAACTCCAAGATGTTCGAATTGTAGAAAAGATCTTGAGGTCTTTGATTGAAAGATTTGACTACGTAGTCGCGGCGATCGAAGAAGCGCAAGATGTGTCAACCATGACGTTGGAGCAGTTGATGGGTTCATTATGCTTGCATGAGCAAAGAATGAATCAAAAGTCCATTAGTTCGAATTCCGAGCAAGCATTGCAAAGTCGGGTCACTCAATCAAGTCGAGGAGGCCATCAAGCTGGCTGAGGTCATGGAGGTGGTCGAGACACGGACGTGGAAATTTCAATTCCATCGGAAAATATAAAACACGTGACAAATCAAAGGTCGGGTTTTTTAGATGTAACAAATTCGGACATTACAAATCCAAATCTCAAGCAAAGGTGGCATACGAGCAGGCAGAACAGGCGCATACCATTAATGCTGAGGAAAACGTGGTGCTAGCATGCAAGAAGGATGACTCAAGCATCGTGGACACCAACCTTCGGTACCTTGATACTGGGTGTTGTAATCATATGACTGACTGAAATGAGTTATTCTAACACTTGGATGAGATGGTTCACGGTGAAGTTAATTTTGGGAATAAATCCAAAGTTCTTGTAATGGACAAAGGTGAGTTTAATATCAACTCAAAAGATGGTATTGCATATATTTATTTTGTGCCAGGACTTTTTTGGAACTTTAAGTGTTGGGCAACTTTCCGAAAGAGGCCACAAAGTCCACATTGAAATGGAGTTGGCACTATTATGCATGTAAACAATAAATTGATCACGACAGTGCGGATGACAAAGAACCAGATGTTCCCTCTTACTCTTAAGACAAAGAATCTTTTGAACTTTCAAGCGGTGATGAAAGATAGCAACTGGTTGTGGCATCTTCGATGTGGTCATTTAAATTTTCATGGACTAAAATTACTGGTCCAGAAAAAGATGGTGACCGGCATGCCTTTGATTGACATTCCAGATCGCCCATGTGAAGGATGTCTTGTTGGAAAACAACATCGAGAATCCTTTCTAGTTGGAAAAGCCTGAAGAGCAAACAACCTTGGGAGTTGGTACATACAGAGACATATGTGGCCCTGCTGAGGTGGAATCATTCACACAAAAAAGGTATACATTAATTTTTGTGGATGATTTTACCAGAAAAACATGGGTATATTTTCTTAGAGAAAAATTTGAAGCTTTTTCAAAGTTTAAAGAATTTAAAGTCTATGTTGAAAAGTATAGTGGCTTTATTTTAAAGACGTTGAGATCAGATAGTGTGGGAGAATTCACTTTGAATGAATTTGATAAATACTATAAGATTCATGGAGTAAAACGTCAATTGACTGCCAGCTACACTCCCCAATAAAATGGTGCAGCAGAAAGAAAGAATAGGACAATATTTGAAATGGCAAGAAGTATGCTAAAGGCTAAAAATTTGCCCAAGAAGTTTTGGGTAGAAGCCGTTGCGTGTACTGTATTTCTGCTAAATAGGTGTCCAACAAGGAGTGTTCTTGGAAGAACACTAGAAGAGGCTTGGAACGGCAACAAGCCAGATGTTTCGTTCCTACGAGTATTTGGGTGTGTAGCATATCCCCATATACCAGACAAACAGAGGAAAAAATTAGATAACAAAAGCCAAAAGTGCATCTTCATCGACTACAGTGACATGACTAAGGGTTATAAGCTATATAATTCAGTCACTGAGAAAGTTATCATCAACAAGGATGTCCAGTTTCTTGAAGATGAAGCTTGGGATTGGAACCAGAAGATTGACCAGAAAAGCATCACCATTGAAGATGAATCATTGGCGGAGAGACAAAAAAATCTTCAACTAAAGATCCATCATTTTTGCCTAGTAGTTCAATTTCTTCACCAAGAGCAGTTTCAGAACCACCAATACGTCATTCACAACGATTGCGGGAGACGCCATCAAGATTCAAGGATTATGTAATCACAAGAGATGATGATAGTGATAATGAAGGAATCACTGATGAAACTATGATACATTTTTGTTTATTTGCAAAATGTGACCCGATATCCTATAATGATGCGGCAATAGATGAGAAGTGGATCCAAGCAATGGATGAAGAAATCCACTCCATTGAAAAGAATGATGCATGGGAGCTAACTTCTCTACCACCCAATAAGAAGCCCATTGGTGTCAAGTGGGTGTACAAGACGAAGTACAAGCTAGATGGTCAGGTGGATCAATATAAAGCTAGGCTAGTTGTAAAAGGCTACAAGCAAAAGCCAGGTATTGATTATTTTGAAGTATTTGCACCAGTGGCTCGAATGGATACCATTCTGATGATTTTAGCACTCGCAACTCAAAATCATTGGAAGATCTACCAAATGGATGTGAAATCAGCGTTTCTTAATGGTATTCTTGAAGAGGAAGTCTATGTGGAGCAACCACGAGGTTATGAGAAGAAAGGGCATGAAAATCAAGTTTATAAACTAAAGAAAGCATTGTATGGGCTAAAACAGGCACCTCGAGCATGGTACACAAGAATTGACACATATTTGTTAGAGCATGGTTTTCAAAAATGCCCATATGAGCCTACATTGTATATCAAGTCAAACACTAACAATGACATAATAGGTGTGTGCCTTTATGTTGATGATTTGATATTTATAGGAAGTTGTGAAGAGAAGTTTGTTGAATTCAGAGAGACTATGACTAGTCATTTCGAGATGATAGATTTAGGATTAATGTCCTATTTTCTAGGCCTTGAAGTGAAGCAGACAAATGATGACATATTTATTTCACAACAGAAATATGCTAATGATATTCTAAAGCGATTCAAGATGGAATCACTCAAACCAATACGGACTCTCGTAGCAGAATGGTTGGAGTTGAATAAAGAAGGAACCGGTGAAGCAATGAACCCCACTTATTTCAAAAGCATTGTTGGCAGTTTAAGATATTTGGCTTCTACAAGGCCAGATATTACTTATGGTGTGGTAATTATTAGTCGATTTATGGAGAAACCATACCAATCACATTTGCAATTAGCAAAAAGAATTATACGATATGTTAGTGGAACTCGTGATCATGGGATTTTATATTCTCATACTGACAATTTCAGTTTGGTGGGATACACAAACAGTGATTGGACGAGTGATACCAAGACTCGGAAGAGTACTTCTGGATATACTTTTTTTCTCAGATCAGGAGTAAATTCTTGGTCCTCAAAAAAACAACAAGTTGTTGCACTCTCGACCGCTGAAGCAGAATACATAGCATTAGCTTCAAGCAATATGGCTTCGTAGGATGCTATGTGAATTGATGCATGAACAGGCAGGTCTTACGAAAATAATGTGTGATGACAAATATGCTATGGCTTTGGCCAAGAATCCTGTTTTTCATGGCAGGAGCAAGCACATCGATATCAAGTATCACTATATTCGCAAGGAAGTCAAAGATGGCGAAATTGAGCTTAACTTCTACAAATCGGAAGATCAGATTGCATATATTTTGACTAAACCATTAAAGGCAGATTCGTTTGAAAAATTGAAGATGATGCTTGGAGTTGTTGAATTCCAAAATCAATTTTAAGGGAGGCTGTTTAAATATAATAAAATTGATTATGGGATGACGATTACTGGATGAGAAACCTACAAGCATTGAATGGCTGGTTGCATGGATTTGAAGAATGGAAGTTATTGAAGACTTCTGTTACTTTATTGTGTGTTTTGATTGTGTTTATGATTACGTGTATGAGGTTGTTTTGTTTTAGTCATTAAATTCCCATCATTGACATTTGTGGGTTGTTATGTAATCATTGGCATTTGTAAACTTCAATTCCTATATAAAGGGATGAAGTCGTGAGTTGTAAATCAAGCCACAAGCCATAGTCCACGAAGACACAAATAAGAGAAAGCATTCTCAATAAAAATTTCTCCCTCAAATTTCTAGTGTTATTATTCCAAGTTTTCAAAGTTTATTGTCATTCTTTTGGTTCCAACACATGATGTCAGCTGTTGATCATTCTTGATATTCTTATCACCTCCAAATTTCAAGTGGACGTCTCCATCCGAAGGCGTGGAGAGAGTCCGACTAGCTCCAGTGGAGCAACGTCTCCATCCAACCAATCGAACTCGCTATCGAAGATGACGTCGAAGACACAAAACAAGTTGTTCAAACGAATTGTTCAAGATAACGATGGAGAGAGAGATATATCACAATGAAGCGGAGGTAAATTGATGTTTTGAAAAGTCTCATTATCATTGCAGGATGTATTGATTCCCGCCAGTCACGACACTATTCGTAGTTAGTAGTCACAGATCGGGATACACTTGTTATAGCACTGTTAATAGTCATTGCTTGGAAAATGTTAGTCATGATAATGAAGATAACAATGGAGAGAGATCTAAATAAGAAGATCTTCTCGAGCTTAGAAAAAGAGAATTTTTTGAGAGAACATATTGCTCTTTGCATAAAAGGCATATAAATAAGCATTTTGGATAAGATGGGTCGAAAATTATCAAATCAAATCGACCTAATTTAATCCGTTTCGATCAATTCTCATATAATATATAACTAACAACTCATACTCAAACCGACCATATTGTTAAAATACTTTCATATTTAAACTAATTTATGAAAAATCCTATCCATACTAAGTGAAAATGCAGTGAATAAGCACAAGATCTAATGAAGAAAGAACTAGCAATAAGTGAAGATTAAATAAGTTGTAAACTCACTTAATACTCATATTATTTTGAATTTTTTCATTTTAAATTTATTTATTAAATATAACTAATTTATATAAAAACTCAAAGCGTCAGGTAAAAATCTAACTTTTTACGGAGCTAGATATAGAGAACAAGACGTCAAATGGAGGTTTGAAAAATCATGAAACCATGGTGAATTGGACGCACCGATACCTGCCAACAGAAATGATATATATAACTCGGAAATGGAGAGGCGAAGCAGTAGACGGACACACTCCCACTTCTGTCTCGCCACCATTACTAGCTTCAAAGCCCAAATCTCAGTTTTGTGCTCGCTTCGTTATCTCTGCCTCTTGCCATGGATCCGTACAAGGTACCGCTCGGTTCATCTTCTCCGCTTCGACTGTTGATCTTTCTTCCATCTTCGCCCGCGGCAGAAATTATCTTTCCCTTTTTCGTTATCCGATCCGTTGATCATATACTGTATTTACGTTAATGGAACCGAGATCTCCCCAATGCTTGTTTGTTTTCGCTTCATTTCCTGCTTGGTAGAAGAAGAGCGCTCCCTGTTGGGACGTTCATGATGCTACGGCTCTGTTTCGTCGATTTATCCTATCGCCGGCATGCCGACTTTGCAAAATGCTGATTTGTTTTTGCTGCTAAACGTGGATGTCGCAGTATCGCCCGTCCAGCGCTTACGATTCCAGCTTTTGGACAACCAACTACGGTGCTCCCGTCTGGAACAATGACTCATCGCTGACTGTTGGAACTAGAGGTAGTATCGCCATTACCGATCTCCGAGTTGTTTTCTTTATCGAAAATAATGATAATTCGATGCTCATCGTGCATGCATAGATAGTGCTTGCACTCAAACCGGAATATTTTTTACGTTGCCTTTCTGTTTTGCTTCATGCGTGTGATTAATACGTGGTTTGAGTTTTTTTATTCTTGATATAATCATTTGAGCACGTTCTTATAGAAAACGTGCACGAGGCTCTCGACTGCATCAATGGGTTCTTTTTATTTTTGTGTTTTGGTGAGTTCAAGGTGTGTACACGCCCTTCAACGAATCTAAACTTCTAGGTTTTGTAACAGTTTAAGGGAAAAAGCCACCAAAAAGGTAAAACTATGCTCACTGAGACATATTTATTCTAAATATTTTATTGTGACACCAAAAATCCAAAATGTGAACATATATGACATATTTACTTACTTGGACTGTTAAAACTCTGACTACATAGACTTCAAAAAGCAAACGGAGTCATCTGACCTAAGTGAAATTAACTAAAACATCATATGATAGAACTTTGATGGAAAGTAAATGTATCAGATATACACAAGCTCGATGTTTTTATGTCACAAGAAAAAGTTTAGATAAATATATCATAGTGAATATAGTTTGAGATTTTTAATATCACAAAAAAACTCAGGCATAATATGTCATAATGGACATAAGGTTTTTATAGTTTTTTTCTCGATATCAAAGTATAACTCTACAATTTTTCACTTTTTGTGTTCTTCAGCAACTTGTGACAGGAAGGAAAAATATCGTAGTTCTCTTTTTTTGATAATCTAGAGGCAGGCACGATTGTGGAAACTCGACCCCTAGGCCTTTTTGGCCCGTGAGGGGACCTGACCCACGGCAGAAGAACGTTGTAGTTATATTAGCTGGTCGCAGGAGTATCCTTTTTGGCTCTTATTGTGCTCTATACGGACATCGTAGTGAAGACACGAAGCTTAACCATCGTCTAAAAGGAGTTTTCTTTCATTTTACAGGTCCGATTCTCCTGGAGGACTACCATCTGTTGGAGAAACTTGCCAACTTCGAGAGAGAGAGGATTCCTGAGCGGGTGGTCCATGCACGGGGAGCCAGCGCGAAAGGGTTCTTCGAGGTCACCCACGACATCTCTCACTTGACCTGTGCTGATTTCCTCCGGGCTCCTGGAGTCCAGACGCCCGTCATCGTCCGTTTCTCCACCGTCATCCACGAGCGCGGCAGCCCTGAAACCCTCAGGGACCCCCGTGGCTTTGCAGTGAAGTTCTACACCAGAGAGGTAACGAGATGATCACATGCTTTGAAATCTGCAAATTCCATGTTCTTCGACTTTTTTATTGTTATTGCTTGGAACGTGTATCTGTTTAACTGACTATGCAGGTACTGTGCTCGGCATTTGCGATTCGGGCAGTGTCTTTGGGCGCGTATGCTCTAAAGCCTGTGCCGCACGAGAAAATATTGCGTATAGCCACGTGATGATGGAATTTATTTTGACACTTTGACATGACTAGTTGAAGATGACCTTATCGGAGGGCTGTAAAACAAAGAGTTTATTTTAAGGAATAATGACACCTGATATCATAATCTTTATAGGTCGTTTACTTAAGTATCATGATTTTTTTCTAACCACTTAAATACCTTTATTTTATAAAAAAAAAAGTTCAGTATAATCTTTATACGTCGTTTACTTGTCTCTCTTCACATTATTGCATTGTCTCGCGTTTCTCTTCTTTTCTTTGATGATAGATTTTATTTCGACACTTCGATGTGACTAGTCGAAGATGAATATTTATCCAGGGGCTGTAATAGAAAGGTTCATTTCAAATAAGAGAGAAGTCAAGACATCAAAACATAACTAGTATCTCTTCACGTGATTGCGCTGTTTCGCGCTTCTCTTCTTTCCTCCTTTCACCGTTCGTATTTTTTCTTCGGAACGCAGGGAAACTTTGATCTGGTGGGGATTAATTTCCCAGTCTTCTTCATTCGCGATGCAATGAAATTCCCGGACGCGATCCATGCGTTCAAGCCAAACCCGAAGTCTAACCTCCAGGAGATGTGGAGAATCATCGACTTCCTCTCCCACCAGCCCGAGAGTGTGGCCACGTTCGCATGGTTCTTCGATGATGTCGGCATTCCTCAGGACTACAGGCACATGGAAGGATTCGGCGTGCACGCTTTCACCTTCATCAACAAGACCGGAAAGACGAATTACGTGAAATTCCACTGGAAGCCCACTTGCGGGGTGAAGTGCTTGCTGGAGGAGGAGGCGATCCGCATTGGAGGATCGAACCACAGCCATGCGACCAAGGATCTTTACGACTCGATCGCTGCTGGCAACTACCCGGAGTGGAAGCTCTACATCCAAGTGATGGATCCTGCTCTTGAAGACAGCTTCGACTTCGATCCGCTGGATATGACGAAGGAATGGCCTGAGGACATCTTGCCTCTGCAACCAGTAGGCCGCTTGGTGCTGAACAAAAACGTCGATAACTTCTTCGCTGAGAATGAGCAGCTTGCGTTTAACCCAGCATTTGTGGTCCCTGGCATCTATTACTCCAATGATAAGCTTCTCCAAGCTCGGATTTTCGCCTATTCCGATACTCACCGATATCGCCTTGGATCAAACTACCTTCAACTCCCCGTTAATGCTCCCAAGTGCGCTCATCACAACAACCACCATGATGGTTTCATGAATTTCATGCACAGGGATGAAGAGGTAATGATCTTTATTTTTCTGTTTGCTCAATAACGGCGCTGAGAATGAACGTGCCTCTAGCATGACCTAATAACATGTTTTTAGTACAGAGATCTGAATTGGCTATAGTAGTCTATTGATGTAACGCTCGACTCGAATCAGTTTGTTTTTTGATAAAAAAGGAAGAACTAACGATGTCATTTATCCATGATGCTGATTTGCAGATAAATTATTTCCCTTCGAAATTTGATCCCGTTCGCCATGCAGAAAGGTACCCGATACCGTCTCAAATCGTGACTGGAAAGCGAGAAAAGGTAAGTTTACGGAGTCTATGCATTTATATAAAAAAACGACTCTTAAAAACATGTTCCTGCCTCCAGGATACCAAGTAAAAGAACGGGAATTGTATCCATGGTATTATTAATTCTATTTTGCGTCGATGATTGAGGGGCGGGCTTGGTAAAGGTTAAAGCAGGTCGGACTCAGCAGAGAATGCCAGAAGAAATAATTACACGCTTGCGATGAAGGCCCGCCCGCGTAACAATGGTTAATCTGTGGCAAGTCGAAGGGCATTGCGGCAGTGGTGCTTCTGTTTGGACCTTAGATAAATTGATGTAGTTCAATTTCTGGTGTGCCGTTGCGATGGTTATGGTGCTATGATCGTTGGCTTTTACAGACTAAGCTAAGAACATACAAATGAGGAAGGGAATAAGTTAAAACTACAGAAGAGAAGTCGATGTTTTCGTGGCTTGAAAATGTAGCTCTCGGGGTTCGCCTTGGATTGGATATCTGCGCTGGCTAGTATTCATCTGTATGTGAACTTACTGGTTATGCAGGTCATTATTGAGAAGGAGAACAACTTCAAGCAGCCGGGAGAGAGGTACCGCTCCTGGGCGCCGGACAGGTACCTTTTGACCACTGTCTCCTGAGTCGATGTGCAATTTACTTGGTCACTCAAATGTCTTTCGACTTTGTCGCCAGGCAAGAGCGTTTCATTAGCCGCTGGATCAAGGCATTGACTGAACCCCGCGTCACCCACGAGCATCGCTCCATCTGGATCTCTTACTGGACTCAGGTGAGCTATCACTATTCGCCCGGTTTGCTTCCTTTCATGGTACCGAAATTTGTTTATACTGATGGCCCATGACGCATCTTCACCGCAGGCTGACAAATCGCTCGGCCAGAAGCTTGCTTCCCGCCTCAGCGCGCGACCGAGCATGTGAATGCCAAGAGGGGGCGATTCCGGCATAAGCGGCACCTGGATGTGGGAGCCGGAAGAAACATGAAAGCTAAGTGCCGGCATATCTGTTTGCTGTTGCTATACTGTAATACTAAGAGGGATCTCAGAGTCGTTCTCTTTACCAAAGATATGTAATTCTGCGCTAGTCGTACATGTATAGATAGCACTGGCTGTAATAAAATCTCATGGTTTGCAACGATCACTTGGTATATCCATTATATGACCATTAATTAAAATATGTCTCTGGTTAAATAATTGGCGGGCTTGAGGAATAGTTGAAGCCATACCCGATCGGAAAAAGAAGATTTATGTCTTGCAAGTAGACCTCTCATTATGAGTCATAGATCCATTTCTTAACCCATATTTCATGGGTTGTTATATGAGTTAGATATATTTAACAAATGGATCATAAAGGAGTTTGGAATGGTAAAGCCCAAAACTATATGGGTGTTAGATAGGTTATTGACTTACTTAGACCCAACTCATCTTTATAATCATCTCGTGCCCTTGCTCTTGCTCTATGCTCTCTCCTCAGTTTGGTTATGAGTTTTCCTAAATTGAGTTAGGTATGAAAGTATTTTGGCAATATGGATCGGGTAGCTGAAATTGTATTGCATGGAAATTGGTCAATATGGGTCAGGTCACTTTCGACTTGACTCTGGCCGACAAATATTTTGACCGACTGCATGGTTAACTCTGGACATTTTATTTTGTTTTCTTAGGTCTGCAGTTCATGTGCTAGTGTCTTGACTGCATCCATTGTTCATTTGATGTTTTGTGTTTTGGTGAAGTCAAGATGTTTGCTGAATTGCTGTGTACTACTCCGATGAATCTAGGTTTTTGACACTTCTATTTAAAGTACAACTCTGTAAAATCTCTCTTTTGAGTTCTCCAGCAGCGTATAACAGTAAGGAAACATACTATTTGATCATTTCCATTTCTTGGGCAATAAGCAGTTTGGAGAAAGTGATCTTTTTCCTTTCCAGTGTGATCTGGTTCTTCGGCTGGACTTCAGTTTTTTTATTGTTTTTATTGTTACCATTGAGATACACTATAGGCATTCTTAGAAAAGCGTCATCTTTCTCTATCCAACATAACAAACTTCTGCTTTTAATGGTTATGACATGGGAAATTTCTAGGCCGAGCATTTTTTGCGTTCTTGCTGATATCAGACTCTGCTTTTTCAACTTTGATTGCCCCCCAAAAATAAATAAATAAACCCCGATCCAAATGCAAAAGTGTCATGGCACAGGAATGGCGTACAAGATTTTGCTATAGCTAATATATCTATGGTCCATGCAAACCTCTTGAGGCCTAGATTGATCAAGCTGACAATGCATAGAAAAATATGCTAGAAAATGCAGTAGTTTTTATTTGACAATCCAGAGGCACGGTCGTGGACACTCAACTACCTATCCTGCAAGTGAACTATTTGTAATCAATGATAAGAGAAAGTGTGCAAATGTGATAGTAGTACGTGAGTCTTGGTAGAGTGATCTATTGGAAATGCCGTACTTGTTAATTTTAATTTCTTTTGAAGATTACTAGTGGATTCAAACCTTACTATGGCAGTTAGTGTTGAAAGTGGATGTAGTTTTTAGGATGAAACCAAACCACTACATATATTGTTGCAATATGTTCAATTTCCTCATTATTAGCTTTATTAGTTTATTATCTTTATCATCCGTTCATCATCAGCACATACGCCCGATATCTATAATATATTTCTACTACTGTTTGAAGTTTAACTTGTCATCTTTCACAAGAGCTTCATAATTCCCACATAATCTATTCACCCCATCTAAGTTGGGTTGTTAGCTCCAACATGTGTAAGATTTAAATAAAGAATGTCAAAATTTAAATTTGAATTTACATAAAAAAAAACTTTTCAAACAAAAATTATTGTTTTATTGGTCTAAAAGGAGAACAAAAGAGTTGGCATGTTTGGTTTCCCATCCACATGTCCTACTCTTTAGTTTTATATAAAGACATGAAATTTTGAGATGCAAAATTATATCTAAAAGAAAAAGAGAGTGTTATTTGTGTAAATAAATATTTTTAAAAAAAAAACATCTTTCAACAAATCATTGTTTTCCACTTTGTTTTCTTCTCTTCATTTATCTCTCCCTCTCTCTCCTCCTCCACTCCCTCTCCCTTTTTGACTCCTCTACTCCGCTCCTCTACTCCGCTCCTCTCTCTCTCTCTCTCTCTCATAACATTTCATCTCATTATTTCATTCTCAAATCTTTGTCTGATCCTCCACCGACTCTTCTTTTTAATTTCTATCCTCCCTCTCATCTTCTCTCACCCTCCCTCCCTCCCCTCTCAATTATTGCATTTCTTGTGTTCTTTCTCTTTCTCGCTCGCTCGCTCTCTCTCTCTCTCTCTCTCTCTCTCCTCTCAATTATGACAAATCCAGGAGCCAAGTTGCTCATGAACATTATTGATACTAATCACCTCGAAGAGAAAATTTCCACTAATAGAGTCAGAAATATCCAAAAAATCAGCTTTGATCATTCCTCTAGGAGAAATACCAACCATTTGGTGCTCTATCAATTCATAGGCAAGAAGTCCATTTCTTGTCTTCTTTCTCTTTCTCTCTCTTCTCTCAATTATTACAAGTCTAGGAGCCGAGTTGACATCAATGATACTTGTCACCTCAAAGAGAAAATTGTCTCTAATAAAGTCAGAAATATCCAATATATCAGAGCTTTGTCATTCCTCTAGAAGAAATACCAGCCCTTTGGAAATTTTCTATCGAATCAGAGGCAAGAAGTGCATTGTCAAGAGAATGTTTCTTTGCTAGAACGACATCATAAGTGGACTTAATGTACTTGACAAAATCTACACGGATAAAAAATATTCAAGTAAAAAACTTTGAATGTAACCAAAAGAATGAATTCACGTGAAATTGACTTTGTGAAACTAAAAGACTTCTAGTCTTGACCTTAAATGAACTTATTGGAGCTCTCATGACTGAAATCGAATCCAACAACTAGTCAAGTAAAAAATCCATTGCATATAAAGTTGACTATTTCCATGTAGATTTCGAAGGATCATCCTCCAACAATGATGACAATGAGGATGTGCTCCATCGATCCAAGAATGACTCACAAAGAAAAAGAACTCAAAAGGCTTGGGCACACGAAACCTAATTAAAACAGCATGATATTTTGCAAAAAGAGGAACTTGAGTGTCTAAGGAAAGAACTTCGGTTAAAAAGAACAAAATCTTCTTCAAAAGGAAAGTGTTTTCCTTAACGAAGAAATTTCAAAAAATTGTGAATTTCTCTTTCTTTTAGATGAAAAACTGACTTGTTGTGCTTGATATTTTATATCTTCATTTTGTGCTTCGTTTCATTCAGAGTTTATTTATCTTGATGTGGCGAGTTCTATAACTTTACATAGTTGGTCATGTGAATTGTGAATATCATTTATTTCTCTTTCTTTTAGATGGAAAACTTTGACTTGTTGTGCTTGATATTTTATATCTTCATTTTGTGCTTCGTTTCATTCAGAGTTTATTTATCTTGATGTGGCGAGTTCTATAACTTTACATAGTTGGTCATGTGAGGAATATCATTTAGGTTGCATTTGATGGTTCGGATTTCTAACCTAGATAGAACTAGATATACGGATTTTGCTATATCATATTCAGTGTTTGGTGTTTGCAATAATAAAGTCGAATATATTCATATCATATCATATATAGTTTGGTATAAATGACATATCAATATAAATGAACCATAAATTTTATAAACGGATATGGTAAAAATCTCTCACAACAATTTTGTCTACTTTAATTTTATTTTCTTTCTTCCCCTTCCATCATTCTCTATTAAAATTTTATTAAATAGAAAACTACACTAATATACCTAAAATACTAAAACACCTAAAATATGTAATAAATATATATTTATATATTGAATTTATATTCAAGATAGAAGTACATTTGAATATATAAATAAAAATAAGATTAAATTGAAAACCAAATTGTTATTTTTTGTTATTTTGAATTTCTTATATTAGAATTCAAATATTATTTATATTGAAATATAATTTTAAATTTGTTAATCTAAGAAAGTTTTTATTTGAGAAACATAACTTTCCTATTATGAATATTAAAAATCCTATTCACATTTATCTCACGTCCCCCATAAGATAATTTTATCCGGTTTATATCCTACTTATATCCAATTATATCCTATCTTGAGTAGGTACCAAACGCAAGTTAAGATAAATTTTATCATATCTTGTATTTTATCCTAACCTCCAAACGCTACCTTAAGGAATAGGAGTCTAATGCAATTTGATGGATTCTAAGATGGGATCAATAGAATAAGAAAGATTGGTTGATATCTTGCTTTGGAAAGAAACAATACATATCATGGGACAGCAACTCAAAGATTTTATACTCTCTAATATGTCAGGTGCTGCAAAGTGAAAATCTTTTTTAAAGAAAATATTGTTGAATTATGCATATCATTAGCATGACAAATTTTTAAACACTTATCATGATGATACTGTGGAAAGGATCCTTTGGCATCTAGAGAGATGTCATATTTTGATTTCAACAAAAGAAAGGATCCAAGAAGGTGGGTACCAAAAAGAAATGAGCTCATTGTACGTGCTTGTGCGAAAGAAGCTTGATTGCAAATCTTTAAACTATTTGAAAATGATCTCGATTGAGGATTTCTGAACATGAGAGATATATTCTAAACATACACCTTGGATAAAAGAATCAAATTTTTATATTTATCACCACAAGCCAACGTACGAAAAATCCTATTAGTTAAATGAGTAATTGATATCAAAATCAATTAAATGCAACCATAGTTAAGACTCAACTAAATTAAGGTTAACTACGAATTTTTTTTTTCCATTAAGCAAATAAGGCATTGGAATCCTTACTGAGTTTTATGAAATAGATTATTCAAATATTTTTTCAAGTAAGCGAAATAGGCATTTAAATCCTTACTGATTGTTATGAAACGGAATTTATCCAACTTGTTAGATATTTGAAACATGCACGTAATTCCCTCTACTTTTCTCTCTTTCGAACCCGTCTCTCTCTCTCTCACTTAATTTTTTGGGATAAATACATTGGAAATACACGAAAGTGGAATTGAGTTTTAAAATTTTTAAAAAATGCAACTAACTCTTAGAACTCGTCACGAAAGTGAAATTCAATCATAAAATTTATCAATTTTGTGCAATCATATCTTAAAACTCACTTGTCAAGTTATGTGAGAATTAGTGAAATGACTTAATTACACCAACTTGGTACGTTTTATTAATCAATTCTATTTTTTAAAAAATTTTAAGGCTTAATTATATTTTCATGATAAATTTTAAAAATTTCATTAAGCTCATCATTAATTCTTGTCTTCCCATTTTTGGCCTCTCCCGACAAGGACGGAACACTCTCTCCTCTCTTGTTTCTTTCCGTCGTCATCTCTCCCTCTCTCTCTTTCCACTTGCGGGGTCCGACTCTCCCTCTCACGTCACTGTTGAACTCTGCTGCCTCTCCTTATTTGACTAATCAACCCTCTCTTGTCATCTCTCTCTCCCTCTCTCTCCCCTCTCAATTATTACAAATCCACGAGACAAGTTGCTCATGATCTCAGCTTTTGATCATTCCTAATATTCTTATCACCTCAAAAAGAATATCCCCTCTGATAACATCACTTTGCTCGTTCCTCTAGAAGTTTACACCGGCGACTGCGCGAGGGTGAAGTGTTAGCATGTGGTTGAGCCCTTTGGGTAATTCCCCCACCAAATCTTAGGGCAAGAAGTACACCATCAGGTATAATTCTTCCTTCAGCAACCGCGGCATTGCTTATAAAATTGGGTTAAAAAAAAAACTGTTTCGATCTATTGGCTAAGAGCCTAGGAATACACGGGACGGAAGTCTTACGTATGGGATACCGGAGACGAGTACATATCACCACTTACCTTCAAAGTACGTCAAAAGGGTTCGGCACCATTATAATGCAATCGTAATATGACTAGTGTTGTATTCGAAATATCTACCTTTTCTCAAAGAGCCGTCTATGGAAATATTCCGATAAACTTGGTCCAATTAATCAAACGAAATATGGGAAGATAAACGACGGAGACAAAAAGTAGTTGATTAACACGCACCCTCTTCAATCTCGCCATCCATCATCTTCATACGCCAAGCTTGGACTCTCGCAGATTAGCTCGATCCGTCATCTTATAAAATACTAAAGTTGCGTTCGTTTCACGAAAAAAAAAATGAATACTCTGAAAAGTATATTTCAAAAAATGATTACTTCCATTACTTACAAAAATTAATGAATGAAGAAAATTTTCATCTTCCACGAAAGTATTTAGATATAAATTATTGAATTGACTAATTATTTCGAGAGATATAAATGAACAAATAAAGCCTAGATAGGATCACTAGAAATTGCATATCCCTAATTCTTATTTTATCTTGATCACATCTTAATTCTTGTCCCAGAGACCGAATCATATCATCAACATATTCACAATTTGATGGTAATCGATTGCTGAGGTTCCATTTGTTTCGCATAAAATGGATTTTTTGCCAAATATTTTTTCGAAAAATGATTATTTGTATCGTTTATAGAAATAAATGAATAAAAATTATTATTATTATCATCTTCAAAAATATTTAGATAATTATCGATAACGAGAATACTTTTCATTAATTGATAAGCAGGACTCTCTCTACAATGAGATTCCGAAGGTACACATTACACGACAAGTTAAAACTTAAAAAATCGTTTGTGTCGTCGTCACCGTCGAAAATAACCACGGCCTCTCGGGTAGAACACCAAAAAGTCACGGGGCACGGGGCCCAATGGTATGGGAATCGGGGGTGGGACGCTAGGGCGGCGCACTCCCGAGGTGGGACCCGGAAGAACAGTGTAGTGTTGTGGCTAAGATCGGATCCGGGCCCACCTGAGCTGGCTCCGATTTTTTTATCTTTTTTGGGGCACCCCACACATCCGTCCACTTATCAGGGCGCGGATCGGGACAAGACCTGGCGCCCCACGTGGCGTGGCCCCCACTATGGACAAATCTTCACGTGCTCTGCTTTTCGCGGTGGTTGGGAGTCGCGAGCGGGGGCCCGCGCTGGATTTCCCCGATTTCAAGGGATAAGGAATAATACGGTGGGCCCCACACGACATACTCGAATTATCAACTCCGCTAATTAATCTTCTTCTTTCTATTAAAAAATCCGGTCTCACCTTACGTGTGCGGGGCCGCGGTGGTCCGGTGGTTGCCAATTCGTAGTCTTTGGTCGTAGCACGTGTTGTCGTTTTTCGCTATTCTTTTTCCTTCCTTTTTCTTTGTGGGGGTATTTTCCTATTGTGACGCCGTCTCCGACGGCGGCTACCCGTTAGTCGCATGATTGCACTCGCCGCTTCCTCGCAGCAACTTCTTCGGAATGATTCTTATATTTTGCTCCACTAAATAAATCTTGCAATTCGTACGACCTTTTTATATTTGAGATGAATTTATATTAAACTAGTATATTTGAAATAAATTTATCCTCCATTTATTTTCGTCACATTTTATTATTAAATTACTAAGTTAAAATATGAATGACAATTAATAGATGTACCAATTTTAGATTTTACTCTCCCCTTATCATGGATGTACTAATTTTCTGAATTTTTGTGATATTAATTTAATTTAACGAAATATATATTTGTCACAAATACATTAATTTTATACTTTTCACGATATTAATCCTTTTTAAAATTTTGAACTCCTAGAATTTTCACAAAACTTAGATATTAACACTTATTTTCTCATAATATTTTTAAATTAATTTTTTTTACCAAGGGTTTTGATTGGGTTCAATCCAAAATGTCATGGCAAAAGGGGAGAGAGGGGATAAAAATCTAAATACTTTAATAAAAAATTTAAATTTGGTGAGAGAATCTTTCTTGATTTTTTTTCCCTTTCTTTACAATGTTCAGCATAATCCCATGGAAAAGCTGGACCAATATGTTTTGTCCATTCCAATCCACTGAGCCAAAGTTTACAAAGAAAAGACATGGCAGTGTGATTATTAAATTTGGCCACGTGAAGCGAAAAACAAAAGCGTTAGTTCTTTTTTCTCCACTCTTCTTATAGTCCAACTTATTCTGGATCACCAAGAAGATGGAGAAGTAGAGCTGGACGCCTCTATCTTCTACTCCGTGTGGTCGAATTTAACAATCACATTGCCATCTTTCTTCTTTGTAAATTTTGGCTCAATGGACTGGATTGGATGAACATCAGAAAAGGAAGGCCTTTTCGCAAAGCCTTAGGGATGAGTGATTTCGGGTTCCATCCTCAATTCACCTAGAACCTACCCATCTAAATAATTTCCTAATTTTTGAAACATGAAACTTAACTTGTCACAAGTTTCATAAGGTTTCGCTTGTACTCTTAATTTAATGATTGTAATGAATCATCTCTAATGACTACTATTTTCTACAAAACATCATAAATAGAAGCCCAAACTCGTAGTTTCATATTATACATTCATCAATTAACGCCATAAAATGCTATAGGACCATGCGAAGGCATATGACAAAAAAGCATAAAGATTTGTTCCAGGTTCCAGTTCCATCTGGAACTTACCCGATTTAGAACCTATCTTACATATCGTAAAATTTAAAAGTTCTCCAACTTCCGATTCTACTTTGAAATCATATTCACCATCGTTACAAAATGGTGCAAAAGAGACTAAAATACAAATTAAAAAAATTAAAAAATTCAAAGCAAAGGTTTTCATTTATGACGAGGCGCATTTTATTAATATCACACTGGGTAAGAAAGCTTTTATTGAAGGTTTATTTTTTTGTCAAACAATTAAAGCTTAATAGCTATGGAAAAATTGTAGAAGCACTTCATCGTATTTGCAGGTATAATTATACAAAACATGTCATCTCGAACATCATTCTAACATTGACGTGTTATCATACACCATCAATTTCAACGTAATTCATGATAAGAAAAGGACAAATGCAGTTTGTATCGTTATGTAGTTTCATGGTTTGTTAAATTCAAGAGGGGTATCGACAAGCGGGGGTAAAATACAACATACCTCGGAAAAATTTCAAGCGGACGTCTCCATCCGAAGGCTTGGAAAGAGTCCGACTAGCTCCAGTGGAGCAACGTCCCCACCCAACTAATGGAAGCCGCTATCGAAGATGACGTCGGAGACACGAAGCAAGTTGTTCGAACGAATTATTCAAGATAACGATAAAGAGAGAGAGAGATATCACAGTGAGTGGAGGTAAATTGATGTTTTGAAAAGTCTCATTATCATAGTAATCAAGACTTATTGATTTCCGCCGGTCATGACACTATTCGTAGTTAGTAGTCACAGATCAAGATAAGTTTGTTACGGCATTGTTAGTAGTCGTAGCTCGGAAAATGTTAGTCATGATAATGAGGATAACGATGGAGAGAGATCTAAATCAAAAGATCTTCTCAAACTTAGAAAAAGAGAATTTTTTGAGGGAAAATATTGCTCTTTGCAGAAAAGACATCTAAATAAGCATTTTTGGTAAGATGGGTCGAAATTTATCAAATCAAATTAACCTAATTTAATCCGTTTCGATCCATTCTCATATATTATGTAACTAACAACTCATACTCAAACTAACCCATATTGTTAAAACACTTTCATATTTAAATTAATTTAGGAAAAGTCTTACCCAAATTGAATGAAGGTGCAGTAAACGAGCACGAGATCTAATGAAAAAAGAACTAGCAATAAATGAGAATTAAATAAATTATAAACGCATTTAATACTCATATTATTTTGAATTTTATTATTTTAAATTTATTTATTAAATATAATTAATTTATATAATAATTCAAAACTTAAGTAAAAATCTAACGTGTTACGGAGTTAGATAGAGAGAACAAGACGTCAAATGAAGGTTTGAAAAGTCATGAAACGATGGTGAACTGGACGTGCCGATACCTGCCAGCAGAAAAAATATATATAACTCGGAAGTGGAGAGGCGGAGCAGTAGACGGACACACTCCCACTTCTGTCTCGCCACCATTACTAGCTTCAAAGCCCAGATCTGAGTTTTGTGCTCGCTTCGTCATCTCTGCCTCTTGCCATGGATCCGTACAAGGTACCGATCGGTTCATCTTCTCCGCTTCGACTGTTGATCTTTCTTCCCTCTTCGCCAGCGGCAGAAATTATCCTTCCCTTTTTCGCTCTCCGATCCGTTGATCATATACTGTATTTACATTAACGGAACCGAGATCTCCCCAATGCTTGTTTGTTTTCGCTTCATTTCCTGTTTGGTAGAAGAAGAGCGCTCCCTGTTGGGACGTTCATGATGCTATAGCTCTGTTTCGTCGATTTATCTTATCGCCGGCGTGCCGACTTTGCAAAATGCTGATGTGTTTTTGCTGCTAAACGTGGATGTCGCAGTATCGCCCGTCCAGCGCTTACGATTCCAGCTTTTGGACAACCAACTACGGTGCTCCCGTCTGGAACAATGACTCATCCCTGACTGTTGGAAATAGAGGTAGTATCGCCATTACGGATCTCCGAGTTGTTTTCGTTATCGAAAACAATTATATTCGATGCTCATCGTGCATGTGTAGATAGTGCTTGCACTCGAACCGGAATATTTTTTTACGTTGCCTTTCTGTTTTGCTTCATGCGTGTGTTTAATACGTGGTTTGTGGTTTTTTATTCTTGATATAATCATTTGAGCACGTTCGTAAAGAAAACGTGCACGAGGCTCTCGACTGCATCAATGGGTTCTTCTTCTTCTTTTTTTGTGTTTGGTGAGTTCGAGGTGTGTGCACGCCTTCAACGAATCTAAACTTCTAGGTTTTGTAATAATTTAAGGGAAAAAAACCACCAAAAACCTAATACTATGCTCACCGAGATTGATTTATCCTAAATATATTCTTGTGACACCAAAAATCTCAAATTTGAATATGTATGACATATTTACCTACATAGATTGTTAAAATTACATGGACTTTGAAAAGCAAACGGTATTGACATGGTGCCCATCTGACTTAAGTGAAATTAAAACGACATCATTTTAATCTTGACAAAAGGTAAATTTATCACATAAGTACAAGTTTGATGTTTTTGTGTCACAAGAAAAAGTTTAGTATAAACATATCACGGTGAGTATAGTTTGGGATTTTTAATATCACAAAAAAAAAAAACACAGGATCAATATGCCGCAATGGACATAATTTAAGGTTTCTATAGCTTGTTTTCTCAATATTAAAGTATAACTCTACAATTTTTCGCTTTTGAGTTCTTCAGCAACTTGTGACAAAAAGGAAACATATCGTAGTTCTCTTTTTTTGGATAATCTAGAGGCAGGCACAATTGTGGAAACTCGACCCCTAGGCCTTTTTGGCCCGTGAGGGGACCCCGACCCACGGCAGAAGAACGTTGCAGTTATATTAGCTGGTCGCAGGAGTATCCTTTTCGGCTCCTCTTGTGCTCTAGACGGACATCGTAGTGAAGACACGAAGCTTAACCATCATCTAAAAAGGAGTTTTCTTTCATTTTACAGGTCCGATTCTCCTGGAGGACTACCATCTAATAGAGAAACTCGCCAACTTCGAGAGAGAGAGGATTCCTGAGCGGGTGGTCCATGCACGGGGAGCCAGCGCGAAAGGGTTCTTCGAGGTCACCCACGACATCTCTCACTTGACCTGTGCTGATTTCCTCCGGGCTCCTGGAGTCCAGACGCCCGTCATCGTCCGCTTCTCCACCGTCATCCACGAGCGCGGCAGCCCTGAAACCCTCAGGGACCCCCGTGGCTTTGCAGTGAAGTTCTACACCAGAGAGGTAACGAGATGATCACAAGCTTTGAATTCTGCAAATTCCATGTTCTTTGACTTTTTTATTGTTATTGCTTGGAACGTGTATCTGTTAAACTGACTATGCAGGTACTGTGCTTGGCATTTGCGATTCGGGCAGTGTCTTTGGGCGCGTATGCCTCTGAGAAAAGCCTGTGCTGGATAGCCATGTGACGATGAATTTTATTCTGACACTTTGACATGACTAGTTGAAGATGACCTTATCGGAGGGCTGTAAAACAAAGAGTTTATTTTAAGGAATAATCACGCCTGATTTCATAATCTTTATACCTCGTTTACTTGAGTATCATGATTTTTTTCTAACCACTTAAATACCTTTAGTTTTATAAAAAAAAATGGTTAATACCTTAAAAAACTCAAAACTGGTACATATGTGACAAATTTACCAAAAATTATTTTTTGACATTCAAAAACCCTAAACTTGTATACCTTTGACAAATTTATCCAAAACTAGTACATTTGTGACAAATTTACCCTCTTAGTTTTTGTTAAATTTTACAATCAAATTATTAAGTTAGCGGAGGATATATTTGTCACAAATTTACTAATTTGAGATTTTTTGCGGTCGAATAAATTAGTTTGGGGTAAATTTGTCATAAATGTACCAGTTAAGGGTTTTTTATGGTTAGTCGGAGTAAATTTGTCACAGGTATACCAATTTGGGATTTTTCATGGTAAAAAAAATAGTTTTGGGTAAATTTGTTACAAGTGTATCAGTTTAGGGTTTTTTAGAGTATCAACCCTAAAAAAAATAGTATATTATAACTTTTTTTTTATCAATTAAAGGTTTTTAATGTCATAAATTTCAATCAATCATTTAAGTACGAAAATATTTTTAAAACATGGCATTGCACTGAAGATGAATGTTTTTAAAAATATAATGTCACTTAAGTGATCAAAAAAAAAATTATAGCACTCAACTAAGTTCCGTATGTAAATTATAACATTATGATATTTAAGTGAACGCCACACAAAAGTCACGATACTTGTAATGTTTTTTTTTATTATTATTTAAAATAAAAGAGAAAGATGAACATCAAAATACAAATAAGTAGTCTCTCTTCACATAATTGCATTGTCTCGCGTTTCTCTTCTTTTCTTTGATAACAGATTTTATTTCGACACTTCGATGTGACTAGTTGAAGATGAATTTTTATCAAAGGGCCGTAATAGAAAGGTTCATTTCAAATAAGAGAGAAGTCGAGACATCAAAACATAACTAGTAGCTCTTCACGTAATTGCGCTGTTTCGCGCTTCTCTTCTTTCCTCCTTTCACCGTTCGTATTTTTTCTTCTGAACGCAGGGAAACTTTGATCTGGTGGGGAACAATTTCCCAGTCTTCTTCGTTCGCGATGCAATGAAATTCCCGGACGCGATCCATGCGTTCAAGCCGAACCCGAAGTCTAACGTCCAGGAGATGTGGAGAATCATTGATTTCTTCTCCCACCAGCCCGAGAGTCTGTCCACCTTCGCGTGGTTCTTCGATGATGTCGGCATTCCTCAGGACTACAGGCACATGGAAGGATTCGGCGTGCACGCTTTCACCTTCATCAACAAGACCGGAAAGACGAATTACGTGAAATTCCACTGGAAGCCCACTTGCGGGGTGAAGTGCTTGCTGGAGGAGGAGGCGATGCGCATTGGAGGAGCGAACCACAGCCATGCGACCAAGGATCTTTACGACTCGATCGCTGCTGGCAACTACCCGGAGTGGAAGCTCTACATCCAAGTGATGGATCCTGCTCTTGAAGACAGCTTCGACTTCGATCCGCTGGATATGACGAAGGAATGGCCTGAGGACATCTTGCCTCTGCAACCAGTAGGCCGCTTGGTGCTGAACAAAAACGTCGATAACTTCTTCGCTGAGAATGAGCAGCTTGCGTTTAACCCAGCATTTGTGGTCCCTGGCATCTATTACTCCAATGATAAGCTTCTCCAAGCTCGGATTTTCGCCTATTCCGATACTCACCGCTATCGCCTTGGACCAAACTACCTTCAACTCCCCGTTAATGCTCCCAAGTGCGCTCATCACAACAACCACCATGATGGTACCATGAATATCATGCACAGGGATGAAGAGGTAATGATCTTAATTTTTCTGTTTGCTCAATAACAGTGCTGAGAATGAACGTGCCTCTAGCATGACCTAATAACATGTTTTTAGCGGGTTGTACAGAGATCTGAATTGGCTATAGTAGTCGAATCAGTTTGTTTTTTGATAAAAAAAAAGGAAGAACTAACGATGTCATTTATCCGTGATGCTGATTTGCAGATAAATTATTTCCCTTCGAAATTTGATCCCGTTCGCCCTGCGGAAAGGTACCCGATACCGTCTCAAATCGTGACTGGAAAGCGAGAAAAGGTAAGTTTACGGAGTCTATGCATTTATATAAAAAACGACTCTTAAAAAACATGTTCCTGCCTCCAGGATACCAAGTAAAAGAACGGGAATTGTATGCATGGTATTATTAAATCTATTTTGCGTCGATGATTGAGGGGCGGGCTTGGTAAAGGTTAAAGCAGGTCACACTCAATAGGGAATGCCAGAAGAAATAATTACACGCTTGCGATAAAGGCCCGCCCGCATAACAGTGGTTAATCTGTGGCAAGTCGAAGGGCATTGCGGCAGTGGTGCTTCTGTCTGGACCTTAGATAAAATTGATGTAATTCAATTTCTGGTGTGCCCTTGTGATGATTATGGTGCTATGATCGTTGGCTTTTACAGACTAAGCTAAGAACTTACAAATGAGGAAGGGAATAAGTTAAAACTACAGAAGAGAAGTCGATGTTTTCGCTGGCTAGTATTCATCTGTATGTGAACTTACTGGTTATGCAGGTCATTATTGAGAAGGAGAACAACTTCAAGCAGCCGGGAGAGAGGTACCGCTCCTGGGCGCCGGACAGGTACCTTTTGACCACTGTCTCCTGAGTCGATGTGCAATTTACTTGGTCACTCAATTGTCTTTCGACTTTGTCGCCAGGCAAGAGCGTTTCATTAGCCGCTGGATCAAGGCATTGACTGAACCCCGCGTCACCCACGAGCATCGCACCATCTGGATCTCTTACTGGACTCAGGTGAGCTCTCACTATTCGCCCGGTTTGCTTCCTGTCATGGTACCGAAATTTGTTGTCAGAATCTGAGGTAGAAGAAGAAGACGTGGGAAGAATTTTTTATATTCATTCATCGTATCATGTAATGTACAGAACAATCCCTATATAATACAAAACGACTGATAATAAAATAAGAAAGATTATATTTCTCTAATCTACCTGTATCGGATCTAATCCTAAATCGACTAAAATAAGTGATTAGCATCTCCTGAGATATTCTCCAGATCAGCATCATAACTTCCAACATTTGTTTATACTGATGGCCCATGACGCATCTTCACCGCAGGCCGACAAATCGCTTGGCCAGAAGCTTGCTTCCCGCCTCAGCGCGCGACCGAGCATGTGAATGCCAAGAGGGGGCGATTCCGGCATAAGCGGCGCCTGGACACGGGAGCCGGAAGAAGCATGAAAGCTAAGTGCCGCCATGTCTGTTTGCTGTTGCTATACCGTAATACTAAGAGGACTCTTCTGTGTGAATGCATGTGAATTACTTTGCTGCTTTGGAAGGAGCATAGAAAGCTGTTTTAAGCATTGTGCTGTACTGTAACACTAGAGATCTGGTCACGGAACTCTTTCACGTGATGTTTCTACTCCAATAAAGGCCTCCATTTTACCTTGCTTGCTACCTCTTTTGCCTGTGAACTTCAATCTCATCATATAGCAGCATGTCTCTCCCTCTTCCCCGATCGATTTGACCGTCGAATCTTCCGGCATCATCGGTACATGATTTTCATAGGTTTATCTAAGGAGGGAACCGACCCTTTAAGGTCTCGGGAATTTTTCTGATCCGCCGGACGGCAAGTGGAGAATATACTCATGATCCGATTCCTCTTATCGGTCGTTCATGCTGCCAACGAAACCGGGGAAAAAAAAAATTCTATTTCCGGACGAGCAGTTATTTTAGTCTTATCGGCCTCATCTAGAAAAGCTTTTATTTGAGGATAATTATCAGATGCTCTATTTTTAAAAATTATTAATGACGTATATCGCGGATAAGGATGGGGGGAGAGAGAGAGAGAGATCATATATATGAGAATCGGAAAGGGACACGGGCCGTAGCTGATCGACACACGCTCTCCCGGGGTCGCCACCATCGTTAGTTTCGAAGCCGAGCTCGAGAACCTCGCCGATAAAGCTCGCCTCCGCCGATCCCCGCCGTCTCTCCGCCGTCGACCGCCATGGACCCGTACAAGGTACCGATTGGCCCTTTTCCCCTTTTCCGCTTCGAATCGTCGGATCTTCCGATCTTCGCGGCCGGCGGAATCGTTCCTTCCTTCATGTTTTGCGATACTTCTGATCGGGCTGATCTTCGCTGATCGAGCGGGAATTTTCAAGTTTTTTCGTGTCTGTAAAGCTCGATTCGTTTCCTAGTTTCCGAGAATTAGGAGAAAGGGTACTCTCCGTTGGGATCCGTTAGGGAATTGTTCGTGCTAGGGCTCTGTTTCGTCGATTGTCCGATCTTTATCGATCGCACACGACCGTTGCAAAATTGTTGATGTTTCCGATGCGAATTGTGGATGTCGCAGTATCGTCCGTCGAGCGCTCACGATTCCAGCTTCTGGACGACCAACTCCGGTGCTCCTGTCTGGAACAATAACTCGTCCCTGACCGTTGGAACTAGAGGTATGATTACCTCTACGGATCTCAGAGTCGTTTTCTTTACCAAAGATATGTAATTCTGCGCTAGTCGTACATTTATAGATAGGACTTGCACTTTTTTTTTTTGATCCAATAGGACTTGCACTTGAAAAGGGGCATTTGTTTCTTTTCTCGTTGTACCTTTTGACGATCTTCGTTTGTTGCTTTATCGGGGCAATCAATTCAGGGTTTTTGGTCATTTGGGAATTAATTTTAATTTTAATTATTTTTGTGTGTTATGATGAAAAAAGCCGACTCGAATTTTTATCATCTTTGGCTGTAATATAATCTCATGGTTTGCAGCGATGACTTGATATATCTACTATATGACCATTAACTAAAGTATGTCTCTGATTAAATAATTGGTGGGCTTGAGGAATAGTTGAAGCCATACCCGATTGGAAAAAGAAGATTTATGTCTTGCAAGGAGACCTCTCATAAGGAGTCATAAATCCCTTTCTTAACCCATATTTCATGGGTTGTTATATGGGTTAGATATATTTAACAAATGGGTCATAAAAGAGTTTGGAACGGTAAAGCCCAAAACTATATGGGTGTTAGATGGCTTCTTGACTTACTTAGACCAACCCATCTTTATAACCCTCTCGTGTCCTCACTCTTGCTCTATGCTCTCACCTCAGTTTGGTTATGAGTTTTCCTAAATTGGGTTATGTATGAAAGTATTTTGGCGATATGGATATGGATCGGGCTGCTGAAATTGTATTGCATAAAAATTGGTCAATTTGGGTCGGGTCATTTTCAACTTGACCACCTGGCCGACAAATATTTTGACCGACTGCACAGTTAACTCTCTGGACATTTTATTTTGTTTTCTTAGGTCTGCAGTTCATGTGCTGGTGTCTTGACTGCATCCATTGTTCATTTTATGTTTTGTGTTTTGGTGAAGTCAAGATGTTTGCTGAATTGCTGTGTACTACTCCGATGAATCTAGGTTTTTGACACTTCTATTTAAAGTACAACTCTGTAAAATCTCTCTTTTGAGTTCTCCAGCAGCGTATAACAGAAAGGAAACATACTATTTGATCATTTCCATTTCTTGGGCAATAGGCAGTTTGGACAAAATGATCTTTTTCCTTTCCTGTGTGATCTGGTTCTTCGGCTGAACTTTAGTTTTTTTTATTGCTTTTATTGTTTTTATTGTTACCATTGAGAAACACTATAGGCATTCTTAGAAAAGCGTCATCTTTCTCTATTCAACATAACAAACTTCTGCTTTTAATGGTTATGACATGGGAAATTGCTAGGCCAAGCATTTTTTGCATTCTTGCTGATATCAGACTCTGCTTTTTTGACTTTGATCGCCCCCCAAAAATAAATAAATAAATAATCCCTGATCCAAATGCAAAAGTGTCATGGCACAGGAGTGACGTACAAGATTTTGCTATAGCTAACATGTCTATGGTCCATGCAAACCTCTTGAGGCCTAGATTGATCGAGTTGACAATGCATTGAAAAATATGCTAGAAAATGTAGTTGTTTTTATTTGACAATCCAGAGGCACAGTCTTGGACACTCAGCTACCTGTCCTGCAAGTGAACTGGTTAAGTGCAGGCCTCTTTGGCCCATGTATGTGTCCCTCACCCAGAACAGAAAAATGTTACAGTTATTTAGCTCATCTCGGAGGCATACTTTTGTTCTCCTTAAGGTTTCTGAACATATTTCTCAAGATACAAAGCTTAACAGCATTTAAACGAAATTTTCTTTTATTTACAGGTCCAATTCTCCTCGAGGACTATCATCTGGTGGAGAAACTTGCCAATTTTGATAGAGAGAGAATACCTGAGCGGGTGGTCCATGCCAGGGGAGCTAGTGCGAAAGGATTTTTCGAGGTCACTCACGATATCTCTCAGTTGACATGTGCTGATTTTCTTCGAGCTCCAGGAGTTCAGACACCTGTAATTGTCCGTTTCTCCACTGTCATCCATGAGCGTGGCAGCCCTGAAACCCTTAGGGACCCTCGAGGTTTTGCAGTAAAGTTTTACACCAGAGAGGTATGAGATGATTGCATGTTTTAGAATCTGCAAATTTATTTTTTTCATCTTCCTTTGTTGGCCAGAAGTGTATTTAGTTTACTGATGATCCAAATACAGTGTAGAATTCGGTAGAGTGTTGGCGTCTGTGCTTTAATTTCACACAGTTCTTAAACATGTGATGATGGATTTTATCTTGACACTTCGACATGATTAGTTGAAGATGACTTTATCAAAGAGCTGTAATACAAAATTTTATTTCAATTAAAAGAGAAGTCAGAACATCAAAATCGAATTAGTGTTTCTTCAGGTAATTGTGTGGTTTCTCATTTTTCTTCTTTTCTTTGACCATTTGTTTTTCTGAATGCAGGGAAACTTTGATCTGGTGGGAAACAATTTCCCTGTCTTTTTTGTTCGCGATGGTATGAAATTTCCAGACATGGTCCATGCTCTTAAACCCAACCCGAAGTCTCACATCCAGGAGAACTGGAGAATAGTTGACTTCTTCTCCCACCATCCTGAGAGTTTGCACATGTTTTCCTTCCTCTTCGATGATGTTGGTGTTCCTCAAGACTACAGACACATGGAAGGATTTGGGGTTAATACTTACACCTTAATTAACAAGTCTGGAAAGGCACATTATGTGAAATTTCACTGGAAACCAACTTGTGGAGTTAAGTGTTTGCTGGAGGAGGAGGCAATACGTGTTGGAGGATCAAATCACAGTCATGCGACTAAGGATCTTTATGACTCGATTGCTGCTGGCAATTACCCAGAGTGGAAACTCTACGTCCAAGTTATAGATCCTGATCATGAAGACAAATTTGACTTTGATCCACTTGATGTGACAAAATTATGGCCTGAGGACATCTTGCCTCTGCAACCAGTAGGTCGCTTGGTGTTGAATAAGAACATCGATAACTTCTTTGCGGAAAATGAACAGCTAGCATTTTGCCCGGCAATTGTGGTCCCTGGTATCTATTACTCTGATGATAAGCTGCTCCAAACTCGGATTTTCTCCTATGCTGATACTCAGAGACACCGCCTTGGACCAAACTATCTTCAACTCCCTGTTAATGCTCCTAAATGCACTCATCACAACAATCACCATGAAGGTTTCATGAATTTCATGCACAGGGATGAAGAGGTAATGATCTTTATTTTCTGTTTGCTCGATAGCGGGCTGGGAACAAATATGCCACAAGCATGACCTAATAACATATTCTTAGCTGGTTGTAATTGAATTGGCTACAGTAGCCTATCGATGCAACTGACCCAGTCAAATCAGTTTGTTTTTTATTTTTTTTAAATGAAGAACTAATGATGTGGCGTATCCATGATGCTGATTTGTAGGTAAATTATTTCCCTTCAAGGTTTGATCCTGTTCGTCACGCAGAAAGGTTTCCCATACCTCCTCCAGTCTTGAATGGAAAGCGAGATAGGGTAAGTTTCTGGGCCCACCTTGTGCATTTATATCAACATTGACTCTTATAACATGGGCCAGCCTCTAGGAGAAATAATTAACACTTGCATTGAAGTCATACATTACGATAGTTAATCTGTGGCAAGTTGAAAGGCATTGTGGTGCTGGTGCGTTCTGTTTGGACTTTGGATAAATTGATTTAACTCAAATTCTGGTGTGCTGTTGCGATGATCCTGGTGATATCATCCAGCACATTTTCTCCTGTTAGTCTCTCATGTACAAAATTGCCTTTGAGATCGTCCCTACTTGTCCTCAGGGCAATGACAACTCCTTAAAACGACCACTTTATCGAAATGAGGGGGAGTGTAGTAGCTCTGCTGAATTTTTAGACGAAGCTTAAAACTAAGAAAAGAGATTCTCTGGCTAGAAAAATGTATTTCTTGGGGTTTGCCTTGGATTGGATATTTCTGCCGCTGGTATTCATCTCTATGTGAACTTACTGATCATGCAGTGCATTATTGAGAAGGAGAACAACTTTAAGCAACCGGGAGAGAGATATCGATCCTTCGCACCGGACAGGTACCTTTCGACCATTGTCTCCTCAGTAGATGTGTAATTTACTGGTCGCTCAATGTGTTTCAAATTTGTCACCAGGCAAGAGCGGTTTATCAGCCGCTGGGTTGAGGCATTGTCTGATCCCCGGGTTACCCATGAGCTTCGCTCCATCTGGATCTCTTACTGGACTCAGGTTAGCTATAAGTATTCACCCCTTTTGCTTTATCCAATGCTACCACAATTTGTTTAGTGGTGTTACCTGGAAATTGAGAACGTCTGTCTAGAACATGCTCAAATGATGATATGCTGATGGCCTACAATGCATTTTTGCTACAGGCTGACAAATCGCTTGGTCAGAAGATAGCTTCTCGTCTCAATGTGCGGCCAAGCATGTGAAAGCGATTAGTGGGGTGATTGCAGGGGCAAGCCGTGAAGTTAGAGAGCCTGTTGCTACTTCTTGAAGGAGCATAAAAGCCCGTGTTGGCATGTCTGTTTACTATGTTATACTGTAATACTATAGGGGAACTGGTCATGCGACTCTTTGACTGGATATTTATAATTTAATAAAGGCTGCCATTTTACTTGCTAGCTCATTGCTTGTGAACTTTGATTTCATTGCGACGCGTCTCTCCCACTTCGTTCAAATGGTCACATCATTAATCTGTTGAATCTTTGAGATTATAATTATATGATTCAAAGGCTTCATTGAGGAGGAATCAAAATATCCTATGCATGCTTGGGCGATCTTAGAGAGTATGTTTATTGATTTATACATTTATATTTATAAAGAAGAAGAAGAAGAAGAAAAGAGAGACGTTTCATGACGGTGATTGGGCGACTTTCTTCAAGCATAAAATCAGATCTTACATTGGGGGCAGTGATTGGATTAAGGGCGATTGGTTCACGATCTTGTCCAGTTTCAAAATGGTAAAAATTGGGAAATGGGACTAGACCAATTGGTCCTAAGTTTCAAAATGGTATCGGAACTGGATTGGAAGAATTGGGTCCCAAAATTTGGGAAATAGGACTAGATCAATTGGTCCTAGGATCGGTTCCGATTTCGATCTAGTCTAGTGGAACTAGTTACTTTTGTTTTTTGTATTACTTGATTCTATATGTTACGAAGAAAAAAAAATTAAAAGAAAAAACTGATTATTTTTACCTGATTATATGTTATGAAAAAAAAAAAAATTCACCGGTCGGGGTGGTGGGTCCTCCGCTAGCGTCACTTCCGGTTTACCTTGCCGGCTACCAGCTATACAGACCATCCTAGGTCACCAAAAAAAAAAATAATAAATAAATAAATAAAAACTGGTTATTTTTATTTGTGAAGGTTTCATGAATTTCATGCACAGGGATGAAGAGGTAACGACCTTTATTCGTCATTTGCTCAATGACAAGCTGAGGCCGAACATGCCACAAGCATGACCTCATAAATATTTTTGGCTGGTTGTACAGGGTATTATACTGTCTATAGTAGCCTATCAATACAACACCTCGTATCAATTTGGTTTTTCATTAGAAGGAAGAACTAACAACATGGTGTATCCACGATGCTGATTTGCAGGTAAGTGATTTCCCTTCAAGTTTCGATCCTGTTCGTCATGCTGCAAGGCTCCCCCCACCTCCTCCAATCTTAAATGGAAAGCGAGATAGGGTTAAGTTTCTGGATTAACCCTGTGCATTTATATTGGCTCTTGAAACATGTTCCAGCCTCCAGGATATTGAGTAAGAACGGGAAATTGTGTGCATGGTATTACTACGTCTATTATCAACATGATTGTGGATAATGGTCTGGGTAGGCTCGGTAAATGTTAAAGCAGTGCAGGCTCAGCCGGGAATGCCAGAAGAAATAATTACGTACTTGCAGTAAAGTCATGCATAACAATGGTTAATTTGTGGCAACTTGAAAGCCATTGCAGTAGTGGTGCTTCTGTTTGGACTATGGATAAAATTGATTCGATTCGATTTCTAGTGTGCTGTGGTGGTGATTATGGTGATACCATCGCTGCTTTTCTTTCTGTTACTTCGAAAGGTGCCACGGGATATGAATTCCAAATTGGGCCTTTTCTTCTGCTAGTCGGTTATGTACAAACATTACCTTTAAGATTGTCACCAAGCTTTTGTTCAGTGTTTTTACCTGGAAATTGAGAATGTGTGTCCAAAACATGCTCTACAATGGTATGCCAATGGCCTATGATGCACTTATGCTGCAGGCTGACAAATCGCTTGGTGAGAAGCTAGCTTCTCGTCTCAATGCCCGACCAAGTATGTGAATTTAGAGAGCTTGTTGCTACTTCGGAAGAAGAATAAAAAGCCAAGTGTTGACATGTTTGTCTGCCGTGATGTATCGTAATTCTAGAGGAGAGCTTGTCATGCAACTCTTTGACCTGAGGTTTCCAATCCGATAAGGGCTGCCATTTTACTTGTTAGCTTATTGCCTATGAACTTCAATTTCATTATTGGCTAATATGAACTTGAGTTGGAATAGCCACATGTCTCTCCCTCTTCATTAAACGATTATTTCATCGATCTGTCGACTCATTGGAAATTCTTAAATCTTTTTGACGGTATTAGTTTATGATTTGTAGGCTTTTCTCTAAGGGGAATCAAAATATTCTATGCATGCTTGGGAGATTCTGGACAAAAATGATACTTTGCTTTATTAATTAACTAGGAGGAAAAAGAAAAGAGGGAAACGATCGCGATAGCTTACTAGCAACTCTCTTTTTAGCATGAAATCTTACCTATTATGGGGCTCGTGGTTGGACTGTTTCTCTTTTTGGCTTAATCCAATTCGTCTTCTCTGCCTCTTTATAAAGCGATCTCATTAAAAAAAAAAAAACTTCTTAAATTAGTCCTGAACTTTTTTATAATTTTCCAAGGCATCCTTCCGACTAAAATGCGGATTCAATACTGGCAGTAATACACGGTCCCATCGGCATATGAAGTGGAATTTTATTAGTGAACCTACATACTTTTCTATATTTTTTTTTTAACTTTTTCTTTTTGTTTCTTCTTTTCTACTTTTCTACGTTCATCTTCTTCTGGTACAACTTCCAAGCCAATGCAAATCCTGCCCACCCGACTTGGCCACTGCCACCGTCAGGGAGAGACGACCGCCGCAACAACCCGAGGACCGCCACTATGACTCTACCGGTTTGTTGGAAGATATGCAAGATCTACCATCGGTTATGATCATGCATTAGATCAATTAGAGATTAGATTGTATCAATTAGGGATTAGATTGAGATGGAAGATATGCAAGATCTACCATCGGTTATGATTATGCATTAGATCAATTAGAGATTAGATTGTATCAATTAGGGATTAGATTGATTAGATTGAGATATCAATGCGATTGTAAAAATATATCTTTTCCCTTTATTCATGTATCTACTGTATTATAAATACAGTACAATGTACATTGAAGGAGATATAGAAAATACACAGAAAATCTCTACAATCTCTTCTTCTCCTGTTTGTTCTTCATTTCTCTACATCTTCTGACATGGTATCAGAGCTTTGCTCTTGATTCCCGCTTCCGCACACCTTGATTGCCTGTCGCAGCTTCTTGATCTGCAAAATCAGATCAAAGCAGAGAAGGAATCAAATTTTTTGTAGAGAAGAAAGAAGCAAAGGAGGATACTTACCATGAATCCACCAGACAATTCATCTTCTGGCGTGGATACAGCATTGACAGCAGAGACTACGTCTGCACAGCAAGTACAGACAACAATTCCAACAATTCCAACGATCCAACCGCAAACTCAGTTTCCAAATCTTCCATGGCAATATTACCCGGCTCAGTCTAACATGGGGCTGCCTATCTCCGGGCATCCTTACCAATGGGTACCATATCCATGGTACGTTGGGCAAGACCCAAACGCATCATTGCCGGGGGCTGGAAGCAGCCAGAGCAACCCTCAGCCCGACGGGAGTCCGCCTACCACGAATGGGGCAAACTCAGCCGTCGGTTCAGAACAAATAAGCGGGACTGGTGAATCGGGTTTAGGGTCAAATCCCTACCCGAGCGTGGGTTTAGGGTCGAATCCCTACCCAGCAGTTTCTAATGCGGGTCATGGATCCGGATTTAATGGATCGGGTGCAGGGGCGAACGTTTACCCGAATTTTCCATCGGGTTTCCTTCCGTTTCCGATCACTGGCCGACCAGAATCAGGCGACCCTTTGTACGTATCAAACTCCGACGGTCCAGAACTGAAATTAATCAGTTTACAACTAACCGGATCGGAAAATTATTCCAAATGGTCGCAAGATTTCCGGCGGGCCCTCGTGACGAAGGACAAAGACGGATTTCTCGACGGAGCAATACCCACACCGTCGGACGAGCGGCTGGCCAGGCACTGGAGAAAATGCAACCACCTCATCCGAACGTGGATCGGCAATTGCATTTCTCCAGAGGTGGCCGCCGGACTCCCTCCGACAGAAGACTCGAAAAAGATGTGGGATAGCATCAAAGAGATGTACGGGAAACTAGATCAAGCCAAAAAAATTTCTCTTGTGCAGGAATTAAGCGACTTAAAACAGGGAAATATGACCGTCACGGCCTGCTACAACAAATTATCTTCCCTCTGGAATCAACTCGAAGCCACGGAGGAAAAACTCGAGGGACCAGAAGACATGCTCCGACAGTATAGATCGATGAAGGAGAGGGAGAAGACAACACGATTCCTTCTGATTTTGAATGAAAGTTATCTAACCTTTCGATCTCAGATCTTGGCGATGGATCCGGTGCCTCCCCTTGGCCGAATCTTTCAATTGGCTGTTCAAGAGGAAAACCAGAGACTCGCGGTTCCAGAGCAAACGCAAGGAAGCGACAGCGTCGCCCTCGCGATGCGCGGCTTCCGGCGAGATTCGGGAAAAACCCTAGCCCGAGAGAGAGAGAATCGCGAAGGGGGGCTAGGGTTCCAAGGAGGGACCGATCGTTCCTTTAAGAGAGAAGGAACGAACGGTCCAGATCATCTGCCAAGATCGGACGGTGCACAGGGGTTTTATCCGCACGGCGAATCGGACGGTGGACATTATCCCTTGATGAAGAGATCCGACGGTCAGATTTATTCCTCATTAAAAGGATCGGATGGCCAGGATTATTCCTCATCAAGAGGATCGGACGGTCAGGTTTTTTCCGCATCTTTAAAGAATTTTGGTCAAAATTCAAAGGGCAGGGGTAAATTATATTGTGAATATTGCAAGCGCCCACATCATACCATAGACAATTGTTGGAAATTGCATGGCAAGCCAGGAGAAAAAGGAAAGAAAAAAGAATTTGCTGCAGCTTATCAGGTCACTGGACCAACCGGACTGAATTATGATCAGCCTATTACAAATGGGCAATATCAGCAGCTGATGCAGGCTTTGCAAAAGATCGATATTGGAAATAAGGGAGCAAGTTTTTCAGGTATTTCTTATTGCCTGATAAATTCTATTTCAAGAAAAGCTTGGATAATTGATTCAGGGGCAAGCGATCATATTGTTTGTGACACGGGATTTTTTTCCAATATGCACAAGAAATTAGATACACCTATTTCTGTGCAATTACCAAACGGGAATATTACTCATGTCACCATGACAGGGACTGTCCAATTGAGTCATCAAATTGTCCTTCAAAATGTTCTTTATGTCCCAGAATTCCAATTCAATCTTATTTCTGTCTCCAAAGTCTGCCTAGAAAATTCATGTCAAATATTCTTCGATTCTGACACCTGTTTTTTTCAGGCCCGTTCGACTGGCAAACTGATGGGCTTGGGTAGTCTTTCCGAAGGGCTTTATTTTTGGATTAGTTACCCTAGTCATTTTGATTTATCTTCCCTGAATAAGAAATCGTTGTGTAATTTGTCTACCAATGATAAGAGTTTTCTTATGCATTCACGAATGGGTCATAATGCATTCTTTCCTTATTCTAAATGTGAAATATGCCCACTTGCAAAACAATCCCGAACTCCTTTTCCTTTCAGTACAACACGTTCTACTGAAATTTTTTCTCTAGTTCATATGGATGTTTGGGGACCATATCACACCCCACATAGGGATGGTTCACGCTATTTTCTCACAATTGTGGACGATTATTCTCGTGCCACATGGACATTCCTAATGCAATCAAAAGCGCAGGTTGTTTCTCATCTAAAGATTTTTTTGGTCCTAACCAAAAATCAATTTAGAAGGCCGATTCAGAAAATTCGGACTGATAATGGGACGGAATTTTTTAATAATGATTGCCGTTCACTTTTTCTGTCTCATGGCATTCTTCATGAAAGCTCCTGTGTTTACACTCCACAACAGAATGGAGTAGTAGAGCGAAAACATCGGCATCTCTTGGAAGTCGCCAGAGCACTTAAATTTCAGGGATCTATCCCAGAAAACTATTGGGGAGACTGTGTTCTCACGGCAGCTTATTTGATCAACCGAATGCCCACGAGGATACTGGATGGCAAATCGCCTTTCGAATTGCTTTATAGAAAGAGGCCCACTTTAGATCATCTACGAGTTTTTGGCTGCCTATGTTATGCTGCAATAATGGGGCCTCGGGATAAAATGGGTCCTCGCGCTAGAAGATGCATATTCATGGGATATCCAAATCTGCAAAAGGGATATTATGTTCTTGACATCAGAACAGGAGATTTTTTTACCAGTCGAGATGTTGTTTTTCATGAAAATATCTTTCCATTTCGTGAAAACTCATCTTCCCAAAACGACTTGGATGCTCCAACGGGTTCCCGCCGAAATCTAGATGAAGAAGAAGCATCCCCTGTTTTTTTTCTCACCACACAACCTGAAGCAGATCATCTTTTCACTTTGTCCAGTTCTCCTCCAGACCGTTTTCTGGATAATACTGCTGAAGACATCACCAATATGGACGACACCCATGAGATAAATACAGAGGGACAATCTTCATCTCAAGAATCACAGTCTTCATCTCCAGCACCAACAGATCATCCACGTCGCTCAGGACGAGCCACAAAACCGCCAACTTGGACTAAAGATTATGTTTGTGCTTCACTTAACTCACCAGGTATTTGCTATCCAATATCTTCTTACGTATGCTTTGATAAGCTTTCGTCAGATCATCGTTGTTGCATTAGTCGTATTTCCGATGCAAAAGAACCCTCTAGTTATGATGAAGCATCTAGAGATCCAAAGTGGCAACAGGCCATGGCAGCAGAGCTACAGGCCTTGACTGATAACCACACATGGGAATTAGTCAATCTTCCTCACAACAGAAAGTCCATAGGATGCAAATGGGTTTATAAAATCAAATATCGATCTGATGGTTCTATTGAGCGTTACAAGGCTCGGTTGGTGGCTAAAGGATATACGCAACGCGAAGGTTTCGATTATCACGAGACTTTTTCCCCTGTTGCTAAAGACGTCACAGTTCGTTCTTTTCTATCAGTTGCAGCTATTCAAAACTGGTCTCTACATCAGATGGATGTTCATAACGCCTTTCTTCATGGTGACTTAGATGAGGAGATCTATATGGATATTCCTCAGGGCATACGGAGACAGGGGGAGAAAAGGGTATGTCGTCTCCGCAAATCCCTTTATGGACTAAAACAAGCTTCAAGACAATGGTATGCAAAGTTTGCAACTGCTCTCACAACTGCAGGTTTCAAACAATCCAAGCATGATTACGCCTTATTCACATGGACTAAAGGTATGTCATCTATCTACTTGATGATATATGTTGATGACATCCTCATCATGGGTAATGATGAAACTGCAATAGAGCGTCTTAAGAAATATTTGCATGCTACATTCCATATAAAGGATCTGGGAGCACCAAAATACTTCCTTGGTATTGAAATTGCTCGATCCGACCAAGGGATTTCCCTCAGTCAACGGAAGTTTGTGTTGGAGATCATTTCAGAAGCTGGACTATCAGGATGCAAGCCGGCAGTTATTCCTATTGAACAAAACATCAAGTTAACTACATCGGATTTTCTGGGAGGGATATCTCAGAAAGATGATCCTGTACTCAAAGATCCGACAAGTTATCAGAAGCTTGTAGGAAAGCTCATATATCTGACTATGACCAGACCTGACATTTCATATGCCGTGCAAACTCTCAGTCAATTTATGCACAGCCCGAAGGAGTCTCACATGAATGCTGCCTTGAAAGTTGTGAAATATTTAAAGAAATGCCCAGGACTCGGGATACTTCTGTCTAGGAGATGCAATATGGAATTGACAGGATACTGTGATGCAGATTATGCAACCTGCCCGATGAGTCGAAGATCGATTACTGGCTTTTGTATTAAAATCGGGGAATCTCTTCTTTCATGGAAAACCAAGAAACAAGCAACGGTCTCCCTATCTTCAGCTGAAGCGGAATATCGAGCTATGGCAAAAACTACATGTGAAATTGTGTGGTTACGGGGATTACTTGGAGATCTTGGGATAAGGCTGAAAGGGCCGACAAAACTGTTTTGCGACAATGATGCATCTCTTAAACTCGCAGCAAATCCTGTAATGCATGAAAGAACGAAGCATATAGAGGTGGATTGCCACTTTACACGAGAGAAAATTCGAGAAGGTATCATCGAGACAAGAGGAATTGGAACAGCAGAACAACCTGCTGACATCTTCACCAAACCTCTATGTCAAAGACAGCATACATATCTTCTAAGCAAGCTAGGAGTCTTGGATATCTACAAGCCACCAGCTTGAGGGGGAGTGTTGGAAGATATGCAAGATCTACCATCGGTTATGATCATGCATTAGATCAATTAGAGATTAGATTGTATCAATTAGGGATTAGATTGAGATGGAAGATATGCAAGATCTACCATCGGTTATGATTATGCATTAGATCAATTAGAGATTAGATTGTATCAATTAGGGATTAGATTGATTAGATTGAGATATCAATGCGATTGTAAAAATATATCTTTTCCCTTTATTCATGTATCTACTGTATTATAAATACAGTACAATGTACATTGAAAGAGATATAGAAAATACACAGAAAATCTCTACAATCTCTTCTTCTCCTGTTTGTTCTTCATTTCTCTACATCTTCTGACATTTAAGGTCGTGCGTGACTTTAAATCCAAGGTCACACCTTAGATCCGAGGCCATGTGACCTTAGGTTCGAGGTCACCCGACCTGAAATTTGAGGTAGTGAGACTTGGAAGTGGACATGCTGATCTTACTTGAGCCGGGGAAGAGGGATGCAGAGAGATGATTGTTCCAAGCACAGCGAATGCGATTACGACATGGCCGACGGCAAGGCAACGGCCGTACCAAGCGTGGTGGAAGGTCATATAGGTCTGAGATTTTGTCGAAGATTCCCATGGAGGAACGCATGGAGAACTTGACGACCTTAATTGAGGGACTTTCATTGATTCTTGGTTGTTTCCGGTCATATCGAATCGATTTGGGGTTTTAGAATGTTGATTTCCTTGACTAAGATCTGGAGTCGCGGCGGCCGCGACTGAAAGTTCCCCGACAGGGCTGGGCCATCATCCAGATTCGGCGTTCGACACATTTTCAGTTTAAGGATCGTGTTTTCATCTGGTGTTAACGGAAAGAAATGAAAAAGAAAAGAGGTAAGAAAAAGGAAATGGGAAGAGGGGAAATAGGGAAAGAGAAAAATATATATTATAAAAGTAAAAAGGGTTAAGCGCAAACTTGTCAACAAAGTATAATTAAATCCTATAGTTTGTCAGAAAGCGCAATTAAATCCTAACATTTTTCAAATTGATTTAATCAAGTCCTTTTGTTGATTACGCTTTTGAAAGTTTTAGGGCTCGATTACATTTTTATGACAAATTTTAGGGCTCATTTGCACTTTTTGAAAATTTTATGATTCATTTTCGCGACAAGTTTTAGGATTTCTAATGCATTAATTTCAATATATAATATCTAAAAATCAATAAGATTACTCAAAACAAAGTTGTTTCAAGTAAGAAAACCATGTCAAATGTTTGTGGTCCACATACAACCACCGCCGCTAACTGGATCTATTTCTAATCGTAATTGGCCGAAATGACTATATTGATAAATCGTTAAAAAGTTGATCGTTGAATTGACAAAATTGAAAAAAAAAAATTAAGACTAACTTGACGTATGCATAATAGGTTTAAAACCTTTTTGGTAATTGCATGCCGTCTTGTCATATCCTATCCCTCTCGGTAAGGAGCGCGACCTATAGATTTTTGCGTGGAACTTATTGTTGGTCGTTTGTTTGTAAAAACAAGTCCCGCATAGGAAAGTTATGAGAAGATGGACCACTTTATAAGTGTGAACTTTTTTTAATGTGTTCAAAGAAAGAGTTGGGATGTGGATTAAACCTTACAACATCCGTGTGCAAGTATGTAAATAATTGAGCAACTATTAGGCACACTTACTACTTTATTTTTATTTTATTAGCACTAACCCATTTATTTTTATTTTATTTCGTACGGTTATCTTACTAACATTTATTAGTTGAAATGTTATTTTTTGTTTATTAAATATCTTTGGAAATTATGAAATTCAGAATTTTATTTTTTTTAAAATTATTTTATTATTATTCTTCCGAATTTTTATATGTGTCCTTTTAGGATAACTTTTGAAATTATACTTATTCAATTTACAACATTTCCTAAAAGGTTTCATTTGTTCATTTTACAATCTTTCCTAAATGGTCACAGTTGCATCTTCTTCTGAAGAAAAACCTTTTGTGAAGAATTGCCTATATTCTTCAAGATTGATATACATATATATATGCATGCGAGTGTGTGTCAGTTTTTGGCATGAACGAGTATCAAATCATTTCAAGTCTTTTTTCCAAAATTACAATCATCATTTCAATTATTTTTTAGAGAAACCTGTAAATATACTAAAATTGTTATTTAGTATTCTCATTTGAAATTTTATTGTATCTTAGAGGATACATGCGATAATCACTAATAATAAATAAATTCTTTAAAAAATGATATCGCGCCTCAAAATCCGCATTGATTGCTCTATCTAATTTGAAATTATATTTTTCAACACTTATTTAATCACAGTTGTGATATACCCAAGAGCACAAGAACCGGCTGAAAAACATTTTGATCTCAACGGGAAGACAACGGCTAAATCGAAATTCCTGGGTGCTGTCGATGGGTTCACTCGAAAACTCCACCGTGTCTTCATGTTTGTCTGGTCCTGTATGATTTGACTCCTGGCCCCATTTCTCCATGTATCTCAAGAAAAAGGCACTCGAAGAGGAGCATTTTGCATCATCAACCCCAAAGAAACAATGAGATTTGGGAAAAGAGACACCACAAGTAAGACAAGAATTGCTTTAAGACCTATCCTACCCAACCCACCTTACAATGTGATATGCATCGCATATAAAACCCCCCTCTCTCTATTTTTCCTTTTCATTATTTCAATTTTTCACCATCGTTATCAAGAAAAACTGAGGCCCACTTGAAAGATTGGTTTGCCAAAAAGAGTCCATCAATGATCCTATTCTTCCATCTTTTGCCATTTGATTATGCACAACTTGCCTCTTAAGTCCTGTTAATTGACCTGGTTTCCGTCGATGTCACTCGAAAGGATAAGACTCATTGCATTTTCTTCTGCTAGTATGTTCTGTATAACTTTGCCTTTGAGATTGTCATTACTTGTCCTCATTGCATTGACGACTCTTTACTACGACCACACTATTGAAATGAGGGGGTAGTGTAGTAACACCACTAAATTTTCAGACTAAGCTTAAAACTAAGAAATGAGGAAGGAACGATGTTATAACTAGAAAAGAGATTCTCTGGCTAGAAAAATCTAGTTCTTGGTGTCTGCCTTGGATTCAATATTTCTGCTGCTGGTATTCATCTCTATATGAACTTATTGGTTATGCAGTGCATCATAGAGAAGGAGAACAACTTCAAGCAACCAGGAGAGAGACACCAATCATGGGCAAGGGACAGGTACCTTTCGACCATTGTTTGTAGATGTGCAATTTACCTGGTCACTCAATGTGTTTCAACTTCATCAACAATAGGGTGGCAAATGGGTGGGTTGGGTCGGGTATGGATTGGGTCGAAAATGGGTCGACCCATATTTGACTCATTTAACCCATATTTTTGTAATGTAAATCTAGCGATCCATACCCGACCCATACCCGACCTGACTTGTATTGCTAAAACCTATTAATATTCTAAAAAAACCCATTTTCTATTATATGCTAATTGGATTAAAACTTCAAATTAAATTAAAAATAGTAAATAAAAAAATATTTAAAAAAAACCTATAAATTGAAATATTTATAAAAAAAATTCGACTATGCACATGTTTCTCTTATTTGAAGTGAACATACCATTGAATAACTAAAAACTGTAACATGAAAATTTTTTAACTAAACCTAAAAAAACTCATTTTTATGATTTTTTATAAATAAAAAAAAAGTATTGTTAAAACATTTTTATGCAATACAAATTTTTTAACAATTTTTATGTAATACAAATTTAATGGAAAATTTTATAATTCTTTTTAAAATATTTTTAAAAAATCGAATTTTTAATTTTTTAAATATAATTTTAAATTATTTTTATTTTTTAAAAATATAATTTTAATTTTTAATAATTATTTTCTCTTTTTCTCTTTTCTCTTTTCTTTTTTCTTCTTCTTTGGCTGGCCATCGGCCACGACAACGGCTGGCGACCGGCCACAAGCGAGATCGAGCTCGCCAACGTCGGGCGAGGCTCGATCTCGCCGATCTGGCGAGGCCGAGGCCCTGCCCGACGCCGGCAAGCTCGAGTCTCACCATATCCGGCAAGGCTCGAGCCTTGCCTGGCCTGTCGCCGGCCGCCGGCTAAGGAAGGAAGAAAAAAAAGAAAAAAAAAAGATTGAAATATGAAAAATAATTATAATTTCGATTTTTTATAATAAAAAAATTATAAAGTTAAAAAATGCCATGGCTTTAAAATTTAAAGTGGGTTTCTTTTCCTATAACTCATTTAGATCCATTTCTTTTTGTGTTTTACTTTCTCAAACTCATTTCTGACCCATATTTAAGTTTCATTTGACTCATATATGACCAATTTAACTAAAAATGGGTCATAATATGGGTTTTGACCCATTTTGCCAGCTCTAATCAACAGGCAAGAGCGGTTTATTTGCCGTTGGGCTGAGGCTTTGTCTGACCCTCGGGTTACCCATGAGCTCCGCTCCATCTGGATTTCTAACTGGACTCAGGTGAGCTACAAGTATTCGCCCTTTTTGCTTTCTCCGATGCCCCCGAAATATGTTTAGTGTAGTAACCTGGAATTTGAGAACGTCTGTCTAGAACATGCTCAGATAATGATATGCTGATGGCCTGTGATGCATCTTTGCTACAGGCTGACAAATTGCTTGGTCAGAAGCTGGCTTCTCGTCTCAATGTGCGGCCAAGTATGCGAAAGCGAAGGGACGGGTGACTCCAGGCGGAAGCTGTGAATGTCGAGAGCCCTGTTGCTACTTATGAAGGAGCATATAAGCTGAGTGTTGGCATGTTCGTTTGCTGTGCTATTACTGTAATACTAGATGAGAACTTGCTTAGCTTATTTGCCTGTGAACTTCGATATCACTGCAGCATGTCTCTCCCTCTTTTACTTCATTAATCTGTCAATTTAGAAGGGAAATTGTTGAATCTTCGATATTATCATTATTTGATATGGGCTTCTCTAAGGGGGGAATCAAGATATTCCATGCATGCTGAGGAGATCCTAGAATCTTTAAATATAAAATGATACTTCGCTTATTAATAAACGAGGAGGAGGAGGAAGAAGAAAAGAGAGAAATAGTCATGTTAGCGACGGTCAGCTTTCTTTAAGCACGAAATCGGATCATACTCTATGGTTGGGGCTGAACGTAATCCCCCCGCCCCTCCTCCTTTCTCTCGTGTGAGGGTAAGAAATCATAATAAACAAAAAAATAATAATAATCTATATTATATCTAAGGCTTGGCAGAAAAATCCTTATGCATTGAAATGTCAATTTCGGTGAAGGCTCGCTTTAATTGCTATGCACTCTCTTCAATTCTTACGCAAGCGGGATTGGTATTCACTAATCGTGCTAGTGCAATGTCAATGTAAGGGTATACTACAAAAATAGATCGGTTCAATATGCTTTGAAGATTAATGAATTGACACAATATATATGTATAACACCATTGACTAACGGATCAACACAATCACGTGACCTACTATGATAAAAAAAAAAAATCAATCAGCCAACACAAAATCAGTTCACTTATACAAACCTGATAGGCAATATCCTAATTTTTCCATAAAATTTATCTACAAGTTGCAATAATTTGTTAAAAAAAAATATTACCAAATCAAATTGAATGTATTCATCAATTTAATATTAATAGTGACAACCACGGAAAGAATAGTATTTTTAGCAAGTCGTGTCTAAACGAATCGCATGCAATATTAACATGTCAATTTAAACTGAGTTATGTAGGTAAATTTCATGTCCGAATGATTGAATACGAATATGACACCATTACTAATCATGTCATATGACTAATCATATCATAATCTGAACTAAGTCAACCTGTCAAAATCCGTTAATTTCATGCCGTCTTATCATATCACAAGCGAAAATTGCCATTGCCTCTTGGTTAGTCGCAGCGTACATATCTTCATGAAACCGGTCTAATCAATGATTGTGATGGGTCGAAAACACAAAAATCGGCTGAAATTTTTTTGCTTTTTTGAGGGAAAACAACGGATAAATCAAAATTCCTCGCCGTCTGAGGGATCGCTCCGGAACTCGACGGTATGCCTTCATTTTTTGTCTGGTCCCCTGGGATTTGATTCCCCTTTGGCCACATTTGTCCCATGCATTGATAAAGAAAAAGGCACTCGAAAAGGAGCATCATTGCACCATCAACCCTGAAAGAAACAATGAGATTTAGAAATGCAGAGACCCCAGGCAAAGAATGTTGCTTTTAGACCTACCCTACCCACCTGGAAATAGAATGTGATGCGCATCGAGAATCAAACCCCTCTCCATTTTGCCTTTTCATTTTTCAATTTTCACCAACACAATCGAGAAACACTGAGGCCCACTTGAAGGATTGGTTGCCAAAAAGAGTCCATCAATGATCAAATTCTTTCATCTTTTGCCGAAGTCCCGTTATCGATCTGATTTCCAGTCAATGAAGCTGTTCTCAATTAGCACCCCGTTGCTTTTCATTGTTTCTCTAAAGGGTAAGATTCATTACCACATATTTAATTTTCAAAAGGCGATTGACATCGTAAACGGTAGAGCGATAAAAATCGAAATCGAACCACCGGACGTGGAGAATTGCATTTCATTAAGAAAATAAGTTCGTGATCATGAGGTCACACTCAGATATAAAGAAATAGTGCCGCGATAGTATTGAATTATAATTCTAAGTCGAACGAGTGGATGGATCAGATTCCCAGGACATCTTCTTGCAGGGAGATATTTATATCCTTTGAAATTTCCTGAGCAGAGGAAGAGGAAAATTCCATTGGTCGATCTTGAGGTATACGCCTTTCATTGTCAACATCTCCTTTTTCTTTTTCTTCTTCAAGGACATATTAAAACTGCGGTTGGACCTTTTCTTCCTTTCTCCCGAGCGGTGTAAAGGAGATGTTGACCGACGATACAGATTCCATGTTTGTCGAAAACAGGTGGGGGAACAAGGTGGGTCTGCAGGCTCTTTCTTCAATCTTTATACATCTGCTGGAAGAAGGATTTGATGAAGAGTTTCAGATGAAAAGCTTTCGGAAACAGTGAAACAGGGGGGAACAGAAGAACTTGAGAAAGGAGAAAACACGGGATCCCTGTTTAAAGAAAGACCCGTGCGACTGGTACATGTCCCTTGTCACTCTCTCTCTCTCTCTCTCTCTCCCCCCGCCGTATATAAAGGTTTTGTGTTTGGTTGCCGGAAATGGGGATCGAAACTGGCACGCCACGTCCAAATTCATTCCTTTTGGGGCATTCTGATTCCACCGTATAAAAATAGCACATCACCAGCATCAACCAGGTGATGTTCATCCTCTCTCTCTCTCTCTCTCTCTCTCTCTCTCTCTGTGGGGGGGCTGTGAGTTGACTAAGTTATAGCGGGTAATCCAAAGTCCAACGAGGGCTTGCTTCTTATGTGGGGTCGCACCTCAGAAAGTTGGAGAATCTTGGGCTCACAGAATAGCCAAGAATTCGTAGAGCTTTTCGAGATGCAGATGATTACTATGTCCTTAAGGGAGGTTCTTTCTTGTGCAGGGCATATCGCAGCTTGACACGTACGGGCTCTCTTACAACTCCCTCTCTTTTCCTCCTTTTCTATCAGATGGGATCTTGATTTTGCAAGAGTTTCTTGGTTGAGAGTACTTGAGGAGACCAGGTAAAAGAAAAGAAAACCGAAGAAAAAATTTTCGGTTGCCCTGGCGAGAATCTCCAGGAATCTTTCTTCATGGTGTGAGTTGCTTCTCTCTGTTTAATTTCGTTCCGTTTGAGCTGTCAATTCTGTTTATGTTGTGATTCATTGGGCTAGTCTGTGTTTTGGATGGTTGGTGACGTGTCTGCTTTGGTTGTTTGAGTCCTCGATTATGTTTGTGGAGAGCAGGAAAATTGAATCTCTCTTGTTAATTATTAATAGAGCTTAAATCAAATGATAGTAAATCAGTGAATTACTTCCGGAGAATATGTGGAAAAATGGCCTTATCTTCCTGTTTGTTTCAATCCTTGTGATTCGCCCGCTTGAACGTTGTGACAGACCAAACACTTTATGAACACAAGTTTTTCTCTCTTGTATCGATAACAGCTTCATTTATTCAAGATTCTCCCCAACTTGGCTCCTGCAGCATATGCATAAGATAGAAGCATTTATCTTCGTTTGGCTGGTAAATTCAAGCTACAATCTGTTGACATTGAATGTTCTTGGGCTTATCTTAGCAGAAAGGCCATTTCCTGCTCATTTCAGATGGAATAGCATCCAGGTATCTTCAGTGTCACAGAAAAAAAAATGGAGGACGCTGTCTTCTCACCAATCCCAGTGCCCAGCACAGCCCTGGAATCCGCGATGGATGTTGACTACATGGATGAACTGTTGCTAGAAGGATGCTGGTTGGAGACTGTGAATGGATCTGAATTCCTCCAACAGAGCCCTCCCAGTTTTGGTGCCTTCTTTGACTCTCCATGTCAATGGTCTGCTCTAGAGAATATTGAGTGCAATTCCAGCCCCAACCAGCTTCAAAAGAACAACCAAGAGTTGATGCAAACACCATTGCATCCCGGAGATTCTCCTATGGAAGAAGGCCAAACAAAACCTCTCGATAATCCTCAGTCTCTGAGTGTTGTTGAGTGTTCTAGTCGGTCAGATAAACATGTCAATGAAGGATCTGATTTAAGAAGAAGGTGGTGGATTGGGCCAGGGGTGAGTTCGGGTTCAACAAGTTCTGTGATGAATAGGTTGATCCATTCTCTTGATCACATTCGAGATTTGACGAAAGATAAGGATGTCCTCATCCAGATGTGGGTGCCTGTAAATAGAGGCGACAGACGTTTTCTCACAACCAATGACCAGCCCTTTTCACTTAATCCTAGCAGCAAGAGACTTTCAAAGTACAGGGAAATATCAGTGAATTATCAGTTTTCGGCCAAGGAGGATTCCAAGGAATTGATGGGATTACCCAGTCGTGTATTTTTAGGGAAGATTCCTGAATGGACTCCCGATGTCCGTTTCTTCAGAAGTGACGAGTATGCCAGGGTTGATCATGCTCAGTATTTCGATGTCCGGGGAACTATTGCCCTTCCTGTCTTTGAACAAGGGAGCAGGACTTGCTTGGGTGTTATTGAAGTTGTGATGACGACCCAGAAAATCCAGTATCGGCCTGAAATTCAAAGCGTTTGCAAGGCACTAGAGGTTTGTTGAATCTCTTTCCTTGCATTACCTAAATTTTCACCGTGCACTGATTAAATGAAGATCGCCAAGGGTACCTTTCCTAGTAGCTTTCTGCACTGATTCAAAGCCACTTGTGTCATAATGAATTTGAAGAGGCTTTCTCAGATAACAAAGATCCCTGTCTTGATATATGAATCCATAGGTAGGAATCTTCTGTCATGTTTGCTTATATTTTTTAATAACGTTGCATGGAGTGATGCTTCATATGCTTATCGAATAATACAGTGCTATTTGAGATCACAGATCAATTAAAGGAAGCTGCACTCTATTTAGAAAAAGAACTGTCTTCTGTCAGTGTCGTGTAGATTCTAATTATAGGACATCTTCACAATTTTGTTACTTAATCTTATTGTTATTAAAGTATTAACGCACTCGTGGGATTTTGGTGCCTTGTGGAATTCTCACGATACACAATTGTCATGTTGAGAAGATTTTCATTTCTCAAAAGGGAGTTATAGTTGATTGATGATAATGAATATTTCCCCTTTCTGATCTCTGTACTAATGGCTATTTAAATTATAACTGCAGACGTTCTGGACCTTGAAATTCAGTATTCGTTTTGGAAAGTCTTGGCTTTCATAAGTTGTGAGACATGAGTTCAGTTTTATATATTCAGAGAAAAAGCAGGATATTTCAGCTGTCATTACCTTACCAGTCGGTTTCCTTTGCAACGGCATTCTTACTTGGTTTGTGTTTTGATTTGCATCATCTCATACAAGAGTACAAGAGCAAATCCTCTTTTCCACGATTGTCCGGTTTCTTATTCCATTTTTTAGATTGTTCAGAACTCTATCCACTTTGCGAAATTATAATCGGAGTCATTCCAGAACTATTGATCTTTTCCTGTTAACTTTTTCTTACTGAAATAATTGTTTCCACCTCAGGCTTTTGATCTTAGAAGCTCTGAAGTATTCGGCAATCCCAGTGAAGAGGTAATTGGATGACTTCGAGCATAGTAATCTTCTTGATGAGACAATACAGTTTTCTTTTGACACCGTGGTTGAACACCTTTTGTTCTCCATTCAGTCACACTGGAAATCATATGAAGCCGCAATACCCGAGATTCGTGAAGTCTTAAGATCCACCTGCGAGACACATGGATTGCCGCTAGCCCAGACGTGGGTCCCGTGTAGCCAACAAGGTAAAGGAGGTTGTAGGCACTCCGATGAGAACTATGTTCACTGTGTTTCTACCATCGACCATGCTTGTCATGTGGCTGATCCTCTCCTCCAACCATTTCATGAGGCTTGTTCTGAGCATCACATGCTGAAAGGTCAGGGGGTTGTTGGGAGGGCATTTCAAACTAACCAACCATGCTTTTCATCGGACATAACTTCTTTGGGAAGAACTGAATACCCTCTCTCTCACCATGCAAGAATGTTTGGGTTGCGTGCTGCTGTCGCTATCCGTCTAAGGAGCATCCACACTGGTACAGCCGATTTTGTGCTGGAGTTCTTCTTGCCTATGGACTGTAAGGATCACGACAAACAGAAAAAGATGTTAGGTTCGCTGTCCATCATTATTCGACAGGTTTGTCAGAGTTTGCGGGTCATTACCAATGAGGAACTGGAGGAGGAAACTGTCTTGCCAGAAATTCCAGTGCCTTCAGAAGGCAGGCCTCAAGGAGAATGGTCACTGGAGGTGGAAAGTAATTATTTGGAGAGGTGCTCTGAAGAAGATTCGTCCTGGAGCGCTCGTGTTGAAAAAGTTCGACAGAGTGATACAGTTGCCTCAGCCACCCAAAAGGCCAGAGCAGGGGAATCATTTGTCAAGAAATCTCTTGTTTTCGGGCAATTTCAAGACTCGAGTACTGAACGTGGCGAAGATTGCTCTTTCAATGGCGAAGGAAGCTGCTCTGATGCGGCCAGGGAAAAAACAGGAGATAAGAAACGTACGAAGGCAGAGAAAGCCATCACCTTGCAAGTCCTTCGTCAGTACTTTGCCGGTAGTCTTAAAGATGCTGCAAAAAGTCTCGGTGGTAAGACTGCCACCATAAGCTTCATAAAATATAATTTTCTAGGCTTAGAAACTACGTAAGCACTAGGGATCGCGCTCTCTCTCTCTCTTTCTCTCTCAAGATTTATGTGAATATGATGGGAGACTATCTGTTAATTAACTGGCACTGTTTCTCTGCTTTATACATGCTTCCCTTTTCTGCAAATTACAGTCGTTGTCTGCTTGCACTTGGGAAAAAGATAGAAACTATCAATGCCATCACTCGAGATTCGTGTCTTGATTCAGGATCAGCTCGTCACTTCCTGAATGAAAATATGAGCATTGTGATATTTCCTTTTTCACATGTCTGGGGACTTTCTTTTGGCATTTGCACTTGTATTGAGTGAGTTTCAACAGAACAATTCACTCATTGTATTGATTCCAGTAGCCGTAAACCCGAGCCATTGTCATTCATGGATATGCGTTCCATCCTTACTTAACATTCGATTTTGCTGTTGGGTGACGTTTTTGCCTGCTTTCTCTTTCTGGATTTCAGTTTGCCCCACGACCTTGAAAAGGATATGCAGGCAACACGGGATCAAACGTTGGCCATCTCGAAAAATCAAGAAGGTCGGTCACTCCTTACAGAAACTTCAACACGTAATGGACACTGTCCAAGGTGCGCCGGGTTCCTTGCAAATCGATTCTTTCTACACAAACTTCCCAGAGCTGGCCTCTCCAAACCACTCTAGTACCAGTCCCTTATCGGCTTCAAACCACGGGGATCATCTGCAACCACTGGGCGTGCAACCCGGAGCCCTGAACTTTGATTCCTGTGCTGCTGTGTCGAAGTCGACATCATCGTCGTGTAGTCACAGCTCCAGTTCCAGTCAGTGCTGTTCCAGTGGGACAAAGCAGCATCCGTCCATAGTGGACCTCGTCGCCGAAGAAGATCATTTAGTTTCAGAGAACAACGTGGATATTGCCCCTTTAAAGATGGTCCAAAGTCATGTGGAATTACAAGGCTCGAGCCAGGAAGAGCAAAAGCTCTTGCCGAGATCCCAGAGCCGTAGATCTTCCAACCCAAATATGGAGAATCCGCCGCGGCCGCCCCCGCAATATAATTGCCAGGCATCGCGAGAAGGGGATCCCCCGAGAGTAAAAGTGGGGTATGCGGACGAGAATATCCGCTTCCGCATGCAGAAGGATTGGGATCTAAAGGACTTGTGGGGAGAAATCGCGAGGCGGTTCTGCATAGAGGACACGAGCAAGTTCGACCTCAAGTACTTGGACGACGACTCCGAGTGGGTGCTGCTGACGTGCGATGCCGACTTGGACGAGTGCATCCATGTCAGCAGATCATCCCCAGGTAGCACGGTCAAACTCTCGGTCCAAAAGTCCCGTCACCGTCGTCTGGGGAGTTCTTTGGGTAGCAGCGGCCCTCCACGGATGCATGGTGCTTCATGAGCCCGTGGTCGAGGTTGCCGCCGGCCGGTTTAATTATACATTGGCCTCCTTCCAAGTGCATTCGCGAGATCTTCGCGGGAGAAGAATTGTCACGGGACAATCAGCTAGAGGCGGCTTCTTATCTTGAATGTGCGTAGGGGATATTTTAGGACAGACCTCTCAGTTACATTTATCCTAAATACGGTTTTCCGTTTGTTTCGAACTGTACGTTTTTTCAGCTGCCTTCGAGTCAAATAAAGATGTTGGCATTTTCTTACAGCCAGCAAAGAACGGTGATTACTATTCTGCACTTAAAAATAGACCGTGGCCATGTTCACATGACCAAATTCAGACCGTGTCTAATCGGTTCCTGCCAACCGTTGGATTCCCTATGCCACCTAAATCCAACGCTTGTTATGCAACCGGCTATAAAATCTTTCATGTGGTAAGTGTCCGTTTAAACGTGCGAATTACCACGTGTGCACTTCTTTCCGACATTCCCTTGCAGCAAAAAGTTCCGAACCGGCTGTTTCCTAAACTTGAGGGATACTTTCGTGTCTTTGCTGCATACATTTTTCGTTTCTCCTGGAAGAGACGGTACAACTGATGACGCTACCAGAGAAGGAAAGGAAGGCTTGCGTTGCACAATGCATTAACCGAGACTTTGAAGTACTATCAGCGGGACTATACATTTCTCTCTTCTTTTTCATGTGAGAACATTTTCTTTATCCAACATAATTTACATTTTTGGAAGATATCCAACTTTGCATCGCTAATGATACACGGTAAAACTCAATGTATTGAAAGAAAAAGAATGACGTAATCGCTGGAAAAAAAAAAAAGAAGAAGAAGACAAAAAAGGAAGTGGCAGTCCCAACTAATTGTATCAAGTTCTGAACAGTGATTGAATTGAGGGCCGACCTTCTTGCTTCTCCACAAGCACACATCTAGAAGGAGGACCGAATATGCTCAGAACCACCTGCAAGGAAAATGGCATAAGAACACCCGTCATTTCGCAGAAGCGTAGGGACTATACTCGCCATTGGGAGACATTTTAAGCTCAGATCTGATAGTGTGCAAGAGAAACAGAGAATTTCTTACTGTTTGCTGCAAAACTACTTAGAAATTTCTAAATGAGGGCATAAATTGCTCTTTTTCCTTAGCAAGCCATACGTATGAGCCCCAGCAACCATCAAAAAGGTTGTCGATAAGAAATGCATGAAGCATATAAACCGATGAAAAAAAACTCACAGGTAGGAATACAAGCCCATGCAGGAAACCCAGGAGGACCAGTGCAAGGTACATCTGGAAGTAGTATACCTGTAAAGTGGTAGCTAAGATGAGAAAATACTTGAAAATCTTGACCAAACAGTCATATTGGAAAACGCAACGACATCTACTGACCACGAAAACTTCAGTCCTTGAGAAGCAGAGTACAAGGACCCCAACCAGTTTTGTTAGCGTGATTCCACTGCAAATGAACGTTTCACAACATAAGGTGTAATGCTTCACTTTAATGCAAACCATGCCAATGAAGGACTGTATATTATTCTCCGGTTCACGATATAAGTCGGAAGAATTGCCCCAAACCAGGATCAAACACAGTGCCAAACTATAGAAAGGATGTCCTATTTAACAATCTAAAGAGGCATCTTTTTTTTCCCTCCTCCTGCCATAGGAAATTGCCAACAATTTTTAAGGGGTTTCCACTGTCACAGGGTATAATACAGTTCTACCCTCTCCAGGCTTCTGCACATGGATAAATTCATCTACATTCCAGTATAAGGCTCCAAGCCAGTGTATGAACATTCAGAACCAGTACATCAATGGTCTTTTCTTTTTGCAGTCAGGTTCAGGATTCAGCAAAAGCAGCTTATCGGGAGGGGTGATTGGTTTAAATTTAGGTGGATCAATTTGGAGAGAGAAGAAAGAGAACCTAAAAACAGAAGCTCCCATTGTAATTAGAGCCTCCTTCATGCGTTGGTCTTTATCCCCACTGCTCACCTGCAACACAAGGGCTCCGTCTGTAATCAAATTGTTCAGAGAAATTTAACTTTGCCTAGCAGAGGCAGTGCAAATCCTTCTCTAAGACAGAGAAGTAACCGTCAGTAATTGATTAGTGATGTACAGATGGAGAAGGGAAGATGCTAACCGAGAAAGCATGAGTAATATGCACGCAGAACTCAACAGCAATGCCAACTGACATTATCAAATTAACAACAGAGACAGCATTCAACTGGATTTGCAGAATTGCCATCACCCCCTGCAGATTTCCAACTCATAAGTGCTTCTTGTAACAAAAACATGATAAACACAACCACTATGCTTAATTGGTTATCACTGTCTGGCACAGATAAAGAAATTTATATTGAAGAGAGAGAGAGTACCAAAAGATCAATTACAATCATTGCTAGCACCAGTAGGATGATCGCTGAACTCCATAAACTGCACATAGAGTCAGATTTAGCAGTTTGTTTTGAAGAATCACAAGTCTACAACTATGGTTTGGTCATGACCCTCCTTTTAACCTAGTGGACAAAGGAAACCATTTAACAAAGAGCTGATAATGTACCTGCAAGTTATAACTAAAGAGACTACGAATACTGCACCTGTTAAAAGAATTGCAGATTTGATCAGTATTAGGTTCAAAGCAGAGATAATTAGAGGTAATATAACTATGTCTAAAACAGCACAAGGGGGAAGTCTCAAGAGTGTCGATTTTGACTAGGTCTAATTCCATTTTCGAAAATGCATAATGCTGAATATTTGGTTATCACCATCTTGACCCATTCCAGATTGGTGCAAGAATCAGATATATCTAGAGGCACCAACATTTAAACCCAAATTAAACAAGCATCAAGTAAGGGTAAGTGTGAAAACTGATCAGATAAAATACTTCAATAACAGATAAAAGGACTTTGTCGTTAAGACCACACAAGGTTACACATGAAAGAAGGCGTGCCCATAGAAGCTTTGATTGTAGAGTTCATTGAATATACTGACCAACAGCAATAGTGAGGTTAATCAGTGCCGTCTTCCAAATGTCAAGGTACTGCTCGAAAAACATATAGAAGACTGAATATGGGAAAATCTCGATCTGCACAGTGAAAGAATTTTAGTCATAACAGATCAGATTAGAGCTGCTAGTATGCAACTCTTGTTCAATTCTTCTAGTCTATGATAAATAACTATGGCTGCATTTGGTAAATCATATATAGCCTCAACAAAAATGCTAATTGTGAAGTTAGCATCAAACAAAGTAAAGGAAAAAACTTTTTGTTGTTGCGCATGCCGTTACCTTTAAAGAGTCAGAAACTCTTGAACTGAAATCCCTTGCAGCTCTCAGCGAATTGACATAGTCGACCTGCAATAGATAATAATTCAAATTCAGATTCCATTATAAATGCAAAGACAACTGGAAAGATCCTGCACTAGAAACTGTCGTGGCAAATTAAAACCTGCTTATTGAGGGGGGTGTGGTATGTGCGGAATGAAGATGCTTGGATAACTCCATTCTCGTATCCTAAAAGAGACATGTTAATAGACAGTTATTTTCACTAAATACCTATTGATGGTTTCACTCCGCAGCTATGCTTAATTGTTTATCTTGAAGGCCATGTCTAGCTTTACAGAGTACAGACCTGATAATTCCACACTGGTAGTATAGGCTCCATGTCCTCCTTTAGAACAATCAGCTGAAGGTAATGCACTAAGGAACCAAGGAAGCTTCTCTTTAAATTGTGACGTTGATGGCCGGTCATTCTGAAGATCTGAGTGACGGAAGCACTGAAAGCATCAAAGGATAGCTATCAGTTACACGTCAAACACGCAAATGCCCTTCATTTATTTTGAGTATGATATGCCAATTGCCTATCACATTATGGCGTCATTAAAAATGTCAAAACAAATTACAAGATCTGGCCTACATTACCGTTGTACAGTCTTTGCATAATCCAACTGCAGCACAGGAAGCTTGACCAGAGGGACAGCAAGGTGGCTGGAGAAGGAAAAAAAAAAAGTACTTCGTGTAAATAGAGCTATATCTAGCAATCTACAGTATTTTAATGCTACAAAAGTGCAGATGAATATAAGACAAATCATCTTTTCAACCACCACAAACTACCACCAAATCTAAATCAAAACTTAGATCAGACCGTTTATTCAACTCTCGGTATAACGAAACTCCACATCGCATCTCCAAAGGACTTCTGTTACATAGATGATCATTCATAGTAGCTGACTATGGTCCCATAAACAGAAGAACGTAGGCTTCCTATAAATTGCCCAACTCATGGAAATCACAACCCTACATTATATAGTAAACTACTTATAAGACACCTTTACACATTAAATATCCATTGCCGAGCTAGTCAAATGATGTGCTTGTTATAGTCAAAAACCTGATCATCTGGGGGACAATAGGTCCCATTTGTAAACTTCCGACAGCAACCAAAAGCTTCTGGTGATATCCAAACAAGAAAATCATCAAGCCATGAAGCAGCTGGCTTTGCAATGTAGCTTGATTCTGGTACTAAGGATGCCCTAGCAATCTACAGCAGAAAACCACAAAGAATTAAATTTTGAAACCGAAGAAAATGCCATAAATCTGGAGTGTCCAAAAGACTAATGGAAGATTTGAGCTTGCTGCAGAGAAAATTTTGTCTGCCAATTACACAGTTTGCAAAATATCTCTTATGTGTCCTGAAAATCTGAATTCCATGCAGCAGATAGTTTTTCCCTTGAACATCTCTTATCCCAATAATCACAACCCTTTTCCATGACTTTTTGACAAAATTATGATGGCAACAGTGAAATCAAACTAAAGAAAGATTTGAATTGTGGTAATCGATGCAATTAGCAGTCTAATGAAATGTTTTGAACTTCAGGGATAAAATTTCCTCCGCGCATGCCTATGAGCATATGCAAGGTTGTATATGGAAGTCCATGCATGCACCTTTTAGCATATCATGTCTATAAATGAAATAATAACAAGAAAACTTCCCAATAAACTTTCTTTCTTCAAATGTGAGTGAAGAAAAAACAGGAACATTATATGATATACAGTACACTACATCATACGGTGACAACATGTGAGGGTTTTTATTAAGTTAGGCAAAGACAGATATCTGGAGTCATAAGTTCAGGAAGATTAGAAGTTCAAATGACACCTTAGTGAAAATTAAAGAGTCAAAACTTCCTAAAAAGTGAACGCTTCGATATCTTGGCTCAGTTTTAGGACGAGATGGAGAAATCAATAAAGATCTCACCCATGAAGTACAACAAGCAGACTGATAAAGTGAGAAGTGCATTTCGTGTCTGTGCGATAGTCAAAGGCACTTAAGCTTAAGGGAAAATTCTATAGCATGGCAATAAGACCATGCCTTATGGTGCAGAATGTTGGGAGCTAAACACCACCGTGTGTACAAAATGGGCGTTGCGTAGATAATGTTTCATAGGATATGCAGACACAGTAGAAAAATAGGTACTGGAAATGAATCTATCCATGAAAAAGTAGATGCGTCCAATCATGGGCAAGATGAGGAAGACCTAAAAGGACATGGAAGGAATTGATAAAGAAAAGATATATGGAGCACTTGGAGCTTACAGGAGACTTGAATCACATGCTATGGGATAAAAATCATTCCTCTAGCCAAACCCACTTGAAGGATAAACCTTAATTTTTTCTTGTTGTATGCGACACGAAATGACAGTTGAAAGGACGTGGGCACCAAAGACGATATGAGATCATACAGCCACCTGATCTCCAATGGTGGGAAGAAAACCAACAAAGGATTGTGTGACAAGAAGAACAGGAAAACCCAAAATGAGAATAAGAAAAGGAAGACAAGAAACTCCCTTGTGAAAGTACATGAAGCTCTTGCAGCCATAAGATAATTTGGAATTGATTTTGTGCATTAGGAAAGAGACCAGCATGGACTAAGGATGAAGGGAGCACCATAATATGTAAAGCGAAGGATAATCAGCACCTAACAAAGTATCGTATAAGTGGAAGAAAAAACCTTTACCTCATTTAAAAGAGAGTTAGAATCACATTGGCTGATGGAGCACAACTGATTTGTTTGTCTTGACTCTGAGCTGAGAAGTTGAGCAAAATAAAAAAAGGATTGATCTCCGACAAGAAACATCCAAAATTTGTTAAAAGTATGTTAACGTGCAAACTGCGCATTCAAGAACAGCCTTAACATAAGTATTGGTGCACACATAAAGTAAATGATGATAATCCAATCCAGAAAAGCTGAGAACTAAGGTTTGTATTAAGTATGATATCCATCAATTTTAGGGATGCAACATCAATTGACCCACATATTAAGAATTGCAAAGGTAGTTATTCATAATGCCTCATGCACAAATTGTCAGTGCTTGTCAAGATACCTGTAATTGTAGTTCTTTACAACAAAATATAGAGGTGCACCAATCCTTAAATACTCCGAGACATTATTGAAGTATCCCTGTGGGGCATAAAAAAAGATTGAGGTAACAGACACCACATTATTATAAGTTCTCTGCATAAATGTTTTTTGACAAGTCAAACCTGAAGGTATGAATCTCGGGGAAGAACAATCTTCTGTTCCAAACCAGGTTCAATCCTGGTACACAAAGCCTGTGGAGGAGAAAAAAAGTTAGATGCTATACAGGTAAGACAACATTGCATATGCAAAGGCAAAAATCCAGAAGTACGAAAAAGAGTTGCACGATAGAACAGAGCTACTCACAATACTAGCTACTGCAAAAGCAACGAAAACTGAGACAACCAGAAATTTAACTCCCCAAAGACTGAGAATAGGTGCATGGACCTCCTGCAGAATAATTTAATAGTTATCAGAGAAACATGGCATAGCAGGTATGAAGAGAAATTTCTGAAGCATGACTAGCTTTATCCAATGCCTATGGAGCTCCGTAAATTGCTCGTTCAAATAAGTAAACACCAAATACAAACATTGCTGAGACCAAATCCTGTTAACAAGTAAATCATTGTATCCACATTTTGCATTAAAGAAAAACCATTTCCTCCCCATGAAGAGATTGAGAAAGACATCGATGCTGCATATAGAACAATTAAGAGTATCATATGCAACATCGAATTGAACAAAGGACTTGCAAGGAGCACAACCATTGACAGGTGTAAACTAATCCATTTAATGTCTTGTGAAAATTCCAATCAATTAAGAAACACAGAATTATCTTGAAGGATCTAGATAGGTGAAATCTGACAGTAACTTGTCAGTAGAGTAGCACAGTTTGCTGGGAGAATTGTCCTCTCTGCTCAAAGCTCTGCCTCGAGGGTCTCGAGGGCCTCAAGTATTATCACTCTAAGACATTCCAGATTCATAAACATGAGAGAGTGGACTTTCTGTGAACTACATACGTTTGTGCATAAAGAAGCAAAGAGCTTTGGCAAGTTATGCTTGACATATCTTACCTAAAAGATTTATGTTTGACATGGAGGTACACTAGTGAAAAATCTATCTCAGTTTAGCTTATGAAAGGCTGCCGAGGTAAACATGAAACTATTCAGATATCTAGTGTAGGCAATGTATGAGCTCATCAATCATCATAGAAAAGTTCTCACACTATATTTGTCTTCATGCAAGATGCAATAGGGACTTCTAGTAAATACTCGTCACAGCTATAGTAATAATGGCCAGGCAAGTCATAACTGACATTTACATATTTGAAAATATGCCTAGCTAATAATTGGAAAAATTTTAACTTCCTCCCCATACTGAAGACATGTTCAGATTTCAAAGAGATGTAGTCTGTGGTTGTGTTCACGTTGCTGACCACATATACCATTGCCATTGAGAGAACCAGAAATTAGTTTTAATAAATAATGCACCCTTCAAGAGAGGACCACTAAACATAGACATCGTGTACTATGGGACAAAATAAGTTGATCTACTAAGTGAATAAATAATTTAAAAAGCTGTTCTAAGACAAGAATAAGCAGACAAGGATGAATATGGACCCACAAAACGTAGACTATATGTACTAAGGGACAAAAAATAGTTGATCTACTAAGTGAAGAAATAATTTAAGAGCTGTTCTAAGACAAGAATCAGCAGACAAGGATGAATATTGTGTAATAGTAAGCATCTCGTGGCTGATGAAAATTAAGGTACAGTACACATTTCACAGCAGTCCCCTTAATGGTAATAGGATTACCCCTCCGACTCTCAATATCATATTGGTGAAACTTAAAAAAGTCAATGTTTACTCCAAAAGTTATTTACCCCCTAATTAACGGTCAGGGGAAGTAAATAAAAAATTCAGAGTTACAATAATAACTTCTGCAGCATTCTAGAAAAATAGATACCATGATTAAACAGATATTTACCTTCATGTATCTAGCCAGCAATCCAATCTTTTTTCTCCCAATTCCTACACTTCCACAATATTGATTCAATGAAACTTCAAGCCATAATTTCAGAGCAAAAAATAAATAGATAAATAAAAAGAAACATAACTAGTGCTTACGAAGGTAAGTGAAAACTCATAGGTGCATTTTAATTTTAGCACCCAAATATCTAATAAGAATAAATGGAACAGACGGTACCTTTATCAGAGTCAGCATATGATGAAGAAACCTTTATACATGGAAAACAATCAACCCTCTTGTCCTCGGCTCTCAAAAAATCAAAAACTATCAATGCAACAAAGGCAGTAACTTGCAAGAGAAAGTCCAAGAGAACCGCCAATGCTGCAAAAGAACATATTTTGGACATTGAACTGCTTTAGGTCTACACAAGTGGAGAAAAGCTAATCTAGTATAGTATTTGGAGTAAAGTCACTCTTGTCTAGTGCAACTCAATATAGGATATAGATTGAAGAGAACCTGCAAACATGGAAAACACGCGGCATGCTGGCATTGGGATAAAGCTTCCAACAGCAAATGCTAGCACCTCAGACAGACTAGCCAGCGTTATTGAAGGACCAACTTCAACAAGTGCATTGCTGATTCGTCCTTCTAATGGCAATTCCAGTGGCTGCCGCTTCACAGCGTGAACCAAAATGCACATATTATCCACCCCCACCTGAAATAGAATAAGGATGAGCTTCAGCAATGCCAAGTCACTGGTCCCATCAGTGATAACTATGTTGAGTTATAATGAGGGGGAAAAGAAAAGAAAGTCGTCTTTTTCTTAAATTCCTTTCAAATATATGTTGCATTCCCTCAATTTTCATAATACTTTCTTTTATTTCAGTTAGTTAAGTAGAACTAAGGGGGTGTTTGTTTTGGGCAAAATCAATGATATGGAAAATGTTTCTTAAAAATGATCACTGTATCGCTTTAAAAATTAATAAACAAAAATCATTATCATCATCATTGAAAATGATTAGGCAGAGATAGTTGTTGATAATGGAATAATTTTTCATTGAATACTTTTTCTGAGCAGTACAAAAAAATTATCAGGAAGTCTTTTCTAATCATTGATCTTCCATGAAACAAACACACCCCAAATGTCAAGAATTGCAAATTCTTATCGAGATAATAGTGTTTTCCCTTCTTATGACCTACACTGTCAATAGTAGGTAAGAAATGAATCCGCACATGATAGATGGATGAATAGGATCTTATCCAATAGGCAAGTTGTATGTCAACTTATTAGGGAAAAAATTACTGCATCATACCAGAAAAATAAAATCAACAATCTGCAAATAGCCTATATAACGAAAGAGCTCGCTATATGGATATGTAAGTAAAAAATGTTATGGAACTTGAAGAAATTGCCCCTACAAAAATTTGATCGTTAGAAAGTCTAAATCAAAAGCTTAAGTCATATGAAGGAAGACTACGTGCATATAAGGCTCATTGAAACTTGTATTCAGACGATGTGAGATAACACTTTAACATCCCATCTCATGTGCAAACCAAACTGAAATCATATGAAAAACATGTGTTGAAGAACAGGGAACCACAAGCAGAGTAAACTTAAAATGGATTATGAAAGATGCGAAAATATACTTTGATTACATTATAAGAAGTCTGAACCAAATGCTAATACCATTAGGTGGAGGATGACTACATTCATATCCGTTGAAACCTTATATTTAAATGATGTGGGATGACACACCTCTTGGCGGTTGTAGTGATCAAAAAAATTTTAACAGTCCAGAAACCTTTGAACTGTTAGGCATTTTGAGAATGTTAAATCTTTTCTTGGTATTTTTTGTTTGGTCAAAATTTCTTGGGGTTTGTTTAAGCAGAACATATCTGGGCATAGAAATTTTCAGTGAAAGAAACAGAGGAAACAAAATTCAGCTTCCAAACCATGCGTTATGGGGCTGGGCAGCAATTTAGTATTGTCATGCAGACTCAAAACAAGCATGTCAATGACAAAAGTTTCAGAAGCCAGTGAAGAGGGTGCCAGGATGCTCTATTGCAATGTTCAGCAATATAAACAAATATTGGAAATTCAGAAAGATGAAGCGATCACGTCGTCTACATATGCACGCATGCAAAGAGGTCCTTGTACTGACACATTTTGATGCTAAAAATGTCTGCCTTAATGCAGTAGCTAATGTTAGCAAATATCAGCCTTAACGAGTACAATTGTACTTAAAATGCCAAGTCAGTGCACTTGTTCTTTTTTCACTCAGAGATTCAGAGATTCACCTTAATGCTTAAGTTAAAAACACATTTTTCATTCCAAATGTTGAGTTCAATTCAGAAGCGTCATGAAATTAAAAAGGATATGAAGAATGGGACTTACAGCTAGAACCAAGAAAGGAATGACTTCCATGATGATCAATGTTGATTTCACCCCTAATATACTAAAAAATCCCACTGATCCGAGAACAGAGAGCATCACAAGAACCACCCCAGAAAGACCAAGTAATACCTGATCCAACAAATAATATGAAAAATTACAAGTTATTAGGTGTAACTCAGTATCATCAAAACTAAAATTAGATGCTGCTAATGTCGCAATTTATAACAATAATCGGTACAACAAACAAGATATTACCTTGGATGAGATGTAGAAAGAGGACAATCGAGGTGTATCTCCGAGAGTCAGAGATATGTATGCAAACATAACAAGATAGCTTATCTGACACAAAAGGTGCACGAAAAAATTAGTGAAGCATAAATTCAAAAGCTTGATTCAAGAATGAACTATTCAAAGGCAGTGACAAATTTAAGTGAAAATAGGCCGTCTGATCCACATAGTAAAAAGAAAAGGATTAATTATCACATTCAGTTTTGTTTCCATTAGGAGAAAAGACTTTACCAGTATAGTTATGGCATCTGCTGTACTTTCTCTTTTTAATTCTTCTTCTATGGAGCTTTCAGATGAAAAAGAGAGGGTCAGATTTTTGGACTGCACCATCTGCAACAACTCATCCTGCCAAGCAACAGAAAAGAAGAGGAAAAATATGAAGACAGTTCTAAAATCCTAAGCGGCAGTTAAATTGAAAATGATATAAATTTATTAGTTATCCAACTGGATAAAAAGGATGGCCTTTTCATAGCGAATTTCTCCAGATGCATAATAAAGGAAAAGTTTTGTTACTAGAACTGTCAGAGCTCTGATGACTTACCATAACCCACATTCCACATACTAGTTGAGTGCTTACAGATGTTAAGATGCTTAGAAAATTTCAAGCGAATTTCTGTGCTGTTCTATTTGATACACCAAGAGTACCAGAGTGATAGAAAATTTCAGCAAAAACTAGTGAACCTTGTTACTCCACTGAGGTTCAGTACTAATATAAGCCATGCGCACATTTTCTAAGAGAAATAACAAATAGCTCATATCAAGATTCACCATCATAACATATCTTCTGACATGATAGTATCAATCAAAGCTTGCAATGTCGAAAACGCATGTCCAAGAAAAAATAGGGAATAAGGTTCCTTTCAGTTTTCATAAGGTGCAAGAGTACCTGTGCAAGCTGGATGAAGGCCTTCTCCCAAGCTACTGCTTTTCCAGTTTCATTACCTTCTTTATCGAGTGCATTGTTCACTGGATAAGTTACTATAAATGCAGAGGCCTGTTCCAAAGAAATTGTTAAAGTGTTACATTTATTTCCATTTTTTCCTTCATTTTCCCTGACCAATGACTAAGGTGCTCAACTCATTTAAAGAATTAAATTATACCTCTGAATAGTTATTCCCAGAGAAACCACCTAAAGCAGTGCTTGGATCCAGGGGAGCTTTAAAAGCACTCATGCATGCGTCTGCAGATGTAAAATGCTGAAAGACAGCCCATAAATGTCAATGGGTATCCAAATTCTGCATTCAATGATCAATAATACCTATAAAAATATATATGTCATGCTTTAAGTTAAATGGTCTGCATATGCCAGAATACTCAAATGATGTGACTAAGCACTAGAAAACTATGAGCAAACTCCAAATCTATGCCTGCTATAAGATCAGAAACGAGTGTACAATCCAAGTATAAAGAGCCAATGCAGGAATCAAACCGTTTAATTTTAATGCTGAGATGGCATAATATTTCTCCACAGTTTATAGCTGTCTCACGAATTCCAATTAATGATTATCCACAATAACCACCCTGGCTCAGGTTTTTGCTCATGCCATTTGAACCAACTGTTCAGTCAAGTTCCAATGAGTGCAATCATTATTTCATTACTTTTTGCCGACTTCATATGCCTGATCAGTACCCCTTGTACTAACTAGAATTACATCAAAAAGGAAAAGAAAAAAAAAGTCCATATCACTTATCGACGTGAATAGTTCATCAAGTTCAGTAAACTTGTGCAGAAAATCCAAAAACTTACAATATTTGAGAATGATATAATTACCCCCAAATTCCCACAAAGGAAGCAAAGGAAACCTCAAGAATATCTCAGTATAATTCACCAATCCTTATGATTAAGGGTTTAAAAACAATTTCTTTAGCTTCAACAAAAAGGACCTGAAAACAGGTGAAAGTACCTGAAAACAGTAGCTAACATGATCGACTCCTCCATAATTATCATAATTTGTTGGATCCATCTTGAAATACTGTATGCCAGTAAAAAAATAAATACGAACTTTCATCAATATATCATCAAGACCACAAGGCAAGTAAGAAACACTAAAGGGAACAGTTTTAAGCAAGTTGCCACCATCAGCGGGTGTCATGAGTGGTAAGTACTGATGAGAACAACAAATTCCATTAAGTTGACATTAATGGTTAGTATAGTCACTATTTGTCAGTGCTAAAACAATGATGACACCCATAACAACTTGTTGATACAAGTTAAGTATGTCCAATTGCGTGGCTGAATTGAAGTTTCAGCTTTAAGGCAAAAGGTGGCCAGAAAAGTAGCACAAGCATTGTGAAAGATGCAATTCAGCAAATTTAACCACCCAAATGGTCGGTCATGTACATTTTCTATAAAGAAACCTGCAAGACTTTCAAAAAATTGAACTCCCAAATCCTGAGGGAGGACCACATGATTTTTTGGACAAAATCTTTGAAAGAGTTCCCAGCTCATTGAATTTAATGATTTGACCCAGATCCAGGGGTCCTTCAAGCAGCATTGAGCCCACCAAATGTCAACAGTTTCACAATCGGAGTGCATTATGTAATTGATTTAAATTTACATTGCATCAACAACAACAAAATTCAACAAACTAACCTTTTTTTCACATACATACACCTGATTACATCCTCGACATATAGAAAGATACACAGCAATATACAAACATCAGGTAGTATGAGAGAACCAATAATTGAGAACACAGAGAATCAATCCATTACCACACTGAGGATACAGCAAGCAATAGCAAGTCAAATATTGTTAGTTCAATAAATGATGCGGAGTTGTTTGCTTGCAGTTCAGAAGCATCAAGGCTTTTAAATCATTTCCTAAAGAAGTCAGTAATCCTTACTGATGTTATGCTGGATTTAATCCCAACTGGTCAATTATAGTTAATTTACCAAATTATTGGGATGGACTCTATTCGATATATTTTTTTCTTTTGGTACAGTGTGACAGGAATCAAAATAGGAGAAATTCCCTTGAGTACACCAATAACCAAGTATATCTGAAGGACACTTTTTTTTGGTCAGATACCTGCAGAACACTTTGAGTGGCGCAATCTTGGCCTAGTGGCTTCATGCAGATATCAGTCAAGGATATCATGGATCCAGAATAATTGGCACGAATACCATCAATCTGGATAGGTCAACAACGAAAATGAAAATTCTCAGGGAAAAGCAAATAAAAAACTACAGACAAGATCAACTAACTGGCAAGAGACAAATGCACTCTTGAATGAAATAAATTACCTTCTTTTGTATTTCAAAAAGTAACTTAATGTTATCATCCGTCAGGATACTTGGAGATTTTTCATGCATGCCATCTGGAACAGTTGCTAAGATGAGCTGGGCAAAAAAATACAGGACAATTAGTTCCTTCAGACTCAAACATGGTTAGGCTAAATAAAAGACCAGTTTTACGCCAGGCTAGTCAAATCAAAGAACCAGATGAGAAAAAATTGCAAACTGAATGTAAATCTCTGAGAATATGACAGTGTAAGCTATTGTTTCATTAGAACTAATATAGAAAGACAGCAGCATAACACTTATTAAAGCTTGTTTTATATCTATGTAATAACAAAACTACAAGACATCAATTTACAAGAAGCAGTTTTGGCCAATCAGGGGCAGCCGATATAGTCACATCACAGAAACCGAGTACAAAGCTCAAAGGCAGAACCCTCAGTCTAAATAGTAGTGAGAACCTGTTCGATCCTGTAAAATGGAGCTAAATGGTTGTCAAAGAACTGTTTCTCTGCTGCAGCTCTGCTTCCAGGCCCTACCCATAGCTGATAGAAACAAGCATTAGGAAGATAAACATGAAAATAAGGAGAGTATCATAGCAACCAAAGAAAGCAGCAAAAGTTACAATAAAAGAACAAACAGTTGAAACTCAGAATCTTATTAATAAGAACCAGAAAATTCTTAATACACACCTTCTCGGGCCTCGTCTCCACCTTGAATCGTATTAGACCTAAACAAAGTAGAAGGACTGCAGCCAGTGATGTAAATAATACAAAGATGGGATTTCTAGCAACCCATGTTCCGTATTTCCTGAAATTGAACACCCACTCAGAAATTCAAAGTCATTGAATGCAGAAGCCTAAATGCATTAGTGGCATAGAAAAAGACCTGTAAAACTTCGACAAGTATCCTTGCACGAATGAAAGTTGTACCCCATTTCTTATGTGGGGAGCATCCTCAAGCATCTGACAATAAACAATAAAGCATTAATGCCATTCTTAAATTTGCCTAGATGAAAGACAGGATAGCAATAACAGGATCTTCCAAAAAGCACAGAAGCCGATCCTACAGGACCACATGGATAAAACGATGACATACAAGTACAACTCAATAAGATTGCAAAGTACATCAAGACACAAAGAAACATTATTGGACAAGAAGTGATGATGTACATCAGAAATCAGGAACTAGCATCAAATTTATGCATAAGTACACCGGAAGACTTTAAACATCATAAGGGAACAGCCACACAAACAAACCAACCCACCTTAGTCATCAACCAGCCATCAAACAATTATTTATAGAATAGTAACATCCTTGAAACAAGAGAAGCAACTAAAATGGCTGTAGCATTGGTGAGGTTCCCTAGTGCACATTGAGGCTGAACAGTGACCCTGGGTTTCTTAGCCTAATTTAAGTTTCATCATGCTAGGGAGATACTTGAATTTTCACAAACAGATCTAATGTCAACAAGTACAAGCAAGCAGGGTTTTCAGAAGAATTGCAAATTGATAAGCACAATCTCCAAGTCTAAATGAGAACAAATAGGAAGAACCACAACAGAATATTCAAAGACCACCCTATACTTCAAGGTGCTACACTATTTTCTAGCTTAACAATCTCCATCTTTCACCCTTAACATAAAATAGCTAATTCAGCAGTTGGAGGTCTCATTTTGATTGGATTGTGCATGGTTTCCAATGGCCATTTTCTAGCGATATCAAATGGCTCTGTCTTCCCAATACACCAAGTAATATACAATAACCTGTGTGAATTTCACTCTCATCACAATACCTACGAGAAACTATATCAAACTCGCAACAATTTAAAACTCTCACAATGGAAAAACGGCATAATGGACAGGAAGTCAAGGAATTGAATGGCTGATGGATTAGCTCTGCATTGTGGACCCTACTTCCCTGTTTACTATCCTCACTAGAACATAGAGGTTCAAAGCATTTTACTTGAATCTTATAGGTCGTACTCTTCTTAACAAACTACAAGAAAAGCTAAGCATATATAATCTGTTGGTCAAACCACCTTCAATGGTTAGATTACGGAAATATCTGAAAATACCAAAGCTGGCCAATTTAAAACATGTTCACTAATCAATAGTCAGTAGTACAAAGGAAAGAGCAAAGCAAGTGGCAAAGCACAGGAGAGAATGAATTGCCTCAACTGATCATAGGAACTAGCACTGCAAAACAAAAACTAAATTGTATTATCACAATGTAATAAAAATTCAACATTTAGTGGAACGCAGAGTGACCCACCTCCATGGGAAGGTTCTCATTCTTTTGCCGACCTATATTTTGATACTGATCATCAGTGACATTTGATGATGCTTTGCTCATAGCTGTTTTCCTTTCTCTTCTTCGATTGAAATATCCCCAACCAAAAAACCCAGAGACTAAAATGATGTACAGTACTGTCAAGGATAGGTCAATACATTTGGCCTGCATTGTTGGATACATGAAAGTAAGTTCCTTGCAATTGAAGTCTTACGTACAAAAGTGATAACATGTGTGAGTCATTCTCTCACCTTAAGAGTTCCAATTCTCACTGAACAAGATCCTTCTTTAGGTGAGGGAGGAGGAGCTGAATTTGAGCAGACAGTCGAAGAGGGGCAATCACCGCAAGAACAGCCAAGTGAGATATCACTGCAAGAATAAGTAGATACATTCATAGGCACCATTCCAGAATCTTCTGTCACATTTGGCCTGAACGTAATGGCATAAGGTGAACCAGGAACATTAACGCCTGCTCGTCTTCCAATAAAAGCAAACCATTCTGCCAAAATTAACTGCATATAAGCACTAGAATTTGAGGAGAAAAGCATAGCATTTGTAAATCCTTCAGATAATTGGCATCCTGCAATTTATATACCAAAAGCAGACAAGCATTGCCCTCAACGCCAGTCAAAGTTAAGTCTGATCAGATAAAAAGTAAAGGAGCACGTGATCAGCAGCCAAAAGCAAATTTTCGCATTGCATTAAGATGTAGGCAATCATGTTCAACAGCATATTATCTTCATCAGTATCCTTCTTAAACACCATTTTCATACAATATAGAAGGAACTCCATCCCCTAAAGACACTTTCAACATCAAGATAGGTTCCATATACCAACCCTCTGCCTCCCAGCAAAGATGAAGTCCTTGCCATGGTAACCCTCCTAAAAATTGCCCCTTGACTAGATTTTGTCAATTAGTTGATGGTATGAAGAGACATTTCTTGAAATAATAATTAGCACACACTAATTTGATGAGGTGCTATTCATCTCAATTATCAAACGCATCAAATTAACCCCCAACATTTGACAAAGTCATTAAGAAGCAAAATTAATTATCAATAGCTAACATAGTGAAGTACATGGCACAAGTTCCAGAAGCATCTGTCATGCCTGAGAGAAAAGTACACCAATATAATGTTCTCCTAAAGAAGCAAGCCAATATCCATGAGTGGAAAAGTTTTTTGATGCAGTTGAGGCAGCTTCTTCACTGACAAACTAACTCCTTTTCTGCCTAATTTTTTATCAAGCAAATTTCATGTGCCAACATCTTGCTCTTTTACTCTACTTTGAAAGATTTAGCTTTAGGATATATGTAATGAACACAACCGCGCGAGTGCGCACAGGCTTAGGCATGACTTCTTGACATAACGTACCTTTAAAATTCTTAGCGCCAGCACCAATAAACTCTAAAGCTCGAGTGTTCATCGTACCAAATTTCACTTCCTTACAAGAGTCGTATAACCCTTCACCAAAAGCGTCAGTTATATAAAAGTCAATCCCATCCACGGTCAAATTGTTCTTAACCTGAAAAAAAATTGAAAATTAGAACTTGAATGTTTACTCCCTACATATTGCAATTATTTGTATGACACCGACAACTACACTGAGGATTTCTGAGTACCTAGAATTTTTACTTTAAAATAGCGACTTGGAGTTTGACTTTTAAAAAGACAGACCGAAAGTTAAAGAGTGGGAAAAGAAGATGAAACATAAACCATATTTAGTATGGGACCTACTGTCCACCACCCTCTCTGCACTTATACACATGGAGAAAACCATCAAGCAGTGCATTCATGACACAGCCACCCTTGATAAGTGTCCACAATCCAAGTGTTGTTGTTATGGGAATTAGACACAAACCAAAAACCTTCTAAGAAACTTGAAAAACGATATACTCCATGTCTTCCCCATAATTATAACTGAACTTAGAGAAAGACCAGTCCCTCGCCATGGAAAACAAAACTGGGGCAGGGAGTAGACCACGCCTAAGATACACTGAGAAGAGTGAGTAGGATTTTCTCACCTTTGAAATAGCAGTTACATTGATGAAACGGCTTTGATTTGGAGAGCAGGTAAGTTCACAGAAGAGATTCAGAAAGTTCCTCAAGCATGCAGGGCAGCCTACAAGAAAAGGAATCGCCTGCCAAGTAGCATCGAAGAATTAACATATATGCATACTTGCCATCGTTATCCAAAGGATAACAAATATCCAAAATAAAGAAGTTAATATAGTTGAATAATGTCGATTGGAGCAGCAGTAATTTTAGTCTTTTTTCTTTTGCTGGAAACAGACGTTGTGGCCATAATTAATGGTTTTCAAGTATCCGAACAAAGAAGAGATAGAGAATTGAGATACAACTCTCATTTCTCAGACGATAGTCTGAGTTCCTTATGAAGAACAATGGCTCTTACTTGTTGGACTTGTGCCCGTAGTGTGTTAAACTGAGCTTCTGTGCAACAAACGTTCCCAGTAATTGTTGGACAGAGACTTTGTATCTTCGATGAAAGCAGATCATCTGGCTGAAATGAAATGCATTTAAGTCATTGGAGGCATTAAAACCAGTGAAGCTAAGTTACTGCTCCATACAGATAAGGTGAGATCCTAACTAATGGATGACCTTGCTATTTAATTGAACCAGAACCTAAGATATGCCTGATTGCCTGCGTAATCATAATCAACTAACCCAGTACATGAGCAAGATATAAGACCATGAAGTGAATATGAGCGGTTAATGCAAACTAAAGTGACAAAAATATCAGCAAGGATTACGAATGAAATCATCAAGAAATACAAAATTTTAATTCGTGGAAATGCCGAATTGATTCAGAAATTCAGCTTCAACATTCTTAAATATACCTTCACAGATGGAGAGCCACGAGGGCAGTTGAGAACTTTTCCATCTGATCGAGCTCCACAGATGTCATACATAGCACAATATTCTTCAGAGTGTCGTTCCCTGAACAAGTGCATGGGTTAACAAGAAGTTCCGCTCTGGAGTGAACCAAGGCAAAATGGGCCGTCACAACCACGCAAAATACAGTAGAAAAGAGTGAAGAAACGTTTAGATGGCTGCACTGTGTTGAGGAGCTGCCCTCCTCTGTGATGCCCGCAGTAAGAAGGAAAATGCTATGTGTTTGAACACCAGGCATCATGAATCGACAACATAGATTACTCGAACTTCAGACAGAAAATTTAAACTGGACTGCATTGACTGAGAATCGACATCAATTGTTCATCCTCGAAATTACAAGACGAAGAACAATTGCATCATGAGCAGTGGACAACTGAGACAAAAAATTTCCACACATCGAGAATTGAAGAGATCGAATTCCAATCATTATTAAATGCCAAAGCAGCTCGCTGATTATTTTTACAAGTCAACCAAGCCGCGTCAAAGCCTTATTCCCAGACAGCAAATGAGCACGAAGTCTCACCCAGATGTCGCATCCGATGTCACGAGCGACCGCGTCTTGGGCCTATCCGCGCCGATTGCACATACAGCAAATAAAACCTGCACTTGAACAACGCAGAGAGAATTCAGTCAAACTCACACTGACGCGATCTAATTCTCTTCACTCCGGTAACTCAGTATTGTAAAGGCCATGGCCCACGGAAGTGAGAGCCAACTTGAAATCCGGACACAACAACGCTCCGTAACCTCAACAAGCCATGCAACAACGCTCCCCGAAATTCCTAAACTCCCGCAAACAGGTTCTCCAAATCTAACTCGCAGCCACTGAATTCCAAGCCTTCCTCTGAGTTCGACAATAATATATATAAAAAAAAAAAGGAGGAGAGAAACCAAACGCCGGCGCCTCGCCGCCCGCTCGTCATTTCAGGGCGAAAATCTGGACTCAGTTCGACTACTCCTCGCCTGAGCGAGCGAGCGAGACAGCGAGAGGAGCGAGCTTCAAGCGAACACGTCGTCGACAATCGATTTCCGGATTCAGAAAGCGAATCCGCCATGACCGACGAACGCGCATAACATCGCACGACCGTATCGAACGCGTATTCCCTCCTCGAAGAAAAAGCAAGCCGACCGAAAGCTCGAGAAGAGAAAAGTACGAAAAAGCAAGGACGAGGAGGAGCGGAACGAGAGAGAGATTTTCCTGAAACAGCAGAGCGAGGAGCGCGAGGAGCCTGGGGGAAGCCGCCATTGCGCTGCGCCGCGAGCTTCTTCTCCGCATCCCGGAGGGACGCGAAACCGTACGCACCAGCTCCTTCAGGGAGAGAGAGAGAGAGAGGAGATAGAGAGAGAAACGAGAGAGAAAGACAGTGAGTCAAAGCGGGTATTTATAGTTACGGAACCGAGTTGGACTCACTGGCACTGGGCAGGAGCCGGAAGCTCGTCGAGGAGGAGCGAGACTACCCGATCCAAGGGGCGAAGGAATTTATATATTCGTAAAATCATCCGAGTACGCGCCGATTTCGGCTTTATTTACATGTATGCCCCTTGCTTTCGGTTGGTTTGTCGGGTGCGAATTTTTGGTCCACGTTTCGGATTTTTTTGTCGACCGGCGGGGCTCGGACTTGAATAATTTGCAAGACATTCCCCGAATAACAAAATTTAAGGCCACTAAAAATCTCAAACCGGTACAGTACTCGGGACATATTTGTACCAAACTAATTTTCGCCATAAATTCCAAATCACTACCCTCTGTCACATCTATTCGAGACTTAATTTCGCCGCCCAAAATATCTCAAATATCTTCATTATGACACAACCGTTAACTCATTTCGTTGTCAACTATTCTAGCTTGCGCACTCGAAATTTTTATATGATAAGCAATTCGAGATTGATTAGTTACCAATTCTGTTGTCAATAGTTATTATTTGATATTATTTTTAAATGTGTGTGTATATATATATAATATAATATATATAAGTGATCATTGATTGTAACACGCGTGATTTAGAAATCAAAATATACAATTTTCACTTCTTCTTTGTTTTTATGCATTCCCATTTCTATTTACATCTATCCCAAACTAATTTTCCTTTTGACAGAAAATCTCAAGCCGGTCTCCCCGATCCAACTCAATCCTCCATTACAATATGAACGTATCAATACAAGTGACTTCTCCACATTGGAGTTGTCATTCTCCGAGCCAAATTTGTCTTGTAGTCGTCTACAACAATTACTAGCATATGCATATTTTTATGATGAAAAAGTAATTTAGGGTAAATACATCATATGGGGTATTGATTTGTGATTTTTCGTAGGGCAGAAATTAATTTAAAACTATTTCGAGATTTAATAATGGTATCAACCCTCTATATATATAAAAGTCATTTTCGATTGAAACCCTCGCGTCAAATTGTTAGTGGACACCTAACTGAAGAGGCCCTAAATAATCCATCACTGTATCTCTCGTGGATGGGTGCGGTTGTCCTGACAAAAACTCCTGCCAAATCGCGTTATTTGACTTATTTCCCACCCTTTCTAGAACAATTAGTGCCGCCGAAGTTGGTGCACGAAATCGGACCCGTGATTTGCAGAAGGTGGGGAGTCGACGTGGCCTTTAAATGCAATTCATCAAGAGTTTGGTAGACGAAAACGACGTGGGGTTGACACGCGGATCTCCTCCTCCCGAACGTTCACATTGAATCCACTGAACACTCTACCGCCCGAGACGGACGTACAGCGCCGATCCTGAATCGGAGGACTCGCGATAAGAAACGTTCCATCGATGGAGCGCGAGGAGCGATCGTGGCGATCGAGCATTGCGTTGTCGTTTCTGTTGGAGCGATCATTGAAGTGGTCGAATAAAATCGGATGGAACTAGCGCTTCGTGCCCACTGCGTCGCAACGCAAGGAAACGCGCCAGCTGACGAGGTGGGTTACGTGGGCGGTCGCGGTTCATCGTCGTGATCGTTTTAACTAGGATGGGATCGCATTAACCGGTCTATTTATTGCCACTCGATTTCGCATCATTTGCGTAGAATAGTATCGATGCTAGATACGCGTGACGTGATTATTGCTCCATTTGTTTTAGCGAAAATGAATGATTTGAATCGAGCGTTTTGTATAACTCGCAATAATTAGTCAGTAGAAAAAAATATTCTTAAACATTGTTAATATCTAAATATTTTCGTAAGTGATGAAAATATTTTTCGTTCATTTATTTTTTTAAGCAATACAAGGATCAATTTTGGAAAAATATTTTTCAAATAATCCGTTTTCCCACAAAAAATAAAATTGATCTTACGAGATATTTTCATGAATAATGAAAATATTTTTCACTCGTTTATTTTTATTAGCAATACAAACGATCATTTTTTGAAAAAAAAAATATCTTCCAATTCATTCACTTTTTGCGCAACAAAAATGAACGAATTGGAAATTATTTTTCTCCTGAAAATGATATCTTGTGCTTCACATCATTAGTAAATGCAAAATGCTTTCATTAACTGAAATAATTTATATCTAAATATTTTCACGAGTGATGAGAATATCATTCGCTCATCAATTTTTTATAAGAATTACGAACGTTTTTTTTTAAGTTATTCACTTTTGGGCAAGTAAGGGCACCCAACGTTTCAACAATTACTTGTTTTGGGGCCATACGTTTCCATGTCACGGGATCATTCAAAGAGCGGCGACCGGCGGTTACTCGATGATTGGTTCGGAGAAGAGGACGAGGGAAAGAATATGGGCGAGCGGCTTTGACGAGATCACGCCTCTAACCGAATTGAGAGAAGGACAATTCTCAACTTGGATACGACAAGGATGGCGTAGTGCTCTCGACTTGACACACCTCCCTAAGATGCAAAATGCATGACGGTCTCGGCCTCATTTGTTCAAACAAAAAAAGACTGATGTGGCCAAACAAAAAAAAAAAATGCACATCAAACTCTAACAAAAAGCATGCATGTTTAATACAATATCTGCCTGGCACTCTCGTCTATCCCTATATAGATATATACGTATCACTTCGCCATAAATGAAAGCGACAAGTTTCATGACGTTCAGAGTTATTTCCATGACAAGGATTAGTTTAAATTTTTTTTTTTTTTTTTAGACGGGATGAACCAGCTTGCAGCCAACAGCCGCGCCGTAAATCCCCTGATGACGCTAGCGCGGGACCCACCACCACGGTGTCACACTTAATAGCACTAGCGGCTGCACGCTGAGGTTTGAACTCGTTCCCTTCGTGGGCTAGCGCGGCGACCACATGGGGTGGTTAGTTTAAAATATTGTTTTTTTTTTTTAGACAGGAGGAACCAGCTTGCAACCGACAACCGCGCCGTAAACCCTCTGGTGATGCTAGCGCAGGACCCACCACCACGGCATCACGCTTAATACCACTAGCGACCACACTGGGATTTGAACCCGTCCCCTTCGTGAGAGGGATGAAAGCCCAAGCCAACGCGGCCACCACATGGGGTGGTTAATTTAAAATATTGTTTTTTTTTTTTTGTGGCAAGAGGAACCAGCTTGCAACGACAGTGCGCCATAAACCCCCTGGTGACGCTAGCAGGGAAACCACCACTCCGACACCACGCTTAAATTGCCTAATGATCTGCCAGCCTCCCTGCAACTTGCGTTACAGGGGCTTCGAACTCCCGACCTTCCCGAGGAGGATGTTGTAGAGCCTACCCAGCGGAGCCACCTGAGTCGGTGGTTAGTTTAAAATATTGTTCATTGTTAGAAAAAAGGGGAAAAAAAAAAGTGGATAGATTTTTATGCGGTTTGGACTCTTGTGGCTCCCGGTAAATTGGGAAATGGATTTATATGTTATATGGGAGTCCCTTGCACGCCCCGTACAAGCAGAAAAAACACGGAAACAACTCGGTGAGATCCCCTCATGCTCACGGGTCACACTGCTGGTAGGAATGGAAGCCCGACCTTCCCTCCCTTGAGAGTGAGCAATTTCAGGTTTCGTATAAAACATGAAACCTATCCGTCGAAACAAGTTCCATAATTTTTTGAACTTTAAACCTAACTTGTCACTAGTTCCGAGATCTACTCAAATTCCATATGTATTCTTAATTGAATTATTACAATGAATTGCCGCATTTAATGATCATCATTTGCTACAATCCATTGATCACAACTTTTATTTAAATATATGAAAGTCATAAAATATTAATAAAGTAAAAGTCTCAATAATAGTTATCTTTGGAAATTGAAATTTAGACTAATGATTCTAGATTACACACTCGCCATTGAACATCATGGAATACCGCATAATCGCACTGAATCATAGCATAAGAAAAACACAAAGACTCGCTTACCCGTCAGAATAGGTATGCATAAGTAAATAAAGATTAAAGTGCGATCGTAGCGGAAGTAAAAATGCTTATACATGTATTGTCAAAACATTTTCATGCATTTTAATAAAAACACATAGAAATGAGAAGTAGACTAATTACATTACCCTTGATCCTTGCTCAAGAATTTAGTTTTAACATTCTTCAAATTATGAGCACAAACACCTAACATCCTCAACTTATGACATTCTTTAGATTCCAACTACAAATGCCGATCTTCTAGTAACACCGACTCTACGCTCTTGAAATTTTAACCTTGAATGTTTGATATCTTCTGGTAATAATAATTCTGACGTTCTTGAGATGCAAAATGTTTGATCTCTTCGCAATGTAGGTTCTAACGTTCTTCAAACCCAACCTCACAAGTGTCGAGCCTCTAGTTCAGACACACTACCAATCTCACACTAAATAGAAAAAAGAGAAATTGAAAAATCCCACAACTACAATTGTGCTAGCAATTACTCTCATGTATGAATGACTTCGTTGATCACTATGAACATTCTTAATTGTCGATTGTTGATAATCTGTAATCTACTCTCACGATGACTTTTTTTATAACCGTCCATATCACATTTGAATTAGCTCATCAACTCTAAAACCATTTCAGAATTAATTTGATGGTAACGTCTGACGTAAGTTCTGATACTGTTTTAAACACTAATTTGGGCATATAACTCTGTAATCATTATAGAGCATTATTCCAAGCATTAATTTGTAACCATTACAAGTCTTCATTCTAGGCATTAACTTTGCAACAATTATAAATATTAATTTGATCATTACATCCAAAACCATTTCAGAACATTAATTGGTTATTAAATCTAAAATCGTTTCAAATCATCAAAATGCCTGTTGATTCTAAAATCATTTCAAATCATTAACATGAACTTTAAATCTGAAATTGTTTCAGATCATTCATGTGGCCGTTAAGTCTAAAACCGTTTCAAATTATTACTGTGACAATTAAATCTAAAACCGTTTCAGATATTTAATTTAGCTATTAAGTCTGAAATCATTTAAAATCATTAATGTTATTAATCCTAAACTTACTTCAGATCATTAATAATGCCATTGATAATGAACTCATTTATGATCATTAATATAACTATTAATTCTGAACTCACTTTAGATTATTAATTTGGTTATTGAATCTGAATGTGCTTTAGATCTTTGATTCGGCTGTAAAGTCTAAAACCCACTTCACACTTTATAAAGCCTGAAGCCTCTTTGTCAGATCTTTTATTTTTAGCCCAACTCAATCCAATTAACTCAACTACAAACATATTTGCAATATTCTCTCTCTTGTTCAAACATCATCATAATTGGTTATGGTGTGTGACATTCCTAGGTTCATCACTAAACTAGCAGTAAGACTTGTACTAACATATTAGCACAACCAAGAAAACTGATTGTCCAAATTAATCTCTTGTTCCTACAAATCATGAGTGCTATATCATGACTACCCAGACAATGTGAAATGTTTCAAGAATATAATGAACCTATCAGCTTTAGCGACCATGTAAGTTAATCCTTCTATTTCACCATATCTCGATCGAACAAAGGTCATGGTCAAGCCACCAATTCAATCATATGCCCAAATATAATTGGCATATATTCTACGAGACATGAACTATTTATTCTCGATTATAACCATGGCCGAGGATTTCATTACAGCGTCATGATTAGATTGTATAAGACATCAATCTTGTATATATATATAATAGGAAGACATATTCCATATTACATCATGCATGTGCATTTGTATGTGAACAAACTATGATCATTAAGTACATATATAGTTCGACAAAGTATCAATATGCAACTATCCAACATACAACTCAACATGAACGATTAGACATTAACCCCGCTAAAAGCTTCCATGTTGTCAATCGTTATATGCATGTCTCATTCAGTGAATTTGTCCAAGACAGGTACACTTGTTCTAGCTCGGATATCACAATACCTAATAACATATGACTCATTATCCTCTCATGTATCCAATATTGAATAGTGAAACTCGAGAATACACTGGTCTCAACAGGATCATCAATATCTTCTCAATAATCCATTGACCGGGAACTATTTAAAGATTCAACATAACTGTAAACCCGCCACGTATTATCTTAACATCTTAAGAATATGGTCAATCATAACTGATCTTATGGACTCATTCATATAAACTGAACGATGAATGAATATTTATTCGCCATTAAATAATTCGTAACATGTAACTATTACATAATTATTTTAGGGTATATAGTTAACAATAGGTTCCCAAATTTTTTTTAACCTCAGAATCCACCCTGAACGTTCTAGAATCGTGCTCATCCTTATCCTCCCTTCTGGCGAGCGAACTTAGTCCAAGGGCAAGCGTCGAGTGGCGATCGCGTATCTACCTAGGCGTTTGAGTAGGTTACACATGAATCGTGCATGTGTAAGACTTGGGTTAGCCAAAGAAAAGGGAGGCGTGCCCCTGCAAATTTGAATTTGCATGAGGCCTTCCATTGTTATGATGGTCGTGCCAAAAGCGTCTCATTTTTTTTATCTATGTGTTTTTGCATGATTTCGCATGCACGAAGTTTGTACTCATTGGCAATTTAGCAAGCGAAAGGCCCCCAGAAAGCATGATTGTCACCCTCAAAAGAAAGGGAAAAAAAATTATTTTTACTTCATCGTTACGCGATACGATGCAATCTGCCCCCCCATCTGCTTTGACTCGAGTGTATTTATTGTCTCGATTGGGACCCCCTTGGTATGATGTCCGAAAGTCAAATTCAAGGTCAAATCCTGTGGAGGAATAGTCAACCCTTTTCAAAGCGTGGGTATTTGGCGTGCGCTTAGCATTCAAATTTTTCAAGATTTTTTTTTTCAAAATTTCTTTTGGGATTTTGGCGGTTCTAATCTTTCAAAATGGTATAAAATGATAATATACTTAGAATCATGGTGTCGTGTCGATTTTTCCGTATATAATGTTTGTGTCCATGTACGGTAATTTCCCGAGTCCCACAACCGTGGGAGCATACGACATGCATCTTTACTCCTCAGGTGTGATCGATACGACATGGAGTTTTACTCCTCAGGTGTGATTGAAAGGACGGGCAATTGCGACGATTTCGATCCAAAACAATGAGGAGACCTCGCACATGTCTTTGCTGGATGAGTGATGGGGACTCTTGATACTTTTCAAAGTTCTTGATGTGATTTTCTTTTCTATGTCGTCCTATTTTGCCGATATGATAAAAAAAAAAAAAAGCGATGTACCTGTCAAATTCAGGGGTTGCAATGCAAGAAAAAAAGTCAAGATCATGGTGATCGTATGATTTGGATGATTAAAAAAAAAAAGTAAAGACTAGACACGCCTAAGATTTTTAATATTTTATTATTACTTTTTACTATGACAAGAAAGTTTCAAAATGAGCTTTTTAAGCAAGAGTCAAGGTGAAATTTAGGGTATGCTTGATCTCGTGGGGAGATGAAAAATTTGAAAAGTATTTTTCGAGAAAAAAAAGATAGGTTATATCATCCGAAGTAGCCAGCCAACAAAAGGATAATTACATTATCGGTAATGATTTATGCTTAAATAATTTTTACAAATAGGGAAAGCATGTTCCATTCATTTTATCTTTATAAGTGGTACAAACGAGTAATTATTTCTAAGAAAATATTTTTTTATTTTGGCGGTTCTAATCTTTCAAAATGGTATAAAATGATAATATACTTAGAATCATGGTGTCGTGTCAATTTTTCCGTATATAATGTTTGTGTCCATGTACGGTAATTTCCCGAGTCCCACAACCGTGGGAGCATACGACATGCATCTTTACTCCTTAGGTGTGATCGATACGACATGGAGTTTTACTCCTCAGGTGTGATTGAAAGGACGGGCAATTGCGACGATTTCGATCCAAAACAATGAGGAGACCTCGCACATGTCTTTGCTGGATGGTTGATGGGGACTCTTGATACTTTTCAAAGTTCTTGATGTGATTTTCTTTTCTATGTCGTCCTATTTTGCCGATATGATAAAAAAAAAGCGATGTACCTGTCAAATTCAGGGGTTGCAATGCAAGAAAAAAGTCAAGATCACGGTGATCGTATGATTTGGATGATTAAAAAATAAAAAATAAAGACTAGACACGCCTAAGATTTTTAATATTTTATTATTATTTTTTACTATGACAAGAAAGTTTCAAAATGAGCTTTTTAAGCAAGAGTCAAGGTGAAATTTAGGGTATGCTTGATCTCGTGGGGAGATGAAAAATTTGAAAAGTATTTTTCGAGAAAAAAAAGATTGGTTATATCATCCGAAGTAGCCAACCAACAAAAGGATAATTACATTATCAGTAATGATTTATGCTTAAATAATTTTTACAAATAGGGAAAGCATGTTCCATTCATTTTATCTTTATAAGTGGTACAAACGAGTAATTATTTCTAAGAAAATATTTTTTGATCTCGTTAATTTAATTTAATGGGAAAATGTTTTCATATACAATATATATGATATTTTTCCTAGGTCCCATACATATCGGAGCATATGACGCATATCTTTACCCTTTGGGTGTGATCGAAAGGACAGGGCCAGCTATGAACGATTTCAATCCAAAACATAAAGGAGGCGACCCGCTTTTGTGTTGCTAGATGATTGATGGGGACTCTTGATACTTCTTGAAGTTCTTGATGGGATTTTTTTGTCTATATCGTTCTATTTTGTCAATAAAAAAATATATATATACACGTCGAAATCAGTCATCACAACGTAAAAAATAAAAAGTTAAGATCTCAATGATTGCAAGATTTGGACGATAAAAAAACAGAAAATAAACGCTGGACTCGACCTTAAGATAATTTTTAAAAAAACAATTTATTTTTAACCATCATCAAAAAATTTCAAAATCAGCTTTTTTAGCGAGACTCCAGGTGAAATTTAAGGTCCGCTTGTTTTGTGGGGAAACGAACCATTTGAAAAACATTTTCTAAGGAAAAAAATTTGATTATATCGCTCAATATAATCAGCCGACAAAATAATTTTGGCAAATGGCGAAAGCATGTTCCGTCCATTTCATCTCTATAAATAATGCGAGCGATCATTTTCAAAAGAAAAAAATAGTTTTATTCTCGTGAATTTAATTTTATTGAGAAAAATGATTTCGAGAGCAGGGGCAAAATAGTAAAAAAGAAGAATGGGGAGTGGGATTAAATGCTGGTTTGTGATGGCGGAAACAGAGCGTTTATTGTGGGGGCGAGGACCAGGGGGGAGTTGAGTGGGAGTAATGATGGTAGGAGTGATGGGGGTGGGGCCCACACCAGCCAGGGAGATTAATTAGTGAAAGGCGAGAATTTCCGATCAGGAAGAGAGAGAAAGAGAGAGAGAGAGAAGGGAGCAGTGAGCGTCATCATTGCCGATCCTCTGACGTAATCATATCTCTCTCCCCCCCTCCTCCTCGTGCTAAAAGCAGATTCCCTCGTTCCCCCGCTCGGTCCGACTCCCCTTCGACGCCCCAATCCATCCCATGTTTTCTTTATTCCCGTTTTTCCCTATTTTTAGGCCCACGTGGCAGGACCCTCCGCTTTCTCTTTTTTTTTTTTTTTTTCCTTTTCCCCGGCCGAAACTCGAAATATTTATGTAAATCTGTAGGCGTAAAGTTCATGGTATTTCTTATTTTTACTTATCGGTGCTCGCAAATCTCATCCCTCTTATTGGTAGTGAATATTTTTCTTCCTCGCTATCACCTTATCGGGGAATACCATTGATTAAGGAGGCGCTGAGCGTTGGCAACACCTAACTTCGAATCATCCCCACATTAGGTTCTCCTTGGAGGGTCTTTGAATATGTTAAAAAAAGTTTAAATGAATAAAATTAAGAAAGAGCTGATCCGAGCAACCCTTCGATCTCACTGTTGGTAAATAGGGAAAACTGTCGGTTGTTGTTTTTGCACCTATTTTCGTTTTCTTTCCTTCCCTATATCGTTTAGAAAATTTTACTTATTTAAAATGTGTTTATTTCACGAAAAATTAATTATTTTATAAAAACGATAGGCTCTACTTTGTATAAAAAAAAAATTCATTAAACATAAATTAGGTGTAACCTATAAATTTAAAAGAATTTCCAGACTCTGCTATAGGGTCAATATAATGAAAAATTTCAAGCTGGTATATTTGTGATAGATTTACTCTAACCCAAAACTGGTACATTTATGATAAATTTACTCTTTGTTAATTTTATTAAATTTCACTATCAAATTTTTAAGCTGGAAGACACATAGCAGTTGACAAGTGTATTAGTTTAAGGTTTTACCCTTCATTTGTTATAGGTTTATTGATTCATGATTTTTCATATTATTAATTACATTTAATGAAAGCTAATGTACAAGTATAATTTGGGATAAATGCGTCGTAAATTTACTAATATAGGATATTTTCGATATTAATTTTAAAATATAACAAATTAATCAGTTTAGGCTTTTTGTTTTATATTAACCCTATTATATAAGTCTTTTTCTGGTCGGATACTTATCGATAATTCGGATGGTTGAGGAACCAATGGTGCAGCGCCGGGCGGATTTTTCACATGGCTACTGTATACCCACGTGGCAGACTTTCGTGTTTGGGGAACGACGGATACGGATAGGGACAGGACAGGAGGGTGGCTTCGGCTTTCACACCCAAAAGTCTATCCTAGAAAAGTATAGGTAATCACAAGTAGAAAAATATCATCACGAGCTAAATAAAAATTAATAAATACAAATCTCTTTCCTTTAATCATGCATTTTGACTAAGATGGACTAAAACTAACGAAAAACTATTTTTAGAAAATTTTCCAGTTTTGGATGACATAAGAAGTTTTCCATGGACTGTAAAAAAGAAATCACTCTCCATAACTCATCAAAAACAAAATGAAAACCAACCATTCTAATCAAAAATAATTTTGGCAGAAAAGACCTTCGTTTATTATGGAGTTTTCAGCGAAGCAGGTGCACCTTGAATTAAAACTTTAATAAATCCAACGCGGCGCTCTCGCCCTTACTGTTAGTCGGCATAATCTCAATCGACCTCTCTAGTTATCCATTTTTCTGAGTTCTTCTTTTCCCTGTGGAATTTACTCTTAGTAAATATTAATTAAAATATAATTAGATCTACCTAATGTGAATCCACAGGAGAACATAGGGCGGTGGGATTAGCGAAAAGTGCGACGTTTGAATGTGATTGAAATAATATGCTTTGGACTGTTCTTCTAATCATTGAGACTCGTGAAAAAGGAACGAGCTTTATCCTGTGCCTCGCTCAGGATGCGGCTGCGGATCTGATCCAGGTCAATTTCCGCCCGTTTACATTGAAAAAAGGATTTAACAAGGAACACCAATCATTGTTTGGAACCTCATGCCCGAACGAATGAAGCTACTTCATTGCTTTATAAGTATATTAATCAGTAATTCATACTTCACAAAAAATAAATAATCTGAAAATATTTTTTTAAAAGGATTTAACTAATAAAAACTCCAAACTAATACATCCGTGACAAATCTACTCTATATTAATTTTTTAATATAAATATATACATTGGTACCCCGTAACAAATTTAACTTTCGTTAATTTTTGTGTCAAACTATTGAGTGCTAATGTGTATTCTAGGTTAGAATTTTATCATCTATTTGTCACAATTATACCAATTTATAATTTTTCGTATTCAACTTCACATAAATTAACATATAATAAATTTATTATAAATATACAAGTTTTGAGATTTTTCATAGTCAAAAAATTAATTTGAGGTAAATTTATCACGGGCGTACTAATTTAAGATTTTGCGCGATAAAAAAATAATTTTGAGTAAATTTATCATATACTTTGAGATTTTTTGTGATGTTAATTATTTTAAAAAATATATTTTATAAAATTAAAGAAAGAAAAAGTATTTTCATTGTCCTCAAAAAATGCCCAAACATAAATTATTTTTGATAGTGAATATTTTTCGTATTGATTTACTTCAAGCAATATAAATAATTATTTGTAAAAGAAATAATTTTCAATTTGTTTTTTTTTTACTGGAGAATATTTTCAAACTGTTGATTCTACGGTCAATCGTACCTAAGTGTTGTCGTCGAGGTTTCTTCACACTCGTTGAACAACGTTGAATCTGAGCCAGCGATCACTCGGCACCGCATGTGACCGGAGAATTTACGAGATCCTGTCGGTGCGAGAGTTGAACAGGATGATGCTAGACGTCTAGAAAACCATTGACGCAAGGCTAGTAATAAGTACATCATGCGCTGCTCTGGCAAAGCATCGTTTACCTCGTGAATCGGGATCCAACCCCGTACCGGTGGATCACCACCATCGGTGGAAGTCACCTTAAAAGAAGGAAATATTTGATTTCTAAACTATTGATGGCGTGTACCAGCCAGAGGGAGGAAAAGAAGGAGGAGGAGGAAACACTATTTTATATTCTCAAGATAAAAATGAACTCACTTTTCAAAAAAAAAAAAAAAAAAAAACTTTGCCCAATTCACAAAATTATCACTGTACTTTTCCAAGCATAGAAGTTTATGTGACCCTTGACATGGAAAACGTCTGCTAGACCGAACCAAATTGGCAAATTGGATGGGTGGGACTTTGCCCCGAATCATGTTTGCTCTTAGGGTTTCAAGTCATCAATTATGGAGCAAAACTTGCAAATCATCCACAATAATTGAAGCAAAACGACATCATCTCGACTCATACGACAATTGTATAGGACACGTAATTAGTTTTAGCCTTGTCATTTTTCTTAGGAGGATAAAGTTATTTGTGGATTTTTTCCCTTGGAGCAAAAATATTAGGCTTTGTTCTGGCTTTTTAGATAGTTAGGTCATTTTTCAGCATGGTCGATCCAATGGATATTTTTGTCCCTTGAACAAAAATATGCTTTTTTGGGTCACCCGAAAAATTAAATTACTTATGTTTTGAGGGAATAAGCTCGCGCCTTCTCTTTCGCTGCATTTGACTGATAGATATCACGATAAAAATTAGTACAAATGAAAATTGCAATTTGTCTACGTCGTTATTGACATGAGTGTCACTTCTCGAACCTAACTCTTCCAAAAGGAACGGCAATTTTTTCCTTCTCTATCGTACTCAATTTTTAAAAGCGTGATATCGAGTAAAGTGATTAAGATGGTTAACTATAGAGAGAGGGACAAGATATTCCAATCAATTAGTATGATAATTTCGACCCTGACAATTCACCCATCAAAGTGGCTAATTTTCCTTTCTTGATTGAGGAAACTAGTCGTTCATCCAAAAGGAGATTCAATCCAAGTTTACCCAAGAAAAATATATTCTCAATTGGTTAATGCTTTAGGATTCCCTTCGTCAACAAAAATTGCGTTCGTTTTAATTGACTTTTGCTTTTGAAATTTCCCATACAACTGAAATCATACGGCTCACGCACTTTCTCTCTTTTTATTTTTATTTTATAATTCCGGAATACCTAAATTTTCACAACATACAAGGGCTGACATGTAGATTTGTTCATATGGTTCTATATTCCATTAACTTCAAATAATATTTTCGAATCACAAGAAAGTTATAAAAAAAAATTATTTCTACTGAGAATCTAAAATGAACCAAACAGTTAAAAAAAAAAGGGTTTCATAACACAATATTTTAGAAAAGAAAAAGGTCGGAAAAAGGAATAATTTATATGAGTAGGGACATGATTGGGTGTAAAAGCGAAATTTACATAAATGAGTCAACAAAATATGTTATCAACTGCTCTTTTTAATTTTTCCCTAATTTTTTTCCTGTTATACATACTCAATATTTTTTTTTCAAAAAGTGAAATATATGTCATTAAGCATGTTGAACTTACTTTTTCCTAGAAAACAAAAACCAACTTACCATTTTTTCTTCTAGGTGAAAAACTATGAACTGCTTTTAAAGCAGCTCAACTACCGCATCTAGAATGCCAAGCACATCAATGCACATCGAATCGAGTGCGTCTCCCAATTAATCTCGATTTGTATTTATTGTCCTTCTGACTTCTCGTTTGGAGCATCATTGATGTGACGAACACTATTCATGTATTTATGGTCAGGGATGACCAGAACATCGAAAGTTGTAAGATTTCTTTAATTGATTTTTTAACGAGTGGCTCGAGATACTCGTTAAAGAAGTGCGAGCGCTAGGTCGATTTTGGTCAAAATGAATTTATGGCGACATTCTCGAGGGATCGATGAGTTAAGACGGGCGGCGCCACCAACTTTAGGCTGGGTACTATTGTCATTGTCATTTTCTCATTGATAAAGTGGTGGCGCAGTTGGCTTGCGCTCAATCCCTCTCACGAAAGGAAGCGAATTCGAATCCCAGCGACGCTACTTGGTGATTTAAGTGTGCTACCGCGGGTGGTGGTTTCTCCTGCTTAAGGCACCTGAGGGTTTATGCTAGGCTACCGGCTGAGGCGATTCCTCCAGCACCAAAAAAAAAAAGAAAAAAAAAACAAATACTCTAAAAAAAATACTTACCAGGCATTACAAAAAACCAAAGTCTTCGATTTTCCGGTGTTCAAGCCAACTTTCATGTACCTTAATTAGGTCAACCTCTTCAAGTGATTTTGCGCTCATCTGCATTGCCCTAGATTCGAGATGATATCTGTGGAGCGCTTCTATCGAGGCTCGATCCCAAGCCCATGAGAAGATTAGCTCACACGGGAAAAGTACGAAAAAAATCTTAAATCTATTGTATTAGTACCGATTTAGTCATAAACCTTTAAATTGTACCAATTCAATCCAAAGACTTTTTATATTTGTACAAATTCAATCTATTCGGCTAATTTTGGCCAAGCAACATTGACATGGACGCTAGTCGGTACAAGCCGTTCAACTAACGCCGACATGACAATTTTTTTTATTAATTTTGTTCTTTTTTTCTTTTATTTTTATTTTTCTTCATTCTTTTTTCTCCTCTGACTTTCCCTGTAGTGGTTGGTGAGGCTTCGACGAGAATCGTGGCCCTCCCCCAGCCTTGCCTTGGCCTTGTCATGGGTGAAGGAGGCCTTGCTCGCAACAAGGCCATGGCAAAGCTACCTTGCCCAGTGGCTAGCGAGCCTCGCCCGCCATTGCGAGGAAAGTCCAAGAAGGAAGAAGAGAGAAAAGAAAAGGAAAAAAAAAATATTAATAGAAAAATAGAAAAATAGAAAAATAACACTTCATTTAAAAAATTGCTCACCGGCGCGTTCACGTTATCGCCTACCGGCCAAAATTAACCTGATTGAATGAATTTGTATCAATATGAAAAGGATTTAGAGTGATTGATCTAATTAAAAAGTTTAAGATTGAATCGGTACCAATACAATGGGTTTAAAACTTTTTTAGTACTTTTCTCCCATCAAAACCAATGCTTTATATCAATTTTCAAACTTTCAAAAAACATTGATAATTTGCATCGTAAGAAAAGTTAGAATGCTAACCCTGTCTATTCTTTAATAAATATTTTACAAAAAACAATCCATTATAGCACTTGAAATAATTGGTCAATGTGAAGTGTATCATCACTGACGACAAACCATGTCTAAATATTCTTAGGAATGATAAAAATAATTTTCGTTTATCATTTTAATACATTATATAGGGGATCGTTTTAAGAAAATTTATTCCAAATTATTTATTTTCTACGAAACAAATAGAGGGTGTGTTTGTTTTGGGGAATATTTCATGATAAATGCTTTTTGGGAAATCATTTTCAAGAAAATGTATTTCCCTTTTCAAGTTAAAGAATTCATTATCCTAATTTAAAAATGTATATTCTATTTAACCGTAAATGTTTTTCTATTAATTGATCATTTTCAGCAAATCAAGTGTGTGAGAATCTATAAAATAGTTCGCAGAAATTTTTTTCACCGAAACAAATACATAGGTTCATTTGTTTTATTGAAATATCTACCAAGAATTTTTATTTTTTTTTTGAAAAAAATGGTTATTTCTAATTTGTTTTGTAGTTTAAGGAAAGTGATTACCGAGAGAAATCGATTTATTTTCATATATTTAGAATTATATGCATATTTTAATGTAGAGAGAATAAAAATATATTATTGTTAAATTACAAGGGGAAAAACCATAAACTTCCCCGCACGACACTTATCTAATGTTCTTATGTGATATTACGTGACGCGTTACTTGATTGTGCCTATGATGAACGGGGCATGCGACAAAATTATTCAATCATAAGCCTTCAAGTCCGCATGGAGCTCACCATCGAATAAAAAGTCCCCATTCCATATATATATATATTTTAAATTACAGCTTTTTAAAATTGTTGACGCGGATGAAATGGAAAGTGGACCGACCCAAAAAGAAAAAGAAAAGGAAAGTGGCAGTTTGACCTGGTAAGTTTATAGACGAAGGGAAATCGAGTATACATAAAGGGAACATAAACTTTATAGACAAGTTATACATGATACCTAAAATGATATTAGGAATATGGAAGCGTGCATAGGAAATAAATTGAGGCAGAACCTGATTATGATATCCTATTTATAAGTCAAACCTGAAAACTTAAGCTTATGGAGAGGTGTCACGTGTAAACCCATCAAACAAGTTAGTCGGGTCGAAAATGATCCGACCTAAATTGATTCATTTAACTAGTTTCAACCAATTTTCCTTGCAATACAAATTTAGTGACTTATACCCCATCCGATCCATACTCAACACATACTCGACTTGATCCATATTGCTAATATTCCTCCATATTTGACCCAATCGAGGAAAACTCATGCAAAAATTAGTGGGGTTTAAGTAAGTTGCACACTCATTTAATATTTATACTATTTTAAGTTTTATAATTGCAAATCTATTCATAACTCATTTACTAAATGTAACTAATTCATACAACAACTTAGAATGCGTCTGATAATATTTATGTTCCGATAAACAATTTCTTTTCAGAAATAGTTTTTTCTATTTCTATTTCAAAAATAATTTATAAGTAAAATAACGCATTTGGTAATTACATATAATTTCTATTCTAGGAATAGAAAAAGAATAGGAATGTGTTTAGTATATAACTCACAATTTTTTTATGTCATAAAATTTCTTTTAATAATTTACTTCTAGAAATTATTTTCAAAAATAATAATTTACTTTTTTCTACTTTTTATTTATGTTATATATTTATTGTCCGGCCACTTTTCTATTCCAAAGAATAGAAAAATTAATTTACATTATTAAATAGATTTCTATTCTTTTTTTCTATTTTGGGGAGTTAAAAAATAGAAAAGCAAAATAATAGGAGCGTTGCAATACACGCCCTTAGCTTGTTAATTGCGCGTATATAAAATGCATATAAATTTTGGAGAATTAGCGGGGTCCACCTACGATTAATTTATTGGAAGATTTATTATTATTATTATTACTGTTTTTGTGTTCTAGGGTGATAAGAGCTCCAGAAAGACAGAGATTGAAAAAGCTTTTATCTTTGGAGAGATCCAAGGAAGTAGAGCTCCTAGGATTACCGATAGGCTTTTATCCTCTTCAGCTTTTGTTTACCAATCAGGTTCCCATGGAAAAAAGGGGAGTCGCTGCCTCCGGAGTAAAAAGAGAAAAGACTGCTTTTTCTGGTTACCTCAAAATGAAAAAAGGCAGAAAAAGGCTTCACTTTTCCATGATTATGATTATTAATTAGGTGATTTATCATAATTATTTAGTGAATTAAGGGGGCCTCGGGGTCTCTTTCGTTGAAACAATTATTACCCCGACTGAGTTTTTGCTTGTCGTCTTGCGAGCTGGCAAAAGAAATTTTTTGTTTTCCTTTGGAGATTGCGTTTTGTCCCATTGCCCTCCCATCTCGATCACTAGTCTAAATTCGACTGAAGTTGCAAAAACAATTCCTAAGGTTAGTGTGATTGACAATACCACTCGACTCTTGAGAAAATTATACAAATAATTTTAATATGTAATAGCATTCCCGAAAGTTTAATTTTTCCAATGTAGCGAAAGTACCTATAAATGTTCGGTATTGTCATTCATTTAATTTAAGTTAATAGAATATGTTGATATGACTTCTTATATATCAAATTTGAAACGGCAAAACCAAATGATGTTGTACATGACTTGTCCAGATAGTATTTCATGTCAAAATAGGAATGATAATTCACGTCATCAAATCACTGTAAACATGTTAATATCTTAATATATATTTTTTCCGTTTCTAAATTAGAAGAATAAAAAGATGGACGTGTTGACTCGTCATTTTCGAAAATCCAATCCAACATATAACAATCGGCGTCATCAAATAAGGTTTGATTTTTTGTTTAACAAATGGAACGGTTACATTAAATATTTTTTAATAATTCGCGGGTCACATTAAATGGATTAAAAGTTTAGGAACGACATTATATATTTAAGTTACGATATCATTTTTTGGAATATATACAAACCTATCTAATCAAATTGTACAAATACATTTAAATCCTTCGGATTTCCGAGTTGTTTTTCTTTCTCCGGAAAAAAAAAATGCATTTATCTAGAACCTCAAAGTCACGTTTACTTGCCAACTAATGCTTTATTGGCTTCCAACAAAAGGTTAAAAAAAAAAGAAATAAGGCAAGGCCAAATTCATTTTCTCAACCCAAAAATTAATCAACAAATAAATAAATTGCCTTCGATCCTTCCTCGCATTCGTTCTTTGCGGGAGAGTGCCATGATGGTTTCCGTTCATGGGAGTCACACCACACTCACCATCCTAAAATTCCGAACCCAATCACCCCCCCACATATTATCATAATCAAAAATAAAATCGAAAAAAAATTCCCACATTTTAACCAGATTATAAATAAAAAAGAAAAGCGAAAATAATGCTGGAATAAGAAGGGAGAAAAGCAAAAAAGCTCGCGGGTCAACGGAGAATCTAATGAAGGCCATCGAATATCTTTTCAATTTCAATTAATCTAATTATAATTAAATCTAATTTATAATGCTGGGGGCATGAGGGAAGACCGTTTGATCGATGATATTAGCAATGATGGTCACTCGAGAGAAAAAGCGACGAAAGGGCAAAAAGCAAACACGACACGCTGGACAGCGTGCCGCATGTGGAATCATATTGCGTCCTTTACTTACATATATTCCTATCCTATCCCACAGATGACCGCAATTGATTAAATAAATTATTATTATTATCGTTATTATTGCTTTTCCAATTTTTATAATTTTTTTACAATAAGGTTCTTACATGCGAGTAGATCCTTCACGTGTAGGAGCACCTGGATTATGCACTCGACAACATGCTCTTCGCCTACTAATTAAACCGAAAAGGAAAAGAAAGGGGGCGGCGCCGGAGGAGGCATGCCGTGCCATGCCGCGCCTTTTTTGTTTCTTCCTTTTAATTTTCCGGAAATTTAATCGAGTTTAGGGCTGGATTGAATAATCGGGCGCTCGGTTCGGTTGCTTCGGAACCTATGGAACGGCTAAGCGTGCGCGATAATGCTTTTTAAGTACGGGCGACGGGAGTATTCTAGTCTTCGGACGGGGCCCAAGACAAGGTCGTGTGTCGAGGGTCGAATCGAAGTTCGAGAAAATCCGATGGGAATCCGCTGTTCACCCACGGTTTTTTTGGTAGGGATTTCGGTCGTGATGAAGCGCTGAAGAGAATCAACTTCAAGTCCTATTCCTCGGCGCACCAAATTGGGAACGTGCACGAGCACATGGGAGAGCAAGCCCAAAGCCGGTCCGGGTGGATCCGGACCCGCCAATTGTATCGCTATACATGTGAGAGTATACATCGGATCGCTTTATTGCACGGCTGACATGACCCGGCACGCGCTAAACTACACCTCTACGGAGATCGAATACGAGCGACGCCAAAATTAAGTACATTTGCTTTCGCTCTCTCCACGTCTAGAGAGATTTCATCGACGAGAGCCCGCCCTCCCGGCCTTCCCGGTGCTGCATCAGAGATCGGTGGTGGTGGCGGTGGTGGTGGTGGTGGCGGCGGCGGTGGTGGTCGTGCGACGGCGACCGTGGGCCGCTGGGTCTCGTCGCGAGGTCCTCCGACCGAGGCCGGGTTTCCTTGGGCTTCACCTTGATCGTGTTGATTATCTCCAGGGTCGCCAAGACGTGCTCCATGGAGGGGCGTTTCCGCTGGTCGCTCTCGAGGCACCGGAGGATGAGGTCGGCCACCCGGGCCGCGGCCTTCGACGGGTACTCGTTGTTGAGCCTCGGGTCGACGATCTTCTTGAGCTTCCTCTTCTCGGACAAGGACGGCTTGGCCCATTCCAGCAGGTTGTGCTGGCTGCTGGGCCGCTTCGAGTCCAGGGCCTGTAGGCCCGTCAGCAACTCCAGGAGCACCACTCCGAAGCCGTACACGTCGCTGTTTATGTAGAGATGTCCTGGACAAGAAAGACCGGAAACCACAGGCGTCGAACATCGTCAGAATCCGATGACGGAAAAAATCCCGACACGACCGTCGAATCTGATGGATCGATCGCACGACGGCTCCGACCGATCGGAGCCGAGGGCCGCTGGTTTACCTGTGGCGATATATTCAGGGGCCGCGTAACCGTAGGTGCCCATTATGCGAGTGGAGACGTGGGTGTTGCCATCCGTTGGGCCCAACTTCGCAAGCCCAAAATCCGAAAGCTTTGCATTGAATTCCTGGAAAATGAAAAGATCAAGGCCCTAATTAACACCCGGATTATATTAACAAACTGAAAAAAGAGGATTGCTCTCGAGCCATTTGTACACATAACATAACGGTAGATAAAAATGTTTACCCCATCTAGCAAAATGTTGGAGGCCTTGAAATCGCGGTAGATCACGGATTTCTCCGAGGTGTGGAGGAAGGCGAGCCCCCGCGCCGCTCCCATAGCAATCTTCAGCCGGACGTCCCAGGGCAATGGGTCCGCGCCCTCTGCAAAACGAAGCACGGATTCCATTTTTTAATTAGCGCGTAAAACGGACCTAAAGAATACTTTCGCAGCTCAGATTTTAAATGGAATCACGCTCTGTAGGATTTGAACCTACAACCAATCGAACGAACCCATATATATAGATAGATATTCATAGCGATCCATATACTTGAGCGAACATATTTCTTGGGTATAATCATAATAATGAGAACTATTAATAAAATGGGAGAACTTACTTGTGAAGAGGTGGTCTTCCAAGCTGCCTCTTTGCATGTATTCATAAACGAGGAGATACTGCGCGTCTTCCCAACAGTAGCCGACCAATCTGACCAGGTTCGGGTGTGAATATTTGCCCAAGAACTTCACTTCTGCCTACGGAAAATTCACCGAGAAATTCCAAAAGTTTGATTAATCTTTTTGACTCTTGAAAAATCCAAGAACGGCCATCAATCTCTCCCTAGCTCTGCGGTTGAATTTGCACAAATTCCGCGCCCGCCATGCTTGAAGATGCGTTCGTCGTGTTTGATAATTCAAAGATGGAGATAGATGTGCTACCTGCCATTCCTGCAATCCCTGGGCGCTGTCGGGGCTCGACTTCTTGACGGCGACCGGTATCCCGACCCCGACCTTCGACGGCTTGTACGTCCCCTCCTCGACCCAGCCCTTGAACACCCTCCCGAAGCCGCCCTCCCCGAGCACCGTGTCGGGCCGGAAGTTCCGGGTCGCTCTCTTCAGCTCCTCGAACGTGAACGTCTTCAAGTTGGGCAGCAGGGCCTTCGGGGTGGGGGCCGGCAATGGGGCCTTCTTCTCGTTCTCCATGCCGCCGCCGCCACCGCCGCCGCCGGCATCGCCATTCTTGAGCGCGCCGTTTTGGGTGCTGTTGCCGCCGTCGCCGACTTTTTTCCTCGGCAGTGCGTCTTGCTTGTTGTGGTCATGGTCGTTCCACTTTTCTGCAACGTTCGCGCATCGAATCAGGTCGAACGAATTCAAAGCTCGACGATGAGGAAGAAAGATGAGTTCTTTTCGAAGCAACTCGAATAGCGTCCATTTCCAATTCGACGCGATTCATTTAATCATTGCAGCTAAAAACAGGCGGGCGTGCGTGTGACTTAGGGTTTTGTGCAATCATCATCATCGACATCATGATGCCGGGCGTTGACTTTCCCGCAGTTTCACACGCGATCGTCGAAAGGAAACGCAACGCGAACGCGACTCCAGAAGATCCGGTAGGAACTCTGATCAACAGCAGAGCTCGAACACGACCCACGAACGGATTTCGAAAGTTACCTGGAAGGGGCGGAGGCCGTCTGTCGCCGGCGTCCGGTGAATGCGTGGCGGCCGACGAATCTCCCCAGCAGTTCCCCATCCTCGCTCCAGACGACTAGAAACCCAGAAGCCCAGAGAGAGAGAGAGAGAGAGGGAGTGGGAGGGAGGGAGACTTAAACGAGGGATCGAGGGAGTCGTTCCATGCACGAAGCTTGGAAAGCTTTGACAGCAAACCCTCGGGGGACGAAAGCGCGGCGAAGAGAAGGTGGAAGACCAGACCAGGAGCGTAGACTTCTCCTCCTCCTTCTTCGTCTTCTTGCTGGAATCGAGGTTTGCTATTTTTTGTTCTCTTCTTTATGAAATTCTGAAGTTGGTGATACCGCGAGTATAGCTGAACTTGTCCACGTTCGAAGCGGAAAAGCTCTTCCTTGCAGAGGAAAAGAAGAAGGGGGAGATGGAGAAAGTCAACGGCCGCGTAGGCCGAGGTGGACATCGACGTGGGCCCCCCTCCTTCCCCCCCCTTCCTTCCACCCCGACCCCCGACCGACGGCGGTGGGGCCCGCGTACCCGGTCCACGGCGAAAACGAACGGATCCGATCCACCCGCCACACGTTGATCAGTGGAATAGCTCCATCCTCCCCACCTCTCCTCTCAACTAATTCCACGCATTCTTCCATTTTTTCTCTAAATAAATAAATCTATTCTAAATTTTTTAATTTTTTGCCTAATTAGATTCTTTTTTTCCATAATTTCTTGGAAATTTACGTCGCCGTTTGAATTTCGGTGAGAAAGTAAGGGAAAAAAATGCTTTCTACTTAAAAAATCGAATTCTAAACGAGCAAGTTTGGTTGACTTTGGCTTAAAAGAAAGAGAATCCCTAAGATAATATTCATACTCGCCGGAATTTCGAGGTAGGGAGGGTTTTGACCGAGGGAATAGACTCCCAAGTTTTAGAAATTCATATTTCCTTAAATAACTCCAAGTTCAAAGTGAACGCACGAGGCCTTGAAAACTTCTGTCTAGCTTCCGGGATCAATGACAATGCTAGTGGAAACGCGATCGAAGTCAAAGATCGACCACGTCACGAGAAACACCTCCCCCCACCCTTCTCTCTCCCGTGTTGTCGCTGGTGCCGTGACATTAGTCGACTCTCTTTCTAAGCCGCCCGCTTTTGCCGCCGGAGCTTATGAGTCTGGCCTCAACCTCATACCGTCAGTGACTCTCGAAAGTTCCGCCAATTGTAGAAACATAACATAAGTGAGAAAATATCACCATAAATAAGTCGTTTTACTTATCCAGAACTGGGGTGGCAAAAGAAGAAACGAGGCGTTGATCCTAAATAATCTTTGGCAATTCATGGAATATTTTTCTTCCGACATCACCCGATCGAGTACTCAATCACATATTTATTTGCACGCACGGATAGGTTCAATTCAAGAGATGTAGGTCAAAGGCAACATCTATTTCCTAATCATTTTAGGCAAAGAGATGAGCTGGTACTCCGAATCCTTGACCGGGTCTCCTTCGGCTCTTTGAATATAAGCAAAACTTCTATAATCTATACTTGTACTCATTCAAGAGCATATTAAAGGTGCAAATTACGGTACGAAAGCCCATCTCCTACCCTAATTCGTCATAATTCCTCACATTATGTCGTACCGCATAAAAGAATTCGAAGTCTTTGCGATCAATATGCGGGATTTACTCCTTTTTTCTATCCGATGGTTGTCGAGAGGTTCGGGATTCGTTCACCTAAAAGATTCTTAAAACTCCCGAAAGATGACTGGTGGTCGACTAGGTCATAAAAGGGGCAAGCACGTCCTCCCCCTTCTCCACGAACAGTAACCACAAGGTACCATAAATTTAGAGACGAGGACACGCAAGTAAAAGACAAATGTTTGATACTTTAGACTCAACAGTTAAATGCAAAGAAGGTGCCTTTTCGGCCGGTCGATATGACCTAGTACAGGCCAATGGCGTCCCGCCCCGGAAAGTGGGTCGGAATGGCCACTAAAGTGGCCGAGGAACGAAAGCGACAGAGTAGGAAATCTCGCACTACTTTGGACACAATCTTTTTTCTTACCCACGTCTCGGGAAGATGCGAGGAACGCGGATATATTTGAACGCGTGCATTGCCGCAGGAGTCTTGCATGATACAAGTCGTGGGAGCCGAAGGGGAGTTCGAAGTTGACAGGCTCGTCATTGTTGCCGTGCCGGAAGGCGAGAAGTGCATCTCGGCGAGTGAACTGAGCACCAGTCGATTGAATATTTTTGCTAGCGAGGAAACTCAGACATGCAATCTTACACTCGAATTATTTGTATCTGAAACGCGCATGAGAAAATGTAATGTCTTGATCAGATCGGCGGTTGGCCTAACTACTCATGTAAAAGATCATTGTATGAAGGCAAGACCAAGAGTCAAAATAGCTTGAAGTAGGAAAGTTATTCAAAAAGCTTTTAAACCTACTGAACGACAATCAATTTATTCCTAGAATTTTTAATCTGTACAAATTTAGTTTTGAACTTTTTGAAATATTATCAGTTTAATTCTAAACTTTTTTACGATTTGTTAATGGCTAACAAGGCTCGACCCTCACCAGCTCACTAGAGACTAAATTGACAAATTGAAAAATTGGGAATAAATTGACATAATTGAAATATTTATGATTGAATTATTCAACATATAATAAATTGAAGACTTTTTGGATAATTTTTTCGTCGACAATGAAAAAATAATATGCTGATTGTTTAGGTTGGAATTCAAGCTCATTCAAGAAAAAGAAATTAAATTAAAACTATTAAAAAATTAAAAGAAAAAAAAAACTTAACAATCCTACTACTAAACGTATTTCTATTTCGGGAATATAAATTTTGTGCATCTCCCAAATTCGTTCTTTTACTTAGAAATTATTCTCGAAAATAGAATAAAAGAAATTATTTTTGATCATAAATTATTTCTAGATATAGAGCCTAAGTGGGAGTGAGGGTGCCGGCAATTTTTAGGGATTGGAGGGGGGCTCCGTGGCCGATAAAATCCAAATACGTCAGACAAGAGAAGCAAGAGAGAGAGAGAGAGAGAGAAAAGCAAACCCACTAACGAGAACCTCTAAAGTCGCGACCTTTTCCCCCCACAGAAATATTGCATATCCACGACAAACATAGTTATGGATGCCCACATGAATTCCTGACGACTTTCTTATCCACCGGCAGAAGCCGACGCTGCTGATCGAGACGACTCTTTCCCAAAATTTCAGACAAAGCGAGAGCGACGGGGGAGGCCCCCCCCCCTCCGGCGAAACTTCCCTCCTCCGCTTTACCCTAACCTTACTTCATTGACTCGCCGTTGCTGGTATTTTTGTATTTAATTATTGACGACGCGTTGTTAGACGATGTGCGGTACGTTCGTGATGCTTTGTGGCACGGCTCCCGCGCCAGAGAAATGTCGCCCATCTTCTAATGTCGTCCGAAAAGGTACTTCCTTTCCTACTTTTCCTTACTTTATTGTCCGGCTTTTCTTCGACATCCTATCATGACTTCTGTACAAAGCAAAGCATGGCAAATTTCCGCGACAAATTGTCACGTTGACACGCCGACATGCACACGGTGCTTGAAAACCATGCGTCGTACAGACCACAGATACTATACGAAACGTTGTACATCTTACGAGGGCGAGATTTATTGTTTTTACATCGACGGCTATCAAGGGAATGGCGATCCGTTCCCTTCCTTGCTTTTGTAGTTCATAGCTGCTTGTTTGCTCTCTCTCTCTCTCTCTCTCTCTCTCTCTCTATATATATATATATATATATATATATATACGCCCGGTTCTTGAAAAACTCTAACCTAAATGTTACTAATGAAGACATAAGAGCAAGAATTCACAAGTATTCCATATAACTGAAGGCCACTATATAAACATATATCGAAAAAACAAAAGGGATATGAACGACCCCATCTTTCGCCCCATCTTCTCCACAAATCTTTTTCCATACAATAACACATCAGGAAGCCCCTATGCCACATGCTTCGACAACCGTCGAAGATGGTACTCCACCGACTCCATTCCCTCGGTTGGCAGCAAGCGAGCGAGCGAGCATTATCAAGCCCAAGAGGAAGACAAAATATGAAACAGATGTACATGTAGCTGTCATACACGACCACAGCTTGTGACCTGTCAAACCGAGATCGAACTAGCTCTGGAATCCAATCTTCTACCAGGCGATTGAGAGGATGGACTGTGAGCCATGCTACTGCCACCTTGAGTTGCCAGGTACTCGAGTGCAACGACAATGTCGCCAATGAGTGGACGGAAATTAGGCTGTTCCTGGAGACACATTGCGGTGATGGCAATCGCATGATGAAGACAGCGTACAGGAAAGTGTCCTTGCAGTAGAGGATCGGCCAAATAGGCAAACTTCCTTCGGTCCTTCAGATACGGCCTAGACTGCAAAATGAAGAAAAGGGAAAAACAAATCAATGGTTAAGGACTAAGCAGCGAGCAGCGACCAGCCAGATGTTCTGTTATGTCTAAAAATTTGAGGCCCATTTGAGCTGAATTGTACTTTTCTGTGTATTTTTATGGCCAATTATACAAACTGCTTTCCATCAATCTGATAACAAGGTAAGGAATGGAATCGTCCTCAATTATCAAATACAAAAGTCATGGATACAATCTATGAAACAAATGAACTAAAGAAAAAGGCAAGACAGCTGACAACAAAACAATTCCGCATTTATCCAAACAAGACCACATCACACTTCCTATGTCACTGCTACTGTCACAGAAACGCACAAAAATCTCACTTGCCACAACAGATTATGACAATGGAGCAAATAATCAGATTATGTCTCATAATTTGATCTCTCAACACACTTTTATGTCCAGTTAACAGAATAGGGGTCAATGGCACAGAATACAGAGTGCTGAAAATTGATAGACAGACAAGAGTACATTCTTTACTCGACATTCTTTGGTATATCAAAAACATGACATAGGAAGTGTGATGTGGTCTTGTTTGGATAAACATGGAATTGTTTTGTTGTCAGCTGTCTTGCCTTTTTCTTTAGTTCATTTGTTTCATAGATTGTATCCATGACTGCATGGATACTTCACAAGTAACCATTGACTAGTATAGAGACACCTTTGATTAGCAGCAGCTAAAATATCACTGGCAAACTGGAGAAAAGAAAATAAAAGCACTAAGCACTCACCCAGGCGGTCAGATTTTGTTCTCCTGGCTTCTTGGTGGAATCTATGGCTTTTCGTCCACTAATGAGCTCCAAAAGAACCACACCAAAGCTATAAATATCAGATTTAAGAGTCAATTTGCCACTCATAGCGTACTCTGGGGCACAATACCCATATGTTCCCATCACTCTTGTTGAAACGTGAGTATTATCACCAACAGGACCTAATTTAGCCAGCCCAAAATCTGACAACTTTGGATTAAAATCTTTGTCAAGCAAGATATTTGCTGATTTCAAGTCCCTGTAAATAACAGGTGGATTTGCTTTGCAGTGTAGGTACTCAAGGCCCCTTGCTGCACCTACAGCAATCTTCATCCTTGTGCTCCAATCAAGAGGTGCCTTACCAGGATCGAGATCTACCAAAAAAAAAACAAAAAAGTACATTATCTAACTTAGTCTGGTTATTAAACAGAAATAGATCAAGTTCACATGATACACTAGGTGGTAAAGCAGTATATCAATATGCAGCCCATGCATTAAATCCATCAACTAATTTGACTATATAGTGCTGTAAATTCGAACACAATATACACTCTTGCTAAATTTTTATGCAAGTATTTATTAGCCTACCATAATTTACAGTTTTGAAACAGGGCCTACCTAGTCTGGCCAAGTCTGGGGACATACACGGGTTACAGGATCATCATTCTTTTTAGTTGCCATAATCAGACTTTTCTACTTAGGTGGAAAGCATATAGCTATTAATTCACTAGGACCAGCTCGTCAAATTGCCACGACATTGCTCTTCAATTTAAAGCAAGAATTTGCCTTTTTCCATGCTTCTTCCAGCTATGTTGAATAGAACCTATAATTAAGTTTAGAGTTTTGATACACGGGTACTAAGGCACTAACCTCAACATATTCATTTTGCCAAGCATGCTGAATGTTTAGATCAAATAAGTTCGTTGAGTTAGTGTGACACACCTTAACTTTGGGAACTTTTTATTGCGATAGCATTTCATCCAATTACCAAATGGATGATGTGTAACTTAAAGAAGTAGAAGAAATATAGAGTTGTATTCCCAGTCATCCAGCAACGGCAACACATAATGTCCTTAAGACTTATTTGCAATTGTCTACTGGTGTTAATTAAATCTATGTGTGTGTAAAGCTCCAGCCATCAGCTAGTAACATAAAATGTCCGAACAGAAGATTTTTCTTAGACTCCGAGCTTTTGAAGGCAAACTGAAGTCATTCCATCGCTCAAACAAGCAGACAGATCTTCTACATCTTCCCCTTCTTATGGACATTTTCAGAACAGAATTTTTCCATAGGAGTCGCAAAGAAGAGTAGCATTATACAGCAGAGACAACACTTTTTTGCTGAAACATGGGGTTAGATTCAATGTAGATTTTACAGAAAATTGCAGATAATGGAAGAAGCACACGAAAATGCCAGGCAGAACTTTACCAAATAGATGATCTTCCAAGCTACCCATTGGCATGTACTCGTAAACCAATAGTCTTTGATCTCCGTCAGTACAATATCCAAACAGAGTCACCAGATTGGAATGGTGCAATAGACTCAACATAAGAACCTCCACAATGAACTCCTGAAATCCCTGAAGACCATCATGGTTGAGTTGTTTTATTGCAACCACCTGCTCCCAAGAAATAAAGGATCTGTGTCAACCAATGATGATACCAATTTAATCCAGGTTGACCTGATACAGTGAATTAATAAGTGACACTAGAAGAACCATTTCCACTTTCGAATGGCAGCAAGAGTGTTCTTACAGCCTCAGTAAGCTGCAGTGGACAAAAACCTCAAGCGCAACACAATCAAAGATTTTGAGATCAAAGAGACATATAATGCGATGCAACTTGCCTCGCCTGTTTCCAATCGTCCCTTGTAAACCTTTCCAAACCCCCCTTCACCAATTAAGTTTACTTCCTTAAAATTTCTCGTCGCCGTCGCCAATTCACGAAATGTGAAGCTCCGTGCTGGATTGCCCTTCGGAACACTACCATCCTTGTTCTTTCCATTTCTTGATCCTTTTCTCCTTTCGCTCACTACATATAACCACATAATTAACAGCAGTACACAAAAATAAGATCTCGAACAATTTAAAAGCAAAGGTATCGAATTTTCTCAAATGGGTTTCCAAATCATACCATCATCATCATCATAATAAGCCTTGCGCTTCCCGCTCGCTGCAAATCATCGACCGTTCAAATTCAACATGAGAAAGCAAATCCACTCGGGCCATTTACGTTTCAATCACATCCAGAAGGTACAAGACACGAATGAGAAACAAAAACAAATTAGAGCAAAACCTGAGGTATCCGCCGAGTAGCGAGAGCTGGATCGAACGCCATTATCGATTTCAATCCGGCTACCCTCCTTACGGCGTGAGCCGATACAGGAGAAGCAGCTCATCTCTTTCCACAGGCCCAAACTCCGCTATAAACAAACCGTATCGACAAGGAACGCACGTCACCACCGAAGACCACGAATCGCTAGTCCGAAACGAGGATCATCCTCGACAGCAACAGGGCCTCGCAACGAACCCAAAATGTGATTTTTACAAAGGAAAGTAACCCACCGGAATTCCGGGCAAGCTGCAAAACACGAAGCAGAAAGCTGCGTTCCCCACCACCCCTCCTCCCCTCCCCCCCTCCACGGAAAAGGGGGAGAGATCAAGACGCGAAGCCCTAAAAGGGAATCGCCGTTCGCGAAAGCTCTTTCAGCCTTTAGGATCTCACTGAACACGCCACGGCCGCGCCAGGAGATAAGAGAAAAATCCCACCTCCCCAAAAATAGCAACGACACGAAATTAGAAACGCCCCCCCAACCGAGAAAGAAAGGAAGAAAACCCAGTAGAGCCCGCGTACTGTTATACCGCTCGCAGGAAAAGTCCGGACGCGCGGAATATACTAATCAAGAAAAGGGATTAGAAGAAGAGACCGCCCACGGAGGAAAAGGCAAAAGAGAACTAAAAACCGCATGGGAGGTGGTGGCATTGGGAGTGGGAAGGCAAAAGCGAGGAAATCACGGGCCTAAATTTGGATCGACGACCCCCGAGCGCCGCCCCCCCACCCGGTCCGTCCTCTTTCCCGAGACGCGCGACGCGCACGCAGAGGCATCGCCACATTCAGCGGTCGCGACTCGGAATGACGAGCGCGGTCCGTCACCAGTCACCAGTCACCACCAGCAGCAACCAGCGCACGACCGCAACGGCCCGGGGGGAGGGAGTGCGTTGCGCTCGCAGCTGGACACCGCAAACGCCAGGACGGGGAGAATGCGTGGGGCCTCTTCCTCTCCCTCTATATCTCTATCTCTCTCTCTCTCTCTCTCTCTCTCTCTGCCCTTTTTCTTTTCTTCTCTTTGCATTTATGGTTGTGTGGATGCGCGTGAGATCGTTGCATGTCGCTCTCCGTCCTGGTCACCACCACCATTCCTCTTTTGTATTTTTCTCGCGCATACTCTCTCTCTCTCTCTCTCTCTCTCCTTGTTATAAGTCTCAAGCATTTAAACGGGATGCGCGGTGGAGTGCTGGACCGGGGCCCTGGAAATTACCCGCCTCGCCACGGGAGTTCCCGGTATTTACGAGAACGACACTGAACTCGGGCTGGTTCCGCGCACCGGATTAGATTAGATTTAGACCCGTTGGGATTTTCCTTTTCGTGTCGGCCCGGGGGGGCTTGGGGGGACCGACAGGTGTCGGGCGATGATTGGGCCCCCGCTTCCTGCGGATTGAAAATACTTTAATGTAACTTTTCTTTTCTTTTTAGCTCTCGGATATTTTTTCTTTTTCGGATCTCGTCGAACGAAAGTTTTTGCAGATTTGGTAAGAAATTGCTTTGCCACGACATTGCTGAAAAGAGATCGCGCGGAGGGCGAAAGAGATCGATTTCGAGACCTTTTTTTTTTTTTTTATATGAAAAGGCTCTTTTTATTTTATGGTCAAGCCAGAAAGAAGAATCGTACAAGGAGCATAAAAAATATCGTTTAATATTTTAAGTCTTCCATTGTGCACATTTTACAATCGAGATTAGTCCATCCCGATCTAGATTTTCCATTTCTTGGTGTTTGGTGCCAATTTCCCGACACTTGGACGATTGGTCCACTCCTCAAGTAGTCTCCCGTGTCATTCCCATTATATCCGAAGCCTCACTTGCTCCAAAATGAGCTCGATTGCAAAAATCTAAAGAAAAGAAAAAATATTCTTTCAATGACTAGGGAAATGTCTCTTTAAAAACGATTGTTTGTATCATCTACGAAAATTAAAAAAAAAATATCTCAATTTTCTATAGAGAGGTATTTAGATACAAATTGTATAGATTAATTATTTCGAATGGTATAAGTTACCGTATGTAATAAAATATTATTTATATTATTTATTTTTTCTCAATCAGGTGGGGGACTAAAAACCAGGATCCCGGCAGATAAAATGATAAAGTAATTGATGTGAAGCGAGTCGAAAGCAGATCGGATGCGTCGACGTACGTGGTGACGCACCACCGCGTGATGGAGCGGATTTTCTACGGCGAGTGGTCATATTCTAGAGAGGGGAGGGGGGGCGGGGATCTGGCGTTGATTGGATTCTCGTGTTGACTTCGGCGGAGACAAAAACGAGATTTAGGACTTAATTTGGATTGTTTAAGGGTCTATAAATTTGAGGGGATCTATGTAGGCTATCATGATGTCCACTTGACTTCCTTTTGTCCCTTTTTTTTATTTTTCTTTTTCTTTTTTGTCCTTTCCTTGACGTGAGATCTCGCCTGTGAACGAATTAGGTATTAGCTTTTGGCATTATTTATTTATTATTTTATTTTTCACCCCAACTTGAGAGAGAGAGAGAGAGAGAGAGAGAGAGAGAGAGAGATTGAGATTGAGGGAAAAAAAGGGGTTTTTAGGGTGATCTTTTGATGTCCGATTAAGAGAGATAATCTTGCACGCATTTCCAACTCATTGACAATGTTGATTAATTATTGCTCCATCGTAATTTATTAGGATGACATCGGGATTATACATGAATTAAATAGGTGCGAAGACTATAAAACTTCAATAGGAATTTTCATTAATCCAAGCGCGTGGTTCTTGACTTGAGGGGATGTGATTTTGATCTTTTAATGTGGTCAATACGAGTTTGTAACGTGTATAATTCTTGAACTTTCTGTATAGTGTTTAATGTTGTTTTTGAACTTTTTTCTCTTATTCGATTTAGTCTTTGAATTTTTCGATTTTGCTCATTGAAGTCGTTTCGCCAACTCCAATGCCGTATCGTATGGATTTTGTTGGTGTAGACTAAAATTGACATGATTAGTCACATTATGTCCTTTTGTTCTAGATTAAGAGAACTTTTCCTACCCTTTTCATTTTTCTCCCCTTTCTTTTGAAATATCATCACACGGTCATCTACACATCCATAATCTTGCACGCATTTCCAACGCATTGACAATGTTGATTAATTATTGCTCCATCATAATTTATTAGGAAGACATCGAGATTAGACATAAATTAAATAGGTGCGAAGACTATAAAACTTCATTAGGAATTTTTGTTAATTCAAGCGCATGGTTCTTGACTCGAGGGGATGTGATTTTGATCTTCTGACGTGGTCAATACGAGGTTGTAACATGCATAATTCTTGAACTTTTTGTATGGTGTTTAATGTTGTTTTTAAACTTTTCTCTTATTCGATTTAGTCTTTGAATTTTTCAATTTTGCTCCATGAGTGGTTTCACCAACTCCAATGCCGTATTGTATGGATTTTGCTGATGTAGACTAAAATTGACACGATTAGTCACATTATGTCCTTTTGTTCTAGATTAAGAGAAATTTTTCTACCCTTTTCATTTTTCTCCCCTTTATTCTTAAATATCATCACACGGTCATCCACACATCCATAATCATTGCCGACACATGTTTGACGACCTTGTAGCTCCATGACCTCCGGTGCACCGATGTAACATTTGTAGCACGTCGTTTCTCTGTTTCATAACTACAATTGGTGGGACGTTGGACCCAAATTCTAACCTAAGGTCAAGTTGAAAGTTGTGTGCCTTATATTTGTATTTTGCAGGGTGCTGCTAAGTGTCATTGAGAACATGGAGAGAGATCTCGACGGGCGATGGGCGGTTGATCTTCATGGTGGCGTTAGTGCTGGAGCGTGGCCATGAGAAGGAGGTGGTGGGGCGCCAAGTTTTGTAGTAGTGTCGCTGTCCAAGTGTGACTAGGACGGGTGCAATGATAGGTAGCGACTACAGTTAGGGACAGAGCTCTCTCTAAATAGTAAGCACGATTAATATACATAACCACAAGAAAATATTAAGCAAATCATATGATCAACGGATTAGCATTAAACAAATAGAATGATCAAGGGATAAATTTACTATATTAAATTTCCCAAATTTACGATTTATTAAACATTTTTCCAACAATAATCACTTACATCACTTGAAATAATTAGTTAATGAAAATTATTTATCGACAAAAATTTATGTCTAAATACTTCGAAGATAATTAAATTTTTTTGATTCATTTATTACGTGAATGAGATAAGAGATCACTTTAAAATTTTATTTTTTTTAAATCATTCATTTTCCGTCCTCGAATTCACTAATCTCCCTCAATAATCATCGTTACTAGCTGGCCCGTTAATTTTTAATATCTTAAGTGGACTTTCGGCTAAGTTTACTTTAGGATGGATTGATGGTGATCAGAAGGCTTCGCCACACAAGTTAGTGGACCTTAGCGATGGTGACGAAAATGCCCATGACCTTGAAAAGTGATTACAGTTCTCCTATCGTAAAGCACCGAGCTGGATAGCAATTTTAACTCCATTGCCACTTCCATTTTCTTGAGTTGGGCAAACGAACACGACAGAAGAAATGGCCGTGAAAGGATCGCCCAATCAGGTGTTTGGTACAACGACGCGCATCGCCAATCTGGATCCTCCCAAAGAGGAAGGCGATAAAAATCTTAGCTAATTATAGCGTTAGATCCTGGCCGCGTCAACCACGCATCACGCGCCGATGGCGTCCAATTCGAAATGCGACATCAGGGATGAGTTGGAGCAGGGGAGACCGGAAGATGTACACAAGTACATGGTCGATACCGCCCTTGCTTTTGCCGTGCACCCTCGTCAAGTACTTAAGGAGATGTTAGGAAGTACTGATCCAGATGTTCCTAGACCCCGAACTTGACCGATGTGTAAGATATTTTGGATTGAGTGTAAGGTTGGTGAAAGAAATCTCTAGTTTAATACAAGAGATCATCTCACCACTCGAATCCATGTAACGTACAAAACATGAATACCAGACGAGTTCAAAATGCTTGCTTTTACAAAATAAAGATGAAATAAATGCATTAGCGCTCTACCATGATATGTGATTGAAAATAACTCATCAATGCGATATAAATTATTCATTTAAAAGTAAGTATATGGCATATTATTTCATAATTCGTAATTAATACATGACAACTCACTGATATACATAGGCAAGAGTCTTGCCGGATCTGGCGAAACTCGAGCTCGCTAGTCGTTGGCGACCTGTTGGCGAGCTCGAGCCTCGCCTGGCTTGTTGTTGGCCGGCGGCCAGCTAAGGAAGGAAGAAAAAGAAAGAAAAAAGAAAAATTGAAATATGAAAAATAATTATAATTTCGATTTTTTATAAAAAAAAAATATTTTTATAAAATTAAAAAAGGCCATGGTTTAAACTTTAAAGTGGGTTTCCTTTCCTAATAAGTTAATAACCCATTTAGACCAATTTCTTTTTGTGTTTTACTTTCTTAGACCCATTTCAGACTCATATTTAACTTTCATTTGACTCATTTCTGATCCATATTTAATTTTCACTTGACCCATATATGACCAATTTAACTAAAAATTGGTCCCAATATGGGTTTATGACCCATTTCGCCAACTCTTGCCGAGAGTATTTAACACTACTCGTGTCTAGCTAAGACTCATATTGACTAATGAGGCATTGTCATCACCAATTTACGGAATCATAAGCTCACCTAGCCATATCTCGACTCTCCATCTTAGGTATTCTTTACATTGATGAAGATAAATACGCCACCATTGTACACTCATGATGATTATCTCATAACCAGCTACTCATATTGGATCATATATCACTTATGTGAATCATAAGCCCCTCACATGTAAGAAATCATTGGACCTCATGTGCCCTAACTCTATAGAGTCAATGGTAGAATATATGTATTTTTCAGTGTCGTATGCACATGCTTATACAAGGGATTTTGCTCTCCTACAAATAGGCCATGGCATAAGTATTTGGTACATGGCATCATCCATGTACAATTCATTATTACACAATAAATGTCACTTGTATTTCAGTAAGCCCGATTGTAAATAATAACATATTAACCTCTTGACATTTCTAGTGCAAATACCAACAATCAAATAATTATATGCATTTTCAACATATAAACCTTCATCGTCTTTTCACTATGTCATCATAATTTAGTGTTGCGCTCTTGCAAATTCACAAAAATATTGAGACGAATTTTTCTTAGACAAACAAATTTTCTGTAATTTAAGTAAGCAATTATTTTTCTATAAAAGATAGGGCCTTTAATATTTTCGCCTTAATCATGAAAATAAAAATTTATTCCTATAATTGATTTATTAAATTAAATGTCTTATTATTTCTAAAACTAACTTAACCACATATATCATAAAGTTTAAAGTTCTGTGATCAGCCTCCATAATTCTCAGTTTTAGCAGATTAGTCCCCTAATTTGGTAAAATTACAGTTTTGCCTTTAAAATTTCAAAACTAGTTATATTGAACCGGTTTAATTTCCTTTAATTGATCTAACTTCATAATTTATTAATTGACACTGCAAACTACAAAATTTAATTTGTTAAAAGAAACCTCTCATTTCTGTAAGTTCTCTAAATTGCACCTAAAGAAGCGAAAGTTATTGAAATGCCCCTTTTAGGTCTAGTCTTGCCATTTTTACATTTTTCCCACCCAAGATGCAACAAGACCCTTTTAGTAATCATTCAAACTCGTTCTAGGGATGTAGAACACTCTGCCATTTGAGCCAAGAAATCACGAACTCAACATGCCATTCTTGAAGTCCAATCACACTTAATATAAAATTAAACTAAATGAACAAATATCAATCAACCAAATTCAAATGCCAAGTAGATTGATATAATTTAATCTCTATTATTTTCACTTACCTTGATTGGAAGATAATCTCCATTAACCTTGAAAGCGAAACATGCAATCAAATTAATAAGTCTCAATCTTTAAAAACAAAACTAGTTTGATGGAGTCCGTGATTTACCTCGTAAACACTTGATATGTGAGATTGAAAATTCAAACAACTCAATTGAATAGACTTTGGAGGTTAGTTGACATTTTGCTTTCTTTTTGCTTTCTTTCCATAAGAAATTGGAAAGTGAAACAAAATGTGAAGTTGATGGGGGCGACAAGTCACGGTTGATCACATTTAGGGTTTAAAACTCGAGGTGAAAAATGAAGAAGAGTGTTCAAGTAAACGAGCGACAAATGACATACTTTAGATGATCGAATGAATATATTTGATATTCAAATGATATTTTACATTTCACTACATAAATAGAAAACTAACTATCCGTTTTAGATTTGAGTAAGTAATTAATTATTGGGAACCCATTAAAATATCATCAGCAAAAGTCATTGGACGTTACGGAAATCTTAGCACAATAAATTCGAACTATGACAATTATTTGGTACATGATCCAGAGCATATCCATCCCTAATTCTCATAATCACAACTCACATCCATCTAATCTAAGGGCATATATAATCTAACTCACATGCGTCGAGCGCGATCAAATATTTTTATTGGAAAGCCTGAAGGGCATTAATTATTTATTGGTATTTTCCGAAGCCGAGATGGGCATCGAGATGCTTGCTACACGAGAGGGGAAGATGCATTGAAAGGTGGGGGCAATGATTGCTTTTGACCCAACTTTTTGGGGGCAACAAAGGAGAGAAGAAAGTGAGTGCTCGACGTCCACCGTTCGCACGCCACGTATAAAGATGCCTTTTGGCCCGCCGCCCGCCGCCCGCCGCTCGTCCGATCGCTTATCTTCTTCCATGTCTCCTGCGTGGGGGTCCTCTCCCGGGGATCGGCTGGGGTTTCGTAATTCCTGGCTAGGAATCTCGGAATCGAATATGTGTGTATATGCTGGAATCATTCTGAGCGTAGGCCTATCGTGTCCAAAGGCATTACATAGGCGATGTTGTCTAGCGTTCGGTACGGCGTGAAATATGAAGGCGTGCGAATATAGTTTGAATATAATTTAGGTCGAGAATCTCGTCTAGGGAATGAGATATGAGGATATGATATATTCTATATTCCGTATAGGTAAAAGGAAGCAAGATTAGGGAGACAAAGAGGGGGAATGAGAGAAAACATTAGCTTCAAGCGCAAGAAGGCGATTGCAAGGCAGTTGCCATCTTAGGCGCTACCATGACAAGGGGTTCCACCATCATCCTTCGGGATGAGCACGATCACCACCTCCTCCCCTCCCTCCCTTCTCATCTGGCATAGCATATATCTAAACCTGCATATTTGTGATCAGCAATAAAGCATGGCGTGGTCGTGCGACCTTGCATTGGCTGTGCCGCCATTGAGTACTAACAACTTTGGGTTGGCTACACAAGCAACTCTAGACCCTCGGTAACTTGGCGGAGGCAATCTTTCTTTGTTATGATGGCCACCACCTCAAAACAACCACAGCCATGGTGGTTGCCCTTTGTTCCCTTCGGAGTAATTTATTTCAGAATTTGATTTTTCATCTAACTTTATTCTAGATTCATCAAACATTTCATAAGATTGAATTAGGCCGTGACTGTGGTATAACGAATATCGATAAAAGAGCCGGACCCAATTTTTGGGGGACTAGGCCGGGCCACCGGGCCACCGGGCCACCGGGCCGAAGTTCTTTTAAAAGTTCGGGCCGGTCGAACCCCAAAAAAAATTGTGCAGAATTAACGAATAAAACCCAAACCTCGTTCCTTCTCTTTTCCTCTCCTCATCTTCCCCCTCGCGCCGCCCTGTCCCCAGTCCCTCTCGTGCCCTTCGCCGTCCCACCACCACGCCGGGAAGATCGGCGCCTCGCCGTTCCACCACCGTCCCAAAAGACCGCCCGAGTGAACGCAGGCGGCGGCGGTGGGGCGGACGCCGTTCGGCATAGCCGTAAACCCGAGAAACTCCCCCAAGAAAGTGGCGCGTGCCTATTTTTTCTTCTGGGTGTGTGTTTATGTGGACTAACTTACTGCGCAACGGGTCTTTGAGAAGTGGTCGGATATCGGGACGAATGCCCAGAAATCTTTAGCGCGTATCCTGAGTCGAAGTATATGTGGGTCGTCTAAGTTCTGAAGTTCTTGTGTCTGGACCAGATAATGTCCGGTACACACGTTGGCCCAGAAATCTTTAGCGCGTATTCGAGCTTAGACAAGTTGGGAGACCAAATTTTAGATTCATCCCGAGGTGTCTCCTCACTGCAAGACTTGTATGTTGTCTGATTCCTCATTATTGTATATTGCGAAAGAAGATGGCTTTCATTAATGGCTTATTGGCTCTGTTTATTTTTTTTTGGGTCTTTCTGTATAATTTTTTATTCATGGATATCAGCTTTCTTGGAAACAACTACTTGGCCGGGAAGCTTCCTGCGAATAACGTCGGTTGAAGCCTCGATGCCATGTATGTTTCTTTGTCATGGCGATTCGAACTTATTGACGTGAGTAGTAGATGTATGTTTCTGAGCTGCATTATGTTCGAATCTCTGTTTACCTTTCTTAGTTGCGTTCTTTAGTTTCGGTTCTTCTTTGATTTATGTTTTCTTTCGGAGCTCGTGTTCGGTCCCTTTGTCTCCTGTATAAGGGTTTTTTTTTTGCTGTGTCAGTGTAGGGCTCGAGCCTGTTATCTATCATGACGCTTTTGATTTTTCAACTTGTTAGTTCTGGCAACAATTGGTTTCGTCTTGCATCCACCATATTTTTCCTTTTCTGTTTTCTATTGCTATGTGGACTTTGCTGCGTTCATAAATTTATGGGCGATTTTGTCTATGGTGCAAAGATCGGGCATATGATGGTTTACACTTGATCTCTGAACTTCAGGTAAGTTTGCATGTTTGACAAGTTTACATGCTGATGCTTTGCGTCTTTGCACCTTCGGGAGGAGTTCACTTTGAATCATTTCGCTGCTTCTGTTTTGCTTGAATTAGTAGCAAACAGAGGAAGAAATAGAGAAAACAAGTCAAGGGTGGAATAGAGAAGTTTTTACCTATAATTCTTGTCTAACCAAGATCATTTGAATGCTCAGGAAGGTTAGTCGTGGAATGACTAAATGTTTTCTGGTCGGATGTTTTGAACTTTTAGAGTAATTGATTAGACCAACTGTTGCTGATTGTCTTGCATCTACGAATTTAATGGGTGGCCATTGAAAACTGTGATTGCAACAAGATTCAACTTCTTTATATAGTTGTATGCTGACACGGTTTTCACAAATTCATGTTGTTTTTAAAAGTGTACTGGAACTCAAGATACCATGAATTCGGTACCTCAATTTCATCTATGGTCAACCTGTACTCTTAAGATTCATCAAAATCTGCAACTTATAGATGGCTTGCTTGCTTTGGTTGCTATTACTTTCTAAATACTACGCTTGTCGTTGTGAAATGTTGGTCCTTTAATTTTGGAAATTAACTTGTCATTTTTGTGAAGTTGCTATGGGCTTTGACAAAAGAAAATTTCAATAGGTTCGACAGAAATAACTTATGTCCCCCTTGGCAAATGGTAGCAAAGCAGCATGGGATCAGAATATTCAGTAGATGACCTTTCCACAACAGCAACATGGATCCAGGGATGCACCATAAGATAATCTTTAATCATAAGAAAGCATTATAGGTTACAGTGTAGCTTTGCAAGCTAAACGCTCTTCACATGGCATTTCAATTTTGGTCCTACCAGCTTGCAGTGCTTCGGGTGTGTCACAATGGAGGAAGACATGTTCACATGCCTCGCCTGCTTTCCTCTATGGCATCATTTTCTAGTAAAGCGCCTGGTGGTCCTTCAAATCATTACCATAACGATTTATGTAATAGTTATAAAGAGAAGCATTGCTGCCCTGCTGATGAGAAAAACATTCTCAATGAACTCTCTGATTTGTTGCCAATAAGTTGGCCTAATGCTGTTTCCAATGTGCGTAATGATGATTATTTAAAGAATGAGATGGGAAGCAGAGAGCATCATGGCTTCTTATCCCCTGAAGAGAAATTCCGGGGGGTTTTTCTTCAAAAGCTGAGAAGCAAAACTGCTGTGGAACATGCTTTGACAAATGTTCCTGCTGATTTGAACATTGACATTGTTGCTAGAGTTGTGAATCGTGGGAACTTAGGAGGGAAAGCTATGACAATGTTCTTCAAATGGGCGCTAAAACAGCCTACAGTTAGTGCGGACACTCATAGCTATAATGTGATTCTGAAAGCACTCGGAAGAAGGAAATACTTTGGTTTTATGGAGGAGATGATGCATGAAATGAAATCAAATGGTACAACTGCCACCTTAGAGACTCTTTCAATTGTAATGGACAGTTTTGTGTGTGCTCATCGAGTGAACAAAGCAATAGAACTTTTTGGCAAGCTGGAAGAGTTTGGATTGAAACGTGATACAGGGTCTTTAAATGTGCTTTTGCAAACACTGTGCCAACGGTCCCATGTGGGTGCTGCCAACTCACTTTTGTATTCTGTGAAGGGGAAGGTACCGTTTGATGTGACAACTTACAATACTATCATAGGTGGGTGGTCAAGGATGGGTAGAGTTGGTGACATCGAAAAGAATTTGGAGGCAATGGCAGCAGATGGATTTGCTCCAAATTGTTCGACTTTTGGACATCTCATTCAGGGTTTGGGGAGAGCTGGTCAGATTGATGATGCTGTCCTTATATTTGATGGATTGAAGGAGAAAGGTTATGATCCTGATGTGAGTGTCTACAGTGCCATGATTTATAATTTTGCAATCATTGGGGATTTTGATGCGTGCATCCAGTATTATAGGAGCATGTTGAGTGAAAGATGCAATCCTGATTTGGATACATACAAAAGTATGATCAACTCCTTGCTTAAGTTTCGAAAAGTGGCTGATGCTCTGGAAATGTTTGATGAGATGTTGAGTAGAGGGCTTGTTCCCACAACTGGGATGGTAACCTCATTTATTGAACCTCTGTGTGGTTATGGTCCACCTCATGCTGCACTGACGATCTATAAGAAGGCAAGGAAAGCTGGATGCCTCGTGTCTTTGAAAGCTTACAAGTTACTACTCATGCGGCTTTCTAGATTTGGTAAATGTGGAATGCTGTTGACTGTATGGGATGAAATGCAAGAGGCTGGTCATTTATTGGATGCGGAAGTTTATGAGTACATTGTCAATGGACTCTGCAACATAGGACAGCTGGAAAATGCAGTGCTTGTCATGGAGGAGTGTCTGTGCAAGGGTTTTTGCCCTAGCAGGCGTATTTATAGCAAACTAAATGCCAAATTATTGGTTTCAAACAATGTAGAGAAAGCTTACAAGCTGTTTCTGAAGATTAAAGAGGCTCGCCTCCATGATAATGCAAGAAGATACTGGCGTTCTAAGGGATGGCATTTTTAAGTTTGCTTATGGTTTAGGTGTGCCAGAACATACTTCTTTTTGCTTCTCAGGCAGTCTTGTCAATGGGAGGGAGATAATTGTTGAGGTAATCATCTCGTAAATTCCTAAAGAACATGGCGATCCACAATCCCTTTAACCTTCCTATTGTTTAGTTTAGCACCTGTATAACAGTATATCTTCACAGAATGCTTAAATTTTCTGGCATGGTCAGGGCACATCTTCAGAGATCAAACGAAGTACATCGATATTGCAGCTTTTTTCTTCTTTATATTACCATGTGAATATTCATCTCTGTTTATGACATAGATAGAATACATACCTCCATTTAGTTATTGTCATCACCTATTTTTTGAGCGACTTCGGTTTGCTTGCATTATTCTAGACTCTTCTGGACAAGGAAAGGCAGAAAAGAATGAGAAGATGGCGAAGGACACTCAGCTAGCCTAAGTTCTGTTTTTTCCTTTGCTCGCTGACAAGCATGCGAATGTTTGTCGTGGTTTTTATATCATAGAGAAATGCCCAGGGTGGTTTCTCCTTTCCTTTCTTTTGAGCTTATACTCCACCTTTTATTCTAGTCTATGTAGCATGATTTTTTATTGGAGTTTGCTCTGGAGCAAGTAGAATGCTGAGTGTAGATTAATTTGCCATTCTGATAAGATTTCTAATACGATTTGTATTTGTTTCGTAGGATTTACTGTGATCGATTTACTTTACATCATGTCGTCACCTCTGTATTTTGCCCTTTTGTGGTAATATGGATTCATGATTACTTGTCCACATCGTTTCCCAGATTATTTCTGTTGGTTCGTATTCCTGCTTTTAACTATTCCTGGCGAAAGGCATTAATATGCAATTGTTCATTGGACTTTAGTTCTTCTTCTTCTTCTTCTTTTTTTGTTTTTTCTGTGCGTGAATACTTTTCTTTCAAGAAAATGTCCTGTTTCCTTTCTGATTGCTGAAAATATTCTTTTTTGGTGTTTTGACTTTACATATGTTCTCTCTTTTTGTGTTCAATATAGTTTATCATGAATGAGGTCCTTCATATTAATTAGTAAGGTTTCCACTTGCTAGTAGCCATGGTCCCAAGAAACTCCCCAAAATTGTCATCCTCTTTCTGCGAGTGTGCGTGTGTGCAGTCTGAAGTTCTCATTCTCAATGGTAAGCAGATTTATGAACATGGTGATTTAGACTTATAGACAATACCGGTGCACATATGTTTATGAGCTGCATTATACGTGAACTTCCATTTAGCTTGTTGTTTTCTTTAGTTTTGGTATGAACTGATAGTTCTTGTTAATCAAAGTTGATCCATTTCTTCTTTATATATCTTTCTCAACTCTTTTTAGGTTTGGTTGTCTCACATACAAGGATTAATGCTGTGACAGTATTAGGCTCTAGCACGTAATCTACTACAGCGCTTTATTCAACTTGTTAGTTCTTGTAACAATCGGTATCATCTTGCATCCATCATGTTTTTTATTTTCTGTTTTCTATTGCTATGTGGACTTTTCTGCGTTCCTGAATTATCGGGTGGTTTTTTTTTTTTCCTATGGTGCAAAGATTGGGCATATGATGGTTTACACTTGATCTCTGAACTTCAGGTAAGTTCACATGTTAGACAAGTTTACATGCTGATGCTTTGCGTCTTTGCACCATTGTGAGAAGTTCATATGTTCATTTTGTGGCGTCTATTTTGGTCAAATTAGTAGCGAACAGAGGAAGAAAAAGTCGAAACAAGTAAAGGGTGGAACATAGAAGCTTTGGCTTATAGAAATGTCTAGCAAAGATCATTTGAATGTTTAGGAAGGTAAGTAGCAGAAAGTCTAAATGTCGTCTGGTTGATGTTTTGAATATTTAGAGGAATTGAAAAGACCAAACTATTGCTGATTGTCCTGCATCTACAAATTTAATGGGCAGCAATTGAAAACTCTGATTTCGACAAGATTCAACTTTTTTCTAATATGTTGACATGGTTTTCTCAAATTTGAATCCTTTAGATAAACGTGTATTGTCACTCAAGATACCGTGATCTTATTACCTCAATTCATCTGCCATTGATGGGTATTAGGGACTTGTGTGTTTACAGTCTAGGGAATTGTGGGTGCTCCCTTTGAGGTTTTTTTTTTTGGGGGGGGGTCTGAGTGCTCCCCTTGAGTTTTTGTTTGGAAATATGCACTAAATCCACTGTTAGGGCCGAAATTCCTAACTTGAAGTCTTCAAGGCTTGCCATGTGGATTTTGTGGACCAAGTGTTAATTGTCTTCCTTGTAGCAATTTATGCTAATGTCTATTTACAATAACCTTCTTCTTTGGACTGCATTTTCCCTCCTCTTTATCTTGAATAACTAGATTTAATGCCAGCTTAGCTTGGCCTTTCTCTTCACATGAGGTACTTGCCACACAATTTATAACGAGTTGAGCAAGTTCGTTACTTTGTAATAGCCTAGTGAAATTTTGGTAACTTTCAGGTACCATTGGGCGCTTAAACTAGTGGGAAATCTTCATGGACAACCAGGGATTCGAGCCAGCAGCGGAAGATCCGACAGTCATGACTGGGCATGCAAACGTAGCCACATTTCCCAAAGGTGGTCAGTGATTGGTTATCAAGTTTTCATCCTCAACAAGCAGACTCGGGGCCGGGAGTACAAGGCCTGAGCATGCAAAGGGCGACGTCTTTGACGGTGCTCAACGATAGCTTTGTCCAGTTTGAAATGAAAGGCAGTTGTTTTCGCCAGCAGCTGATGCTGAACCAGATGATCAGGCAGAAAGCTGAAATGGAGTGCCCAGAAGAGAAAAACACAAAACGCAAACCTCTGTACGGCAATAGAAGATTGTAAATGTGTCATGTTCATATTGAAATCTGGGTCCACTTCTGCCACACATGCATATATTCATTACTGGGAATAAAACCCGTGTATTTTAGGACACGCTTGCACTGGCTGAACATACATGGTTTTCGGTTTTCGGTTTTCGGTTTTGCTTCAGAGGTTTAGAGGAGGAACTGAACACGATATGCCGTCGAATCAATGCTTCACTTATTCATCGGTTGAGGTTTGAACTGACTAATCTGTTCTCAAAGGCGATAATTTATTTGCTTGGCTTCCAAAAAGCATCAGATTCATACGATATCACATGATCCGCTCTTAGGGTAACACGATGTTTGAATTCGGGACTTATTTCCGGACTTGCCATTTCTAAGGTACATAAACAAAATACCGGATCTGATAACTTTTACTCTATCCGGTCTTTATCCTTTTCAACTGCCGTTCGAAGTCCTAGGTTAGGATAAAGACACACCTGCTTGACTGTGGAGGTGATGTCCCGTCATTCGCACTTGATTTATCAAAGGCCAAATTGCCATATATACTTATGACTTTTCGACATCGAATTAAACCCATTAGTCTGCGGATCGACTTTTTCCGACTCCTTCATTTAATTTATCATTTTTCAGAAATAGAAAAAAGGGAAAAAAATCGTCCTAGTCACCTAGGGTAAATTTCTTGACTGGGGAAGAGTTTTTTTTCCAGAAATAGTTCTTTTCTATTTCTATTTCGGAGAACAGTTTCTGAACAAAAGAACCCGTTTGATAATTGCATAAAATTTCTAATCTTGGAATAGAAAAAGAATAGAAATGCGTTTGGTAACGCAACAATTCTTTTTTGTATTTATTTGTTTTTTATTTGTTTTTTATTCTTTTTGTATCTATTTGTTTTTTATTTTTTTATTTGTTTTTTATTTTTGTATTTTTTTGTATTTTTGTATTTGTTTTTTTGTATTTATTTGTTTTTTAAAATTTTCTTGCGTTTGTTTTTTATTTGTATTTTATTTGTTTATTTGTATTTTTTTGCTTTATTTGCTTTATTTTTTTGTTTTTTTTTGTTTTTTTTGTTTTTTAAAATTTTCTTGCGTTTGTTTTTTATTTGTATTTATTTGTTTTGTATTTTTATTTATTTGTTTTTTGTTTTTGTTATTTATTTGTTTTTTTGTATTTATTGGCTTTATTTTTATTTATTTTTGTTATTTTTTGTTATTTTTTTACTTTTCTTGCGTTTGTTTTTTATTTGTATTTATTATTATTATTTTTTTGTATTTTTTTTTGTATTTTTTTATTCTTGCTCACGGTCGGCGGTGGTCGGCGGCGGTGGCAGTCGGCGGTGGCTCGAGACGGTTGGAGGTGGCCACGGTAAGAGAGAAATAAAATAAAAATAAAAAAGAAAATTTGCTTATTTCTAGAAATTGTTCCTGAGACAAGAAGCAATTTTTTTCTGTTTCTCGTTTCTATTCCCGGGCTAACTTTTATATTCCGGGGAATAGAAATCAACTTGCCGTTATCAAACGGGTTTCTATTCTTTTTTTTATTCCGATGAACAAAAGAATAGAAATTTTTGGGCTGGGGAAGGTTACCATGCAGCACCCTAACCTATGCCTTACTTACTTGAGTTAAAAAGTTCGGATTTTCCTTTTCCGCTACGCTGTAAAAAAAAACAGGAAAAAAGAAGAGAGAGAGAAAGAGAGGGGGATCTAAGTTGATTACAAATGTGTCGTTAAAACTCATCTTTACGAGAATGCAAAACATTTTCGTATTTTTATAGACCGCTCTTTAGATCGGAACTATATAGTATTCCTGCTCTATAGTCGACTCGTCCCCATCTCGTTGAAACGATTTTTTATCGGCTTTCCGGAAAGGTTCTGGTTCGCCCTCCCTCCCGTCCCCGTCCGCAGCTGCTCCGTCGACGGTCGTTCTCCATTCTCGCCATTTCCCTCCTCGATCGCGCGCGAGCGAGCGAGCGAAGAGCTCCGGTACCCGACCGATTCGCGCCCCCCCCGAAATCCAAGTCGAATCCGTCCTTCCCCTCCCGCCGTCTCGCCTCGATCTGACCCACCCACGGCCGGCCAGTTCGATCCCGCTCCTCGCCTCTCGGGGATTCGGCATCGTTGCGCGCTCGGTTCGATCGGATTGGGTTCGCGGCCGCGGTTGGCTCCGGCGGTGGAGGGGCGGGGCCTCGAGTTCGCGGGATGGCGGCGCAGGGCCAAGGGGCGGGCGCGGAGCAGTTCGAGGCGTACTTCAGGAGAGCGGATTTGGACGGGGACGGCAGGATCAGCGGGGCCGAGGCCGTCGCCTTCTTCCAGGGATCCGGCTTGCCGAAGCACGTCCTTGCTCAGGTCACTCCCTCCCCTGCGTCCTCCGCTGCGTTCTGTGCGGTCAACTGGAAATTTTTATTTTCCCCCAATTGTGGTCGGTGCTTAGTTCATGTTGCGATCCACTTTGTTCGGGAGTCCTTGGTGATGGCCTTTTTGTCTGATTTGTGTGAGTGGGCGGATTAGGAGATGAATCCGAACGGTGGAGGCGAAACTCCGGTTCCGTTCGATTTGAATCGCTATCGTTGGGAACTGGATTTTCTGGTCGTTTGATTAATCTGCGAGCTCTCTCTTGTGTTAATGCTGGAACTTAGTTGATTGGTGATCGGACAAGGTAGTAGTGAGGGATTATGGGCTTGTTAAGTTATGGGTGTTTCCTTTAGGTCCGATGATCGAAGTTTGCTCGAGCTTTTTCTGCGTCAAGTAATGCATTGTATTGCTGAAAAATCACACAATTTCTGGAGAATTCACGATACACAATTGAAACGAGGCAGTCAGGGATCCATCTGTTTTATGATCCACTGTCAAGAACTAGGTTCCTTGTTTTGTTCACCCATTCTGCCTGAGTTAGCTCTGATTGTTTGATGTTCCAATTCTTAGTTGTTAGGATTATTAGCTAGCATTTGTTTTTCAAAGAAGTCATTGAGGGGTTTGTTTGGTAACCATTCTGTTCCCAGAAAAAATTTCTGCTTATAATTGATTTTTTTTTGTTTTTGTTCCTTAGACGAGTTTCTGAGCATTTGAAGGCGTTTGGTAACTGTTTACAATTTCTATTCCTGAGATAAAAAAGACCTCAAATTCTTTCATGAGTTATTTTTTTTTTTTTAATTTTTTAATAATGGCGACTGGCCAAATAGGAAGAAGGAGAAGGAGAAGAAGAAAAGGAAAAAAAGAAAAGAAGAAAAGCAAAGAGAGAAGAAAAGAAAATAAGAAAAAAATGGACTTGATTTTGGAGTTATTCCTGGGACCAAAGAAGCAACTTTTTTTTTTTTTTAACTTCTTGATTTTGTTTTAAATCTATTCGGGGGAACAGATTTATTCCCAGAAATAAAATAGTTATTAATCGGATTTCTTATCTTTTTATGTTCTGGAGAATAAAAGAATAAAATCAGACACTGTTTGGTCGGTTACCACCCTCAGCTTTGCATTTATGCTAAAGGATTGTCATTGTGATGTTCCCATTGCTGCAGATATGGATGCATGCTGATCAGGCTCGTACTGGTTTCCTTGGTCGGGCAGAATTTTACAATGCTCTGAAGCTTGTCACAGTAGCACAGAGTAAAAGGGAATTATCGGCAGATATAGTCAAGGCCGCCTTATATGGCCCCGCTGCTGCTAAAATACCCCCTCCACAAATTAATCTTGCTTCCGTACCTGCAGCACATGTGAGCAATGCAGCTGTTGCGGCAACCCCGCAGATGAGAGCAACAGCTCAACCGACATCTCAGAGTGTTGGCTTTGGATTTCCTTCACAACAACAACAACAACAACAACCACCTGTGAGACCGCCTCAACCTATGCCTGCTCCCACTGCTTTCCATGCACCACAGGCCAATACAGGTTCACAATTTCCCATGGGGAGTAGTTTAACGGGTGCTGGGGTTCCAAACGCAAACATTTCAAGTGATTGGACCAGAGGAAGGAGCGGTGGAGTGTCAGTTGGATCCAGAGATACTAATTCTTCGGTTCTGTCAGCTTTATCAAAGCCACAAATTTCACCTTCTTTATCTTCACAGACAATGGCTGTTGATTCTAGAGCACTAGTTGTTTCTGGAAATGGATCTTCTTCAGATACTTTTCTTGGAGGTGATTTATTTTCTGCAAAACCCTCTCCATCTAAACAAGAATCTTCTGCACTAACTAATCCAGCTGCCAGCACATCTCTCACCTCTGCTATGACTTCTTTTCCTGGAGGCCAACCTTCTGTAAAGCCCAATGCACTGGATGCTTTGCAGATGCATTCTTCTAGCAGTCAGGTTCAGCGTCCTCCTACACCTTCGAACCCACGAGCGCAGGGTCCATCTCTAGGTTTTTCCTCATTCTCATCGCCTGGAATTTCAGTTGGGGTAGCTAATTCTTCTCCCAGTGATAGTCAGCTTAATTGGCCAAAGATGAAGCCATCTGATGTTCAAAAATACACGAAGGTTTTTATGGAAGTGGACGCAGATAGAGATGGGAAGATTACTGGCGAGCAGGCTCGCAACTTATTTCTGAGTTGGAGGCTACCAAGAGGTATATCTATTTCAAGTATTGCATACAAAAGAAACGTTTTTTTGATCAAAAGCACTCTTTCTCTGTGTTGGTTTATTTAGTTACTCTTGATTTGCTAGTTTTGGTGCCCGTGATACTGTCCTGTTGGACTTTCTATTTGATGTTGTGTCACCATATGTTTGGTGATATCATCAAAATGTCTTTATGGTTTTACCCCATTGAAGGGAACATCCACAGGGAATATGAAGGATAAGTCTCCTTAGGAGGTAGAATCAATGGGGTAGTTTAATTTCTTCTTGCTAAATCTCTACAATGTCCAACCTTGCAGCTCTCTCTTATTTTCTAGAGAATTGTTTGCTTGCTGAAATCATCAAATCCCTCTGTCCCTGGTGGAACTATGGAGTTCATGCCATGATGCCATCATTTCCCTTTGTCTTATGATAATTGGAACCATAATGTGGTTGGGCCCTCAGGAAACTACCTTTTGTAGCTGAGTCTGTTGATTAGTCATTTGTTATGCCTTTTGTTTTGCTTTCTCCATTTTTTAAAATTATTATTTTGAGTATGACTGCAAAAGATAAAAGTGAAAAGTACTTCTCTCTTCCCCTTTTGTCTTTTCTGTTTCATCACACCAGTCTATTTGTATATATTACTCCATCATGTTAGGCAGCATGATCATTAACCAAGACTGGTGTCTGTTACTTCATCATGTGAATCAGCATGATCATTAAAAGGCAGTATCTGTGGCTTAAGTGAAAGAATAAGCTTAAGACTGATGTGTGTGTCACATCGTTATAATGTAGAAGCTTAAAGTTGTTCACACTTTTTCTTTATCCATGTTCGTTATATTTTAACTGCTGTTTCTCAAGGAAGGTCAATCACAGTTGTTGTTATTCTTTTAGTTAAATGTGGGTTAAATGTTAAGTTAGTGAATTTATTTTTAAAAACTATCATCAACTTTGCATTCATAGGAATCTTTGTGCATGCTTTTTGCAATGAGATCTTGTATAAGCTCTGTGGATGCTTCTTTTTAGATTCTGATTGTCTTGTATCATCTAGATGATATGTGATCTCCTTGTGGTGACAGAGGTTTTAAAGCAGGTGTGGGACTTGTCTGATCAGGATAGTGACAGCATGCTCTCTTTGAGGGAGTTTTGCTTTGCCCTATATTTGATGGAGCGACATAGGGAGGGTCGTCCTCTTCCCACAGCTCTTCCTAGTAATGTCATGTACGATGAAACACTATTGTCAATGACTGGTTCACCAAATGTTGCTTATGGAAATGCCGCTTGGGGTGCCAATTCAGGTATTGTCCATAATTTCCTTCTTATTTGAGAGATGGTCCTTTGTTGGACAAGGCATGTGATGATACAGTGTTTGGTGGCTTCTGTATTAGGTTTTAGGCCACAGCAAGGGATGCCAGGTGCTCGACCATTGGCTCCTGCAACTGGCTTGAGGCCGGGAATGCAGGTTCCCATTCCTAAGGCAGATGCTGCGAAGCAAACCAATCAACAAGACTTGAGAGGACCAGCTTTAGGGGACCCATTTGCAAACATAGCTGGCAACACTGAACCAAATTCAGTTGGTTCAGCACCTCAAGATGCAACAACTGTGGGGCAAAAGGCATACACATTATTTCTTGTCACATTTATCATCTTTTTTTTCCCCTTGCTGAATGCCTGTCATTTCTTTGGTGTTTTGACACTCGTCTTCATTTTTTTATTCTTACTTTTAAGTAATCTGGGACGTTGCTGAAACAGTGAAGGACAATTGTGGTTATCTTTGGTTCACTTTTGGTTGAAAGTTTAACTTTAGAAGGATTATGATGTGATATCAAAATATTGATTATGATGCTTTTCCCATCCTTCTTTCATATATATTCTTTTCAAATTAGAATTGATTTGGCCATTTGTTAGAAGTAAAAGGACTACTCTTTTCCTGATGACAGGTGGAAGAAAAGGAGAAAATTATATTGGATTCAAAGGAGAAGATTGAGTTTTACCGCACAAAAATGCAAGACCTTGTGAGTATTTTCTGTGCATATTTTGTTAATGATATGGAGAAATTGACAGGCTTAATGGTCTGGAATCATGCAGAGGTTGTTGCATTGTTCATTGTATATTTGCCCCCATTAGAAGATTTGCCTAGTATTGACTCTATATTTTTGAACTTGAAGGCAGAAGCCTGGAACACAGCGGATATTATTTTTCTTTACAGTTATCTTTCTCAAAAATTATTTTTCAGGCATCACGAGACAAATTGCTGCTGTAATATTACATGAACTTAAGTAAGAAACTAGAACATTTTTGAAATCTTATGGTTGCATGTTGTTTGCTCAAGCTTGTCCTGATTTCTTTGCCTATTATTAGTAGGGTGCTGGCAATGTTTAATACAAAGAATGTGGGAAAGGCCTCGCTGTCACAGAGTTTGTGGGCACCATTTCCCCCTTTTTAGATTACATTTGACACCAATATATGATCGTTAAATCTATATGTGATAAACAAAGGACACAAATTTATGATTTCGATGGAAAGGACGATCTGCTTTTAGTTTCCATATCTTGTTTGCAGCTTTGCTGTGGACACAGATCCCTATTCCTCTTGCGGCAGTTCTGTGTGATGAGGTCCCAATGAGAGCAAAACACTTTGCACTAAGCAATCTGGAATCTTTATTTGATAAGAACATCACAATTCATTATCTGGTCAATGTTCTGTTACCAATTTCATATCAGGACCACTGGTCAAGTTTTGGCATGTTTTGGTTGGCTGTGCTGCAAAGGTCATGGTGACTCTTGAGTGTCTGAGCTCTATTTTTATGTGGTTTTTCTTTATTTTGTCTTCCCTTTTCTTTTGTTCCTATGCTTTCTCTTGTTGATATTTGCTCTTAATTCCTCAGGTTTTATTTAAAAGCAGATGTGATAATAAATTGAATGAGATGACGGAGAGGGCATCTGCAGATAAGCGTGAGGTGCTTTCTCCACTCAGTCGTACACTACTTTCCTTTATTATTGTTTTCTTTGAATCAATTTATTCATTCTATTTGAGTAACTTTGTAGGCCGAGTTACTTGGCAAAAAGTATGAAGAGAAGTACAAGCAAGTCGCAGAAATAGCATCTAAGTTAACCGTTGAGGAGGCGACCTTTCGTGATCTTCAGGTAGTTTACTTACTACTGAGTATTCGGGAATACTGTGGTGGTTGCGTCTCTGTCCTGTGGAATAATCCAAACAAATACATGATGATGCTGTTTTTCCCCGTGGATTTTGTTGCTAACCAATATGAGGTTTCATGGTAAACATAAGTGGTTGCTCCCTGAATACTATACTTTTCAAGTTTGTTTCTAAAGTAATCTTATAAGCCCTCTCTAGAGGAAATGGTTCAAGAACTTTACATGTAGTATAATTCTTCTAAATAGATGCTCTAATCTTTACTCTAATCTGCCCATTTGTCCTTTGCAATTCTGGTAAGATTTCTAATTCAATTTGTATATGGTTTGTAGAATTCACTTTAATTGATTTACTTTTCAGTGCATGTAGTCACAGCTGCTTACCCCTTTTTATGGTAATATGCATTCACGACTACTTGTTCACATCTTTCACAGATTACTTCTGTAGTTTCTGCTTCCTGCTTCAACAATTCTCTGGCAAATGGCATGAATACACAATTGTCCCTTTTGACTTTTCTTTAAATAAAATGCCTTTTTGTTTTTCCTTTCCGATAGCTGAAAATTATTCTTTTGTAATGTTTTAACTTTACTCGTGTTCTCTTTTTTGTGGTGGATATATTTTATTGCGAGTAAGGTCCCTTATATAAATTGGCAAGCATCCTTCCTCCACCCTCCTTGAAAATTTGCATCTTTGTATGATTGACCTAACATTCAGTACCTGAAATCCGTTAAACGTTGTGGGAGGAAATATTTATTTTTCCTTATTTTCATGTTTCTGATCTGTTGCACTTACAGGAAAGGAAAATGGAGTTGCATAAGGCCATTGTCACAGTGGAACAAGGTGGCAGTGCAGATGGCCTTCTTCAGGTACTTGTTTCTATATATTTGCAAGCTGTTTGATTTTAGCTTTTTCTCTGTGGATGCTCTCCAACTTTCTACTAACGCTTTAGTATTTCATATTAGGTCCGAGCTGATCGCATCCAATCAGATATTGATGAGCTTATGAAGGCTTTGACAGAACGTTGCAAGAAGCATGGTCTAGATGTCAAATCAACTGCGCTATTTGAGCTTCCGAATGGTACTTTTTAAGCTCTGTGCTTCACTGTTTCGAATCTCTCACATTGGAGAATTGGTTTACTTTTTTCCAGAGAGATTTTTCTGTTCCTTCTGTTTAGGAATAAGGATGAGATCGGAGTTAATCATTTTTTTTTTTTTTAAATTTTTTACTTGGACTCGTCCATTGGATGTTGTTGTATTTAAGGAAATTAAGGGGGTCCTTTCATGCATACTTGATAAAAGAGAATCCACTCAGCAAGAGAGCTTTGAGTTGTTTACGTCAGGAAGTAACTAATTGGTTTTCCTTCATTGATGTTTTTCTTAATTGGTTTACTTGTTTGGATTTATTTACCTTCTGATCTTGCCTTCTCTTCCTGTTCGCATTCTATGGTCTGAAAGAGTCTACGCTGGCATTTGAGGATGTTTAGAAAGTTCACACTTCCTTTTTAAATTTGATGCTGAAGGAGCTGCTAGCCTGGTAAAGCTAGCAGTTTCGTCACTGAAATGCACTGCAAAGTATAGTATTACCACTTCAGCATGATGTTAAATCAAAGAACTACCCCAGTTAGGATTTAATGTTAACTGCTTGCATTGGGCTTGCAAGGTCTATTACCTTTTTGCTTTCATGTCAGATTGCCACTGTAACAAGCAAAGTTGGTCAATTGTTTTATGCATATGAAGTTTTTAGCTTTCTCTCTGTCAATGTTTAGTCTGCGAGCACCTTGATAATTTCATGTGTGTTGAGGAACTTCCTTTCTTTCTCCATTAAATGCAGAACATGCTTCTTGGATGGGTTTGTACTAACTGGACCAGTATCACAAGACTTATTCTTCTGTCTAATTGATGAAAGCAAACAGTTTAAACAATACATATTTTAGACAAGTTCATAGACACAGTTCTCCTTGAACAACTTGGATATTAATGACTCCTGTGGCTTTTCCTACGACGTCCTTCTCATCTCACTTGTATACCAACCTCAAAGCAAGCATCATGGGACCCCTGATTGCTATTTGAATTTTAAATCTCTATACTAGCCGAATTTTCTCTGAATTTTTTTGTTCTCACTGAAATTATTGACGAGTCTGTCGTCACTATTATATTTGCACTTATGTTTCAGGCTGGCAGCCTGGGATTCAGGAGGGAGCTGCCGTTTGGGATGAAGATTGGGACAAGTTTGAAGATGAAGGTGCATTATTGGTTTACGATTGTGACTTTTTTCTTTTGAATGTGCCAGCACTGTCTGCTTCTCCTTCAGAGAGTGATCTTGGGCTCTTTTAATCTTTGAAAAGTGGGCTTAAATAGCATGTGAACTAAAGATTATAGTTTTCTCCTTCAGGCTTTGTCAATGACCTGAATCTGGATGGGAAAAATGTCTCTGTTGAGAGAGAGAATGCTTTTACTGAGAATGGTTATGCCCATGATTCTATCTCAAGTCCTGGTGAAAAGCATCAGAACTCTTTGGGTACCATGGAAAATGCTTTTGAGGATGAATATCAATACGCCCGTAGTGAAGATGAATCAGCACGAAGCCCTCATGAAAGTCCGGTGGGTAGAACTTCTGTAGGGAGTCCATCCCAAGTATTTTCAGGTGCACATTTTGAAAAGAGTCCTGAAGCAGATACTGATACACATGGGTAAGTTGTCTATTTTTTTCTTCACAATTCTGTTATGCCTTACCAACCTATCACTGAACCTTTTGATTTGGCCCCATGATGACCTGGGAATATCTTAAATTGCTGGAGCAGAAGTTTTGATGAATCAACCTGGGGTGCCTTTGACAATAATGATGATGTGGACTCCGTCTGGGGATTTGGTACCAAGGTGAGATGGTGCTAACTGGTGGATGTTTCTGTTAGGTCGTGCATAAAGTGTTTGGCCATTGAATATCTGTTGAATCAACCTGGTTAAAGATAGCTCTGTTATGAAAATTTATATATTGGAACAAGCAAACCGGATGTTGTTTCTTCCCCATCTGTTGCATTTGACATCCTTATTGCTTTTCTGGAGCAGTTACAAGAGAGTCCTTCCAAAGCAATTTCGACACTCTGTGAAGTGACTAGACTACATAATATGATATCCCTTCACAATCTTCTGATCCCTAATGAGGGGGGGCTCTGGAACTCGGGTCCTTACCACTATTATGCTTCTCCAACCTAGCTGACATCTTCAATTGATGTGTTTACTCAAGGGTTATTTTTGGCGTGACCTTTGTGGATGTCTATAGTCTCTGCAAAGTCATCGCACCCTTTTAGAAAGAAGATATAATTTGCATCTCTGATTGTAATTATTGGCTTTTGCTGGTATGTTCCGCTTGCAGACAGTGTGTGCAGGTTTTGTAGACAGAGGTTCTTTTTTTGGCACCTTGCATCCTGGTCGACTCATTAACAATTCTTCTTGCTTTTACCCGGAAAAAGAAAAATCTTCTCTCTTTTAATTGTTTTCCTGTGTTGAGGAATTGCAGGACTCGAAGCATGATTATTCCTTTACAACGAGTGACTTTGGAGTAAACCCGATACGAACAGGCTCCCCACGAGAAGATAATGCTTTCCAAACCAGGAGTGGTTTCGCTTTCGATGATTCTGTCCCAGCCACTCCTCTATCTAGACTTGGCAACTCCTCGCCGAGATACAGCGAAGCAGGGGATCACTCCTTTGACAACTTCTCGAGGTTCGATTCCTTCAGAACCCACGACAGCGGATTTTATCCCCAACAACCTGAGAGGCTTACTAGGTTTGACTCCATCAATAGCACCAAGGACTTCGGCCACAGTCGTGGATTCTCTTCTTTTGATGATTCAGACCCATTTGGTTCGTCCGGTCCATTTAAGGTTTCTTCGGAGAGCCACACTCCGAAGAAAAGTTCAGATAACTGGAATGCCTTCTAGCCGGCCACTTCCGTCCTGTTTGTTACAAAATGTTCCTCGTCTTTTTTCCCTGGGCTTCGCGCTGTTTAGTTTGTTATGTAAGCCGATTTTTTTTTTTTTTTTGCATGCTGTATAGCAGGAAAACAGAGCGGGGTTTTTGTAATGTGATTCGACGTGGCCTTGTATTTTCGCAGGGACGATGTATTCATTCTTGTAGGATGCTGAGACAGAGGAGAGAGATTGCTTTTCTTTGGCGTGTCTAATACTATTTATACGGACTCTTATGAAATATATTCCGATTTGTCTTCCCTCGCTACCCGGCTCGGTGTGGTTTTGCCCGTTGTGTTGCGCTCCATGCATCCTGCTTACGGTGATCTGTGCTTTGCAGGTGGACTGAGCAGTCGGAGGATCCTTCTTTGTATAAATGTTAACCACCTTTGTGAACTAAAGTACTAAAAAAAAAAAAGAGGTAATGTACGAGCGGAAATATAATAAAAATCTTATTGTTTTTCGGGTGAAGCGACGTGAATATGGATGTATATATTTTTACAGGGGACGAGATCCATATACGAATCTTGCGATATAGCCAGAGCCCACCTCGGTATCATTCTCCCCTAGTTATACGCCACACTCTGTGCTCAAGTCTGAGTCGAAATCACGGCTGGAGAAAAGTTATAGAGGCCTTCCGTCCATGCACGTACGAACTTCCCTCGCTAACTAATAGTAAATGGGAAATGAGTTGATCCCTTGAGATTATGAGGTCGATCTGTAGTAGAATCCTCATAGGAGAATTTGTCGTACTGTCAATGTCAAAGAGCGATTCACCATGTAAGATTTCCCCAATCTAATAATTCTAAACATTTTGAAAATTCGTCGATATATTTATTCCGATCAATTTTGACCGAAAAATGTTGACGTGACAATTTAGTTAACGTTGATAGTTCTATATAACGTACCAATACTAATATGAATAATTTTTATGATTTTTTTCTTTTTTTTTTCCTTCTCGCCGATGGTCAATCTCAAAAATGTCATCCTATAATCCAGTCAGTATAATAGAGTTAATCACCTAATAAAGAAATTCGCATATATGACATAACTCATTGTCGGTGGAATCATAAACTTTCTCAACAAAGGATTTGAAGCTATCTAGGATTCTGTAATAGTGCATTATGTAAGATGTAATAATTGCAAACCTGTTTCGTTGGTAAAACAAGATTGTCCACGGGAGCACTCTTCATCCAGCTTAGACTTTGAACAATTGGAAAATCTGAAGCTTTAAAGCTTTAATATAACAACTCTAATTAATTTATAATCTTTTACATTATTTTGTCTCTTTAGTCAATAGGTGATTTCTCCCTGCATTAGGCGCTTTCATCGTCACGTTTTTACTCTATGTAGACATACCAAATTTGCTTCCACATATGATATAAACCTTAACATACGGTAATGTTTAAGATACAAGGTATATATACAATGTGGACATATTTTCTAATAGGTTAAACTTTTGAATGAAAAAAGTTTTTCGAACCTTGTATCAAAACATAAGTTTACATTTCAAATTGCGGCACTTAATTTATTATAGTTATGCCTATTATCATGCTTTGGTACTCCTATCTCCAGTTATGAAACTGATTTGAATTTCATGAATTAGGTTGATTTATGCATGATGTGAAGTATTAAGAAATATTTATGTATACATTGTGAGTCCATTTCTAAATACTTTTTACGTTTTTAAGGAAAAAATGTTGTCTAAAGGAAATGATAATCACTCAAATGCAAATTTACCGTTTTGATATAACAATGAGAAACATAACTTTTGAGAATGAGTAAGAATATTATCTCTCATTCTAGTGGCATAGTGAGAAGTTCTGGTATCTTTGAAGCCTCGAAATATGCCTCACATTGCAAAAGAAAGAAGAATAGTAGGAGTCCCTAGGGATCCTAATTTCAAGTACCTTTTGACATGGGTTAGTATGTGAGAACCTTATTCAAACAAGTAACTAATGCAATTAATTAAAATGATATCAAGGTAATGTAAGTTATTATTAGTTTTGAGTGACCTTAAATATACTAGATTAGATTCTCAGACATAAATGATCATTTAGTAAGGGGAAAATGAATATAGTGAGACAAAAATATCTATAATGTCATTGTTATTAACTTGATGGTTGAAAAGGATAAGGATTAGTTGGCTAAAACCACCTATATTTCATTGTTATTTGTCTTTGTGCACATGCAAACTATTACAAGCATTTTTCACAATGTTTATTTGGGATGTAGCTTGGTGCGTTGTTGCTTATAGTTAGGATAAGAAGAAATTTTTAAGTAATGGGGTACAATTCTAACTCTAACACGTTCCCTCAGGGAGACATCCTAAGAATTGGAACTTGTGAAAGGTATTATGCATGTGTTGTCTTTCAAATGTTACATTAAACAACTAGAACTTTACACTCATATGAGCTGGGAGATTTTTAGCAGTTAAAAAAGTTCAACAATAGATAAAATCAAAACATTTATAGATATTACACTCATAAAAACCAAGAGGGTTGCAACACTAAATAATAAAGACAATGTTCATAATAGATCAACAATCTCACCAATTACTAGTGCAATAGATGTACAAGGGATATGTTACTTTTTCTTGCTCAATTTGGCTTTATTTGTTTTGCCACTGATAATAGGAAGAGAGTTATATGTAGTTGTAAAATTTGATCAACAAAATGTATAGTCATTAGAGACCTAACATCACATCAAGTCTCATGGTTAATTGGTGAAACTAACGACATGAGAATGGAATGAAGCACATGGATTAAAATTATCAAGATCTATATTTCTTTTGGAGTACCTGTTTGAAGGGGAAATGGGCGAGGTGTTAATTTTTACTTTATTTTGGAAATTAAAAGAGAACATGGAAAAAAGATGATGGATAGACCCATTTGATTTTTGATGGGGTATATGGAGCCAATTACACTATAGAGTTATTGCCATTGAGCTCAATTTGTTTCTTAATCTTTTTTATCTAAGGTCCAGTATCATAATTGCTATTTGAAAGATGATTAGCTTATTTGTAAAATAAGTCTAGGTCATTTATCTTTAAAAATGACCTACTCTCTATCGAAATTAGATATTTTACTTTATAGTTGGTGGTGGAATCTCATTACAATTTCTCAAGCATTACATTATTGGGCATTAACTCTCATTTCTATATTCTTAGTTGAACAATTTTTAGGATTATCATCTTTTATTATTTTAGCACATGTTTTTTCCATAGTCTCCTTTTCGGCAATGAATGGAGTTGTTGTACAGGTTGGATTGTATGTGGTTATGTTCAAAACTTGATTAAATTTAGTAATACAAACTTGCACAACCTAATTGCACGTATATTGTATGTATATCTCATTTTCATTGTGCATATTTTGATTGCAATATTATTTTAGAATAGTTATCTTATAAAGCTTATATTTTACTTCACAGCTTGTTGTGAAACATTTTTTTAATTTCTCAAGCACATCCAGGATCAACTCTTTTATTTCTATGTTCTTAGTTAATCAATTTTTAGGTTTATTATCTTCTACTGATTCAGCACATGTTTTTCAAATAGTTTCCTTTTCGGCAACAAATGAAGTTGTAATATAGACGAGATGGTATGCGGTAATATTAAAAAAATGATTAAATATGACAATAGAAACTCCCACAACCTATATTGCATGTATGTTGCACGTATGTCTTTCTCTAATTGTGCATATTTTGGTTGAGATACTATCTTAGGATAGTTATCTAATATTGCATATAATAGACTAATGTATTGTTCATTAGTATTAGTAGTTAAAAAAGTTTAACAAGAGGCATAATCAAGACACTCACAGATTTTGCACTCATAAAAGCTATGAGGGTTTTGGCACCAAATAATGGATACAATGTTTGCAAGAGACTAAAGATCCAGCCAATTACTAGTGTAGTCGATGCGAAAGGGATATGTTGTCTTTTCTTACTCAATTTGACTTTATTTATTTTGTTACTAATTATTGAAAAAGACTCACATGTAGTTGTTGTAAAATCTAACTGATAAAAAATGCAGTCATTAGAGACCTAACATTGCACCAAGTTTATGGTTAATTAGTCAAACTAACAATATTAGATTGGAACGGTACACGTAGATTAAAAATGTCAAGATCCGTATTTGTTTTGGGGTACCCATTTGTATGAGGAAGGGAGTGAAGTGTTAACTTCTACTATATTTCGAAGATTGAAAGAGAAAATGAGGGAAATAATAATAGATAGAGTCATTTGACTTTTGATGGAGTACATAAAGCTGATCTCACTTTAGAGTTAATATATAAAGTCATTTTGTTTATTGTTCTTTTTCTACTTGAGGTTAAAAGCCAATCTCACTCCAGAATTAATGTTTGGAGCTCATTTTATTTATTGTTCTTTTTATATTTGAGGTTCAATATCAACATTGTTGTTTGAAGGGTGATTGGCTCAGTTTGCGAAATGAGTTTAGATCATATATTTTCAGAGATAATGAAACTTTTGTTTGAACTAAATCTTTTATTTCATAATTGTTGATAAAATCTCTTTATAATTTTTTTAAGCATTTCGTTGTCAAGCATCAACTCTTTCATTTCTATGCTTCTAGTTAAGCAATTCTTCGGGTTATTATTTTGTGCTAATTTAGTACATGTTTTCCCAATAGTTCCTTTTTTGATGATAAATGAAGTTGTAATATAGGTTAGAGGGTGTTGGGTAATATTCAAAACTTGATTAAATATAGTAATAGGAAGTTCCACATCATATATTGAACGTATATATTCCTTTACTTTTGTATATCTTGATCAGGATATTATTTTAGAATAGTTATCAAATAATGTCTATAAATAGATGGATGTATTCTTCATTAACATTTGCAGTTAAAAAAGTTCAATGAGAGACATAATTAAGACATTTACAGATATTGCACCTATAAAAGTTATGAGGGTTTTAGCATCAAATAGTGGAGACAATGCTTACAAGAGAACAACAATCCCACCAACTACTTGTGTAGTAGATGTGGAATGGATATGTTGCATTTTCTTGCTCAATCTAACTTTATTTGTTTTGCTACTAATTATTGGAATTGCTGTAAAATATGGTCAACAAAATGTATAGTCTTTAGAGACCTAACATCATGCAAAGTCTTATAATTAATTTGTAAAACTAAAAACTTGAGATTATAATGGAATGCTCTATATTTTTTTTGAATTACTTGCTTGAGGGGAGAAAGGGATGGGTGTGACATCCAGAATTTCCCCTATTCAATGACAGTATTTAAAATTCATTTTTGCAATTGGATGGCTAGGAGTTAAAGTGATAGAATTTAGTGAAATTGTTTTGATGTGTATAGTAGTGTAAAACAACAACTTTTTATCCGCCATTAAACTATTGGTGGAATATGGTCGACATGTTTCGAATTTCACATTTGTGGATATTTGACTTTTAAAATTATTATTTTGATATTTTCCAAATTTTTGATACATTTCATTAATTATTATAGTGGATTCAAAATGTTTTCGGACTTCCAGATATTCATAATTAAATGTTTAGAACGAAAAATATTTTTGGATGCACAAACATTCAAAATGAGATGTTCAAAAAGAGAGTCGGCTTCCTAAATTTCTATTCTTTCTTCATTTACATGCTACTTCTCATTTTTCTATCAAAATTTTAAGAACATGCTTTAATTTGATACATTGCATAAGGTAGTATTGACTTCATGTATTACATAACTAATTTTAACTTTTATTCATTAATGCATGGATGAGTCATACACACACTTGGTCAAATGAAAGAATATCATCTTTATCCCTTTCAAAATATCTTCTTATGTCAAAATTCTATTGGAATATTTGTGCTCTACCTAATTCTATAGGGACACTTGAATTTCATTCATTGCGTCACTTAGTAATTTTTCCTCAAGCTCATTATGATTTTTTTTTTAACTATGGTTAATATTTTTTTTTTATAACTCCTTGGCAGAGTAGAAGGATTTTTGAGAATACCGAAGATCAAAAGTTCAAAACTTTTACTCAAACCATCACCAATCATCAACTTCCTTTCTAATATTTAACTTTCAAAAAGATAAAAGTAAATGTTTCACTCTTGAAATATCAAGATTATGTCTGAATTTTTCTAGTTCAGGTGAAGTAAATCATACATTTTCACTACTTTTTGCCCATAGATTTTATCGTTTTTGAAAATCAATTTTTGTTAATTTCAGTTGTGTTGTTTTGTTTGAAGGTGACTTAGATTTTGAACTCAGAGTTGCTTTTGAGGAAAATGAAAACTCTAGGCATTAAGTTTGCTTAATCTGCTTAGCTCTTTTGACTTGGTTGGTTGATGATGATTGTTAATTTTCATTTTAATTGAACTTAATGGTAAGTATGAACAAGTTACAATATTGGTATGTTAAGTTATTATGGTGATATATCTTATTTTTGTTGAGTTTTTTTTTTTAATGCAAAAAGGTGTTTAATCAATTTTTGTAAGGTGTGATAATATGTTGAAAGTTTAAAATTGTGAAAACGGCAAAAGTTATGTTTAGAAGTATTATTTTCGTAATTTTACCTTACTAGCCGTTGATTATATTCACTTTCAACTTATTGGCCGTTCATCATATTTACTTGCTGGTATCATCATATACTACTCATATCCACTTTTTGAATATAATTATTTACTGCTTAGGGCCCGTTTGTTTTTATTTCTTTTTTCTGTTTTTGAACAATTTTTCTGTTTTTTTGTTCTTGGGAACAAAAAAGGAACAGAAACGCATTTGGGTGCGTTTTTGTTCCAAAATTGTTTTTTTGTTCCCAGAAACACATCTGGAACAGAAACAAGAAACAAAAAAAAAAATTGTTTCTTGTTTCTGGAACAAAATTCAGAAACATTCATCTATTTTTCTTCTTCTTTTTTTCTTCTTTTCTTCTTCTTTTTTCTTTCTTTTTTCTTTGGCCCGTCGCCGGCCTCGGCCATGGCCGGCGACCAGCCGTCAAGGGTCGGCGACGCCGTCGAGGCTCGGCCTCGCCGTGGCTGGGCGAGGCCGTCGGCCCTCGTCGGCCGGTCGCCGGCCATGGCCGAGGCCGGCGACTAGCCAAAAGAAGAGAAAAAAAAAGAAAAAATAAAAAAGAAAATAAAAAAATAAAAAAATAAAAAAAAATAAAAAAAAATACAATTTTACCAAACTTGTTTCTGTTTATTTTTTATTCCCGGAACAAGTTTACCAAACCCTTTTTTTTTGTTCAAAAATTGTTTCCCGGAACAGAAACACTTTTTTCTATTTCTGTTCCCTGGAACAATTTTTGAACAGAAATGTTACCAAACGCACCCTTATATTCATTTGTTAAGTATTATCACATACTATTTATAGTCACTTGCTAAGTTTTATAATATGCTACTCATATTTACTTTATGAATATACCTACTTATTGCTCATATTCATTTGCTAAGTATTACAAGATACCACTCATATTTACTTCTTATATTGATTTTTTGAATATAATTACTTACTACTTACTCATATTCACTTGTCGAGTATCATCATATACTATTCACATCCATTTTTTAAATATGATCACTTACTGCTCATATTAACTTATTAGTATCATAACATTGTTCATATTCACTTTTTAAATATGACTACTTACTATTCATATTTACATGTTGAATATTATCATACAATTTTCATATTTACTTTTTAAACCACTTAATACTCATATTCACTTTCTGAGTATCACCACACTGCTCACATTCACTTGATATTTGCCGAATGTACCAACATATGTTTCAATTGAAGAACAAGACAATAATATGTATGAAAGAATATTGAGTATTGAATATATTTGCATGAAAATTGAAAAAGATGTGAGCATGTGAGTATCATAATGGATGTATATGATCATTGAAAGAGTGAGGTAAAGATATGCATAAAAATGTATTGTGAAATGGATGCCGATTGTTGAAATAAGTATTGATTTCTTGATTTCATAGAAAGTCATGTAATATTAATGACGTGTGCATGACATGTGCGTGACATATTTCCATTGAAGGATAAGACAATGATATGTATGAAATAATATTGAGTATTAAATATATTTACATGAGAAATAAAAAAGATGTGAGTATTTGAGTATCATTATGGATGTATGTGATCATTGATAGAGTGAGGTGATAATATGCATAAAAATGTATTGTGAAATAGATGTTGATTGTTGAAATAAGTGTTGGTTTCTTGATTTTATGGCAAGTCATGTAATATTAATGATGCGTGCATGACATGTGCATAATTTTGAAGTAAGATATAATTCTGTCACTTATATGATGGTATGTGATGATGTTTCGGATTTGAGATGCCCTGCTGTGTAATTCAGATGTTTCGAGAAGTGTTGTGGGATGTCTCGGAAGTTGAGATGCCCATGAAATGAGATAGGATACCTCATGAGCAAATGGTGCGAGATACCTCGGAGTTGAGATGCCATGCTATGTGATTAGGATGCCCAATGGAGTGTCCTTGGAGGAAGAGTGATGATAAGTATAATATATGCTTTTGAATAAACACATATGCATATTGATAAGGCACTGAATGATACCGATACATCAAGAATTGCATGTCACGCGTGATGGAATATATCATGCATTTGTATGAGGCACTTGCAAAAGAAAGTAAGATGTATGCCCATACATTGATAATTTTTTTCTAATGCTTGTGATTGGTATGTCAGGTTAAGTGATAACAAGGTGATTTACTAACTTAAACCTAGAGATTTCATTCATTAGGCTTCAATGCACTTCTTTTTTTTTTTTTCAAATTTGTAGGATGGATCTACCTCCTGTGCCATATTTTAGAGTTCCTATATATGTAGTCGAAATATTTGTATATACTTGTCACAAGATCCGAGATAGTGTATATTAAACATAGCTCCACTGTTTGGGTGGATGTAGGTTTACTTGAGCTTCTCGCTCATTGTTTCCTCGTGTGGTACATTGAGGTAAATGACAAGATGATCGGACCTTTGAGAGGGTTTTGTGGTCCTCCAGAATACGATGATAAAAGACATAAATAGATCCTCAATTATGGAGTTAGGTGGATGGTTAAGTAATGTATAGGCTCGCTTTTGGTTGATACGAGTGTTGTGGTATTATGTAACTTTAACTCTTCCCAAGACTATGCATTGATTGTGCTTAATAATGTATAAAGAAGCCTACGTATATGAATAAACTCAGGCGACTTTCTTGTATGGTATGTTATGATGTAGTGGACCTCATCCATGGTTAAAGATGAGTTGTATTAGACCTCGTCTGCTCATGAACTAGTCATGAACCTCGGACTCGATATGGTCGTTAATCGTGGATAAACATGAAAAACTTATATTCGATGATTCAGCGCTCCAATTTAGTCTTTTCTCATGAAGGCCTTGAATTTTGAAAGTTAGCTAATTAGAGAGCAAGAAGCTTGTAAGTGAAGTAGGCTTGGTAGCTTATAAGTGAAGTAGGCTTGGTAGCTTATAAGTGAAGTAGTCTTGTAAGCTTATAAATAGGGGTGACAAAATGAGTCAATGACCTATTTTTGAACCATATTTTTGGAAAAAGTACACTATTAGTGCCATAAGTTGTGTACGACACTCACTTTGGTGCGAAAAGTTTATGTCAAATCACTTAAGTGCCAAATCGGAGGAAAAATGATCATTTTGGTGCCACCGGCGAGAAATTTCGGCCAAAATGATTACCTGTCTTTTATATTTTAAAAAAATTGATAAACCCTTTAAATGACGTCGTTTTCCGTCATCCTTAAGAAAACGACGTCGTTTTGCTGTCACACATGGGTGGCCTAGGAAAAACAACGCCGCATAGCTCATGGGATTGAAATTAGGGTTTTCTTTTGTTCATCCTCGTCAACCTAGCTTGCTCGACCATTGTCGCTCGGCCATCATGCTCGGCCACCGTCGCTTGACCACCGTGCTCGGCCACCGTCGCTTGGCCACCGTGCTCAGCCACCATCGCTTGGGCAAGAAGTGATGGGAAAATAGGAGGCGAGGGCGGAGGAGGAGGAGGAAGAAGGGGGATCGAAGGTGCAAAGAGAGAGAGAGAAGACGAGGAGTGCGAGGGGAACAAAGAGGGCGTAGATGGAGATGGTGGATTGGGGAAGAAGACGATGCCGCCATGGCTGGTGCTGGTGTTGTTCTTCGGGGAAGAAATGCCGCCGCCATGGCTTCTCTCTCTCTTTCTCTCTCTCTCTCTCTCTCTCTCTCTCTCTCTCAATTTGGGGATTTAGGGTTTCGACCGATGCCAAACGATGTCGTTTTGTGGTTTACATGCTAACTGTACTCTCTGACGAGCCACATCAGCATAAAAAATTAATAAAAAAGTGTCACGTCAGATTTCCAGCCAACCGGTTCGGAGTTGGCACAAAAGTGAGCGTTTTTCAAACTTTTTGGCACTTAAGTGATCCAACAGAAACTTTTGGCACCAAAGTGAGCGCCGTACACAACTTATGGCACTGATAGTGTACTTCTCCCCATATTTTTTGAATCATATTTCTTTTTCTTTTTTTTTGAATTGTTTTGTTTTTTAAATAAATTTTAGCTTTTCTTTTCTAGTTTTTAAATCTAATTTGAATAAAAAATAATTTTAAAAAGCCATATGGAAAATAAAAATTCATTTTAAATGCCATGTTAGCATTTTCTGTTAAAAAGTTAGACGGTGTTAACTTTAGGACTCGATTAAACCAATTTGACGAGTTTTAGGATTTAATTGCACTTTTAACAAGTTTTATGACTCAATTGCATTTTCGTTACAAGTTTTAAGACTTTTATTGCACTTATCCCTTAATATTAATAGCTAGAGCCACATATTCATCTCATAATTCAAACATATTGTGATCTTACTGTCAATTATCTTGTTTGCTTTTGGCTATTTGAACTTGGAAATTGGTGTTTGGAAAATGAGTCGAGTTCTTTGTTACCAAATTTTTCAAAGTCTCTTGATGCATTTACTTTTGTTGCTCAAAGGAACATCCAATTCTAGATTTGATGAAGCTCACGTAAATTCGACTTGTGAAAGACCATTTTCATTCTGGCCTTTGCAGATTCTTCATTGGATAGTGTTTAAGCAACTAATACTTAGTTTCACGTGGCAGTTTTCAGTTACTCTATAGTATATTCACATTAGACGAGAGAAGCATGTGTATGGTCTAATTCTTTATAAAATTTTCAATTTATAGTTTTTTTTTTTAATTTTTTAATTTTAATTTTAATTGAAGTTATTATCCAATTAGTATATAGCTGAACATGGGCGTGGGTTTTCCTAAAATATTAATGGGTTTTAGCAATATAGGTCGGGTAGGTATGGGTCGAGTTGAGTATGAGTTATTATATTTACACTACATGAATGAGTCAAAACGGGTTAAATGGGTTAAATATGAGTTGACTCATTTTCAACCCGATCCAAACCTGACTCGACTAACCAATTTGATGGGTCTACTTGTAAGTGAAGGGCAGCTTGTAAGTGAAGTAGTCTTAGAAACTTGTAAGTGAACGAGGTTTGGGGGAAGGTTCTAGAGATTCGAAACTTGGAAAGCAAGTTAGTAATTGAAGAAGAGATGACCTATAAAGATAGCCTCCCCTCATTTCCTCACCCTACCTCCTCCTCCTCCTCCTCCTCTCTCTCTCTCTCTCTCTCTCTCTCTCTTGCCCCTTTGCCCATCATCTCACACCGTTGTCATCGCCGTCGTGAACCGTGAGTTGACTCACCATTTGTCTTCGTTTTTGTCCTGGTTTTGTAAGTAGAATCCCTAAATGTGCTACGTTGTTGGGTTGACTATGTCCTCATCCATGCTTAGTTATATGCATGTTAATGGTTATTTGTATGGTTTGCTCATGTCCTTGGATCGACAAGTGGGATTTAGATCCTCTATGCTATGTTCGTTTGCTCATCGTATGAATCAATACATTTGTCTTGAATTGAAATTCGTGGGACCAAAGCTTTGAGTGGTTTTTTAAGTTTTGACTGTGATTTCAATTTTCGAAACTATTGGATCATTGTTTTATGATTTTATAGAGTTTGTTGTGGTTCGAATTTGGTGAAACTTCCTTTAGAAAAGTTGTTCAAACATTTTAATCTACAATACACTTTAATTTCAGATTTTTCTAAGGTGAAATGCTTGGTACGAAAGCCTAATTAATTATCGTATTGAAATTGTCTAATGCATAAAAATGGTGATCTTATTGTCTTTTCGATTTTTTATAATTTTTTTCCTTTCGAATTTGGATATACCTTCTCCATGAAAATTGTAAAGGACATTCATATTTATAACATATAAATATTTCGAAGTGTTTTATGAAGATTTGGATTTCAAAATGGATTTTTCTCTGCGGTCGTTGAATCTATCCAACGGACGAAATTTTGGGTTGTCCTTGGTGATTTGCTGCTCTTTCCACAAAATGAATTAGGCTTGGCTTCCTTATGAAATTTTTTATTTAAAGTCTTCTTTACAACATATTAAATTTTTATAATTTTTTGAGCTTGTTTGATAAGTTAATGATACTGATTTCGAAAATTGCTTGAAACTATTTTGTTCTGTTTATTTTTAGAAATTCATGAATTTCTATTTGAGCCTCAGTCATGTCATCGTTCAGGCCTTGTTTGCATCGGTTAAGATGAAAGATAACGGACTGGCTTGTGCGATGCACAATGTGTCATTGACTAATGAAAGATAGGAACCATGGCCACGTAAGATGGCAATGATGCCCCCATGCCAATGAGATGCCGTTGCCAATTGAGATGATGGTGATGCCTCATTCATGAGAATGATATGCCTCCATGCCAATGGGATGCCCTCACGCCAATGGAATGCCTCGTGAAGGAGAACGAGATGTCCCCATGCCAACTGGATACCTTGTTGAAAGGATGCAATGCCTCGTTCATTAGAATGGAATGCCCTGGTTGAGTCAAGAAACTCTTGAAAATATGGGAGGAACCATCTGAGATGGTTAATGAACCTTTGTACATGCTGCTATGGTTGTTTGATGCGTTGATTTGATATATTGAGGTAGATAGTACATTGATGATAAGTGGGAATTGATTACATGCATATAGTTGAGGTATAGCAATAGACTAGCTATGGATCTGCCATCGATGTTTTTCCGTGAGCAATGTTCACATGTTAAGTTCGATGATGAGACATCCTCTTATATGAGAATTAGTGATTTTACTTACTGAATTTTGGACTTACCCTGTTATTTTTTTTTTTAGATTTGTAGGTATGAAAGTCTTCCCCTTTGGAGTTGGAACCTCACTAGAGGAACTAGGGATTCCCTAGCTTATGTCTTTTTGAATGGTGTAAAATAGAAGGAAAGAGAGCCCATAGAGAAAGGGCTTGTGAATGTACCGTTGTAATATAAAGTAATGTGTTTTATGTGATGTATGTCCTAATTTTCCAGCTGTTGTTTGTCTAGAGAGTTTGTTTGTTCATGTGCCTATTAATAAGATTAAAAAAAATTAGGACAGTGACAAGCATGGGACATTGCAAAAATAAGCCCTATCGCTTGTGACCTTGGAGACAATGAAGCACGGATACATTCTAGGAGCTTATGTGTCGTGTCTGACACCCCAACACGTGTTTGACATGCTCGGACACACAATTAACTCTTGTCGGAAAATCCGACATGCGATCAACTCTTTCTATATGCTCTGACATGCATGTTTGGAATTGTGAGAGGCATGGTGTTTCTGGGGTGAGTCTGCAAGTACGAAGGGAGAGAAAATTGTTGAAGAAGGCGACGGAGGGTGGAGGCAAGGGTGAGGGAGCGGAGGTGAGGCGGCGAGCGACGGCGAGCGAGAGTGAGGCCTTGACTACAAGGAGGAGGGCCACAACTGTGATATCGCGATGGAGGATCGGAAGCAAGGCCACGGCTACCAAGGAGGGAGGGCCGAAGGTGAGGTGGCAAGTGATTGTGATGAGGCAATCAAGAGAGAGCAAAGATGAAGATGAAGAGAATCAGGTGAGGAGGAGGAAGAGGAGGGCGCGGAGGAGGGTTTGGCAAGAAGAGTGGATAAAAAAAATAAAATTAAAATGGGTATTCTAATGTGGAGGGATGGGTGTGGGGCACGACTTCAATTCCAATGCAAATAATAGCCTTGACAGGTGATGGGGGGAAAGAAACTGAGGGTGGAAGGGGAGGTTGGGTGGTGTGGTGGGGTTGCAGAGAGAGAAACGGGGGAGGGAAATAATTTTTGGGGATGGTGGTTTTTGTGTGTGGGGGAGGGAGGGGGGAACGAGGGAGGAAATTGGGCGGCGGGGCTTTTTTTGTTAGAAAAATAAATAAATATGACTAAAAAGTGATTTCAAAAATTAAAATACTGAATATTAAATAATGATAAATTTTGACCATTATAAAAGATTATAGATTTATATAAATTAGTTGATTTTAATCTTTTGTTAGTCATTAGTTTCATTGATAATTTTTATTAAAGTTAGAAACATGTTCCCAAACATGGATATGTATTAACTATGAATACGTCTTTTGAATTACCTATGAATAGATTTATTAATGTTATTAGTGTAAATTCATTATAAGCTCTTTTTTATTATTTACTTATTTGTGAATTCAAATCAAATTAATTAAAAATAAAACTCGTTTCAATGTGTCAGAATTCTCTATTTTTAAACACGTCGTGTCGTGTTGTGTTATGTCACATGTCAGTACTACTTAACCTGGAGATGGAGTTGGGGTTGTTACATCAGCACTTTCAACCCTGTTCTTGAAACCAAGGTACTTGAAATTGTCTGTAACAAGTGAGGCTGCATTGAGTATTGTATCAAATCTCAATAATTTGGCCATTCGTTCCTCTTCCATGATCTCCATTCAGGGATATTGATGTGCACTTGTCCACGTTCATGTATGGTTTCCAAGGAATTTGAGGAGTTTGCAATTATCGTATAGATTACTGATACGCACGCTGTTGATCGTTTATTCTTGTATGGTTCACACTATAGTGCAAGTGGCCTGCATGGACTCCAGCAACTTTTGGTTGATCAGCCTAACATTCCCAAAGAGGAAGGTACGTATTCATGTTGGGTGTATGAACGACTGTCTTATATGGCGAGCCATCTTATGCTGATCCTCCCAGTGATCTGAAACACTACAGAGAAATTGAACTAATAAGCTATCTTATGCTGATCCTCCTAGTGATCTGAAACACTACAGAGAAATTGAACTGATAAGCTGCTATTGACAGTATTGAATCATGTCGGCATCAGTTGGCCTCCATTTCTTAAATGATTGAGATTTCAATGTTCTTCAAGTTTCCATCGCTGTTTACGTATAAGATTTGGGAACCACAGTTCTCCCTTGACTGAGAAACTGAGTTTGTTGGTTTTTGTGTTAATGAGGCATGTGGGCTGACAATCGACCTAAAGAACTTGAGGTGTGATTGACGAGAAGGATAACGATAATGGTTTTTCCTGCTTCTAAATCTTCGTGCCTCATTGAGCTTGAAGTTCTGATTCAGTTAGCATTAGGATTATCGCTTACCTCTTTTGAATCGCTACTAGGATTTTCATGTGCCATTGCTGGTAGTTGGTCAATTTGTATATTGTTGTGTCGTCAACATGTCTAAACTTTCTGCTTATCCCCGTGCACCCAAGGCATCTGTTTTCTTTCTTTCCTTTTTTGCAGTGCAATTCATCTATGACCATATTTGCCGAAGAAATCTGCTGATGCCCAGTATTATGCGGTCGTGTGCTGTATATCCACAGTTTCGAGTGGTTTTCCTCGTGGAATGCTCTTCGAGATTCCAGGATAAAATGTCTTTTTTTTTCTTTGGATCTTCAAGAACTTCTGTCGAGGTTCTCCCTTCAACCCATTTGACTACCTGAAGGAGCACTTGGCTAACTCCTAATTTCTTGAAGCCTCCGATGAAAGCCGGCACGCGGAAGATGATGTTTCGGGGTTCAAGTTTGCACCGTATGCCCGCCTTGTGTCCTGTAAGTCACCAAGCAGACGGATTCTTGAATTCACAATACACAGATATCGCCAAGTTTTGAGATCGCTTATGCACAGTGCTTGCATTCTCAGAACATGGCGTACCACATTCATTGTCGCGGCGACATATTGCCATGGAACTTTAGCGCTCCCTCTCTCTTGGCGATGAACGTTGCAAACATTTATGAGCCACTTGTTTTTTCTTCCTCGAGCATTTTAAGGATATGCTCATATCCAATAAACTTTAATACTGTGATACTCAAATAACACGGGCAAACACCAAGTTAGTTAGGGATGATTGGTTCTCGATTCGGTCTAGTCTCACCTAGGAACCAGGAACTGGACTAGGAGGGTCAGTTTCAAATTTCTAGGACAGGGGATCAAACTAGACAATCTAGGGAGCGGGAATTGGTTACTTAACCAAAAAAAATTAAAGAAATTACTAGAGTTGTTATTATTTTAGGGCTTATTGTTGTTTTAAGAAATTACAAAATATATTAGAAAAAGAGTCAATTTGGTCCATCAGTTTGATTTTCCCTCGAAATTAGGAACTAGACTAAAAATCATAAGTTCCATTTTTATGGAACTAGGAAGTAGGTTGATGCTCCCAAGAACCGTACCAAATCAACAAGTCTAGTCCAGTTTAGTCTAGGCAGTTCCCAGTTTGGTTGATTCGATATGGTCACCTCTAAAGCTAGCTGTTATTTGAAACAATTGGATTTTGACAAAATGCATATGATGTCAAAGGTTAATCATGTTTATACGTGATGGGGCCATACGGAGACCAAAGTGATTCTGGACCATTAAAGGCATGTTTGATAACGTGTCAAACAATATCGCATTATTAAATCATGTTTGATTCTACTCTTTTGTTCCCAAAAAAAAAAAAAAAATTCCATTTGATAACTTTTTAGCTCCCGGAAATAGATTTGAAATAGATTTAAGAAGTAGAAAAAAATTGATTCATTTATTTTCAAGCTAAATCATTTTCTTTTTTTTGCTCTTTCTTTTCTTTTCCTTTTCTTTTGTCTTCTTCTTCCTCTAGCCGGTTGCAAAAATATATTAAAATTATTAAAAAAATTAAAATAAATTTGAAAAATATAATATAATTATAACATAAAATTACATTTTAAATATAATAAAATTATATTAAAATGGTAAACTTATATAATAAAATAAATAAAATTATATTAAAAATGAAAATAAAAATCTAAAAAATCTAAAAATTATATTAAAAATATAATAGAATTACGTAACAAAATTATATTAAAATTTAATAAAATTATATAATAAATTTATTGAAAAATTAAAAGATAAAAATATAATAAAAGTATTAAAAAATTAATAAAAATTCTAATTCACAAAAAGTTTAAGAGTCATACTAAACGCATTTCTATTTTGGAAATAAAAATTTTGGGCAATTACCGAATGTTTTCAAATGCTCATAAACTCATTCAAGGAATAGAATAAAAAAAATCATTTTAAAGTAGAAATCATTTTCGAGAATAGAATAGTTACCAAACGCGGTTTTAAGCTTTCTATTTCTTTTCTTTTTCTTTTTTTAAGAAAATTTCCAAATAAAGGCTCAAAGTGCCCTTATTTTTTTTTTTTAAATAACAGCATTGAGTGGATATTATTTCAAATAAGGGCTTGAAGTCTCCATTCAATGTCAAATAAGGATATGAATTCATCAGCTGTGAAGGGTAATTTCATTTTTTAAATTTTTTTCCTTTTTTCTTTATTTTTATAGTTTTCATAGAAAAACTAAATAAAACTAAAACTTAAAAAAGGGATTTCCCCTTTTTCTAATTTTTCTTGTTTAAGTTTTAATATAATTAAATTTAAATTTAAATTATGTTTGGACAAAAATATCCTGATCGATCAAAATTTTTTACCCACCAATGAGTCGGTGAGATTAGGCCCTTATTTGAAATAGTTATAATCACTCCAAACTCTTATTTGAGATTAATATAATCACTTCATATCCTTATTTGAAATAAAATTTAATTTAAATTTTTATTTAAGAAAATGATGATATTTTATTTGAAAATTTCCCCTTTTTTCTCTCCTATTCTCCATTGGTGCTCTCTCTCAAACACTATTCGTGCGCTTCCCCCTTCCCCCACCCTAGGCCCTAATTGTTAGAAATTTTTTACCAATCGATGAGCCGGTGAGACGAGACCCTTATTTTTGAAATAGTTATAATCGCTCCGGACTCTTTTTTGAGATTAATATAATTACTTCATATTCTTATTTGAAATTTTTATTTAAAAAAATGATGACATTTCTATTTGGAATTTTCCCCTTTCTCTCTTCTATTCACCTTTGTTGCTCTTTCTCAACCACTGTTCGCGCGCTTCCCTCCCTCCTTCCCCCGCCCTAGGCCCTGACCCCTTACCCCTCCCCCTTACTTCGTCTCAGTGATTGCGAACACCAGTCATCGCAGCCGTCGTCGCCTCAGCTCGCCGTCCGCCGCCGTCCGTCGCCGTCGTCTTCTTCGACTGCGCGCCGGCTCCATCGAGCTGACTATAGGGTTACCGTGTCGCTCCCCGGGGGAATTCGCCGCGAGGTAATCGCATTCCCGCTCTTCGGTCCTCTACAAAGTCGTCTAGTTCCTTTCTTTTTTTATTTCTGTTTTTTGTTCCCGCGGTTACGATTAGAATGGAAAGTGGTTTTTTTTTTTCTTTTAATTGATCGTCTCCGTCGTGCTGTGCAGCGGCGATCGAAGCCACGCCATTGATGATCGGCGATCGAGAGAAGAATGGAGGCGGCGGTGAGAAAATTCCAGCAGAAATTCAAGAAAGTCCGGGAGGAGATGGATCGTTGGGGGGAGCTTCAACTTCGTCTAGTCTCGCAGTTCAGGAACGCCTCTTCGATTATGGACAGACTACAGGTATTTTGGTTGGATTCTGTTCTGGGAATTCAAGGTTTCTTGTTTCCGTTTTTGTCGTGGTTTTTCCCCCCTTCTTTCGTGGGACGGTCAAACTGAATTAATAATGTCGCCGTTAGGTGATTCGGGATGGTAAGAACTACGGTGCCCTGAAAGCTGTTGATGGCATTGGTGAAGCTGTTTGGACTAAGCAGGTGGAGTCATTGGAAAACATTATGCTTTCAGTGAGGAAGACCATGTAAGTGTAGACAATGCCCACCAAGTGTTTGGCAAAATTTCTGTGCTGGTTTTAGTGCTTCGAATCCATGAATTCTACTGCTACGTAGTTGGTCTAGGGGTAAGGGGTCACTTGTCTTCCATCACTGTCATGAGTTCGATTTATGTTGTGAGCGAACCTTTGAACGGGCTTGTCCTGCGGCGTGTCATACCTTGTGCGAAGAGACTTTCTGTCTGCTAACACTTTGTTGCTCATGATGGGCTTGTGAACCTCAAACTTCCAGATTGAAATTTGGTCCTCAAATGGAATATTACATAGAGGTGTGAGATCCTTGTGGTAACACCCAGAGGGGGTTGCAGGCGCTATTTACCCCTCCCAATCTTTTTTTGAAGCTATAAAAATGATAGAATTCACTCTTAGCTTCCACCAAGCCTTACATATTTAGGACAAGAGATACTTTTTTTTGCGACTTTCATTGGACTGTATGTCATTGGATTGGTGAAATTTTCAGGGAGGAGTTTCATGGTGTTGTCATGTCTCTTGAAAAGATCCATCGAGACGGCAAGCAACTAGTTAAAGGGGGATCCGGCCAGCCCAGTGTCAAGTATCTGCAGCAGCGAGTGGGAGTAAAACCATGTCTTCAAGATTGCTTGGATGGGCTTACGATTCTCTATGAGATGCACCGCTCAGAGTATGCAACTTCCCTTTCTGGAAAAACAACCTTTTTCCTTGCTGGTGCCTAGTTTGTGGGGAGACCTTATTTTGGGAGAAATGCTTGAGGTTTTTAGTGAGCAAAGTGGTCAGAGGTTGAATGTATCTACAGTCTAGCCCAGGATTTTATTCCACCCTCCTGGGCCATGGTTGTAGTATTTCCATGAATTAAGCAAATTGCAGACCAGTTTCGAACTTGGGAAGACGGTTTGTTCACCCGTATGGTGCTTCAGCTAGATAAAATTTTATGAATCTAGCATTGCATCAGTCACTTCAATAACCACAATGACTTTTTCCCCATCGAGATGATTTTATTAGATGCTTGCATCTGTTCATTTCTGAGGTTCTTGTAGTTCTTATGATTTTCTATGTCCTAGCATTTAGCTTTCTTCACATGCTCCTATAGCATAGCCTATAGTCCCCCGCATCAAAGTATATGCAATTTGAAGTCAATATGTTTATTAGAACATCTTCCTTTGTTTTGCCAGGTATTTTCTGAAATCCTCAGTTGTATCAGCACTTTCAACTCTGGTCTTGAAACCAAGGTACTTGAAACTGTCTCTAATGGGTGAGGCTGCAGTGAATATTGTATCATCTCAAGTCTGTATAATTGTATTTTACATTGAAAATCTCAATAATTTGGCCATTCATTCCTCTTCCATGATCTCCATTCAGGGATATTGATGTGCACTTGTTCACGTTCATGCATGGTTTCCAAGGAATATGTAGAGTTTGCAATTACCGTACAGGTTCCTCATATGAACACTGTTAATAAATTGTTCTTGTATGGTTCACACTGCAGTGCGAGTGACCTGCATGCACTACAGCAACTTTTGGTTGATCAGCCTAACATTCCCAAAGAGGAAGGTACGTAATCATGTTGGTGTATGAACAGTCTTGAACAGTGAGCTATCTTATGCTGATCCTCCCAGTGATCTCAAACACTACAGAGAGCAAGTGAACTGATAAGCTGATATCAACAGTGTGGAATCATGTCGGCATCGGTTGCCTCCATTCTTATATGATTGAGATTCTAATGTTCTTCAAGTTGCCATCAATGTTTACATATAAGATTACATATAAGATTTGGGAACCACAGTTCTCCCTTGACTGAGAAACTAGGTTTGTTGGTTTTTGTGTTAATGAAGCATATGAGCGTGACCTACAGAACTTGAGGTGTGATCAATGAGAATGATAATAATAATGGTCTTTAAAATATCCAAATCCTTGTGCTTCATCGAGCTTGAACTTCTGATATAGTTAGCATGAGGATTTTCACTTGCCTCTTATGAATAGCTATTAAGACTTTCACTTGCCATTTGTTGTAGTTGGTCTATATGTGTGTTGTGTTGTCAACATGTCTAAACTTATGCTTATTACTATGCACTCAAGGTGTCTGTTTTCTTTCCTTTTTTGCAGTACAATTTATCTATGACATCATATTTGCCGAAGAAATCTGCTGATGCCCAATATTATGTGGTCACATGCTGGAAATCCATGGGTTCGAGCAGTTCCCTCGTGGAATTTTCTCTTCAAGATTCCAGGAAAAGATGGGTTTTTAGTTTTTATCGGGATCTTTGGGAACTTCTATTGAGGTTCTTCCTTCAACCTGAAGGAGCACTTGTCTTAGTTCTAATATGTTGAAGCCTCCGATGAAAGCCAGTACGTGGAAGATGATGTTGATGTTTCGGGGTTCCATTTTGTACCGATTTATGTCCGTCTTGTGTTCCATAAGTCAGTCACCGAGCAGGAGGATTCTTGAATTCGCCATACACAGATATCACCAAGTTTTGAGATCGCATATGCAAAGTGCTTGCATTCCCAGGACATGGCTTACCGATGACATATTGCCATAGAACTTTAGGGCTCTCTCTCTCTCTTCGAGACGAACAGACCCTTATGATAAACTTAAGTACTAACGCTGGAATGACATGAGGAAAATGCCAAGCATGGTCATATTTAAAACGCCTGGATTTTGCCGAAAAATGCATATGATGTCAGAGGTTATTCCCGTGTATACACGATGGGGCCATTCGGAGACCAAAGTGATCATGGATCATTAAATGGAGCTAATTCATTTGGACCTTCCAATGAGAAACTCCCCGTCGGCCCTTATTTGTACGATCGCTGTTCTTCCAACATGTCACAGCAAAATTAGAAACTCCACTTACTCCCGAACATCACTTCGTCTCATCACTTCTTGCGCATGTCCCCAAGGCTAAAATACACGAGCCGGCGCCGCCGTTCCAGTGGGACGACCACATCGATCTATGGATGGCTCATGAATGACCTTGGCAAACGACCCCATTCGGAAAGGCCTGGCTCCTTTCCTTTTTATGCCTGGCCCACCTATTTGGACCGGATCCCCCGACTTTTGTAGTCTCTTGAGAGGTCCATTCATGATCATGACGCGTTGTATCCGAATGCATTTTCCTCGCAATTCCCTACATCAAGCATTCAAGACATGACCACTTAATGGTGGTCTATTGAAGGGGAAAGATTTGTAAATCAGTGATTCGATGTGTAATGACGAGGCACGAGTGATTGTCGAGACTAGAGGGCTTGGACAAATTGCGACGAGGACAGAAATGAGCCAAATTCCACATGTTTTGATACGGTGAAGTGAAGTGTCGTATATGTGATGATATTTATATTAACTTGTAATGAGATATTTTTCGACTCACTAGCATAAGTCGAAAATATGATTAGGACAAAAACTGACCCCACGCGTGGGGTTCGGGAGAATGGTCCTATGGGCTGGTTGGGGGCGAGAGTCTCTCCGTCATCCTTAACCGATGCAGGAAAGAAAGGGAAAGAGGGGAAGGAGGACGACAAAACTTGCCAGGCCGAGCACAGCCACCACCCCCACGCCCCTGTCTGGCTGTCCCTCCGTCTCTCCACGTTCGGTTCGTTCGTGCGCGAGGCTGCAACGACGACTATTCCCCTCTCAGTCAACCCTCCCTCGCTCGATCCCGAGTCAAATCGTGAAGTCGGGATTGCTCTCCTCCTTTTCTTATTTTTCCTTTTAAAGCTTTCTATTTTCTTTCCATCATTTTTTTTTCTCTCCGATTCTCCAGCTTTGTCTGCTTTCTCTCAACTACTGTTCGCGCACTTCCCTCCCTCCTTCCTTCCCCCTGGCCCCTTCGCCTACCCCTCCCCCTCCCCCTCCCCCTACTTCGTCTCAGTAATCGCGAACGCCAGTCATCGCCGCCCGCCGTCGTCTTCTTTGACTGCGGGCCGGGTCCGTCCGGGAGAGCCGCAGCGATCGCCGCGCCTTGCTCGCGGTGGGTTCCCGTCCCGCGGGCCGCGCGATGGCTCCGTCGAGCTGAGGGTAGGGTTTCCGTGCTGCTCCCCGGGGGAATTCGCCGCGAGGTAATCGCATTCCCGCTCTTCGGTCCTCTCCCCAGTCGTCTAGTTCCTTTCTCTCTCTCTTTTTTTTTTTTTCCTTTTTTTCTTTTGTTCCTGCGGTTACGATAAGAATGGAAAGTGTTTTTTTTTTTTTATATTAATCGTGTCGGTTGTGCTGGAATTGGGAAGTGGATCGTCTTTTGCGGCGGTTTTTGCTGGTCCGGTGGACAAGCAATCTCTTGCCTGAGCTGTGCAGCGGCGATCGAAGCCGCCCCATTGATGATCGGCGATCGCCGGTGAGGAAAATCAATTGGGTCTAGCTAGGAGGGGACTATAGGGTAGTTCTTGACTCGACTGAATTTTAGTTCTAGCTTTGGAAAGCAGTGTAATTCGACCGTAATTTACGCGTAACCAGGGATTTGGCTGAGACGGTTTCTGGTGGTTGTCTTGCATTGGGTTTTTTTCACCTTTTTTTCCTTCCTTGGGTTAGTAGCTTGATTTGACTCATTCCATATCGGTTCTCTTCTAAGAGGCTGCAAATCTGTTCCTTCTTGGGGATTTATTCGCATCAACCCGCGCAATTGGATGTCATGAATGGAATCTTACCATTATCCTCTATCTTCATAACCTTATGTGCCTAACGTACAGAAAGTCCTGCGAAATTATTGTAAACACGCAGTTCCCCAGAAAAGACCATTGATTAATGATCATCATCCTGTGGCTAGGGCATCAGATGGGGGTTGCATATTGGTTTTCTTATGTTTATGTGGAAGTCTATGACGGAATCATAAGTTGTTATCACTTGACAATTTATCTGGGCTGACCGCGTGTGATGTAATGGGAACTTGCATGCACACTCATAGCTCCACACGAAAAATCAAAACTAAAAGAATTCTCAAAATCAGCATTTTCATAGAGAGGCGACCAGATGCAGCTGAACAAAATTGGAAAAAAATCATTTGAAACCCTAATTACTTGAGAATAGAGCCTAAACAATGAGAAAACAAAAACAATAAAGAAATAACAAATTAGTCAAAAAGTGCTGAAAACAAGCCTAAAAATAGAAATTGCCCTCAAACATTTCAAACTAATGGATATTGAGACAGTGTCTGTAAAGTATATTTGGAATGTCGACTTTACTTGATTGAGTAGCAAGTGAGATTATACACAAAGAGACATATGTTAGTCTATATGAAGACCCACAGACTTAATTGTACCAGTATGTGAACCCTTGTAGTTGTTTGAGATATGTGATAGGCTCTATGGAACGATTGATGTGGCACTAAGGTGTGCACATGATGTATATGGTGACCAGATTGTGGTATAGACATGGTTTACCATGTACAATTCACTGTTGTACTGTTTGTGGTTTGTATCTTTCTTATTATGCTTGATTCTAAGCTAAGGTGGTAGTTTACTTGTTCAGTCGATGTTTGCTTACTCAGCTTGTTTAGCTTGGGAGAATATGGGGATTGGGATCCTGATTAGAGTTGCAATGGAAGCATTGTCGGTATTTATTTGTTTTGAACTTGATCATTTACTAAGAGTAATAATATAAATGAGGTTATTTGGGGGATATCTATTTTTGGCTACATTTACTAACGATCCAGGAGCATACTTTATGGAACCTGAAACTCCTTCCGGATCAAAAGTTGTGATCCGTTCCCTCCATAGTATACACACCTTACTTCCAGGCCTATTTTATTGATTTCTGCTTCTTGTACCACTTCGGAAACTTTTCTGCAATTGTATCCACATCAATGTGTATGCACGACTTAGGAATAGCATAACTGCAATGGGTGAAATGGTTTAATACCAGTGTTAAGCAGCTTGTATAACTTATCCATATAAGTTATTTGATGCTGCCATTATTAGCTATACATCTGCCAGCTCATGTTTTGCACCTCTCAAACCAGAAACTTACTGTTCACGTCTGTTTTGCATATGGACCATGACACCTCTGGCTGCTGGACTTAGAATTAGCCACCCATATGGTGTTCATCCATGCATGAGTTTTCTCTTAACAAGTGTTATTGCATTTAGGGGAAGAACTGGTGGTATTGAATCACCGACATTCTATTTGCACGAGGTGTGGTTATTACACATTTTCTGTGAGAGGATTTATCACCTTACGCATCTTATTTGGTGATAATCTTGCTACTCTTCTTTGTTGTCAAAGAAATTAACATGCAGCCTTTCTCTGGTTTCATTTCGCAGTCAGATATTTGGATCAGATGGCAGGAAGTTGGGATGGAAGCCATGACACTGGCAGCCAGTCAGATGAAAGCCATCAGTTTGACAGGCTGCATATTGAGCCTCTCTATGATGCATTTGTATGCCCTTTGACAAAACAAGTTATGCGTGATCCTGTGACGTCAGAGAATGGACAAACTTTTGAACGTGAGGCCATCGAGAAGTGGTTTAAAGAATGCAGAGAGAACGGAAGGAAGTTGGTTTGCCCACTGACGCAAAAGGAATTGAGAAGCACAGATCTTAAACCTAGCATAGCTTTGAGGAACACAATTGAGGAATGGACTGCTAGAAATGAAGCTGCTCAACTTGATATGGCTCGGAGGTCACTAAATTTGGGTAGTTCAGAAAGTGACATTGTGCAGGCGCTAAAGTACATTCAGCACATCTGTCAAAAAAGCCGAGTAAACAAGAATGTAGTGCGCAATGCAGCTCTCGTACCTATGATTGTTGAAATGTTGAAAAGCGGTAGTCGTCGAGTCCGGTGCAAAGCTCTTGATACCCTTAGAATTGCGGTGGAGGAAGATGAAGATGTTAAGGTTCTGAATCTTTTATATTACTGGTGGACTTTGAGGAATAGCAAGTACAATTAACAGCATGTTGATTTTGTTGCCTATTTTCATTGCCTGTCTGATGTCTTGTAGGAAATAATTGCTGAGGGGGACACTGTTCGCACAGTAGTTAAATTCTTGTCTCATGAGCAGTCTAAGGAGAGGGAAGAAGCTGTTTCTTTGCTGTATGAGCTCTCCAAATATGAGGTCTTGTCTGAAAAGATTGGCTCGGTAAATGGTGCTATACTCATTTTGGTTGGAATGTCTAGCAGCAAATCAGAAAATGTTTTGACTGTTGAGAAGGCTGAGAAGACGTTAGAGAATCTGGAGAGTTGCGTGAACAATGTGCGGCAGATGGCTGAGAATGGTAGACTGCAGCCTCTTCTGACACAACTGCTTGAAGGTGCTTTTCTGGATACTCGCGGTTACATGAATGCCTTTGTTTCTCTGTTGACTTTATCAAACAAGATGATGCAAGTTGTGAACTATATTTTTTCTTGTGCTTTTAAGAATAAACTTCAACCCCCTCCCCCCAAAAAAAAAAGAAAAAAGAAAGAAACAAAAAAAAAGGCATGCGGCGGGCATTGACAGAGATTCTTAAGAATTAGTTTTGTGCTTTGCTTATACAAAAAATCTGTCGATGGTATATTGTTTTTAAGGCAGTTCGTACTCTCCATTTTTATTTTTTGGGGTCAAATCATACTTTCCATTTCAAGGCACAGGAATTGATGCCTAATGATTCGTAGTCTCTTCTAACTCCCAGCTGAAATAAACATTAGGTTTCTGAGAGATCAGAGAGAACAAGGTGTGGAAGTTTGGACATCATTAGAACAAGATGACTTCCATGAGGGTCACTCTAGTTTCTCAATGAATTTAAGTGCAGAGAAATTCCAGTGAGGACATTAGCACTTAGCATTCTCCTATCTTAGATATTTTCTCAAAATATATCCAATGCCTGCTTTCTGTGTCTTCTGTGACTGGGACTGTGTTAATGAGTTGACAGTCCTGCTCCTAATGGGAGTTTCTGCTTGAATTTTCCGCTTTAATTTTAATTTGACTATGGTTGTCATGACATATTTGAACCGTCCTGAGCTTTATTGTCGTACCAGTTTTAATGGGAGTATGGATATGCTGTTGATTTTTGGATGCAGGGTCTCAAGAGACTAAACTTTCCATGGCTAGTTTTCTTGATGAGCTGGCTCTTAACAATGATGTCAAGGTCCTTGTAGCTAAGAGGGTGGGCTCTGCACTGATCAATTTAATGAAAAGCGGCAGCATTCTGTCAAGAGAAGCTGCTTTAAAAGCTCTAAACCAGATTTCCTGCGAAGCAAGTGCCAAAGTGTTGGTAGATGCTGATATTCTTCCTCCTCTTGTCAAAGATCTCTTCACCGTCGGTGCTAATCAACTTCCGATGCGCTTGAAAGAGGTGTCTGCAACAATTCTTGCCCACATTGTCAACTCAGGCATTGATTTTGATGGCATACCTGTGGGACCAGACCATCGGACTTTAGTCTCAGAAGACATAATCCATAATCTGCTCCACCTTATTAGCAATACTGGTCCGGCAATTGAGTGTAATCTTCTTCAGGTTCTTGTTGGGCTCACCAGTTCTCCTGCTACTGTTCTGAGCGTCGTAGCTGCCATCAAAAGCTCTGGTGCTATTATCAGTTTGGTTCAGTTTATTGAGGCTCCGCAGAGAGATTTGCGTCTAGCTTCTGTTAAACTTCTGCAGAACCTTTCCCCACATATGAACCAGGAGTTAGCAGATGCCCTTCGTGGCACAGTTGGCCAGCTTGGGAGCCTAATGAGAGTGGTCACAGAAAATGCAGGCATAACTGAAGAGCAAGCAGCAGCTGCTGGACTTTTAGCTGAGCTCCCAGAGAGGGATTTGGGTCTCACACGGCAGATGCTAGACGACGGTGCCTTTCAGCAGATCATTTACAGAGTGCGAAGGATACGACAGGGAGAGACTAGGGGCATCCGCTTTGTGACGCCCTATCTGGAAGCGCTGGTACGAATCCTAGCTAGGATCACTTTTATTCTGCCTGATGAACCGGGTGCTGTTCAACTCTGCCGCGAGCACAATGTCGCTGCACTGTTTATTGAATTGCTTCAGTCCAATGGACTTGACAAGGTACAGGTGGTTTCTGCCATGGCCTTGGAGAACTTGTCTAGAGAATCCCGAAACTTAACGAGATTGCCAGAATTGCCCCCACCAGGATTATGTTCTTCCATCTTTCCATGTTTTAGTAAACAGCCCATCATAACAGGATTGTGTCGGCTTCACCGAGGAACATGTTCACTGAGAGAAACATTTTGTCTTCTTGAAGGACAAGCTGTAGAGAAATTGGTGGCGCTTTTAGACCACACGAATGAGAAAGTGGTCGAGGCAGCATTGGCAGCATTATCCACATTATTAGAGGATGGGGTTGATATTGAGCAAGGGGTTGCCATCTTGTGCGAGGTGGAAGGAATTAAACCTATTTTAAACGTGTTGATGGAGAAAAGAACAGATAGCTTGAGGAGATGGGCAGTTTGGGCAGTTGAGAGGCTGTTACGGACTGAGGATATAGCATATGAAGTATCTGGCGATCCTAATGTGAGTACAGCACTAGTTGATGCTTTCCAACATGCCGATTACCGAACAAGGCAGATTGCTGAGAGGGCCTTGAAGCATGTCGACAAGATACCCAACTTCTCAGGAATCTTCCCGAATATGGGATAGGCCTATTTAGATACTTCCCATGAGATCAACACTCTCCAAACTTGTATGTAATTTCCTTTGCTGCCTTTCAATTTTGAGGTCCAGTGTATTGGTTGTGATCGATAGTATATGGCAGTGCTATACAGAATTCTTTGAGGGTTTTTAGATCTTTCCTTTTGTCTTTTATATTGCCCCTTCTGCCAATCTTCTGTTTTCTCGCATGATCTGCATTTGTTGTATCAACATAATGTCAATGTTATATATGATTTGACTTCAGAGATTAATTACAAGTAACGGGGGATGTATCTGCATGATTGTATTGCCTTTATTCCCTGTAAAAGTCTATTGCTCTTGACTCTTAAGCAGAAGATTGCTTCGCAAATGACTTCTGATCAAATAGTTCCAATCTTTGGCTCTCTAGGAAGATTTACCACCATTTATGACACCTCGAGGAAGTGTATTGATTGTGAAGTTTCTTGGAGAAGTTTTGGCCATAAATTTCCTGTTCTCATCTTTCTTGGGAATTATATGTCGACTGCCATAAACCACATTGGGTTTTTCTCCTTTTGATATATCCCCAACCTCTCTCGCTGCCACGACAGTTTATGGTGTAATTGGTGAATGATAGAAGCCTACGTTTCCTGTAAGTTCCGAAAATCTAATGGTCATCCTGCAAGTCGGCTCATCATTATACAAGTCGTGATAAGAAGCAGCATGCAAAGTAAATACGGACTGCGGTGGCCTTGTCCATCTTTCTGGTTGTCATCAGAGAAAAAGCTAGTTTGGCTGCATCTGGAGAATGATATACTATCATCTGTGCAGCTGTTTCTCTCTGTTTCCTTCTCTCAACAGACGACGGCAAGACGTAGAGCATGTGATTCCTGCTCAGAAATGTACATTCCTGTCATTTGGTGCGATACCACCTTATACAATGACTGTTTCAATCCCAATCATCCAGCGTACAGCCCTGCGGAGTTGAAACTAGCAGGGTTTTGATTTCAGGAATTGTCTAGAAGGTTTTTGACGTGAATTCGGAATTGTCCTCAAGTCCAATGACTGAGAAAGTCACTATTTCTGAGCGATGTAATAAGGAAAGAAACTAATCACCTACACAGCAACACATACTGATCATGGCATGAACATGGCACGTCGCACATCCTATTTTTTATTTATATGAACCGTAGGCATTGCACATCGTACGTCCTAACAGTCTTGACGGATGAATTGTTCCTGCTCTCGAGTCCTTCACCTATAACTGAGTGAAACTGCTTGGCAATATGGCTGAATGTTTGTCATATCTTTCAAAAGTTCAGAATAGAAAAAGGGCATTGCCAAGTATCCTCCCGAATTCAATTGATCCTCCCTTAGGGCTGGTTTTTTCGTCTTGAGCACAATTCGTGGCCATCTTAGTGTATGTAACCCACTTGACATTTGGCATTGTGGCTTTGTATCTAGAGATTTATCCCTCACTTGGTGGTACCTGTTTTATATTGCCTAATGTCTTCTTCACACCTAGATGTTGTCTGGATAGTTCTGGATAAAGGTATGGTATCGGCAAGTAGAAGCACTTTTGTAATAGATGATACCTGCGGACATATGGATATTGTGAATCTCAGAGCTGGATTACTGCTCTCTGCATCAAACTACACCGTAAACACTAACAAAAAAGGAAAAAAAAAAACGAGAAGGAGAAACTCGGTCGATAGCTGCACAGACAAATATGTCTTATAGGCTAAAGCATTCCAACATAGTTGAATTACTATTTTAAGGAATATGCCTTCGGTGGCTCCATTAGACACTCTGCTCACTTGTTTGGAAATGGACCAGTATGGCACACCTTCACGGTACGTTCAATCAACAAGTTGCTGACTGTTTCAACAAGTGCTGTAGGCTACTAAACCACGTACCGCGTATCTGTACATAATTTTAAATGGCAATGGAAAACAACATGAACAACAGAACCATGTAGCCAGTAAGTCGGCATAATCACTCCTCTATGTACCCCTTTCTGCCAACGTGGAGCAACGCACTGATTACAGCCAGAGACACTCAGATTAGAAATACACCCCATTTTTGTGTTCTGTCAGTCGGACTTAACAGCATCGATACTTGACTAGGCTTTCATTAAATCAAATCTGCATGAAATTTTCACAGGTCAAGTAGGCAATTTGGGAACTAGCAAGACCAAAGTGAAGAAGCAATGGAGAGCATATATATGAAATGCGAGAGAAAGCAACAATTAAAGTACAAAATTAGTCTGATACTGGAGAAATCAAATTTTACATCAAAAGTTACATGGGAGAGTTGCGCCTCCAGTACAATCAATGCGAGAAACACAGCACAAACGGAAGGAGTGATGAGAGACTGGAGGCAATCGCCCATGCAAAAATCATTTTCATCAAAGAATCAAATGCAGGACCCAATGTTGCATCTGCAATGCATGATCAAAACCTCTGCACAATGATAAATAGAAATCAGAAACTATCTGGGTGAGTAGCAACTTCATTAGAGGGATGATTTCACAAATAAACCACAGCTAGAGACTTGGTCATGCAAGATGAAGCATCGAGTTCATGAGCCATCTGATTCCTTGATATATGACGCCAGTTGGGGCCCTTTTCTGAAACGTCACACATTGTCATGAAATCCAACACCTGACCAAATATTTTGAACATTTCGACCCCAAATATGGAGTTCCTATCGGCCACAAATGTGGCGTTCCAGTCCATCGGAGCATCGGGATGTACAGACACCTCACTCCAACCAAGGCACCTGAGATCTAACTCCCACAATTTTCTCACAGCCTTGTTTCTCCTGCCAATTTGACCATCCCCCTCACACCAAGACACCGAGAGCATAAAAAGCCGGCCATCACAAGAAACAAGTTTCGGGTAATACTCATGAACACGTGGAGGAAATGGGCTAGTCTGTATCCCAATCCAATATCCCCTTTCTATGTCATATCCTGCAAGCTTGTCACTCTCTGAATAGACATAAAAGATGCCATTACAAACGGTTCCAGAGCAAACAATCCCAAAATCTGTTGGCAGCTTCTGGATTTCTGTCCACTTATTAGATACAGAGTCGTATATTTCTCCAGAATCTAATGGCTCGTCCCATGAGCCAAGCCCTCCAACAGCAATAACCACGAACTTTCTAGAGCTCTTTGGGCTTGATTGATCAATCTTTTGCCTGACCAACTTGTGTGGCTTTCTAGCAGAAAAAACCGACAAATCATTCTCATCAAAAGTGTTTCTTTGTTGACGTCTTAGAGAAAGCCTGTGAGGATCCTCATAAACATCTGATCCACCACCCATCCTTGACCTATTAAAACGCCTCTCTTGCCGGATTTGATGGCCCTGAGTCGCTGAAAAATCTGGATGGACCTCTGAAGCTCCTAAGATAGGCATTGACCTGGCGTATTTCATAGAAGCAATTTTACGCCAAGATTTAGTCAATGGACTGAAAACAAAGGCTCCTTTGTGTGTCTTGAATGAGCTTCTATCCACTCTGCCGAAATTGGTCAAGCTAGAGCAACCCCCTACTATATATACATCTTCTAGGATATTGGCAACAGAAAACATGAACCTTCCCTTTAGGATATCGGCGTCTATCTTGTGCCATTGATCCTGATACACATCCAGCGCATGTATTTCGGCAGAGCAATAGCCATCTTTCACAGCACCAAACAAGAACAGCCATGGATTATGATGCAAGCCTTCTCGTCTCATCTGAAGGAAGCGCGAAGTAGAAGTCAAGTTTCTCCACTTCTTGCACACAAGGCGTGCATTCATGAGGCTGGTTAGTGGCAGCCTCACCAAGCACATCTCTAGAATATCATCTGGAAGAAAAACATGCATTCTGCTGTTAAGGGTTGATTCTTCAAGTTCTAAATCCTTTCTGGTATTTTTTTTCCAAAATCTCTCTTTCACTCCATACGAGAAGCAGTCTACTCCAGTTTCTTCGGTACCGCATATGGTACTGTAGCCTCTGCCATCTTCACTGGCACTCGACCTTCTCCTACTACTTGGGTCCCCATATTCCTCGCCTGTGTCAGCACCCACCTTGCAACCCCCACCTCTGCCATATATAGTTAGACATCTCAATGAAACCCTTCTAACACCATCGTCTTCATCTTCACTTTTGAGGCTCTTCTTCCTCAATTTTTGACTGACGCTCCGCATGAGACGTTTTGATACACTCAAGGCCTCAAAATCTTGACGCAAATGGTTTTCATCTGCCATCTACTCAGCATGCTGATCTCCAGTCGTCTTGCAGGTCGAAGCAATCATCGTCTCACTGTATCACATGACGATCCATTCAAGTTATAACATCAACTACCATCCAAAAGCAAAGCGTGAAGAAATTAAGCTGAAAAGAAACACTTCGAACAATCTATCATAGCCACAATCACAGGGAAAACAAATCACATCAGCCTCAAGAATGCAGCAACCACAGACACCCCACACTGCACAAACAACTTTTGAGAACTACACACACTCAAAGTTCAGGTGATGAAGTACCTTATGTCGGTACTGAGATCACCCCGGGCATTAAATCCAGAAATGAAAACACAATTCAAATTCTTCATCCTTTCACAGCTAAATTTCTTTTTTTTTTCTTTTTCTTTTTTTGACAAGCAACAAGATGACCACATTAATTACTGCCGATGAAAAAAGTTTGAATTCCAACACAAACCAAGAAGAGGAAATGCAGGAACAAACATTCCATAAATACCACCAAAAACTAGATCCGCAGATCCGAAGCTACGAATCAAACCCAACTCACATGAAGAACATTCAAATCCACGCCACATGCCTCCGAATCAAAAGTTAATGGCCTTAAGCAACGATTCCCTACAGACAAGTTTCAACCCAAGAACGGGGGCGCAAAGAGAGCCCGGATCGCAACGACAAGAGGAAGCGACAGCAACGAGCGATTACCCACATTAGATCGAGCCCATCAGACACTCAAGACTCTCCAAAATCACCTGAAAGAGACGTCGCTCGAGGAACCCAGAACGCGACATCCCTCAAGAAGCATCCGGGGACGACGGAAAGCCTCATTCGGAAATGGGTAATGCGGGCTCGAGCTCCAAAGGTTGTTGCTTTTCGAGAGAGAGAGAGAGAGACGGAGGAGGGTGGGTGTGTGTAGTGTGTGGGAGTTTCTTAAATGGGGAAAGTGGTCGATCAATTCATTCGGACAGCGAGAGACACTGTCGATCGTTAAACCTCGAGCTTTACTAAATCCAAACAAAATTTGGGTGGGTCGGAGTGGAATTAGTAAAAAGTGACTCCCCCACCTCTCCCCTTTTCAGCCCCCATCCCTCTCTCTATAATTGGTTTTGTTCCCTGTGTCTAAGGAGGAAGAAATAAAAAAGACAACTTTTCTTCTGTCAATCGCCATTTTTGTTGGCAACACTGAAATTTGATTTCTTAGTTTCCCCCATCAAAATCCAAGATACCATTTAAGTTCTCAATTCAAAGTTTTTATATTTAAGTACGGTGAAGATTTCGAGATTCCATCATTAAGATCTGTCAATCTCAAGCGAAGGTCGTTATTAGAATTTCTAAAAATGAGAAGCTAAAATTTAATGCATTCCACAAAGTGAAATTCGAAATTTGAATACATCGTTCTCTTGCTATCTCGTTCCGTCGTTAAGGTTATCGAGCTAAAATCGCGAAAATCTAGATTGGTCGTTCTATGAATTCAAGTAGGTAGTTCTTTTTCGAGGTGGCCAATTTCTTCCACTAAAAATTGATCCCTCACAATGCTCTTTAGTTTTTGTTCCGCTTAATCGTTGTTGCGAAGTTGGCACATCTTTACTTGTTTTCTTTTAATTCAAAACTTTCACAATATACAAATATGTGTAAATTCTTTTCTTTTTGGTTGGTATCGATTTGTAAATTCACATACAACTTTCTAGTGATTTTCCGAGACTCAAATAATATCTTGAATTTCAATGGAAATATACAAAAGTTTTTTTCACTTTTACTTATATAAATATAGAATGTCAAATGGGTGAATCGGGTCGAAAATTGTCTGACCCATATTAAACCATTTTAATACAACATAATTTCGACAATTCATACCGGACTTGACCTCGATTCAACACATCCCATATTACTAAAACATATCAACACTTAATCCTAACTACAGAAATAAATAATAACTCATTTAACTCCATAAGCTCTCCATGTTAATGGGTTACTTAGATAAATTTTTATATGAAATTAAAAAAGAAAAATAATAAAATATGAAGATGCAAGTAAATGAAACGAAAAATGTAAATTAACAAAAAAAATTAAAGAGACCAAAAGTGATTCTGTCTTTTATTTTATATTTATTTTAAAAACAATTTTTATTTTTACTTTTATTTCTTTTTCCTTCGTCTTTGCCCGGTAACCGGTTGCAGTGATGGCTAACAATGGGCACACGTGAGCTTGTGCCAACAGTAGAGGTTGGCGAGCTCGAGGTTCGCCAGAGGCCAAATCAGTGAGCTTGAGCTTTATCGGCCTCTAGCTAGATTGTACCTTAGCCTATGGCCCACTGTTGTCATGGCCAACCATTGGTGAAATAAAAAAGGAAAAGAGAGAAAATGAAATAAAAATAAAAATAAAACAATAAGAAAATAACGTGGAAAAATCTATAAAAAAATTAATGACCTATTTATAATTAACTAAAAACTTGTTAGGTAACTCATTTATAACTCATTTGAAATCTATTTAAGACTCATTAAGTTCTTATGTAATTTTTTTTTTAAATTTAAAGCAAACTTATGTATGACCCATATTATCAAATATGAGTTAAAATATGGATTCTAGACCATTTTGCCTGTTCTGTATATATAACTAATTCCGCCCAAAAAGAAAACAAAGAGGAGGTGGAGGTGAGAATGAGCAATTAGTACGTGCCGGCCTGCGGCACGTGCGAGGCGAAGCGGCGGAAAAGCGGAATGATGGGCGACACCTAACGAGCGCGGAAAATGAATCTCTTTTTCTCGGGGTAGTTTTACGGAATGCGGAAATAGTGGGGCCCACCGCCTGAATTAATTCCTGAGTGTGATTATTAATATCATTTATAATTTTTTTTTTTTTTTATCGTGCTGTCCAACCACTACGGATTGGAGTGTGGTGGTTGGCAATTAGTACCCTCTTTTCTCCATTTTTAGGTTGAAAAAAAAAGAGGCCGAATTCATATTAAGAATGTGACGACAATTTCGATTTTCCACTCGGAGCAAATAAATGACACGAACCCAAACAATTTTTTTTTTCGAGAAAGAAAACGTGATTCGTGTTAAAATAAATCCCGTACCTACTTTGACCCGGTTACCGAACCCTAACTCCGTCACTATAGGAAAATCGTCTCATAAAAAAAAGGGTAAACTTGCATACTTTCGTGTAGTATTCTATTAGTACGACGAGATGACGTTGGGATGAGTGGAGTTATTGTATTATTAGTCCCGGGGTCATTCGCATAATGACGGGACGTGGGGGTTATAAAAGACTGGAGAAATTTTTATCGAGATCGGACCCACCTAAAGCCCTCCATTCCATGTGATCAAACAAGGGAAGGAGCCGAGAAGTACCCTTTTTTTTCGGGTTTACCACATGATCCGGAATCATTGGGGGAACGGTATTGGCTCTGGCGAGTGGTCCCAAACGTGGTAACGAAACAAGACACCAGAATTCTCTGTCGCCTCCCCCTTTCGTTTGGGTCTGACTTATAAATAGGATTTTCGCAAGTACACATGCCATGGAGCGTAGCTGTTTTGTCCCCTATGTTCCGATGCGCGCCGGACTTTGTTGTCGCTGGGCGGGCTATCGACATGGTCGCGTCATCCCCCTGAGGCGACAGGGGTGGCGCCGATTTGACCGTCGGTTCGACTTTGTAGGTCAGTGGCGCGGCCTCGGTTTAGAGAGGGGTAAGCCGTGTACGGTGGCTCGTCCCCGAACGATCGGAAGGGAGAGCCTTCGAAAGAGACCGCGCGGAGCCATGGGCCGCTTCAAGGCCCAATAACATAGTCGTGCTCGCTCGGGCCCAAATTGACGGGCCCGAGAGAGCCCAGTTCTGTTGATGGGCCTCGAAGCGGCCCGTGATGGAGATTCGAGGGGCGAAATTTCTAGAATCCTGACTGACTGGACCGATCGACTTCTAAATGGTGGACCGCTGAATTTTGACGAGAGCTGACCGGAGACTCTGAGGAGCGATCGGACGAGGAGGAGGAGGAGATGGCGAAGTCCGTCGCTGCCGCCGCGTGGATCCTCGCGATGCTCGCCGTGTTCACCCTCGCTCATTGCGTCGACGACAAGTGCGGCGCCTGCAATGCCGTCGCGGTACTTTTTGTGTGGCCCGATTCGATGGATCGTTTCCTGACTTCGTCGTCTCGATCTAGACTGTTGCATTCTGAGAAATCGATTCTTTTTTTCCTTTTGTTTTTTTTGTTTTTTTGGTTTTGAGTTTTGCGAGTTCGAGTAGGTCGTCGATCTGACTTCGGTGCCGATGGTGGTTTTTGGCAGGGAGAGCTGGAGATCGGTCTTTCCAATGTGAGTGAGTGCACGTCGTTTCCTCTACGAATTCAACTGACTGCGGAGAGTGCGCGCGCTAAAGGTTTCATTTTTCCAGGAAAAGCCGAGGAATCATTTGGATATGAGGCATCGCTTGGATTCTAAAGGTCAACGTGAAGGAAAGCTCATCGATTATAGGTAATGCTTGTCGTGTTTTGTCCTAATTTTTGTAGGATGATACAAGTTCGATTATAAAGCTATGCCCTCATCGTTTATGTTGTTGGGAAAGATGACCCGGTTTTCTGAACTCGTATCTTTCGAGAGGCGGGTCTTGCGTCGTGTAATTGTCAAGTTTATATTAGATTTGGCTGATAGTTATGTGCTGTCGGTAATAATATCAAACAGGGTGAGCGAGCTCAGAGTCGTCGAGCTTCTGGATGGACTGTGTGAAAAGATGCAAGATTATACTCTCGAGAAGGTACTTACATTTGTTTTTGATAAGTAAGGAGAAATTTAATATGGGACACCAAGGGGGTGCCTCGCTTGGCTCATTCTTGATGCAGTAATACAATGTGGCAAAGCTACTTAAGCCTTTTACTTTCATTGTTACTAAAGTTGAAGCAGCAGTTCCAAATAGGAACATCCCGGTTTGATTTTTTGTATGCTATTGTATTGAATAAATAAGATCAGTTCTGCTTTGGCTAACTATTAGAAAGCTCTACATCCACTTAGTCGGTCTCTCCAGATGTATAAGTATTTTACCTGGCTGTCTCTGGTCATCTGAACTGAAGTACTTCATTGCTCAATTTTGCAGAGGGATTCTACCCAACTAGAATGGGTGAAAGTAGATGACTGGGATCAATTGACGACCGGTATGTATTCTAAGTTTGGTATCTAGTGGCTTTATTGTCCATCATTTTGTTGTTTGACTGTAGCTCACAATTTTATAACTGATATTTAACAATAACTGAGAAAATCTGTGTCAAGTAGATGATTTATGTTGGTAGGGAACTTATTATCAAGAATTACCTTTCGAGAGAAGGAAAGCATTCTAATGTTTATATTGCCAGCGGTAGTTTGTCACCTTGTATTAGTACATTTATGTTTCAAATCAGTGCATGCGTGGAAGAAAGAGTTAACCAGTGAAACCAATGAATCTCTTTATAACAATATTTGACTATTAAGAATCTATTTATGAAGATGAAGCTACCCTTTTAAGATGCTGAAAAGATGTATGGCCAAGCCTAAGACCTTGCTTTATTCAAATATTTCATTCTGAAAATTTTCTTTATTTTCTTAATTGCAAATACTAATCTTGTGAATGTTTGGATTGATCCATGGCGTGTGCTCTTGTGGATTATATTTCCTTCTTCTTGAATCAATCAACAAAAGTATAAAATAAGGTTCATAAATCTTAGGGAAAAAGCCACCAAAAACTCCAAACTTTGTCCAAAGTGACAAATTTACCCCAAACTTTTTTTTGTGACATGAAAAACCCCAAACTTTGCAAACTGACACATTTACCCCATTAAGGGCATTTTTGTCTTATTTTTTCTGTTTTTTATTTTTCTTTTTAATTTTTAATTTTTTTTCTTCTCTCTTCCCTCCACCGGCCATGGCGAAGCCCTCGCCCGACGCCGGTGAGGGTGGCCCTCGCCGGACGCCAGCGGAGGGAAGAAAAAACAAATAAAATTTTTTTTTAAAAAAGTAAAAAGACCAAAATGCCCCTATGATTTGGAGTAAATGTGTCACACAAATGAAAGTTCAGGGTTTTTTTGTGTCACAAATAAAAGTTTGGGATAAATGTGTCACGGTTAGCAAACTTCAGGATTTTTCATGTCACAAAAAAAAATTTGGGGTAAATTTGTCACTTTGGGCAAAGTTTGGGGTTTTTGGTGGCTTTTTCCCTAAATCTTAAAGTAAAACAGGGTTATCAACTAATTGGTTATGATAGTTCATTTATGAACGCCAATGTCCAGCCGATGACATTAGCTTAATATGCATATGACTATTACAGAAGCTTCTATAACACATAATATTACTCAGATTAGCAATGATATGTGGGGGTCAACTGTTATATCAGCATGTATGGGTGTTATTTGCTAGTAAAACAAACGTTTCTGATAAAGATGAAGGATGATGATGACTCTTCTTGAATTGGCCTAGTCGTTAACTCTAGGATCATCCCAATAACCTTGGAGGTCGTTTGGATTCTACTGTGGTCGATTCAAATCATATTATGTCTTTCTTGAATCTTGATTAATTCTGTGTCAGCAAATTTTGCTCTCAAATTCTCACAAGTCTCTAGGATATTGTAAATTAATTTCTGAATTTGAAATGGTCTCTTTCTGTTGTGGTGTTAGACAAACAGGAAGCTAGAGCACATTCAAAAGCTATATCAACTTATTGTGGAAGGTGAGTAAATCAAGAGGTCCACCCTGAAAAGGAAAAAAAAAAGCACTAAATGAAAGGAAAAGAAAAATAAGTTGTAGCAACTCTTTTTCTTTCTTACTGTTGTGTGGTGAGCTTCATTTTAATGTCCATCTTAAGTAATTCTTTGTAATAGAGAGCGCCTTTTGAATTATCAATCCTTGAGCCTAATATTTTTTAGGTAACATTGCAGGTTACTTGAGGATACAGAAGATGAGGTGAGATTGTACATGTTACTTATTATCCATTTCTACAGGTCCTACATTTTCCACAGGTCATTTAGAATTCCTGTTAACATATAATGCAGTTGGCAAAACTTATAAGACAAGGTTCTGTGAAAGCTGGAGGTGTAACCAAGGTTCTGTGTGAAGATTTGAGCAAGCACTGCAGCCAGACAAGGTAACCTTTAAGTAATATCAGTCCCTGGTGGGATCATGTGGATTGTGCTGTGAGTAAAAACATGATATATGTTGACTAGTGCTTACAATGATCAAGAGAATAGCTGAAGATAATTTATTACAGCCTCACCTTAGAAGCTAAATCTTTGTTTTTCTGGACTCAATCTTTTTAACGTCAAATTTTGCATGAAAACACTTGCAAAGATCTCTTCTCTACTGTATATTAGAGAACGAGGTGGTAGTTTTTATTCTCAAAGTTTGCCCATGAATTCAATTGATTGTCCTCCTTACAAAATCTCTCTCTAAGTGATTTTGTTCTGGAAAAATAATTTCCATTCTGGTGGTAGTTATCCCGTCCCTTCACTCTCTTCTTCCATCAACTAAATTTCTCTTTTCTAAGTATTTTTATGGAGAGTGTACTCTATCTACATCAATGTTGCACAAGCATGTACAGGCATGCTTATGCACATGCTCGTGCACTAGTGAAACTGAAATGTCTGGAGCTTTAAAGAATTCTTTTTCTCAGACAGACGTGATTTGCTTATGGCCATATCTACTTTGGGTGTTTCGTAGTTCCTTCTTATGCTAGGCAGCTCAATCCTTGTTTTACTCTGCAGTGGATTTCACGATGGGGATGGCCCTGCTGATGATCCTAAGGAAGAACTCTGATTCAACATGACGAGAAAAATCTCATCTTTCAGATCTATGAGAACAGATTCTGTACAACTGAACTACATTTAGAAGGGAAAATGGGATCGTAACCAAATGCGCGAGCTTCTCCCAAAGTGGGATTGCGAATTCTCTCTCCTTCATAACACAAATTTTGCTTTCAGTTTCTTGGATAATGTTCAACAGCTTTGTCTTTTCAACATTACATGCTGGACTAATAATTCCTGTGGCTTACCGAGAGACATCAGTATACTACTGAAGGAAACCCTCTCCGAGCTGCCCTCATGATCCACTGAGCCATGTCACAGGCTTCCTAGGCAATGAAATCAGATGTTCACCACTTAAATATGTTTGAGAAATGTATCAATTACCGACACTTGTTTAGTGGATGATTCACCATCTTATCTTTGGCTGTTGTAGCGATTGGTTGGCCTGCTCATGGTATAACTACATATGGGATCGATTTGAATGCTTGTTAACGAATATTGGCATATGAACTTTCATGGATTTAATCTGGAGCGTCTAACGTGTGGAGGTTAAGCATAGGCATGGCAGAGTGAATTAACATGAATCGAGGAAGCTACCCTCTGACCTTCTGGATGAAATTGAAATACATACGTTAGCCTCATGCGGCAGGCAACACGAGCATATGGATCAACAGCGAGGATGCTAATGTTGTGGATGGTGTAACAATCTGTGAACTGGAATATTGTAAGTTCCAGTCCACTCCCCTGGCTGACGAATGGGGAAATTGAATCCAGCAATCGCTGGTGTATTCCAGTTTAATCCTAATTATGCAAAATGATCTTGGTGGATGCCATGCGCAACCTAGGCAAACGTAATTAGTGTCAGCTAGGAGATGTCGCTGGCGCAAAGCTTACTGAGATTGCTGATGATAATACCGAAAGTAAACCGTGTCAAACCAATGAGCCTTCGCAAAGAACACGAAGAGATAGGTTACCCAAAATTCGAAGACCAGAAAAACAGAGCCATCATGTTTTTCAACTTCCAACTATTTACAATGCTCGAATGGTGAACATCCATTGTGGCTCAGGCAACCACATAAATGAGGGGGAAAAAGAATTCAAATCGTTACAACATAAATAATCACATACGAGCGGCAACTCCCAAGATCATGAAGAATTGAATTAACTCGGAGGGATCATCTCGCTCATTTCTGAGTGGGACTCGTGTCTGTCGCATTAACTGGTGCAACTTCCAGCGTGTCGTCCATGTTGAAAGCAGGGGGCATGATCCCCCTCAGTGGCTACTGCAGATCTTCTCGCTTTTGGCAAATTCCTGTTGCTCATGCATTACAATCCAATGCACCCTTCAGCAAATTCAGACCTTCTGCTGATATGCTCCTTCGGACTCGAGAAGGAGGAATCTCAATCCGCGGTGGAGGATCTTCGGAGAAACAAACAGTTATGACAGTTAAATTGTCACAACTATTACGCTTCAGTGCCTCCCGGACCAACTCTCTCGAGCACCTTTCGGGATCATTGTGCAACATCAGTTCTTTCCTTGCTATCGTAACAGCACACTGGCTGCTCATCACATCCCACAGGCCATCACAGCCCATGATTAAGAACTCATCATCTTCGGTCAAGTGAGTCTCCTGCAACTCCGGCTCTGCGCTGAGAGGACAAGCAGAACCTTTTGGGCCCTTCATGTGCCAATCTCCAAGGGCACGGGCCACAGACAACTGGCCATTGAGGTAGCCATCATAAACAACCCCTCCGAGTTTCTCAATCCTTAGCTTTTCAGATGTGCAATTGGGCTTGTGGTCCTTGGAAAGCTCAATAGCTCTCCCTCTTTTCCCCATAACAGCACGACAATCCCCAGCATTAGCAACAAACATAGTTCTGCATATAGAAAAATCAAGCGTCAGGCAGGTTAAAAGATGGGTCTTAAAATGCTGCATCTGTAAACCCAGTTGTTCACACAAGAGAGATATATAGTCAAAGCGAGCTCTAAATCAATACTTTCAAAATGAGGTGTCTGATCACAATCAACTTCTACAGGTAATGTACAAAAATAACCATACAAGTCTGTCAACAAGTTACCGTCCAAAAATCAGAGCAGTGAGAGCTGTGGTTCCAGAAGAGATATCCAATGAACTGGCATCAGCAAACTCATAATCTGCTTTCAGAAAGGCACTTTTAATGGCATTCTCCACACTAGCTGGAAAATGCAAATCCTCAACTATGAATCTTAGGATGTTATCCCGAACAAACAATGCTGCATCCGTACCTCCGTGACCATCAAACACCTGCATAAACATACCGATATATGAGCTTTCGAAACTGTCATAAAAGGTGACCATTCCACTGTAACAGGAGCCTCAAACTCAGCTGATAAATAATTGCATAGCAGCATTATACAACTTTGAGTTAAGGCTAAGTTCCCTTCCCTTTGCTTGTGCATGTTTGGAAAGTAACTAGTCATTACCCTCTAAAGTCCATACAATAAGCACAACAGCCATGCCACAATCGCATTATACTATGCATCCGGTACCTATTAAACTCAAGCATGCAATAAATTCTATTCTAAAATGTTTGCAGCTGAAGTTTAGGCCAGATAATATACATCCTAAATTTAGTTTTGATGGAAAATGGCCTAATATGCTTTCTCCAACCTATCAAAGGTAAACATGAATGCAAAAGGAAAAGATTTCACAGATAACTCACCCCATAAAAAGCTCCAGAAGTGGGGCAGCCCGACATTGTCCCACAATGTTCAGCAAGGTTATCGATGCAAATGTGTTCATCTTCCATGTATTGCTTAGGCCCTCTTTCAGCACAACTTCCAGAGCGGAATACAGGTACAAATTCTGATTTTTCATCAGGAGACTTACTTCCAACAATGCCCACATCGGATTCCTTCAAAGGTGCCATAAACTCGGTTAATACATATGTTCAAAACTTTGTTGCAAACAGACTTCCTACTATAAGCCAAATCTCCTAATATAAACTCCAGCAGTAGGAAACCAAACAAATTAATGACAACGAAAATTAGTAGCTTGGTCCCAATCTTCACAGACCATAAGAGATTGAGCTATTCCACAGTTGATTCAGAAACCAAAATAAGACAATAGAATAGGAAAATTGCATCACACGATCTTGTCGTCATTGTGCTACAATTTAATAAGGCCATAGCTAGGGAAAATATTTTCCTGTAAAACTATGATCATAGATCTCAAATCTCAACAGTTCAAGTACTGATATTTAACTTACAATGTCAGATGCAGCAAGAAACCTTGCAGAGCCCACAGAATGCCGCATTACCGAGAGGTGCCTTGGAGGTTTCCTGTTCGCCAACTGTCTCGCACTCTCCAAATTCTCATCTTCAGCTGTATCTTCCCTATTGTAACCACCTTCTAAAACCGTGAATGGACGAGATAAATCTGCACCGGCAGCCATATTTCCCCCAAAATCATAGATCAAACTAACCCAGCAAAATTTCTTAACTCACAAGCCCTTGGCTTGGACTTCCAACTTCAGATTCCCTTATGTACGCCACGCAAGTGCCCCAACGAACTCCAAAATCCAAAGGAAATACCTCGAATTATTGAGCAACTCCCGTGAGAACGTCCAGCAAGCAAACCCCGAAAGCTTCCGACTTGTTTCCCCTCGCAAACTAACGACCCAAAAAAGTTCGTAAAAATCCAACCCGCTCCAAAATTCCCACGAATCCCCCCAGTTCGCACAAATCAACGCCGCTCAAATCTAATTTTCCAACGGTAACAGACCCAAATCACCTGACCACTCCCAAACCACCCACGAACGACCAATCAAACCGCCCCCCAACTAAATCAGAATCACCCCCTCCCACACAAAAAGCGCCGCGCCCGCCGCTTCGTTTCCGAATCGGAACGACTCTAAACCGTCCCCCCACCGCCGCGCGCCGCTCCACCCAGATCAACCTCCGGCAACCCCCCGCTTCAGCCAACCGAAGCGATTCCGCACGAAACGACCTGATCGACCCGAGATTCGATCGACTCCCGAGAAAAAAACAACAAAAACAAAAACAACAACAACAACAACAACAATCGCCGCGAAAAGAAGCCGAGGAAATCGCTCACGCGAAAAGCAGCGGAAGCCCCGGGGAGAATATGCGATCCCTGATTTACGCGATCGGCGACGACTCCAATGAATCAGCAGCAGCCGCAGCAGCAACGATCGTCAATCGACCAATGGAAGGAACGCGAGAAGACGAGGGAAAGGGAAAAGAAAACCCTAAGATGCGCGACTTTTCGAAGAGAGAGAGAATCGTATGCCAAATTTAGCAAGAGATAGAGAGAGAGAGAGAGAGACGGGGAAATGGACTCGTTGAGATATGGTTGGCGACCGGCGATTCCAGGTAAAATCCCCTGGGGTCGCCTAGCTGTCACCGGGGGACGGGGGAGGGAGGACGATTGGGGAAACGGAGCCCGTACACGTGGCGCGCCGCGGTTGGCGGATCTGCCGTTCCGCGGCAGGTGGCGTTATATTTCTTTCCTTTTTTCTGTTTTTTTGTTTCTTCCGGGAGAGGGGTTCCTTCTCGCCGCTGCAACTGGCTCCCAGCCGTCGGATCTCGCGAGCGGGGTCGACGTGCGGCGGGGATCCGCCCTTTCCCGGACGTTTGCCCCTTTGGGGGTCGGGAGAGGATGCGGCCGGTGACGGGAGGCTCGGATGCCGCGGGCCTCACGCGTGTCGGCCCGTGAGTGGTGGGGGAATTGCAATTTGCGGCTTCGGATAAGCGTGGCGGGGAGAAGTCATTAGCTGCTCCGGATCACCGCGAGCTCGGCTAATCTGAACCGTCCAATCGCGCCGGGTCCCATGTGACACCTTTGATCCGATGACTGATGTCAACTGGGCTCATGGATAATGGCAACATACACGTATTGCTCAAAGTGAAGATCCAAAGCTACTCCATGCCTGCCTTTTCTCTTTTGCATCGATCGATTTTGTTTTTACCCGGAATATAAGCTTGAATTTTTTTTTTTCCATTTTTATTATGGAGTCGTGACGAGCCATTTCTCGTTACGATTCACGTCAAGGGTGAAAGTGTCCTTTAGAGAATTATAATAGAATGGTTGAAAACTAGTTACGTTAAGAAAATAGAATAAGGCAAGGCGTACCGAAGATTCTGTGTCAAAGGTGATAAATTTTCATTAATAGATCATGGCGCAACGATGGTTTGCTGGTCTTTCCTTCAATTGTGTTTGTTCGAGTCAGAAAATTCTCAGACAAATCAATTTTCTAGATTTTCATGTGTTTGGTTTGATGAAAATGATAAGTCGATATAATATCATTTACAGTTAAAGAAAATAAGGATGTTTAGAGTTAGGAAGATAAACTTCCAAATTTGAAAATGACAAAAATAATTCTTAAAAAATGATTTCTTATTATGAAATTTTCTCCAAAACAAACACCTTACATGATAAAAAGGGAATTAACAACCACCACCGATCATAATCACTTTAAAGCATAAAACTACGGTATAAACGGTCAAAAGGCATGTCCTTGAGGAACACAACCTTCCACCAAAATAGAGTAATAAATAATTAAAGAAATAAAGAAATGGACATGTGAATGTATAAATAAATCAACAATGAGGTTATTATCACATCTATAAATATTCTCAATATCCCTCATTTTTTTTTCATAAGCATAATAAAACCCTAGAAACAAAATAAAAAAATAAAACCCACGGTTTTGTTCCTATAAAGGAGTGAAATAATGAGAAAAAGATACATATAAGATTGCTAAATCAATCTTGAACCTATTGTATGAATGTTAATTCAACTTTTAAAATTTACAATCTTGCCAATGCAATCCTAAATCATTGCTCAGAATTCCAATATAGTATCTCTAGTTAGTTGCCGATCAATCGTTGACGTGATGATCTACATAGGACATCGTATTGATTCAAGTTGATCACATTAGTGTGCCACACAGAATACATCGCGATAACTAGACACCACATTAGTAATATCCGATAGCAATTAGCTGAACTTCATTGGAATTTTGCGCAAATGTTTAGAATCACAATGGTGGAGTTGGAAAGTTTAAGGTTAAATTGGTATCCATATAATATATTTAAGACCGATTTGGTAATTATAAAAATTGAAAAAGAAGATTGGCCATCAGCACAGTGCATTATGCGGGTGTCCAGAACATTGTACTTACAATTCAAAGTGACTAAGAGGATAAAACCTAAATTTTGTGAGGGAAAATGGCACAAATAATCCCTAAATGCAATCTCTAAAACATTGTTTTGTTTAATATAACTTTTAAACTTCAACTCAATATATTCTCGAATTTTTGATATAGAAATCATTTGTATAATTATCCCATCCAAAAACATTAAAACGATGTCACATCGAGCAAAAGTTCGGTAGTAAGCAGTGCGTTTCCATGTCACGCACTGATCCCGGCTCAGGAAGCGCTGTAAAGTTTTGTCACGACTCGTGGGAAGCGACCCCTCCCAAAGGCGAATCCCATTGACATCTTTGCACCACCCATGTGCTTCGGATTGTCATACGCAGCATCCTATGCTTCTAAAGGGAATTTGTTCAGCTTGTTCGAACATGTCGGGCGAATAGATCTCGTTATACACGTGCCTCGTGGTTTCAGACTAATAAAATGAATGAGCATTGCACTTCATCAGACTTGTGATTGCCAATTTGCACATATTGGCAGGAACATTTCTACACGGCCCGCAAAAGCATTACGTCGAAGAAGTCGATGTCTTCTTCATAGATCTCACCGGCACAACTCATGGGCGAGAGGGAATCTTCGTCGGCTCGATGGTGGCGGAGGAGGCTACGCGATGATTCTTCAGAAAGGGGTGACAAAGCTTAAGGCGAACATATATTCTGACTCCAGGACAGGCTTGAATAGTTCGATCAAGGAATGGTGAAATGCAGACGCCGTAGCAGAGATGCTTAAGGTTCTCAGTTTAATCCATTCATCACAAGTAAATTTGATAAAAGCAGTAGCTTCACATCAGAACAAAAACCATTCTGATTTGGTTATTCCAAATCTCAGATACTGTCTCATCAACACATCCTACTTTTTGCACATCAGCTTGGCCCTCTCGGCTATCGCCATCGTATATGCACTTGGTGTCGATACTGAAAACGATAAAGATAAAGAAAAACCTTGCCTTGCGCGATCCACCAGGAATTAGGAAAAGGAATGCGACGAACTAATTATCATAGACCTTGCACTCCTCGTCAGCGGGGTTCTTCTTGCAGAAATCTTCCAATGGGTCTCCGGTCGATCCAGGTATCTCAATGCCTGGCCACTTGACTGCTACTAAATGTGCCAAGTCGACGACCCTTTGGCTGAAAGATTGAGGAGGTGAAATCTCATCAAACATCCGAGACAAGAAATGGAAGATGTAACTTCAAATTTGGAGTCATTATCCCTTAGTACTTTATAAATGAGTGTTCTCACCTATAGCCCCATTCATTGTCGTACCAAGCAACCACCTTCACCATGTCATCTCCCATGACCATCGACAGTGAAGAATCGATGGTTGCAGAGACATCGGAGCATCGGAAATCCACTGACACGAGAGGGTCATCGCACACAGCCAATATGCCCTTGAGCGGCCCTTCGGCTGCATCTCTGAAGGCTGCATTGACATCCTCGGCGGTAAGGCCCTTCTTCTCGACATTCACAACAAGGTCGACGACAGAGACGTTCGGTGTTGGCACACGGAGCGCGATGCCATTGAGCTTGCCCTTGAGCTGGGGAAGCACGAGAGACACAGCCTTTGCAGCCCCAGTGCTTGTTGGGACGATGTTGAGTGCTGCGGCTCTGGCTCTCCGCAAGTCACGGTGGGAAGCATCCAAGAGCCTCTGAACCATACGGGGTAAAAGAAACGATTATACTTAGACGTGAGCAAAACCTAAAGTGCCCCAGTAAGTTCCAGACAGCATGCACATAAAGACAAGATTTCTTGACACTTTGTTCAATTACCTGGTCACCTGTGTAGGAGTGTGTGGTTGTCATTGTACCCTTCACAATGCCTACGAAAGTGATAGTGAGAGTTCAGAAACTAGTCACAACCCAAACAGGTAAGTCACATTAGGGATAAAAAGGGTGGTCAAATATCGGAAACGAAGCCTTACCGAACTTTTCATCGAGGACTTTCACGAAAGGAGCGAGGCAGTTAGTGGTGCAAGAAGCATTGCTGAAATCGGCCAGAAGCTCATTGGTTCAGTTCATACTGATCAACACAATCCTAGTTCTTTCAAGAAAGATTCTGACCTGATTATGTTAGCAACGTCATGTGAATAATCTTTCTCATTCACACCATAGACGTAGGTGGGTATATCAGCGCCTTTTGCTGGTGCAGTGATGATAACTTTCTTGGCACCAGCTTGAATATGTTTTCCAGCACCAGGGCCATCCACGAAGACTCCAGTTCCCTGTAATTCATATTAGCAAGCCACGTCGAGAACAAGTTCTACAATAATTTGATCAATTCATACGGTTAGCTCATAATTTTTGGGCTTACCTCAATGACAATGTCAATGCCGAGCTCAGCCCAGGGGAGCTTGAGAGGGTCCCGGTTAGAGACGACCTTAACGGGCTTCCCATCGACGCTGATGGTCTCGTTGTTCACAATTTTCACATCAGCTTTGAAAGTCCCCAGCATGGAATCATACTTCAGCAAATGTGAAGCCTGTCTTGCAAATAAGCTTACTAGTCAGATAAAAAATGAGACAATAGGTATCTCCAAAAAAATTACAGAAGCTCGCTTGTTGTGAATCTTACTCACATTTTTGACACCACCACTGTCATTGACAACAATGACATCAAGGGGCGAGTTCTTTCTCCCGTGCCAGCATCTAAGGAAGTTCCGACCAATGCGACCGAAACCATTGATTGCCACCTTCAGTTTAGCGACAGTCTCTCCCTTAGCCGGAGCTGGTGCTGAAGTCTGTTTTCACCATTGATAGGAATTATGAGTATGTTACCTAGGAAGATCGACTATGCTGCGAAGAGATATCATGTTAAGAGTAACAAAGTTGTTGACAAATGTTGAGCTATTCATACTAGGTTGCTTTGCACTTTTCTCAATGCAGCGGCTCAGTCTTTAAATATATTAGCTTGTCCACTAAAAATTTGCCTCTGCAATTCACAATCTTAGGTGCCTCTTTTAGACAAACCATCCTCTTGCAATTTTCTACTTCCTCACTTTTGATCAACTGTCGCCAACAGATCAAGTAGCAGCTCTCCATATAAGACGAGTGCTTTTGTTTTACAGAGTTACAAATATTATCATATACATCCCCCAAATCGTATTCTTTGGTTGTTATTGCAGTTCTTAGTCGCTAGCTCAAGTTTGACATCGAGAAGAGTCGTCCTCTTCCCCCGTTTAACCTCGAATGACTATATTTCCTCAAGTTTCCTTCCATACTCCATCAAAGGAAAGCCTTCAGACAACCTCCAAGAACTTAGCAAGAAATTATTATAAGGTCCAGATTAATTTGTTTCCCTCTGTTGGTTCTCTAGACAGTCTGCTTACCCCTCGCTAAACCTGTACTATCAATCTTTGTGCTTTGGTCCGGTGTTCTGGTTAATTACGGGTGATCTTGCAGTCCAAGACTTCCTTGGGATTTAAGCCGGATATGGTTATTTGTCAAGTAAAGAACACAAAAATGCTAGTAGTTACTTAACGAGAATCTCTTAATATGCAGGAAAATTGTAAAATATGCAAATGATCATGCTATTTCCTGTGAACGATGACCGATCAAATGATGTCCAGAAAACATCTTTCCTTGAAAAGGTTGGTATGTTTCCAGGAACTTAACCATCAAAACGAACAATGATTGGTTCGAATGAAATTAACAAACTAGCACAAAAACATTCAATGCGGAGAAAATATAAGTAGTGATAGTCCAATTGATCAGCGGACCTTGGGAGTGAGCTGAGCAGCCACAGCATCGAAGAAGGATCCCTCCCCGGCATTCTTCGCGTAAGTCACACACGACCCAGCACGAAGGCCTGAGAATTCCGCCACCTCGAGCCTCTGAACATAGGCGAAAAAAGACATTTTAAAGAACGCGGGTGATCAGCACTTATGCTGCTAAAACATCGAAACACATATCACACAACACGCAACACACAATAGAAAAGAGAGGATCAGAGATCGAGAGAGACCTTGGAGAAGCATTGAGTGGGGAAGGAGTGAGAGGAGCTCTTGCTAGAGAACTTGGCATTGGCGGGGAGGGTTGAGGGAGCAAGAGCTGCGTGAGTGGCCATGGCTGACTGAAACTAAAGCTCAAGCGGCTTGCCTCCCCCAGGTTATTTATACCGCACTAGCTTTCGAAAGCTTGTATTTCTCTTCCTTTCTCATTGGTCACTACATGTGTGTCTCTGAATTATGGTTGGAAGCCAATTAGAAGGAACGAGTGGTGAATATGGTGTTGTGGGGATATATAATGGGATAAGGTTGCTGTTGGGGGATCTCCACGGTAGAAATGTGAGCCACAGACTGATTTTAACCACCAATCCATCTCTCTCTCTCCCCTGAAGGCCACTCCTTCAATGACTCGTGAACTTCTCGGTTAAAAGCACGAGCCAGATTTTTGTTGAGAGAGCTTATGTGTTAACATGCACGAGGGCCTACACCATATATGTCCCATATATTTAAAAGAAAATTGGGGTGTGTATATTTCTGGCTTGGAGATCGATGTGGAGTTGATGGTGGAAATCGTTCAGAGAATAATATCCGCCTTCCCTTTCCGGGACAGGCGGCAGTCAGGAGTAAAAATACATCTGAATTCGAAGTATCGGCCTGCGACAAAAGCCCAACAGGGCCAACACTCTATCTGATGGATTTCTCAATTCTCCTCCCATATCATCCATAACTGGCTTAGTTCAATAGAACTTCAGTGTGTCGTCACACAGCCAGCTAGTATGGTTCGTAGATCATTTGATTCGCCACAACTTAGCCTTGCTTTGCCATTCTAGAGCAAAATCTCATTCTCACCATCTGCCAATCTTACATTAAGCACCATCGTCACCAATTGGCTTTCAAGTTGACACCATGTCAACCACACTAATCGTAGTGCCATCTGATGGCACACACTATCCAGACTGTGACGGCGATCACTTTCAATGAAAGACTAGATTTATGCATACACAAGAAGGGAAAAGCTGTGATGATACAGTACAAAGTCTGCTGAGTTAATTGGTATTCTGCATAGTCATACCACGAATGATGCATTTCCTCAATCGAGACAATCATATCAAAAGAAACTGAGTGCATTGGTCTTTAGAAATAAACAGAAGATTTTACAATATGAACCATTATTCTGTTATATGGAGGCCACCAACAAGGCAGAGCCAATTGTACCAAAACAGAAGATGACCACGATCGTAGGCCTGGGAGGTTTGAGCCATCAGACAGCAGCTTCAATTTCATCAGGGGCAACAGCAATCTCATCTGATGATTCTTCAGTTTGGAGCTGAGAAGATACATCATCTATGGCTGAATTGAGCTGTGCAATCTTCTCGGCAAGCACCTTCCTCGTTTTCTGGAAATCATCAGATTTTAAGGTGAATCCATATTTCGCAGATGGCCATGTTACTGCTACACTCTCTTCACAGAATACATGAAGCAGGTCATAGCAAGCATACATTGGACCTCATATACAAACATGACAGCAGTTGTTTATCAAATTAAACACAGGTACAAAAACCATTCTACTCATGACAAAACAGGACCAGAAAATCATTTTCATCATGGCACAATTAGTACTATAAGGTGTCATAAATTGGAAGAGCATAATTTATGTGAAAATTAAGTCAAGGACAGGTCACCTCCAAAGCCTTCTCTTCATCATAGATGAATTTCGGTAATTTCCTCATCAAATCCTTCCTGTCAGTTCCAGCCAGTGCCTTGCTGATGTACCAGGATGAGAAAAGGATTAACTCAATTCAGGGTAGAGGGTTTCCATATCTAAATCTGCAAGACTATCACGTGGAATAATGGAGCTGAAAAAGCATTCAGTTGAACCATGATACTTATGATATTCATTGACAATTACATGAACTGCTTGACTAAAATTATCAGAAAAGAATTTTGGGAAGAATACTGAAATTCTAATGTTCAATAATTCAAACAAAATCTAACCAAAATGAAGGTGAATTCCTACACCAGAGGTAGGATATTACAGAAAATGTCAGTACCTGAGGTGCATATACACAGCCAAGGGCACCGACTATAATTCCTCCTAAGACAAAGCCACCAACAAAGATGCTTGCACTGCTCGGCCTTCCACCATCTCTGCATAAGAAGACAAGCAAAAGACTTGCATCAGATACATTCAATCACAACTAGGACTATACCCATTATGTCACAATTTGATAGAATTATTAAAATTTTAGGAAATGAGTTTTGTATTATGAACAGAGATTTCTTGTTGTTGGCTGACCTATCTAACATGTCAAGCATAAAACAAAAGAATTTATTATTGAAATAAATATCATTGGTATTTTTAGAATCGTGGAATGCGTTTGCCTCCACTGCACGAATCTTCCAGATCCATTGTTGCCCAAATAGATTTAGAAAAACATTTTCCACGCTGATCAGATATACAAGTTTAGAGTAACTAAACTGTCTGCACATCAATGGAAGGAAGCCAGGAATAGAGAAACAGGACAAGGAAATACTGCATAAAAATGTGTCCTGGCTCTCTCTTTCTCTCCCCCCTCAGCCCCTTTCCCCTCAACTTTTTCCTTTCCCTCTGTCACCCACAACATTTTACAGATTTGCCAGATCTTGTGTCTCTGTTTTGAATACCCATTTCTGCAACATAAGGTCTACACGGGTCTGACATAGACGGGACAATAATAGAAGAAAACTGACTGCTGATTAAGCTTCCAGTTAGTAATTGCATCCAAATTCCAGCACCTCAACATCAGATCACAACTAAGTTGCAATACTCGGTAGTACCTATACTCAGCACTGACAGTGAGTTGCCTTGACGAGCAGAGCTGCAGCATTCCAGTTTGATTCGTAGCGAACAACAAGTTTGTACGCCGTACACTTCCCAGGCATCGGACTGATGGCTTGAGCGGACAACCTGGCAATATGTTCCGGAATAAATAGCATAAGTCCGCTTAACTAAATGATAAGTCGAAGCTCTAAGCACAACAAGCCTTAAATATCTACTGCCGGTGAAACATGAGAGAAGAAACGAAGTTCTTCTAAATCTAGGAGTCAGATTATGGCAACATAAACCATAAAATGTAGAATGGCGTCCTATCGTATCAGAAGCTAAGGAAAGGTGTTCAGCTATAACTTGTGTATCACCTGATTCACATCAAGAAAGGGAGTAAGATGCCGATATCTAGATAGAGGATGCACAAAACCTCTGCTCGGCAATCGGGCAGATTCATTCCAACATGACAAGATGAACCTTTCGAGTGAGAATTACACCGTGAGTCATGCTAATGTTGTAGCACACGCCCATCACGTACTCTAGTCTTCGTCGCAAGTTTTTGCACATTCATCGAAAACGAGCACCACGCCAACAAGTCATACGATATATCGATCGGGCGAAAGACTTTCCCGCGCAAGACAGCTAATCATCACAAGCGTGCGGCAGGTGACGACACCCATAAGAAGCCGCACAATGCGACTTCTTTATGAGATAAAAGCAATACGCAAGGCAGACGGCCGCAAAAACTCGATTTCCCGCCGTGATCTGCAGTCAATCACAGGTCTCGAGCCCGCTAAACTCATCGCAGGCTACTTAATGCAACCGTCGCAAGTGTACAGGAATTAGTAACACTGATTTACAGGCATTTGCCTTCTCTTCATCTCGCGGCTCGCCAACAAACATCCGTCCCATTCAGCTTTTTTCTAGGATCAAGCGCGAATCAAAGCTAGCGATCAGCACAAAACATCGAACGGAAAGGACGAAATCGAAAGGGAGATCGTTACTCGACGAGAGCCGCGCCCGGGGATTTCTCACTGAGGCCAGAGGACTCGAGACTGCGCTCATCGTCACGGCGTGCGGCGGGAGCGAGGGCGGCGATCGGAAGGGGGCGAAGCGCGAGGGCCGCGAGGTTCGATTCGAGAGAGAAATGAGAAATGGAAGGAGGGAGGAGATTAAAAAAAGGGACGATCCGTTGTGGTGCTCGATTGTATCGATGCAGCTCGCTCGCTTGGGAGCGACACAGTCGAAGAGACGAAGAGCGGTGGCGATCGCCTGCTTCGCGGCTTAGATGATTAGCGATGAGATGAGGGCTTTTACGGCCGTTGATTCGATCATTAAGCGAGATCCCACGCAGATAGAGCCCGGGCGGCGGGATGCTGGTAGCGGCCCGATCGTTTTCAGCCGTTGAATTGGATTTGGCCGAGCGTTTTGAGAAGAAAGAAGAAAGATAAATTGAAACTTTTAAGATAGACAATTTTAGATAAATGGGACAACGAGAACAGAGCATCAGTATAACGAGACTGGTTTACGAAATTGGTATTCGAAATGTGCGACGGATTGTAAGTAGTATTATATTTATTTGTCAATTATAATTTGATTAGTTTTCATAATTTATATACTAAATGACACAGCAAAATGCAAGTGGTTGATTAAATAAGTAAGTTAGATTCAATCATCATAACAACTTGTCTTATTGGTATGTATATGAATTTTGTAAAATATTCTAAGTATATATAGCATTTTCTCACACCGAAATTGGTTTATCTTACTTAATATTTAATTTGATTCTTGAACTTTACATATGGTTGAGTTAGTAATTACAATGTTTGATTTGAATTGATTTAACCTTATCAGTTACCATGACAATCTAACTCATTTTGTGCAACCTATTAGGAGAAGAGAAAAAGAATTGGAATTGATGCTGCCGTTGCATCTCTTGCATCATGCAAGATTCATGGACCCTCGCTCAATGGTGACAAGCAATGGCATCATAATTGAGTGTGGGGTTTGTTGCACTTGCCTGCTATTGACGAAAGCAAGCAAGCTTCGATCGACATGGGTGGAGCGCATGACAGTGTCACCCCTGATTATCTCTCCCCATCATAATTGAAGTTTGAAGAAGAACTAGAAAATCACAAACAAAATCAACAAATGAGGGAGGGGAGGGTGAGACTAACTCAAACCCTCCTCGTGACTGAAGTTTGAAGAAGACGGATGAAAATAAGTGAGAAAGAAAAAGATTCTTCAATTACTCTTATGATGTAATTCTTCATTTGAAATAGATTAAAAAAGGGCTATTTTTACTTATTTCTACGTCCCAAAGTTCAAACGTAGTAATTTAAGGAATAACTAAACTTCATTCTATTTCAGATTTTTATGTCCCACTCGTTTAAGTTCTTAAATTATAGACCAAACACGCAAAAATCAATCTTACTATAGTAATACTCCTCTTTAAAAAGGAGGAGGGAGAAATGTGTAAATTGGCGGGGAAAGGATATGAGGCGAATGCGGATTTTTTGCGGTTCCCTTTAGCAGCTGACGCAGCATCTGCAAACCGCGAACAGCACCACGGCCATGGCTTCCGTCCGGAGCTTCCGCAAACCGACCGCCCTCGACGGTCGTCTTCTCCGTCCGGCAGCCACCTCGAACCGGCCGCCAGACGTTGCAGAGGCTCGCGGTCTTGATCTCTTCGCTGCCGCTGCCGCTCGCGCTCGCGCTCACTTCGCTGCCGCGGTCGTCGGAGGCCAGGGAGAAGCGCAACCGGAAGGCCATCCCTCTCGAGGAATACTCCACGACCCGTGAGTCTCCCGAGCCCTCCCTTTATTTTTTTTGCTCGTTCCTCGGTTTCCCGTCGCGTCGAGAGCGTGAATTTGGCCGTGCTCTGCTGTCGGGCGTGCCAGGAGATGTTGCCGATTCCCTTGTTTGTAGTTGGACGCGATTGTCGAAGGCGAACGCACGACCGAAACCGAATTCGATGTCAGATGGGGCGTTTGAAATACGTGCTTCGTCTATCCTTGTGATTGAGTGAGCAAGTTGCTATGATGAGGCAAGCGATGCGAGTATAATAGGCATTTGAGGAAGTAATTTGGGTCACAATGTCGTTACGTACGTCTCGGACTAGGTCGCGCTGCGATAAATGGGAGCTGGAATGTTACTTGTTGAAGGCTCTGAATTGTGATTTGCGTGGATTTTAGTCCGATGGTGTAGTTATAGTCAAGTTGTTCCTGCTGTTTCATTCGTCGGCGGAAGATTGGTGAGGTGGTAGTGTGTTATTGTGTGTCTGTGGTTTGCGTTTCATGGACTGTATCTTTGACAATTTTGAAGCTGCCACTTGATATGATCATGTAGTTGAAGTGAATATGATTGGCATTAAAGATGTAATTCAGTCACATCGTGTCCTTAGGGACGATTAGAATGTGCACAGTTCAAAAAAGTTGGAGGTGGTAGTAATTACTAGTCCGAGTCTTGGTTTGCAATTCGCACGGATTTTGTGGCTTTGTTATTTAATTCTACTTATGCTAAGATCTTGAAGTTTACCTTGTGACTCTTTGTGCTACTTCTCTTTGTCATCATACCTGATGGAATGCAGTAGGAAAGGAATGCGTCCCTTTATTCATTTCATTTTGTAGGGCCTAGCTTAGTTTTACTTTCCCCCCACTCCTCTTTTCCATGTACTACCTCTATAACCCATTTATTCAATTTAAAGTATTTCCTAACTGGACTTGTAAAAAGTTTTTTTTTAAATTTCCCGCCAATAGATGCCCAAACTCAAACTTAATTCCTATTCCCCGTTCAAAGCAGAAAAGAATTGAAATCTAAGGATGTGTTTGTTTATGTTTCTTTTTCTTGTTTATAAATAGATTTTCTGTTTTTTTTTTCCGGGAACGAAAAAAGAACAAAAACACGTTTATTTGCGTTTTTGTTTTAAATCTATTTTTTTGTTTTCGGAAATAAAATTAGAACAAAAATCAGAAACAGAAAAAACTTGTTTTTTTGTTCTAGAAACACTTCTCGAAGAATCAAAAGAACAAAAACACACAAAAGTTGTTTCTACAAAAGTTGTTTCTTTCTTGTTTCTCTTGTTTCTTGCTTTCGTTCCTCCGTCGTTCCACTTGCGCCCCCTCTCCCTCCCCTTTTCCGGCGTCTCTGGTTCTCCACCGTCATCCTCTCCGGCGTCGACAGCTGCTGCTCCTTCACCGGCCGAAGCTTCTGATTCGAGGTAAGTTTCCTCCTTCACCAGCTGCTCCGCCTCTGGTGAAAAATCATCAGTCGAGCTTTAAGAAAACGAAGAAGCAACAACCGAAAAAATCGAATCTTGCGACTCTCGAACGGAGCTCAACCGCCACAAGAAGTCCTACGAGCGTTTCCATGCGGGATTCGTGGGTGGGGAACCGCGAAGTCATGGCGTGCGCATCGCAGGCTCTGATGAACACGCTGATATCCGCGAATGGCTGCACATTCAACCCGTCGCCGAGGTTCTTCTCCGAGAGGCACCGACCCCTGAGGAGGCAGGAGCCCAAGTCCTTCGCCGTCCGGGCCTCTGCCGATGATGCCGACTGCAATGTGGAAGAGTGTGCTCCCGACAAGGAGGCAAGTGTCCCCTTGGTTTCTCTGGCTCTTTGTTATTCTTGTGCTTGATTTGGAGGGAATGAAAGGAAAAAGGAACTGCTTTTGGTGTTTTACGGCATGGGTTTTGGGTGTTCATGTTCGTGTATATTTGTGTACGCGATGATTTCGTGTCTGAACGTGAAATTTCTTTGTTTATGCCACATGGGTCTTGCATTTGGGCTTGAATTGGTTACATTGTATACTGGTATCGGTCGGTGTTCTGGGTTTGATGTAGCTGAAGAACTATTTCTCAACTTTGAGTATGTGAATTTCGATGATGATGGGGAATGGACTTCTTGGTGTAGTCCAGTTCCTTTTGAGATGGTGCACCTCCTGTGGACATTTCATGCTCAGAAAACACAGCTTTCTTTGGTATTAGTTCCATAGCTTGATTTGTGGACATGAGAAGCTTGTTTGTTTATGGTTATTAAAGCTGAACTGCCTAATTTTAAGCCAGAGAGATGAGCCTTGATGTTCATGGCGTGGTTTCTTTTCTTTTATACTTGATTGTTTTGGATATAAGGTGCTATTTTTGCTTTTTGTGGTCATGTAAAGCTGAATAAGGAAATTTCTTGTTAATGAAATGATTATCGATGTACATAAATGCTTTTGGCTTTTTATGATTGTGTCAAGCTGAAGAATATGAGTTCGCTTTAAGATACTTTAATGTCTGCGGCATATGGGTCTCGCTGTAATTCATAATAAGAGGAAGTTTCGACTGTTTATGGTTTTATATAGATTTAGAATGAGAATAAGTCTACTGGTTGGAAATATACAGGTTGGAAAAGTGAGCATGGAATGGTTAGCAGGAGAGAAGACCAAAGTGGTGGGCACTTTTCCCCCAAAGACGAAAGATTGGAGTGGATATGTTGAGAAGGACACTGCTGGTCAAACCAACATATACTCTGTTGAGGTTTGTGAATGATCTTCTGCACTTTGTCTCTCCTCTTTCAGCAGTTATGTTCCTCTGGCATGATGCAGGAATTAGATTATGCTAAGCCCAAAACCTAGTTAAATTGGTCAATGGGATTTCAATCTATGATCTGTTCCATGCTTCTCTTTTTTTCTCGATTGTATAAGTTCTTAATATCTGATGGGGCATTACCATTTTAGAATTTAAAGTGATAGCATTAGAATTCTTGAAAGGAGTCCGAGTTCACAAATTCAGCTTTCTCTCTCTTACCAACTTCCCGCCGTGTAAGTGCCATGAATAGTAAGAATTCAAGAGGCTTTTCCAGAGGCTCTCTTCCTTTGGGGTACTCCCACAACACTATGAAGCTAAGTCAGAAGTCTCTGAAACATGATACTTTGGGTAACATCCATCGGGTCACTGGTACTCTACTTCTCCTGTTTCAACCGATTTTAAAATTAAACCTTACGAAAAAAAGCTTGTTCCATTTCTTTTGCAGAGCAAATTTAAAGTGATAAGAACCAGATGGACACAACCAGCAGTGTTTCCTTGGGATTATTCTTTATGTCTAGTTTCTTGGACCATTAGTATAGATGTAGGTTATTCTCCAAGTTTTGAATTATGCAAAAGGATTATTAGCATCATAAGCTAGAGCCCCGTCTATTCTCTTATTGGCACCTACTTCAACTTCGATTCATGGTGCCTATTCTTTCTGTTTCTTTGTTTCTTACCTCTCTCTCCATTTTACGTGGCCTGTTTAGGTGAATAAGTAACTTTTCTCAATGCGTGTCTTTGTAATGCATCAGCCTACAATTTACATAGCGGAAAGTGCTATAAGCTCGGGAACTGCGGGTTCATCTGCTAATGGAGCTGAAAACACGGCAGCGATTGCTGCCGGTCTTGCTCTAATTTCCATCGCCGCTGCTTCATCAGTACTCCTCCAGGTCAGCAAGAACGAACCCCAGGTGCAGAGGGCCGCATACTCTGGGCCATCTCTAACTTACTACATCGACAAATTCAGACCGCCAGAAATTATCCAGGCGTCGGTGCCAAGCCAAATCGAATCTGCAGTAGTGGCACAGCCAGAAGTGTCTGCCCCAGAAGTTTCCCAGATTCAAGCTGCTTCTAGTGGTCAGCCCAAGGCATCGTCGTGAATGTGAAAATTGGAGTTTCTTGTGGGGAATTCAGGCTCTGTTTTGTTGATGGCTCTTCTTCTGTACTGTAAATGTAGAATATGGTTTGTGATGCTCGGTTTAGTGTAAAAGGAAAGAGCAAGGAATGTTTTGTTACTGCAAATATTCTACTCATTTGATGCATAGTGGAAACCAATCGACCCTGTTCTTACAGTCACCTGGTGCATGTAAGTACTCGATCTTCATTCTCAAACCATGTCGGCTCAGGTGAGATCCATTTGATATTATAGATGTATCGGATGCTCTCAAACATTTAGTAGAAAATTTGTTTCTTAACGGTAGGATACATTTCCCTTTTGCATTTTTCACATTTTATGACTAGACATTTTGAACTTTTTTTTTTTTTTTAATTTTAAATACCTGAAATTTCCAGGACATATAAATACTAGGACATATAAATACTACCACGTGAATTCACATATAAATTTATTAATTTAAAAAAAAAATTATATAGTATTCTAAATTTTGATGGACGGGTGAAAAAAAATGAAAAAAGTATTTTTACTTTTAATTAGGCATGTTTGTTTGGCATTAAACAATAGTAATATGTACTCTTTCACGTTGTGCTTTCCCTATTAATATCTTATAAGTTCAATTTGAATTTCCAAAATATATATGATTTCAAACATCAGTATTTATATACTGTAAAAGTTTTGGATTATTCGTCTTAAAATAAAATTAAAGTGCGTGGCTTGCAATTATTTTGATCATATAGAAATTAAAACATAAAAGTCACAACAAAAGTCCAAACAAATAGAAAATCATTCCATATAGGCCTTATTAAAAGGTCGGTTACAAAATTAAATTAGATAATTTGGTACAAACTTTACTTACTAAATTTTCTACCAAGTATGCAAATATGATCATGTTCAAAATGTTTGTCTTCACTCACCATGAACAAAATTAAATTGATGAACATTTCATGAGAATGATAATTCAATACCAAGTTTACACTTTATTAAAAAAAAAAAAAAGGCACTTGAGAAAAATTTGGAACATAAATTTTTTACAGTTACCAAACATGTTTATGATCTTTTTCTATTCCAGGAACAGAAATTTTTTACAATTACCAAACGTGTTTCTGTTCTTTTTTTATTCTAGAAACATAAATTTTATATAGTTACCAAACGTGTTCTTTTGTTCAAAAACTGTTCGCCGAAACAGAAACACTTTTTTTTCTATTTTTGTTCCCTGGAATAATTTTTAAACAGGAACACAAACAAACACACCCTAAGCTGCCAGATCTGTGGGGAAAAAAAGGTTCTCTTGTGTTTCACGAGAGGAAGTCGCATTTTAGCATCCTATCTGTTCTGTTTTAGTAAGCAATTCCAATACTTGCAACAACTGATGGAGTGAAATACTATGATATCATTGAGGGAAAGGGTCGAGTAGCTACAAAAGGATCAACAGTCCAGGTTTGTTGATGTTGGTTTTCTGTTTATATTTCCTTGAGCAATATATGAACCGGTAACATTCTGTGTTCAATCCTCTGTTGCAGGTGCATTTTGACTGTATTTATCGTGGTATTACTGCTGTATCAACAGTGTTTTTGTGCTCTGCCAAACTTACAGTTGTGAATCTGGCATTCTTATTCCATCAACCTTGAACATTTGTTGAATAAGAAGCAAAATTTAGAAGGATGAGGAGCATGCAAATTGCAACAGAATTGCATATTATGTCAAAACAACGAGTAGTTCACTGTATCATTTTTTTTTTCTTTTGAATTGCTGGCATTTTTCTTTAATAATGAAAAAATCCACCATAGATAAACTCCAACCTGTGAGATTCCTCAATAATCTTGTAGACAAGTCACACGGGAGCCAATATTTCCATTTTCCTTTTGGAAATTGTGCGCGGCATTTTACATATTAATCTTAGTACGAAGCACGAAGCCTAAAATCAATATGGAAGGGTGGTTTTATGGTAACTTTCGTTTTCTATGAGTGCTTCATATTGTGCTAAATGATTAGATCCTGTTTATTATTATTTGATAGTCTTAGTTTTTGTGGTTTTATGGCATAATAAGGGCCGTTTTCAGCAGTTAATTTTGTCAGTTTGATATTCCAATTGCCAAAATCACACAGGAATCCTCTTAGAATATACACACATTCGTTCATTACCCATTGAATACATTATACATGCAACGGACTAATGGAGTATTTCATAAAACAAAGAAAACATGCAACGGAGTTAATATTTGTCAGTTTATCTTTAGGGAACATTTACATTTTCGTTGAAATGTATTTTCCCTTGGTTCATTTCTAGCAAAACTAAAAGCATCGTTTCATTTTATGTTTGATTCGTGTATATTTTGATAATTCGATGGGTCTGGTTTACACGATTTCAGTTTATTCAATAATTAACTATCGGCAATTGTTCGCTTTTATAAAAAAATTCACCATCACAAGTCAGAACACGAGGCTGAAATTGTTTGAAAATGAATGGGAAGAAAATGGATAATTACAACCTAAAATTATATTGTCTCGGGCACTTAAGTACTAAGACTTTATTTATTTAAATTCTAAAACTTGCCATTTTGATGAATTTTAAGACCTTCCTTCAATTGATGAAAGGACCAATTGAACCGAGAGTTACAAGTTCTAGGATTCAATGCAAGGAATGAAAGTATGAGAACTTAAGTACATGAAATTGACAAGTTTAAGGATTTACGCTAATAGTCAACTTGAAAGAAAATATGAGCTTAAATCAGCATGAAAATGAAAACATTTCACATTAATTCTGTTTCTCACATAATTTAATTATTTTTATGCTAATGAAATATTCTGAAATGCCGAAGAGGCAACCAGACAAACAACTCACATGATTAGGGATAATTACACCATAACCCCTCAGGTTTTTGGTTGTGGCAATTTGCCCCTAATAACTCAATTTTTCCATGTCATCCAGGCATTTTGAAATCCAATGCAATGTTGACCAAACACTCTACATGGTATCTCATTTTAGATTTGATGAAATGGGATGAACTAAGATGATATAGAGGGAAAAAAGAGTGCATAGTGATTGCTTTGGCAATGCCTATTACCTTGGGATTGGTCGGTGCTCGTAGTGACAATGGTCAATGATTCAGGTGCTCTTACTTCGAATACCATTGCGTAAAAAAGAGTCACATCGAGCAAGAGACGATCAATCCTTTCTGGGGTGACAAAAACTAAGAAAGGGCAAATGCCCAGGTATCCCAGTTGTAAATCAATTCCTCCTCTCCCCTCTCCTCATTATCTTTTTTTAATTTTCTTTCATTTTGTTTAGTCATAAGTTATGTCTTTTGATATTAAAAATACTATAAAGAGAAGTGTTCCAACGAATTTCCAAAGATCAGGGGGTAATTTGTAAATGTGCAATGCAATTCTCCTGAATTTTGGACATTTTTGCCCTTCCCAACAGGAACTACCTAGTCAAAGTCTTCGACTTTTCAGTTGTGTCAGCTACTGATAGTGGGATTGGGAACTTTCTTATGTAGAAAAAAGCACTGATATCTGAAAATGGAGAAAGTTGAAGGATTTATCTAGCTCTAAAGGGGAAAAACCTACCAAACTTTGCTGCTTTAAGGCCATATCATAGCAGATGAATGTTCGGCTTTAGAACAATAAACTTGGAAGGATTTTTCACCTACATGGTTTCTGACGTGGAGGTTCTTTTAATCCAGAAGGGCAACGACAGAGCTTATCCTAAGGGTGTTTTGCTCCTCCAGTCTCTGCTATGTCCAAATAAAGATCTAGGGTCTTTAAATTGTCAAGTTCTTTGAAGGCCCAAAAAAAGAAAAAAAAGAAAAAAGAAAAATCTAATCTTGTCTTTGCTGGTTCTGTTCCTTCTCACATAATAAGCAGAGTCTGTTCAACTTCGAAGGCAGAGGTGGCTTGCGAATGCATTTTCCCCGTTGACAGAGTAAACTGTACCTGAAATTGATCTAATCTAGTGAAAATCTATAGATGGGGATATCAGAATGGCATTCACTCTTGAGTTCATTTTTTGAATTTTCTCTACGTACTTGCAGAGAGACAACTTAATGATCTCGCGGCAGAGGCTTGGTTTGGAAGAGTACATCGCTCGCAGAAAGGCTCATTTCTAACCTTATTGAACTGCATAGAATTGGTTAATGACATCTGGTCATACCAAAGTTGACCTGAAGTGGCCTCTCAATTGGCTAATTCATTAGATAAGTGCATTGTATGTTGCAGCGTGGCAGCAAATCTGGATTGGCATCATGACTATTTTCACGCTGCTGTTACTTTCAGCTTGCTTGAATTTTCATTGCTGTCTAACGATAGGTTGCAAGAATGAGCATGCAATCAGGGGTTCCATTGGAGCATACGTGCATGATCTTACTTGAAACTGTTCGTCGAGAAAATAAGATCAGATAATATACAAGATGTACGACTAAGCACCATGTGACCTAGTAGTTTCTACCGTATGAACAAGATGAATTACGGCAGGTGATATAATAATTTCTCAAGTTTTCTCTTCTCTGACAGATACATAATCAGTGTTGTTTATGAGTGCAAACATACTTGGAAAATGCACAACCAGAGAAACAATCATTTTCGTAAGAAGATAATGAATGACTACTATTCCCCATCTATATCATTGCACCAGCATAAGGCCCTTGATGCAGAGTCTTAAGCATTGCTGTGAAATTTCCAAGTCAATCTAAGTCATAAAGTTCTTTTGTTGGGATTCATACTGTTCACAAGCTTCCTAAATGAGCAATGATCCTTTGTTTTGGGACAAAGATAGGATACTCTGGAATAAGAAACTGCTATTTTGGATTCAGCTTTGTCATGTAGAATATTTCAAAGCCTAATTTCCGTGTCAGTGGCAGTTCGACAATGGTGTGGTAGAGGTAGTCTTACTTCTGGTGATGTGATTCCGTGTGTCTGATGTCACAATTAAGAGTTCCTATACTTGTAAACATTATGCAATTTTCACTTCCATTCTCCTAAGGATGTGAGACCACTTTTCAATTGTTGGAGAACTGTTACTCCAAGCAACTGTCACTGGTCCAGAAGAAAATACTTGCAATCATGTTTATCTTATGCAGTTTCATTCTTGTCTGCATCCGAGTGTCATGAGATGAAGTCGACTTTATTTACAACAAAATTGAGCCGCAAAATGCATCTCGATCATTATTGACAGATAAATACTTGGAGGATAAACCTAAGCCAAAATCAGTAGAGGAAGAGAATAACAGGGAAGGGATTAGAGATGAAAGCAAATGGGTCAAGACAGCATCCAGCTGTGAGTAGTTGCATTATAAGGAGGAATAACTTGACATTCTAATCTTGGTATTACAACCACTCCTAGCTTACTTACTCATTGCGGTGCCGCCACTTTTAGTGTGCTGCATGTTTTTTTAATCAAAAGCTGTGTATTGATCGGCAGCCACTTCCCTAGTCAAACAGAATTGCAAACCATGTTACATTCAGAGACCACATGGGTCAAATAATTTTTATTAAAATTGAAAGCAGATCTCCTGGTTCCTGAATTAAACCTAGCCACATATGCACAGTGAATAACGGAGTCCTAAACGAATAGGTCACCAACTAATCTTTCAGTCCTTGGTTTGAGACATAGTTTTGGAGGTGTAGAACTGCCTGCATCTGCTGCCACACTAAAATCACAAGGTGAGAGGACCCTTATAGTTTCATTCTAAAAAATGTCAAAGGACAAACCCGTTTCTATGGACTGATTGTTCATAGGTCTTTACGTATCTATATGTATTTTAGTTCCTTGGAAACATGAGTCTATACCATCCTGAAGCGATTCTCTTTGTCAGATCTTAGTCTGAAAGAACGGCCAGGAACATTGATAAGGGCTTGATCTACTCCAGCAATTGAAAGGATAAACAATTCATTAACGGTCTAGAGATAAAGAAACATGCATTCAAATGTGAAATCCTTTAACATCGAAGATAAAGAAACATGCTTTCCTACTTCAAAAAAGTCTGCAACATGTGCACATCAGATCGACTCTTCATCGAAGACAAAGAAACAAACAGTGAAATCTTTTATAAGGAGGCCAGTACTAATTATGTTCACTAATTCAAATGTGAAATATTTTAATATCGAAAAAGAAACATGCGTTCCTACTTCTTTAACATGTTCACATCTGATTGACTCTTGTGCGTTTATGGCCGACAAAGTCTTTTTCAGAGAGTCAATAGTAGAAGATCGGCTTGGGCGGCTTCGCTGTTCCATGACCACTGACTGTAGATCATTTACTTCAACGATGTCTTTACTTTTATGAAGATGGGATTCACTAGCCTCTTGTTTCTTCTTGACTTGCTTTCTTAGCAACCCGCTTCCTTCGCCTTTGAGTCATGAAACCCGTGAGCCTTAGTTTTGCAGAGTTTCGATCATGCCACTTGCTCCTTGGGATTGCTCTTGCGCTGTGATTTAACCGAGTTTCCTGCACCACCAATGAAACAGACAGACTCACCCTGCTCGCCTTTAAGGCCCGCATATCCGAAGATCCTTTTGGAGTGCTTAGCTCATGGAACGATTAGCATTGGGTTTTGCCAGTGGTACGGCATTCAGTGTGGCAGGAGACATCGGAGGGTCACGGTCTTAGACTTTGAATCACAAGGACTGTTAGGATCAATCTCAACTCATATCGGAAACCTCGGCTTCTTAGGGAAAATGTGGCTTCAAAACAATAGTTTCAATCAAGAAATCCATCCACAGCTTGGCCAGTTGCGCCGCCTGCATATTCTGCAATTGACCAGCAACTCGTTAGTTGGCGAAATTCCCAGAAACATATCAGGTTGCTTGGATCTGGTTTTTTCCTTTTGCTTGGGAAGAACGAACTAACTTGAGAAACTCCTAGAGAGCTTGGGTCATTGCTGAAGCTACCGGTGTTCTCTTTGTATGCTAATAATCTTAGCGGGAGTATGCCTTCCTTTATTAGGAACTTATCCTCACTGAAGGCCCTTTACTTAAGTGAGAACAACTTGAGTGGGAGCATTCCCCAAGTTTTAGGCCACCTAAAAAACTTGAAATTCATTGGCTTTGCAGCAAACGGAGTGTCGGGTACGATTCCATCTTCATTACTCAATCTCTCTTCCCTAACTGTGTTTGATGCTGGAGAGAACCAGATACAGGGGACACTTCCTGCAAGCATAGGTCTCAAACTCCTAGATCTTGTATTTTTTAGTGATTTAGGGAACCAACTTGAAGGAGCGATTCCTCTGTCGATATCGAATTGCACAAAGCTAGATAAGCTTCAGCTTGGAGATAATAGATTTTCTGGAAAAAGTACCTTCTTTAGTAAATTTGTATAATCTTAGTTTTCTTCAAATGGTTGGTAATCGGCTTGGCAGTGGAGAACCCAAAGACTTGAACTTCCTTTGCTCATTAACTAACAGCAGCAAATTAAGGTACGTGGAACTCAGCAGGAACAAGTTTGGCGGAGTGTTGCCTATATGCGTAGGTAATCTATCCAGCACTCTCACAGAATTGGGAAAATTCCAAATAAAGACTCAAAGTTGACCAATTTTCTCAAATAAGGACCCGAAATGAACTTAATGTTAAATAAAGACCTAAAGTGGACCCATTGTTTCAAATAAGGACCTGAAGTTAACCAATTTTCTCAAATAAGAACCTGAAATAAACTTTGTGTCAGATAAAGACCTAAAGTGGACCCATTGTCTCAAATAAAGACCTCAATTCCAAATAAGAACTTGAGCTTACTGGTCAACCAAATATTCGTTGGCTATCAAGCATGTGACATTTCTGATGACCAATGTTTGGGCAATTTTGTCCAAAAAAAATATAGGGAAAATTAACAAATCCTAAAACAGAAAAAAAAACCCCTAGGTTTTCTACGATCTCCCCGTTTCTTGTACCCATCCTCCGCAAAGTCGAAAACTCAAATTTTCCGCCGGTTGAGGCACGAATTCAAAAACAAGAAGAAAACCAAACGCTTCTTGTTTTTTTTGTTTTGTTTTGTTTTGGTTTTTTTGCGGAGACCCAAATTCTTTGTCGGTTGAGCAAGGTGAGGAGCAGTGAGGGAGAAGAAAGAAGAAAACGTAAACATCTAAATAGATAACCCAAACTTAATTAATATAGAATTTTCCATTTTTTTCCAATCACAAATTTCTAACAAAATTGTTCCTATTTTAATTGTCGGAAAATGTTTACCGGTGAGCTAAGGTCCTCAATAGAGATTAACTTGATCATTTTAGGTCCTTGTTTGACACAAAATTCACTTCGGGTTCTTATTTGAAACAATGGATCAACTTCGGGTTCTTATATGACACAAAGTTCACTTTAGGTCCTTATTTGAGAAAATAGATTCATTTCCGGTTCTTATTTGGAATTTTCCCCACAGAATTTGATGTACGCGAGAATCAAATATCTTGAAAGATTCCGGAAGAAATTGGGAATTTTATCAACCTGGAAGAGTTGTATATGAATCTCAATAAGCTTTCAAGTTTATCCCCTGAAATTTGGGAAATCTACAAAATCTATCAAAACTACACTTAGGTTATAACAACCTAAGAGGGACTATTCCATCTTCTTTAGGAAATCTAAGCAAGTTGATTGACCTATTCCTTCTTGGGAACAACTTTCATGGGTCAATTCCTTCGCGTCTATCAAACTGCCAATCTCTTAATTTGCTCAATCTATCTAATAACAATCTCAGTGGTGTTATACCCTCGCAACTTATCAGTCTTTCTTCATTAACAATCCTTTTGAACTTATCTCGAAACCATTTGACTGGGGTTCTACCCCCAGAAGTTGGCAACTTGAGAACTTTGACTGCATTGGATATCTCGAACAATTTATTGGTAGGTGAAATCCCAAGTAGTTTAGGTGGTTGCACTTCATTGACATCACTGAGGATGGGAGGCAACTTCTTCCATGGATTGATTCCTCAATCAATCAGATCGTTAGGAGGCATTGAAGAACTAGATCTTTCATGCAACAATTTGTCGGGTCAAATTCCAGAATTCTTAACAGTATTTCGTTCCTTGAAACTTTTAAATTTATCCTACAATAACTTTGAAGGCATGCTGCCACGTGAAGGAGTCTTTAGGAATGCTACTAGTACTTCTATTATTGGGAACACTAAGCTTTGTGGTGGGCTACCGGAATTTCATCTCCCCAATTGCATCTCTGAAAGCTTCAAGAGTAGAAAGATCAATTTAGTGATATTGTCCACTTCTGTTATTCTCGGAGTTCTTGGAATAGCTCTTATTCTAGCTTCTGTATATCTTTGTTGGTTGAAGGAGACGGTGATGGAACCAGTTTCAAGTTCAAGGGATGATTCATGTCCAAATGTATCTTATGGAACACTCCTAAAAGCAATCGATGGTTTTTCTTCAACAAATTTGATTGGTGCTAGAAGCTTTGGTTTTGTTTATAGGGGTGTACTTGAGGTTAGTGGAACTACTGTTGCTGTGAAGGTGCTTCATCTAGTCTATCATGGTGCTTTGAAGAGCTTCAACGTCGAGTGCGAGGCATTAAAGAAGATCAGACATCAAAATCTTTTGAAGATATTGACAGTTTGCTCTGGCAGTGATTATCAAGGAAATGATTTTAAGGCCTTAATCTATGAATTCATGGACAATGGTAGCCTAGAATGGTGGCTTCACCCAAGTGCAACATCATCTCATCACAATGGAGTTCCAAGAAAGTTGAATTTCATTCAAAGGATAAATATTGCCATTGGTGTTGCTTCTGCACTGGATTATCTTCTTCACTAGTGCCACATCCCCATCATTCATTGTGATCTAAAGCCAAGCAATATCCTCTTAGATTTTGAGATGGTCGCACACGTTGGTGACTTTGGATTGGCGAAATTCCTTATTGGATTATCTTTTGACATTGCAACTAATCAGATGAGTTCTGTGGGTTTTAGAGGGATAATCGGTTATGCTCCACCAGGTACTCTCTCTCTCTCTCTCTCTCTCTCATTGATGGTCTTCCTGTCTAAAGTTTGGTAGCGAATAATAATTCTTATTGTCTTACACACATTAGATTTTGATTATTTATATGCACTCCAAATTTGACCTGCACTTTGATCTCCATGTGTGGCAGAATATGCAATGGGGTGTGAGGTTTCAAGAGAAGGTGACATCTATAGTTACAGCATTCTTTTACTAGAATTCATAGGATTAAGACCCACCAATGACACCTTTAGAGACAATTTGACTCTTCGTGGTTTTGTTGCAAAAGCTTTGCCTGAACGAGTGCTCAAAATCATGGATAGCGCTTTGCTTCAAGAAAGAGAGAGCCATCTGGGTGCCTATAAACCTTAGCATGACATATTTCAAGAGTGTTTGGTTATGATCTATAATATTGAAGTTGCTTGTTTGAATGAAGTGCCTTGAAGATGAATGAGTATTAGCGGAGTTACAAATCAGTTGCATCGGATTAGGGAGAAACTCGTTGCTTCAGGCTTACATGGACAAGTTGTTAGGGAAATCCCTTATGATGTTTTGAAGATGACAAAATAAATCAAAGGCTACTAACGTGTTTAATGGTTAAGTAATAGACAATGCAGATGTTAGAACATGTAAAGGATATTGTCAAAGTCTGAAGACGGCCAGAAGATTGAACGTAACTCATGTCCAAAGTATATTATAAAGATTTCCAGACTTCTGTGTCAAAGTCTCAAGACTGCCAGACTTTAGTGTCAAAGTCTATTCTACATAAGAAGTCTGCACACTCTGACAAATTCCAGACTGAACGTGAATGAAGAACTAGAAGACAGACTCTATGCTGAAGCTGAACTTATTCAGACTGTGTTAAGACTTTAAAGCTAAATCTGTTCAGACCCAGGTTATAAAGTCTATCGCACTCAGACTCAGATTGTAAATTCTACTGCTCTCAGACTTTACATCCAGATTGTAGCAGATTCAGAATGAAACATCGAGATAGAACGTAACACAAGCCCTAAATGTATAATGGCTAGTGATCTGGTTTGGATTCTACATCAAGATTGATTTGATTGACTCAATCTAATTGATTGACAATTAAATCTTGAAGACAAGAACTTTCTATACGAAGAAGCTCTACTTATGAAAACCAAGATTCTGTTTGTATGGGCGATGGGAATCAATTTGGGATTCTACCTTTGTCACTCAACGCCTACCAAATCTTCTAGATACAAATCCGTCCAATGGGTAGATTGGAAGACGATCCTCGAGATACTGTCCAACGGCTAGTTTGGAAGTGGAGGAGTATTTAAGGAGATCAAGGACCGATGAGCAAGTAAGAGACGGAGCGTAGAATTTATAATTCCAAAGTCTGAGCAACTTCGATCATACACTTGTCTCTCATGAGCTTAAACATTTGTGATCTTGAGAGAAATACTAAAAGAGTGACTTAGTGAGATAGTGTGATCTACTACTAAGTGTTTGCACTCAAAGTTGTAATCTCTTGTTGATTGCATAGTGGAATCCAGCCAAGGAGGCTGTTAGCGTGGGAGAGTGGACGTAGGCTTAGATTAAGCCGAATCACTATAAACCTTGTGTTCTTATTCTCTTCCCTGAATCTCTTTATTTTGCTTGTAGTTCTATTTAACTGCTAAAGTCTGATCTCGCCCAAGGTCTGCTACTCTTCAGACTCAGTTTCAAAAGTCTGCTGTTATTCAAACTCAAGTTAAAAGTAAAGGTTTTCACTGTATTTTGCAGAATATGTTTTTACACCTATTCACCCCCCTCTAGGTGTTCATACTAGCACTTTCACAGGTAAATTCTATAACCGAAGAGAGAATCAATCATCCTTTTCTCCTTTAGACCATAGTGGATGATTGTTCATCATCTGCATCCATACGTATCTAACCTTACACAAGGCCTTGGCTGCCTACACATTTTTCAGTATTTTTGGTTTACTCAAAGCTTTGATTTGGTGCCATGTTATGTGAAAGTGAATTAAAAATAAATTTTCTTAATTTTTTTTTTCCTTTTCATTTGTATGATGCTCATTAAGATGGATTGCAATCATCAAGGGTGTTGGTTTCAGAGGATGGAATGTCTAATGTTTTGATTAGCTTGCGGAAATGTTATTTAAGGAAAAGCTTGGTTTCTGCAAATCGACTAAGAATGGGTTCCAGGAATTGAACTAATGTTCCTAAAGCTATGTTTAGTGAAGAAAAAGCAATACTACTGCACTAGTGGAGCTTTTGGATTCGTCATACTAGCATGACGTGCACAGCACGAATTATAAGGGAATGTTTTGTAGAATGATGTTACATGACTATTGGGTTTTTCTTGGTGTGTAAGTGCAAATTCTTCAGCACTACTGCCGTCATTAAATTTTATTATGATATTTTAGAAAAGTTACTTGATCGCCTTTTTTCTCGACAGCACCTAATCACAAATGCATATGACTTACAATAGGTATATGGAGTAGTCATATTTCATTATATGGGATTAGTTAATTGCATGGATAATCAGCTTTCAGAGGTAGAAATTACCGATTAATCAAGAAATAAGTAACTGTTGATATGCTCAAACTTGCTTCTCTAAATAGAAAGTGACCATAAATGTGGAGTTATTAAAAATTTATAATTTGAAAGTAAAGATACCTTTTATCATGACAAAATTAGTGATCACTGAAATGCAAACGCCTACTTTCCATGGTGAAAACTTACTAGCTGGGTTATAAAACTTATTAGTATAATCACATACCCGAATTTTGTATGAAAGTCATTAATGGTGTGGAGAAAATTATTAACTATTAATAGGGCAATAATAATTTTTATCTTTAAGAAAGTTACTATTCACATTGACAAATAACTAGGTATTAGGGGTGATTGGTTTGCGAGTCTCAAAATTGGGATCCATCGATCTGGTCTAATGGAACTGGTCACTATTTCTTTTTCTTATTTCCATTCGAATATCTTATTATCCAAAACATGACAATGAAACAAATTCAAAGCTCAAGACAAATCCTATACTTCCATTAGGATATCTTATTGTCAAATTATAGGCTCTTATTTTCTTGGAAACGAAAAACTAAACCCATTAACTTTTTTTGAAAAACTAGAAAATAAGTATATGTAATTAGTTCGGTTTGGTTTGGTTCGATCTTTCTTGAAATTGGAAAGCAGGAACTAGACTAACACTGTTGACACCTAATTTGTTTTTTCAAATACATATTAAAAAAATTAATTAATTTTTTTTAAAAAAGGGCGAGAGAGGCCGGGTCGGGCCGAAATTCGACCTTGGCCCGGCCCGCCTCTCCTTCCCTTCCCCATGTGGGCTTGAGCCCTTTTCTTTTCTTTCTTCCTTTTCTCATGCGGCCCAGCTTTTCCCCCCTTCAGCCCGGCCTCACCCCCAACCTGTCTTCCTCCTTGGCGTCCTTCATGCGCGCGACCTATAGAAAGAAGAAAAGGATGGTAGCAATGGGTGAGCGGAGGCTAAGGACGAAAGGACAAGAGTAGAGGCATGTCAGGGTCGGGTGAGGCAAGGATGGTCGCCATCTAGGGCGTCCTTGCCGAGAGCATAGAGAAAGGGAAAATGGGGAGAGGGACAGAGAAAAAAAGGGGGGGAGAAACGGAGGAAAAAAAGAAGAAAAAAAGCTCGTGGAGAGCGAAGTTGATGAGAAGGATAGTCCCCGGGACGCCCTACCGTTGTTGGTGAGCCGCCTGACTGACGCCGATCGTTGCCATTTCCTCTGAAACTTAGGTAGGCATTCTGTCAAACACCTGGTGCTTGCATTGTGATACCGAGCCGGCCGGAGCTCCCTCGACCATTTTGAGCGAGCTCCGGCCCCCGCTCATTCCCCATTGCATTTCTTGATGTCGTGGCATATCTTGTTTGATGTCTGGATTCACGCTCGGGCCTTGGCCGAGCTAAAAGCCCCCGTTTTCATGAATGCCCTCCATCTGCTCGCTAAAATGCCTAGTCGAAAATCATTTTTTAATTCCACTGCTCAGAGCCTTAGTTAGGTCGTTCGGCCACCGGAAGGGGTGCCGCCATCTGGCCGAAGGTCGAGCGAAATGCTTCGCCCAACCGAGATGATGCCGTCATGCTTTGGCAAGAGAACTGCTGGGCTGCATGCTGTCGTGGCTTCCCTGGTCATGACTGAACAGTCGTGGACCAGGGGTCACAGGCCGAGTTGGGCCATATGATAAATCTTGCCCACTTGGCCAATTTCACTTCGCAGGTCATTAGCCTAGAGTTGGTCTAATTGTGGGCCTACAGGCAGCGTTTTTTTTTTTTTTTTGGTGGATTGGGCCCGTTGGTTGGGGCCCAATCCGAACAAAACAAAGGCCCGACTAGCCCTGGTCGGGCCTGGCCCTTACGAACAGGTTGACTGGTCCACCCCCAATCGGGTCGGACCTAGACGGGTTTGACGACTGTGGGACACCTAGAGTGCCATAACTTGGCACGGAGGGACACTTAAGTGCCATAACTTCAAAATGGTACACTTAAGTGCCAATATCGGAGTAAAATGGAACACTTAAGTGCCACTCCGGCGAAAATCCGGCCAAATGGCTGACGTGGCAACTTTCCGGCGAGTTTGGTCCAAAACGGCGTCGTTTTGCACGCTGACGTGGCGGAGAAAATGCAAAAACGACGCCGTTTCGTGTCTTATGTATAAATAATTAATATAAAAATTAATTAAATTAAATTAAAACTTAATTTCATTTAAAATATTCTAAAAAATTAAAAAATTAAAAATTTAAAAAACTTAAAATTTAAAAAATTAAAATTTAAAAAACTAAAATTTTAAAAAATTTAAAATTAAAAAACTTAAAATTTAAAAAAATTAAATTTAAAAAAATTAATATTTAAAAAATTAAAATTTAAAAACTTAAAATTAAAAAAAATTAAAATAAAAAAACTTAAAATTAAAAAAATTAAAATTAAAAAAATTAAAATTTAAAAACTTAAAATTAAAAAAAACTTAAAATTAAAAAAAAACATAAAATTTAAAAACCTTAAAATTAAAAAAAAAATTAAAATTGACACCTCAGCCGCCCACTTCGGCCCCCCCTTTTAAAAAAAATTAATTTTTTTAAATTTTAAGTTTTTTTTTTTAAATTTTAAGTTTTTTAAGTTTTTAATTTAATTTTTTTAATTTTAAGTATTTTTAATATTAAGTTTTTTTTTTTTAAAAAAAATTTAAGTTTTTTAAGTTTTTAATTTAATTTTTTTAATTTTAAGTTATTTTAATTTTAAGTTTTTTTAATTTTAAGTTTTTTTAATTTTAAGTTTTGTAAATTTTAAGTTTTTTAAAATTTAATTTTATTAAATTTTAAGTTTTGTAAAATGTAAATTTTAAGTTTTTTAAATTTTATTTTTTTAAAATTTTAAGTTTGGTAAATTTTAAATTTTAAGTTTTTTAAATTTTAAGTTTCTTAATTTTAAGTTTTTTTAATTTTAAGTTTTTTTAATTTGAGTTTTTTTTTTTTAATTTTAAGTTTTTTTTTTAATTTTTTTAAATATTTTAAATAAAATTAATCTTTAATTTTAATTTAATTAATTTTTATATTAATTATTTACACATCGGACGCGAAACGGCGTCGTTTTTGTATTCTCTCCGCCACGTCAGCGTGCAAAACGACGTCGTTTTGGACCAAACTCACCGGAAAGTTGCCACGTCAGCCATTTGGCCGGATTTTCGCCGGGGTGGCACTTAAGTGTTCCATTTAAGTTCGAAACTGGCACTCAAGTGTACCATTTTGAAGTTATGGCACTTAAGTGTCCCTCCGTGCCAAGTTATGGCACTTGGGCTGTTCTTCTGCCCGGGTTTGACTAACCCGCCCCGACCGGGTCAGACTTGGGCTTGGGTCAGACCAGACCTGACCCGACTGGCCCAAAAAAAAAATTAAAAAATTTCGGAAATTAAAAAAATGTAGGAATTTGGTTGGGAATTGCCATGTCTTACATTCTTAGTGTAATTAGGCTTTTGTTTGCTCGTACATTGATTACGTCGCATGTTTTAATTTACATATTTAATCACGTTTGCGAATGTTTAATTGCGCTTGCTAGATCTACTGAAATTAGGATCTTGGTTGCTAATTGTTATTTTAATGATTGCGTACCCGCATGATTACCTCGCGTGTTAGTGAATTGATATAAAATTAATCCAAATTGCTTGACAAAATTTCTTTCTAAAATGAATAAGATTAGGTACCGAAATGACACTAATTACTTAATTAGTGTAATCAAGTCATCGATCCTAAATTCTCTGGTTGCGTAGAAAGTGAGGTACACTCCTATGCCTTACTTGGTTTCTAGCCGACCCCAATAGGCTAGTGGTGACTTCTTATTGTGAAATTCTTAAGAACACACCAATATCGCGTGAGGTATGGGCTTGGGAGAGCCCATGCCTAATCATGAACCTTAGGTCTGTCATTTAGACAATACCCCTAAACCTATTCCCTTCCCTGAGGGGTAGGTCGCGACAGCCTGGCGACTCCGCTAGGAACTGTTTTAGACCTTAGAGGACTTAGACTGAAATTGATCTTGTTCAAAAAATATTTTTATTTGGCAGTAAGGATCCAAGGTACGCCCTAATGTTTTGCCACGTTCTTGACATCTCATTTTTTTTTTTCTATTTTCTTGCCCAACCACCCTTTTTCGAAATAATCTTGGGCAACCCCCCCTTTTTTTTCCTTTAAAAATTTTGGAAAGAAATTCGTACGTGGTCACGTACTTGAAATCAACTCGTCAAACTTTGCACGCTTCTATTTTAAAACCCCATTGTTTTATCTAGCACGTAAAATTTGGCGTCCAAACCCGACACCTCATTTTTTCCTATTTAATTGCCCATAAAACCGTCTTTTGTAATAATAACCGATAACTACCATAGAGCAATCAATTGCATAATACCGTACATACAACCCATCAAAATCACGCATAATCTCATCCAAGAAAATGACCGTAAAATTCTACATAACGCCTAATCCGTCACTAATTACACTAATCGCGATTAATTAAATAAATTACGATTAATAAAGCTAAACGCAATTCATTAATCTAAACACAATTAATTAAACTAATCGAAATTACTTACACTAATCGTAATTAAATTTAACCTAAATCATTCTTAATTTCAATTAAAACTAAACCAAGCTTAGCTAAGACTAATCACTATTAGTACTAATCTAACCACCCCCTAAATGCAATTAACGGCCTAATCAAAGATTAGGAAGTTAACTCACGGGTTTTCGATGGCGGCGGGCTTGCGGTGATGGTGACGGCAACGGTGTCGAGGACGTGGCACACGCTGCTCGAACGGGGCTCGATGGTGGTGGTGGCGGTCCTTCAAGCCCTCGGTGAAGGGCGGGGGAAGGCTCGGCTTGTGGGTGGTGAGCGGGTGGATGGCTCGGTGAAGTTGGGGCCATTGGTGGCGGACATAGGGGGTTTGTTGGACGTCGGATGATGTTGGACGTTGGGGGGGTGTTGAGTTCTGGCGGTGGTATGGAGTTCCAGTGGTGGTGGTGTGGTGAGGAGTTGGCAGGTGGAGTTGCGGTGCTAGGATGTTGAAGCTGGCGTGATGATGGGGTGATGGTGGATGATGAAGGAGTTGGTGGGATGATGGTGGATGTGCTGGGGTGATGGCGTGAGGTGTGGGCGGTGGTGATGTGGTGATGGTGGTGCTGGTGTGACAATGGATTGAGGGGAATGAGCGGTGGAGAAAAGAAAGAAAATGGAGGGGAGGGGATGAAGGCGTGAGGGGAAGGATGGGCAGAAGAAAATCAGCAGAGGGGGAGGGTCGGCTGCACTAGGGGGAGGGGTTTGCATGAGAGAGAGAGAGAAGAGTGGGAGAGAGAGAAAATTAAGAAGAACAAAATGTTTCTTGAGAAATATCTCAAATACTCATCATCATATATGCCGCAAAAGTCTTTTAATCTTATCTATAGTCTCCCAAATATCTTCTAAATGTTAATTTCTTAAAAATGAAGCTTTTTGGGCAGCAAATTCCCAATTTGCTTCTCCATTCGAATTTCATTTCCTTTTTCTTCTTGTCTGAAAATCATTTTTCCAAAAAATTTCGAACTCGTTGAAAAATCTAAATCCATGGCATGAGATTTTTGTCGCCAATATTTAAGTGTTGACATTATGAAGAATGATGGATATTTTTGTCATCAGAAGGAATTTGATCATCAACTATATGGCTAGCCTTTTATATCAAGATGCTTGGAAAAGACATAAAGTTGCCAATTTCTAAGACTCCTTACCGTATGGCGTTGTCAGAATTGAAGGAACTGAAGGTGCGGATGCAAGAGTTGTTGGATAAAGGATTTATACGTCCTAGTGCATCGCCTTGGAGAGCACCGGTTCTGTTTATAAAGAAGAAGGATGATTCGTTGCGTCTTTGCATCAACTATTGACAACTCAATCAGGTAACGATCAAGAACAAGTATCCGTTGTCAAGGATCGATGACTTGTTTGATCAGTTACAAGGAGCGTCGATATTTTCCAAGATTGACTTGAGGACGGGTTACCATCAACTGAGGATTAAGAAGGAGGATATTCCAAAGACGGCTTTTCGTATGCATTACGGCCATTATGAGTTCACCGTAATGCCATTCGGTCTGACCAATGCCCTAGCTGCTTTCATGGATTTGATGAATCGAGTGTTCAAGGAACACTTGGACCAGTTTGTGATTGTGTTTATTGACGACATCTTGGTGTATTCAAGAAGTCAATAGGAGCATGAAAGACACTTAAGGATGATACTTCAGACCCTGCGAGAACACGAGCTGTATGCCAAGTTCAGTAAGTGCGAGTTTTGGCTAACTCGTGTAGTTTTCTTAGGTCACGTGATTTTCGGTGAAGGGATTTCCGTGGACTCGACCAAGATTGAAGCCGTGATAAGCTAGCCGAGGCCAACGACAGTAACAGAGATCCGAAGTTTCTTGGGATTGGCAGGCTATTATAGACGATTTGTGGAAAGATTCTTTGTGATAGCCATGCCCTTAACACGATTGCTGAAGAAAGAAGAGAAGTTTGAATGTATAGATAAGTGCGAGTGTAGTTTCCAAGAGCTTAAGCAGAAGCTGACTACCACACCAGTGTTGACGATTCCGTCTGGACCTGGAGGATATGAAATTTATAGTGATGCGTCGTAAGAGGACTAGGCTGCGTTTTAATGCAACATGGGAGAGTTTTTGTATATGCGTCCTGTCAGTTGAGGCCTCATGAGTTGAATTATCCGACACATGACTTGGAACTCACATCGATCATCTTTGCCTTGAAGATTTGGAGACATTACTTATGAAGAAAAGTTCCAGATCTTTACGGACCATCAAAGCTTGAAGTATTTGTTCTCTCAAAAGGAATTGAACATGAGGCAACGTCATTGGATGGAACTTCTCAAGGATTATGACTACGACATCCCGTATCATCTTGGAAAAAGCCAATAAGGTTGCGGATGCGTTAAGTCGGAAGTTGTCGATTGCACGGATGATGGTTCACGAGTGGATCCTACTCGAAGGAGTTCGAGATTCGGATTTCAAGTTTGAGATAGGCCACCTTTCAATTCTCATGGCTACCCTCATAATTGAACTAGAAGTGTAGGTGAGGATTAAGACGTTACAGTCGACAGACCCTGAAATCCAGAAAATTCTACAGGAGGATGTGGAAAAGAGGAAAACTGACTTTCAAGTTACTGAGGACGGGATACTAAAGTTCCGTGGGTGATTGTGTGTACCTAACGATGAGGGGCTTAAGGAGGAAATCTTGTTAGAAGCCCATCATGGTAGTTACAGCATTCACCCAAGTAGCACAAAAATGTATCAAAATCTGCGTCAACATTATTGGTGGACCGGTATGAAAGCGGATATTACCAGACATGTTGCCAAGTGTCTGACGTGCCAACAAGTGAAGGCCTAGCATTGCAAGCCTGGAGGACTTTTGCAACCTCTTGAGATTCCCGAGTAGAAGTGGGAACATATCACAATGGATTTTGTGATGGGATTACCGAGGAGTCAGCGAGGTAACGATTCCATATGGGCCGTAGTCGACAAATTGACAAAGTCTGCTCACTTCATCGCCGTACGAAAGGACTTTGCATTGGACAGATATGTTGAATTGTACGTGCAACAGATAATTCGTCTTCATGAAGTGCTAGTGACGATCACATCAGATTGAGACCCAAGTTCACGGTAGCTTTTTGGAAAAGTTTACAAACTGCCTTGGGGACGAAGCTGCAGTACAACACGGCCTATCATCCATAGACGGATGGCCAGTCTGAGAGGACGATTCAAACCCTCGAGGAATGGAGATAAGGATTTCAAGTGTCTTCACTGCAAGAAGCAGGGTCATAAGTAAGAAAAGAAAGTCACCAAGGTGAGTTGTTGGTTTGTTTTGAATCAAATCTAATTGATGTTCCTTTGGATTCTTGGTGGCTTGAACTATTCATGTAACTACTACCTTACAGAGTCTCGCAAATCTAAGGAATCCAAGTCTGAGGGAATTAAAGCGTAAAGTTGGAAACGATATTGGAGTTGATGTGGAGCGCATAAGGACAATTGTTTTGAAATTAAATTATGTTTTTCAGCTTATTTTGAACAATGTCTTTTATGTTCCTGGTTTTAGGAGAAACTTGATATTTCTTTCTTCACTTGATAGGATATTGTCTTTATTTTGCGAATAAAAGAGTGGATTTGAGTTATGATTCCAGAATTATTGGGAATTGCATTTTGTCTGATGGATTGTGTCGATTATCCTTATCTCTCGATAGACCATATTGTTCTTTCAATGTCGAGACTAATGTTGTTGAGAGATCTTTAATCAAAGAAAGATCTTCATTGCTAAAACCAAGGGTAAAACGACTCATCAAGGCTGATATTCTTCCTCCTCTTGACTTAGATGATATTGATACTTGTATTGATTGTGTGAGGGGAAAATTAACTAAAACCAAGAAGAAATGTGCTACTCGCAGTCAAAATCTATTGGAGATAATTTATAAGGATATTAAGGGGCCATACTCAACCACCTTGTGTGAAAATAAGTACTTCATCACATTCATTGATGATTTCTCCCATTATTGTTATGTTTATCTAATTAAGGAGAAGACTGATGCTCTTGAAATGTTCAACGTGTTTTGCATTGAAGTTGAGAAACAATTGGGAAAAATTATCAAGATTGTTAGATCTGATCGTGGGGGTGAATATTATGGGCGATACACTGAGATTGGACAACAGATGTGACCGTTTGCTAAATATTTGTAGGACTGTGGTATTGTTGCTTAGTATACAATGCATGGGATACTGAATAGAATGGTGTAGCTGAATGACGCAATCGCACACTCATGGAGATGAAATGAAGTATGATGGGTAGTTCTAATTTGCCTGAATATTTATGGGGTGATGCAATTAAAAACAACAACTTTTATATTGAATCGTGTACCTAGTAAATTAGTGCCGAAAACACCTTTTGAATTGTTGACAAGGAGGAAACCAAGCTTGAATCATTTTCGAGTTTGGGGTTGTCCTGCAGAGGTGAAAATTTATGATCCTTCTCAAAAGAAGACCAAACTTAGAACTACTAGATGTTACTTTATTAGATACCCTGATCATTCTAAAGGGTATAGGTTCTATTGTCCTACTCGTGGCACTAGAATCGTTGAATCCCAAACTGCAAAATTCATGGAATTAGATGTTGCTGAAAAGAGTTCTTCTCAATCTTTAGAAAGGGAAGAACCAAACAAACGGTCTTTATTCCATTGCCCATCTTGCATGATGATTCTATGCGAGAGCCTTGCAGAGTAGAAATTCAGCAAGAAGCAGGTATTGGAAATATGTCGATAGATCCTCCCATTACAAATGAAATTCTCCAGACGAATGATGCGGCTCCAGAAATGCATGTGCAAAGATCACATTGACAAAGAAGACTAATGTGTCTAAATGAATATCATGTCTATCTTGGAGAAACTGATTTTGACATTGAAATATAGTTGATCTGGCGACTTTCGAAGAAGCTCTTAATAGTGATCAGGCAGATGAATGGTTAGGAGCAGTGAAGTACGAGATGATTTCCATGTTAACTAATCAAGTATGGAAATTTGTTGATTTACTTGATGGGCATAAACCGATTGGTTGCAAATGGGTATTCAAAACTAAGAAAGACAATAAAGGCAACATAGAGAGATTCAAGGCAAGGTTAGTCGCAAATTGGTACACACAGAGAAAATGTATTGCTTATACTAAAGTCTTTTCTCTAGTATCTACTAAAGACTCTTTTCGGATAATCATGGCATTGGTGGCTCATTTTGACTTAGAGCTTCACCAAATGGATGTCAAGACAGCTTTTCTAAATGGAGATCTGGATGAAGAAGTATATATGCAGCAACCTGAAGAGTTTAAAGAAGCCGGAAATGAGCATATGGTGTGCAAACTTCAAAGGTCCATCTATGGTCTCAAAAAAGCATCACGTTAGTGGTACTTGAAATTTCACAAGGCTATGAGATCGTTTGGCTTTGAAGAAAACAAGTTTGATCAATGCATCTACATGAAAGTAAGAGGGAGTAAATATATTTTCTTAGTACTTTATGTAGATGACATTGTACTTGCTAGTAGAGATTTTGATCTATTAAATGACACAAAAAGTTTTCTATCTACAAAGTTTGATATGAAATACCTTAGGAAAGCCTCTTTGGTTCTAGGCATTGAGATTCATCGTGACAGATCTAAGAATGTTCTAAGGTTATCTCAAAAAAGTTATATAGATCATGTTTTGAAAAGATTCAATATGCAAACCTGCAAGTCAGGTGAAGCTCCCGTTGTGAAAGGAGATAAATTAAACATAGAATAATGCCCCAAGAATGATGTTGAAAAAGAAGCAACGAAGAATGTTCCATATGCTAGTGCAGTTGACAGTCTTATGTATGCACAAGTATATACCAGACCTGATATTGCTTTTGCTATAAATACTCTTGGAAGATATCTGTGGAATCCAGGTCATGAACATTGAGTTGCAGCTAAAAATGTGATGAGATATCTACAATGAACAAAATACTTCATGCTTGTGTATAGAAGAATTGAGGACCTAAAGGTGATTGGATATTTAAATGTTGATTTTGCTAATTGTTCGGATGATAGAAAATCAACTTCTAGATATATTTTTATGATGGCTAGAGGTGCTATTTCTTGGAAGAGCACAAAACAAACCTTGATTACAAACTCGACAATGTATGCCGAGTTTGTAGCATGTTATGGGGCATCAATTCAAGTTGTCTGGCTTAAAAATTTGATCTCAGAATTGCGCGTTATGGACTCTATTACTAGACATATGGTGATCTATTATGACAACACTACAGTTGTGTTTTATTCCAAGAATGACAAGATCAGCAATGCGTCTAAACACATGGAGATAAAATATTATACTATTAAGAACTTGGTCAAAAAGGGAGATATATGATTGAAAATATCAATCTATGTCGGCTGATCCTCTAACAAAAGGCTTACGACCCATTTTGTTTAAAGAACATGTAAATAATATAGGTGTTTTAGATTCTTTTGATTTCTTTTGTTAGTGGGAGCTATATCATTTGTATTTCCAGATATTATAGTTATATGCAGACTGATAATGCTTTTATGATGTCTATTAAAGCATTTATTTTCAATAATCATTATTGTTGATTCTATTGTTATATTTTCTCCTGTTGATTGAGAAATGGAAATGTAAAACTACATCTTTAAACAAATTTTAGTTTAAAGACGACTGGATGTCACTAATTATGAGATCTTATGTTGAATTGTGACATAATCATGCAATTTCATGTTGTTTAGAAAATGCGTTAATGTAGTTTCATGTTGTTGAGAAATTGCATTGAGGACCGATAAGAAATAGTGTATGATCACATGTTGGCACTATTTCTTACTACACTACTAGGCCCATGATCCATGAAAATATAATGCTTATTATATGTGATTATGGAAGGTCATGTGTTATGGTATTTTCTTAACACATTGACACCCATAGTCTTATACTGAAGTTATATAAGATTGGATTGGTTTTGAGATGCCGTTATTGGAATATTATTTTTTAAAATTGTGGCCACATAAAACAAAATTTTCAGTTATTAACCTGATAGTGTCGTTTTCAATATAAATTTTTTTTCAAAATAAAAATAAGTTAATTAATGTAGCCCAAGTGGGAGAATGTTGGAAATTTCCTATAATATGGGTTTATATTAATTAATTGATTTTCTATTTTAAATAATCGGGTTAATGGATATTCCTATATTTGTTAAACTCTTAAGTGATTTTATTGAAATGAGTTTTAACATCTATTAATAACGGGCTTAGTTGAGCAGCAAAGTATAGGCAATTGTGTTTAATTGAAGCCCTAATGGGAGGGGTCCGATCGGCACGCTATTGATTAGGGTTTGCTAGGTCTCCTCTTTAGCCTATAAAAGGGGAGGTTATACCTATCGGTTGCTTTAATTTTATTGAAAGCTGCTATACTGAAATAAGTCATAGAGAGGAAGATTTGGCATTCCAATAGATCTCTGATTATTAAAGTGATCTATTTTTCTTCAAGTGAAGCAATGGCTCAAACAGGGACGCTTTAATTCCACTATGCTTATTGATCTTGGTGTTTTACGGTCATATATGAATCCGATTCTTCTTAATTAATTAGTTGTTTATGCGAATAATTTCTACACTTTATGGTTTTATTAGGTACATGCAATTGCCATATTCAATATCATGAAATTGCTATCGGTGCTTACATCCATCAAATGCTTCATCCTTGATAAGATATATCTCTCTCAAATAATGATTATGATATCCTAGATCTTTTTCATTTGAATAACAGCACAAGGCACTGAGATGGCGGAGAGATGGAAAAGAGCTCTTGCAGCAGTTAAGTTTCCATCCATTCAAAGTGCTACTTTGTTGCTAGACGATGCCCTAGACTTCAATCCTTTCTGATGTAGTCACTATACTTGCCATCCTCTGCAGCTGAATGTATATAAAGCCGAGAATTGGGAAGATGTCCCGGGACATATGCTCTGGTAGGTTTCTTAGTGCGAGGTTTGCCTAGGTTTCCATACTATTGTCCACATGGAATTCATTGTTTGATAAATGCAAGTTGCTGCTCTCCCTCCTTAGAAAATTATAAAGGAAGAGAAGTCGGGAACAAGTTGAATGGTCTACAAGTTTGACGTTTCATGTATCTAATGTAAAATTGTCCGAGAGCCGGTCAATATGAATGTCTTGTATGGATGTGAGCTTCCCTTGATATTAGATCAAAGTGTTAATCTTCAAATATAAAATTAATGGTAATTGTAGTTACAGTGCCTTCAATGATATGCAAGTCTATTTTCAACTAATGTATTTCAGCCAAAAAAGTATCCAAATTCAAGTGATGGTAAATTTTCTCATAATTGAACGACTAATCAAAATATGGACGTGATCAATGTGGTCATAATACACGATACACTTCAGCTTGCCATACTTCTAGTTCAGAACAGCCAGGTTAGAGCCTCAAGTTGAAGAGACATCTTTATGTTTATCATAAATTGATGATTATATTACCTTCTAAAATTCATGTTTAGACTATTTTCTTTGAAAACAATAAATTTTCTATAGGTTATTTCTTTCTAATCTCAGTACAAACTATGCACTGATATGGAGTTACTTCGAGTACATACAATTTTGGTAGATAGATGAAAATATATAAGACAGAACAGAGACATTATGAACTTTTTTTTCTTACACGAAATTTTTGTCATTCGCCAATCATCTCGAATTAGGTTGTGACCCTGTAGGACTGCATTGGCCGTTTATTTGATTTTCCTTTGCAAGTAGTAATCAATTGATTATATTAATCTAGATCGAGAAGTTTTCCTAGTGGATAGATGACCAATGAAGTATGAAAGGAAATTAACATATGCCAGATGTATTAATGGATTCCGTAATTTTTGGAAATCCTTCCGATAGTTAAATAATAATCTCGGATGTACTTTGCCATGTCTGTGGAGTGAGTCAATTATAACAAAACCTACGGATTACACTCTTTCCGATTTTGAGAATGTATTATTGTTTGCACCAAAAATTGACCAAGCGGTCGATATAGATAGACACGTGACTGAAGCGTGAATATTATCAAGCATGTGATTCATTGTTGACAACTACAATGATCGATATTAGGCACACTTCAATGATTACTACCAATCGGTTGTCGATATACAACAACGTATGGTTAATGATGGTCGACAAAGGTATCGATTATTGAGGTTGGTAAATGTCAACGCGTTATAAGGAAGTTGAACGCATATAGTGTGACATCCTGATTTTCAAATCTGATTTCAATTGAATAAATCGGGCCTTTCATCGACACGCCTATAGTGCTATACTCTGAGCCGATCACTCATGAGATAACTAGACTATCTGGGGAAGTCATTAAGGGATTTTTATGCAATAGACTTGAGAATTCGACCAGGTATCGACTGCTCGACCGTGCTAATTTGCAAGGATCATTACGGCACAATTAAAAATCGATTAAAGACTGGAGATAGGTAGTTTCGATTGAGGTGGGTGATTGAGTCTGGGTGATTCCACCTGATTGCAAAATTCTCGTCGATTGACACTAAACCGATTTTCTATCGTTTTGGGTACCTTGTGTCCGTAACTGAAACCTCGAGATTTTCACGACAACTGAGAATCGTCAATGTGTCGAAGATGTACAATGTGGCTTGAAAATAATCAACCACGGGTCAATTGCACTAAAAATTCCTAAAAGCTACCCGGTAGGTTAGGTCACGCTAAAATCGCGTCAAATTGAAATTAACTGCGAATTTGAACCCGATTTCAGAAATTGGAAGTTCTGTCACGTCACAAATTATTTTAGGAACGTCTACTCATCATTTGAAGAATTTTCGGCAATTCTGGGATTTTTACGGAAAATCGATTCGGACGATTCAGAAAACGAACGGAAATTCGGATTGGCCAAATCGAAGGGATTTTTGACTTGCAAACCGAGCTACTTGGTGAAGGGGAATTGAGAAATTATGTGGGCTTTTTCTTCATCACAATTGGACATCAAATTTGGGAATTTGTCGAAGAAACTGAAGTCCAAATTAAGTAAATTCAGAACTAGGGTTGGGGCAGCAATTTTTTGGCATCAAATTTGCATAATTTGTGGAATTTATTTTACAAGAAAGTATTATGAGACCAAAGGATAAGATTAAAGATTTTTGGCGGACCAAGCATTTAATTTTGGATTGGTTTTATTGACTTTTTGCCCATTTCTCTTCAAAGATTTCTCGGCACGCCTCACCGATTCCCCCTCCCTTCACGCGTCGTCTTCCTCGGTCTCTCCTTTGTTTTTCGGTTCTCTTTCATTTTCCTTTCGTCGACGCAGCCAGCCCCATTTCCTCTCTCTGCCGCCTGCTCCCTCCACCAATATTTGTCCCCTTTGGTCAACTTCAGCACTCAACAACACTTTGTTGTTGACCCTTGCGGCCCATCCTCTCGCCAGCTGCCCTCCATCCATTTCCTTGAAGCCAGCTCCTCCTCCCTTTGACTGAAGCAGCGACCGAAGCTGCTGTAGCTGACGTCCTAGTCCCTCGGTCCACCGAAGCTGCTGCCCATTTGTCCATCTCCACCGAGAATTCTTCAAGCTACGCGTCCCACCGAAGCTGCTGCATCGTGGCCATCTTCAACAGCCCATCACGCACGCAATTAAGCCCAGCAATCTTCCGAGCCGAAGTCCAGCCGCAAATGCAGCCCTACCGAGCATAAACCGTGGGCTTCCGCAGGCCAATTTTTGGGCCCGATCTGTGCCTCGTTGGCGTTGCCGTTTTGGGACTTGTTGATCCTTGTTGCATCCCCGTCATTTTGATTTGAGCGGATTGCAAATCAAGTGAGTTATCTCACTAAACCTCACTTAGTGGGTTAATTACGCTTAGAGGGTAATTAGTTTAAGTTAATTAAGGTTTAGGTGGTTGTTAGATTAGATTAGTAATTTAATTATCCAATTTTGCATGTTAGATTGTTATATTGGATTAATTAAGGCCTAGATAGGTCATATTAATTTTCTAGATTCGTTCGGGAATTTTCCGGACCCGTCTCGGTATTTAATTAGGCAATTCCGGCTAGGTTAGCTATTTTGGTATTTAATTGAATTATTTAATTAATTTTGATAATTATTTAATTATTAAATATTTTTCAGAAATTAGACCGGGATAGCCGGTGACCGGAATTTCGTATTGATTGCAATGGTGTGTTTAGTTTCTGCAATTGGATGTGAATTTGTGCAAATTGAGCGTTGATGTGATTTTTGGTAATTTATTCCAAAATTTGTAAATTTCAATTTTTATTCAGAAAATCTCGGGTGTCAAGTTTTAACACCGAAAATAGTTTTATATACTATAGAAAACGGTGGGATTTTAAATTAGAGGATATGAATTTTTCGGGTTCGATCTAACCGTGTACCTACACACGACTATTTTTATCGAGTGTTTTTAATATGAAGAAAATAGGCCAGGATCACTATTTTAATGGAGGCATTTGAGTGCAATGCACAGTGTCCTGGGTCGAGATTGATTGGTCGTGTGTTGGTTAATGAGAACCTGTTTCGGGCTTTTAAGTTGGATGTTACCCTATATGGGATACCCATTTATTGGGACTCAGGTCGTAGTAGATTCTGGACCTACCTCCCTTCGGGGAAGCCGTCTAATTGAGAGACGTTGCCGTGCTCAATGGGGGTGAGACGAAGCTTGGCTACGCCAGAAGACACTAAACTTTGGAGTAAGTGGTACCCTTGAGGGGCGAAATTAACAATTGGAATGCATGGGTGATTGCGTTAGATGTCCCTGATTATGAGACAAAACTGTGTGACATGATATGGGATATATCATAACGGTTTGGCCTTATTATCGGGATCCTTGTGATTGATTGAGTTAGTGAAGCGTTTCAATTGTTGTGTGCATTAATTATATGCATTTGAGATATGGACTGTGCTGACATGTAGGAAAGAACTGAGGCGAGGTAAGTTCCCTGTTCTCATTGAGCGATTGTGTGACTAGGCCACCCTTGGCGTATTTCCTTCCTAATAGGGGTTTAGTGGGTGGACTTGCTGAGATATTGTTTCACTGATTATTGTATAACCATTTTCGGGTCCTTAGATGTTGGTTGTGGAGGACCGAAGCCCTAGAGTCTATGGAGGTGAAGTCTGAAGGATCGGCGTCTGTGTCCTACTAGTATGTTGTAGGACATCTTCTTTTGAGAGTCGATCATTTTGTAGGCTTTGACCTAGACTCTTTTTGTATCTAAACCTAGTTGTTTATAAAAGTGTGCTTTTGTGAAATGTTGCCCTACTTTTATATCCCATGTTGTTTGTTGTCAGGGGTTATTGTTCGCTTTCGCATGTGCATTAAAATAAAAGGGTCGGCGACTAGTCCTAGGAAGTCGCATTTGTATCGACCATAGTGGGATGTGCGCGCACTCGAGGGACGGGGCGTGACATAGAGAGTATCAAGATGTGGGTACAAAGTTGAAGTCATTAGAGAAGAAAGTGATTGAGGTCATGGAGTAATAGATACCCATATTTAGAGGAACAATCGTTTGGAAATGAGGTCATGGCATCATGGCTGAAAACTGCTTAAGAGTAGTTATGGCATGATTACTACAAATACCACCAATCACCTACTCGAGAGCTCCCAGCACAAATGAAAAAAAAAAATGCAAATTTTCAATTATCTTTATTTTCTTGCACTCTATTTTTAGTTTCCAGACTCGCATGTTGGTTAAATTCCAGCATGTTGATTAAATTTCAATATGTATTTCTATCCTGAGCGTTGCGTTATCAATTAAATTCCAACGTAAAATCTTAGCGTTCTCAAGCTTTGTCATCAATTAAACTCTCGCACAGTTTGTCTACGTGCGATTCCATTGTAGGGGCTGTATTCTCTAAGTCTTGTCATCAATTAAATTTTGATGGGACTCGTATTTGTACAATTCTATCTGAAAGGAAATTGTTGAGTTCCTTATTTACCCATGATTGTGGTTGGACCGGTAAATAAGTGTGTGGATCATGTGTGAAATCTTTGAAGGCTCATAAATTAAGAAAAACATGTGTTCTTGAAGAGAGTTGTGCTATGCTCTAGTTACTGCAAATCAATGCTTTTACAGTATCCACCTGAACTTTACCGTTAGATGCCAAAAGCTGATAAAATCCGTGTGCCACAAAGTAACTGAAATAAGCTTGGCCCTGCATTTACTTTTTTTTTTTTTGGTCGAAAGGTTGTCTTTGTTAAAGCATGTGGAATGGGCCTCTTTTCAGTCATTGTACTTGAGACCTAGGGGCTAGACATCAAGCACTATTCACCCGCAAGGTTTTTTTTTTTCTATACTGAACTGTTCATCACCCATATATTGATAATAGCCAATGAGGAGTAGGGTAAGATCATATGCTTGGCTTTTCAAGTGCAGGCAAAGGAAAGAATTATTGGATAAATATTTATGATGCTCGTTTTCTGTGCAGGAGACTCCACCCAGCTGTGTATCTACTTGCTCTTGCATACATTAGATATTGAAGATGTTAAGAGAAGGAAACAAACAGTTAGAGGTGTTGTGGAAGGACACCTCTTTAGACTTCTCAGTTGGTGCAAGAAGCTTGTCTAAGAGTTTACTTTTGTGTCCTAAACCTCTCCTCGCATCAAAATAAGCTACAAAGAGCAAGCTAGCAATATTCTGGCCTAAATAAGACACAGAAACTGCCACTTTGCTTTAAAAAGCTGACTGTTGGGATGTCAATTAATCTGATCCCTGTAGGGTGGCCTCTTGAGTTCTGAGAATGATGTTTGATCACCACATGTCCATTTTGATGGAATAGATGTCAAAGGTGTTAGAGCTAGTATTAGCACCTAGAGGGGGGTGAATAGGTGTTAATCGCAATTTTAACAATTCAAATCAAATAAGATATGAATAATTTAAAATCAACGATTGCAGCAAATGAAAGCAATTAACAATATAAAGGATTAGAGATAGAGAATCAAGACTCCAGATTTATAGTGGTTTGGCTTAGATCAAGCCTACGTCCACTCTCCCACACGGACAGCCCTTATGGCTGGATTTCACTAAGAATCAATAAGAGTGATTACAATCTCACGCTCTTGAGTCCACAGTGTAGATTACTCTACTACACTTCCTCAAGGTCTACAATATGATCTCTCTTTTGATTACATGTAACGCTCAAAGAATGATATCGCAAAGTAGTAAAGGAGATTTCAGACTTTGGAATTCTTCTATCCGCACCCTTCAACAACTAGAGCATCTCTCTTATATACTTCTTCATGCCTTCAATACCGTTGGCACCTTCCAAAGAAGTTCTTCCAATCAACCCGTTGGACAGAATCAATTAGAGAGATCTCGAGCTCTTTAAGGTAAGTGTTGATAGCCCATCAATCATGCTCGCCCATACAATCAGGATCTCGGTTTCCATTAGTAGATCCTTCCAAATATAAGTTGCGAAATCTTTAGAGAATCTAAACAAATTCCATATGAAAGTAAGAGCGTTTAGTGCTGAATCCAGTAGAAAGATATCCACTAGTCGTTAGAATAAAGATCATCAAAGATCAGAATAAACGTCGTTTTGGAAACTGTCTATGTGAGCAGACTTTGAAATATAAGTCTTGAGTCTTGCTAGCTTCAGACTTTGATCTTCAAACTTTGGTCTTCAGACTTTGTCAATAGAGTCTGTAAGTCTTCAGACTAGACTGATAAACACGTTTTGTCAACTTCAAAATACTTCAAGAGAATTTATCCAACAATCTCCCCCTTTTTTATGGTGACAAAACTTTCCTGCAGATTTGAATATTATCGCCCTGCAATACAACTTTTAAGCAAGCATCATAAAAGATTAAATAAGATAGTAGAAGTTATCCTGTACACAGATAACCTGTACACAGACTTTCCCTGTATACAGATCTGCATTCACCGAAACCTCATTAGTCATAAATAGACAGTACTATCTAATTTACGAAGCTTCAAGTATTGCCATAGTGAGCACACATTCAAAAACTGCACACGTTTAAAAAACTCAAGTCAAAGATAGCAACAAAAATATAAAAATATAAGATTTGGTTTGGTTTTGAGAACAGAAAATCTTCAAAAATCTGCAAAGTCTTCTCCCCCTTTTTGTCAGCATAAAAAAAATCAAGGAGCTCGAGGAATGCGAACAAGTTGAAAGTCCTCCATAGATTTGACAGTGTCTTCCAACTTCCTCAAATCTTCCTGTACTTGGGTGAGAGTAGTGCCCTTTGCAGTATCCTGAATCTGACGCTGAACATCTTTAAGCTGATCATGCAAAGTGATGAACATTGCATGATTTTCATTCTGCAAGGTCTGAAATTCATATCCCATGGCATAAATTTGACCTTTAAGTTCCAAGATGATCTCAAGCAGCTTTTGAAAATTTCCAGAGTTGTCAGTCTGAGTGCTTGTTTCAGCTCGGTCTGATGGTGGAGTCAAGCCAGTATGAATATCAGCAGGAGGTTCAGTGTGTGGAGATGAAGCCTCTCCTTCAGGAAACTGTGCAGCATGAATATCCTCAGCACCAGGAGGAGATCGACTAACACCTGTTTGAGCATCCTCTTCTCTAAAAGTCAGCCGAAGAGGTGTGTGTTCGCTTTCTTTATCTCCCCCTGTCTCCATGTCTTCTGGTGGAGAAAATAATTCATCTTTTTGAGGCGTTTCCTCAGAGACAAGGTGATGTAAATCCTCCTTTTCTGCTGGAGAATCTGTTCTTCCAGGTTCATCTGCTTGTTCTTCTTTTCTTTCTTCCTTTTCCTCTCTTTCTTTCTTCCTTTCTTTCTCTGTCTTCTCTTCCTCTTCCTTCTCTTTCTCTTCCTCTTTCTCTTTCTCTTTCTCTTTCTCTTTCTCTGCAACTTGATGTTCTGGAACAGTTGGAGTAGATGCAGCAATTTGAGAAATAAGAACAGAAATAGGAACTGCATCCTCATCATCTTCATCTTCCAGGATGACAGCCCTTCGCTTCTTGGTAGAACCAGCCACAGGTTCTTTCCCTTTCCTTTTTGCTGCTGATGAGTCTGGTCTGAGTTTGATAGGAGTCTTTTCCTTGAATTGCTTCAGCTTCTTGCTAAGCTCTTTTAGACGCATCTTGGTAATCATCCTCAGCCCGATGACCATTTTATCAATAGTCTTCACTGTGAGAATATGAGGAGGTTGAATGTTGAGATGTTTGAGGAGACGAGTAATGAGAGCAGCATAAGGAAGCTTTCCTTTGTCCTTAACCATGCATCTATACATGTGAAAGATGATGGTATGTGGCAAAGAGAAGTTCACACCTATCTTGATGGCAAACATCAACTTCGCTTCAGAAATTGAAACATCTGTCTTAGATGTCGATTTGGGTCTTAGACAGTTGATTACAATTTTATGCAGCAAAGTATTTGTTGCATTCCTTCTGGAATAAGACAGTCTTCCTTCTGCAATTCTGTCCTTTGCTAGCTCAAGAGTAGCAGAACTTACAGACACACCGATTGGTTGGAAAGCCCCTCTTTCCACACCAAGCACATCAGCCAAAATATCACAATCAATGACATACTCCTTATCTCTCACACTAAAGGTAAAACTGTTTGCATCAATGAAATTGATATTGGAGTAGAAATAGGCAGTCAATTCAGAATGTGCTGTGTCACAGTCTGTGCAGAACTGATAAAGTTGGAGCTTTTCGAATTTCTCTCGCAGATTTATACTCAACAAGTCCAGAAAATCGAAATCCACAGTTCGTGGGTTCATCACCCCACGCTTCAGCAATTTTTCATATCTCTTCCTGTGTCCGTCTGAGCGGAACAATTCATCCTTCTTCCCTCTTAGGCTCGCAGCCACACCCATCCATGGTTTAAAGTGCATGAACATCTTTTCATCATCATCCTTTCCCTCATGCTGATTCATACTACTAAACCTAGGGTCACTCGGGAAATTTGCAAATGCTCTTGCAGCCGTTCCCTCAGGCACAATTCCAGACCTTTCCATTACAGTAAGAAAGTGCGTCTCGTTTCTATAACCCTTCTCTTTCAGAAACTCATCCACAAAATTCATAGCAGAACCTTCCTTTAACGCAGAGTAAAGTTTATAAACAAAGGCAGGCTTTAGGTTCTTACTGGTTCGATGTCTTCATAAATCATTTCATCTTGAGGTCTAGTTGGGGATGACTGCTGTTGAGATTGCTCAGTAGGAATGTCGCTTTCCTCAGTGACATCAAAATGCGTAGGCCCCTCACCAGATCCTTGTGGTCCCCTGTTTGCTATTCTGGAAGACTTCCTCTGATACGACATTGTGCTTTTCTTTGGAGAGACTTTCTCACTTGTATCGCAAGAAAGTTGAGAACTTTGAAATAGAGAAGTTTGGGAGAAAAAAATGCAGAGCAGTGAAAAGCTTTTGATCTAGGGTTTATGAGTAAAGTGAAAACGAAGGAGAAGAGATGTATAAAAGATAACAGGTACGGGGAATAACCAAGCATCGTATATTTTGGAAATCTTGAATTTTCCTTTTTGAAAAATAAATGCCTTAATAAAATGATAACCACCTCTTTTGAAAATAATAACCGACCTAAAATTAGATAGAAAATCTTACCTTATCAATAAGACAGTTTAAGTAAGGAAACTTACAGTCGTGTCGATTCGTATTCTCAATCTTTTAACCTTTGAGTCTGATGCTCTGTCAGACTTTAGTTACTGAGTCTGAACTTCAACATTCTTCAAGAGATAATATATTGAGTCTTGAGCGAATAGACTCAAACAAGCTTTTCTCAAGAGGCTTTGTGAATATGTCTGCCAATTGATTCTTTGAGTCTATGAATCGTATCAAGACTTCTTTGTTCTGAACATGATCTCTTATAAAGTGATGTCGAATCTCAATATGTTTTGCTCTTGAATGTAGAATGGGATTCTTTGTAAGATTGATTGCACTGGTGTTGTCACACCTAATTTCTGTGCAAGAGTCTTCAATGCCAAAGTCTTGCAGTTGTTGTTTTATCCACAATATTTGAGAACAGCAACTTCCAAGAGCAACGTATTCTGCTTCAGCTGTTGAAAGAGCCACAGTACTTTGTTTCCTCGAAAACCAGGATACCACCCTGTTTCCAAGCAGTTGACAAGTACCTGAAGTGCTTTTTCTTTCAACTCTACAACCTGCAAGATCTGCGTCTGAATAGCCAAGAAGTGTAAAGTCTCCTTCTTTGGGATACCAAAGACCGATCTTAGCAGTAGTAGCAACATATTTAATAATACGTTTAACATCGCTTAAGTGAGATTCTCTAGGGTCAGATTGAAATCTAGCACATATGCAAACACTGAATAATATGTCAGGTCTGGATGCAGTAAGATAAAGAAGTGATCCAATAATACTCCTGTATAATTTTTGGTCAATTTTCTTCCCTGCTTCATCTTTGTCTATCTTCAAGGAACTTGACATTGGTATGTCAGTCTTCTTGCAATTTTCCAGACCGAACTTTTTAACAAGTTCTTTTGCATATTTCTCTTGATGAATGAATATTCCCTCATTTAGTTGTTTAACTTGAAGACCAAGGAAAAATGATAGTTCACCCATCATGCTCATTTCGAATTCATCCTGCATAGACTTAGAAAATTTCTTGCACAAAGTCTCGTTAGATGATCCAAATATGATGTCATCAACATAAATCTGAACAAGTAGAAAGCTTTTACCTTCCTTTTAATGAATAAAGTAGTGTCAACCTTTCCTTTAGAAAAGCCACTATGAATTAAGAAATTACTTAGCCTTTCATACCAAGCTCGAGGAGCTTGTTTCAGTCCATATAAAGCTTTCTTCAGTCTGAATACAGAGTCTGGTTTCTTTGAATCTTCAAAACCAGGAGGTTGTTCTACGTAGACTTCTTCTTGAATAAATCCATTCAGGAATGCACTTTTGACATCCATTTGAAACAACCTGAAATTCTTATAGCAAGCAAAAGCAAGTAATAATCTGATTGCTTCTAACCTTGCTACTGGAGCGTAAGTCTCATCGTAGTCTATCCCTTCTTCTTGCGTGTATCCTTTAGCTACGAGTCTTGCTTTGTTTCTCGTTACTTTGCCTTTTTCATCAACTTTGTTCCTGAAAACCCATTTAGCTCCAATAACTGATTTACCTTTAGGTTTGTGAGTTAATTCCCATACGTCATTAATACTGAATTGTCTGAGCTCTTCTTGCATTGCTTCAATCCAGCTTTCATCAGCTAAAACTTCTTCGATATTTTTGGGTTCTATTTCAGAAATAAGAGCAACAGCACTAGACTCCTCTCGCCTTTTGGATCTTGTTCGAATTCCCTCATTAATGTTTCCAATAATGAATTCTTCAGGATGACTGGACTTATGCTTCCAGTTACTGTTCAGTCTGATAGATTGTTGATCTTCTTCTTGAGTAGATTCTTCATCAGTAGCTTGTTGTACTGATTTTGAATTAGCAACTGCTTCAGTGGAGTTAGCTTTAGCAGTGTCTGGAGCAGATTCTGAGTCTTCAGTCTGTATCTGCTGAACTTGTGGAGAGTCTTGAAATTTGACATTCATTGATTCTTCCGCAGTCTGAGTCTTTTTGTTGAACACTCTAAAAGCTTTGCTTGTTGTAGAGTATCCAAGAAAGAATCCTTCATCTGATTTTTCTTCAAACTTACCAACACGATCATTTGCATTCTTTAGAATAAATCATTTGCAACCAAATATTTGAAAATAAGAAACTATTGGTTTCTTCCCTTTAAAATTTTCATAAGGAGTTTTCTCAAGAATTGGTCTTAAAAACACTCGGTTTATAATATAGCAAGCAGTTGAAATAGCTTCTGCCCAAAACCTTGAAGAAACTTGATTTCCAATTAAAAGAGTTCTTGCCATTTCTTGTAAAGATCTATTCTTCCTTTCCACAACCCCATTCTGTTTTGGTGTATATGGAGAAGAGAATTTATGTTGAAAACCAAATTCATCACATAAGTTAGCAAATTCTTGATTTTCAAACTCACCTCCATGGTCTGTACGAATGCTTGTAATAGTATGACCTTTCTCATTCTGCACCTTTTTAGCAAATTTTGAAAAGAGAGAGAAAGTCTCTGACTTACTTGAAAGAAAGTAGACCCAAGTAAATCGTGAATAATCATCCACTATTACCAGACAGAACCTTTTACCACCAATGCTTTTCGTTCTGGTAGGTCCAAACAAATCCATGTGCAGAAGCTGCAATACATGATTAATGGAAACTTTATTTATTGATTTGTAAGAATTTCTAACCTGTTTACCCAGTACGCATGGTGTACATAGATCAGACTTTGAATAATTCAAAGTAGGCAATCCTCGAACAAGTTTCTTTGTAGAGATCTTGTTGATTTGCTTCATGTTGATATGGCCTAGCTTTTTGTGCCATAGATTTGCTTCATCTTGTACTGATATTAAGCATTGTGATCTTTCTTGATTCACATCCAGAAGATAGATATTTCCATGTCTTCGACCAGTAAAAGATTGAGTAAGGTCTTTACTGATTCCAGAGCACGTTTCTTCCTGAAAGTTGATCTTGAAACCAGAATCACACAACTGACTTATGCTAAGCAAGTTGTAATTTAATCATTCAACTAATGAAACATTATTGATAGACAAACTCCCAATCTTCACTGTTCCTCGTCCAGTAATCTTCCCTCTATTGTTACCACCAAAGGAAACTTTTCCTCCGTCTATCTGGATAAGTTTTATGAAGCAGTTTGAGTCTCCTGTCATATGTCTTGAGCAGCCACTATCAAGATACCATTTTATCTTCTTTTTGATAGTAACCTCGAGTTCGTTGTCTGAGTCTGAATCAGGGTCTGAGTCTGAGTCTGATTGTGCCATTAAACAAATATTGGCATAATCATTGTCACTATCTTCACATTAAGTATCACTCCAAGTCTCTGCCTTGAGTGCCTTCCTGTTTTCTCAGACTTCCCTTTTCTCTTCTTTAACAGAGGACAGTTAGGTCTGATGTGTCCCTTTTTCTTGCATTCAAAGCAAGTCACTTCTTTATTCGTATCATCTTCCTCTGTTGACCTGTTTTGAAATCTTTGAGAGTTTTGTTTCTTCCAATTGAATTTCCTTCCTTTTCTGTTCAACTTTCTGAATCTCTTTATCATAAGTGCCAGTTCTTCGTCATCTAGATCTTCTTCAGAGTCTGTAACATCAGAATAGTCATTAGACTTTAAGGCAATAGATTTCTTACCTTTTGAGTCTTCCTCTTCGTTGTTCTGTTCTACTTCATAGGATTGAAGAGTTCCAACTAATTCATCTACAGAAAGTGGAGCAATCCTCTGTGTTTCTCTTATTGAGGTTTTTATGTGATTCCAGTCTTTTGAGAGTCCACGAAGAAGTTTGTTGACCTTCATATGTCCTGAGATTGGATGTCCCTGATATTCAAGACCATTCACAATTTCAGTAAAGCGACTAAACATGTCAGTAATTGATTCTCCTGATCTCATCTTAAAGACTTCATATTGTCCCAAGAGAATGTTGATCCTTGTTTCTTTCACACGATCAGTTCCTTCATAGGTAATGTGAAGCCTGTCCCATACTTCTTTTGCTGTATCACAAGAAGATATTCTATTATATTCAGTAGGGGATAAAGCACAATATAAAGAGTAAATAGCTTTGGCGTCGAGAGTCTGTCTCTTGGTAATTTCTTCTTGAGTCAAAAGAGTAGGAACAACAGGTTCTTTTCCTCTCTCTGAGTCTGATTCAGCAACATGAATGATTCCTTATCGATCTTAGGAATGCCTTCATCTTATTTTTCCATATGCTGTAATCCTTTCCATCAAAGTATGGAGGTCTGGTATTGCTTTGTCCTTCGACCAACCCTGTAGGCAGCATACTAGCCCTAGATCTTTTACTTAGAAGTAAAGACACTTCTTATAAACAAGTACACAAGCTCTGATACCAATTGTTAGAGCTAGTATTAGCACCTAGAGGGGGGTGAATAGGTGTTAATCGCAATTTTAACAATTCAAATCAAATAAGATATGAATAATTTTAAATCAACGATTGCAGCAAATGAAAGCAATTAACAATATAAAGGATTAGAGATAGAGAATCAAGACTCCAGATTTATAGTGGTTTGGCTTAGATCAAGTCTACGTCCACTCTCCCGCACGGACAGCCCTTATGGCTGGATTTCACTAAGAATCAATAAGAGTGATTACAATCTCACGCTCTTGAGTCCACAGTGTAGATTACTCTACTACACTTCCTCAAGGTCTACAATATGATCTCTCTTTTGATTACATGTAACGCTCAAAGAATGATATCGCAAAGTAGTAAAGGAGATTTCAGACTTTGGAATTCTTCTATCCGCACCCTTCAACAACTAGAGCATCTCTCTTATATACTTCTTCATGCCTTCAATACCGTTGGCACCTTCCAAAGAAGTTCTTCCAATCAACCCGTTGGACAGAATCAATTAGAGAGATCTCGAGCTCTTTAAGGTAAGTGTTGATAGCCCATCAATCCTGCTCGCCCATACAATCAGGATCTCGGTTTCCATAAGTAGATCCTTCCAAATATAAGTTGCGAAGTCGTCAAAGAATCTAAACATATTCCATATAAAACTTAGATCGTTTAGAGCTGAATCCAGTAGAAAGATATCCATTAGTCGTTAGAAGAAAGATCGTATAAGATCAGAATAAACGTCGTCCTGGAAACTGTCCATGTGAGTAGACTTTGAAATATAAGTCTTGAGTCTTGCTAGCTTCAGACTTTGATCTTCAGACTTTGTCCTTCAGACTTTGATCTTCAGACTTTGTCAGAAGAGTCTGTAAGTCTTCAGACTAGACTGATAAACCTGTTTTGTCAACTTCAAAATATCTTAAGGGATTTCATCCAACAAAAGGAGATTTGTATGGTCTAGGGAGATCTGTAGGACATCCAAAGTGTCTTATTCATGATACCATGCTAAATCAAAGTCATACAATTCTCGAAGTTCAAAGTCCTGGATTACACTTCTGTGTGTGCACCAAGGAATGTGCGAGAAACCTACAGAGCCTGCGGAACCTGTATGTTCAGGTAGGCCTGTATGCCTTAGTTGCTCCACTGAGTTCTACCGTTTGCATCTTTGTCTTATGCATGCTACCATGCTAAAGCAAAGTCACGATTTTTGAAGTTCAAAAGCTCTGGATTACACTTGTGTGTGCACTAAGGAATGTCAGAGGCAACTTTGCAGAACCTACCGAGCCTGTGGAACCTGCATGTTCAGGTAGACCTGTATGCCTCAGTTGCTCCACCGAGCTTAGCGTTTGGATCTTTGGGATACTGGGTAACTCTTATGCGGGACTTATGAGAGAATCACCTTTTATCTTAAAGTTCTGGTATATCACACTTCGTACAAATCAAATACCTTGTAGAAGGAGGTCCATTTCTGCTGTTTGTTGACCAGATGGAATCACAAACATCTGAAGTTTGGATCGAGCATCTTTACTTTGCGATATCATGGACTAAGAGGTAAAAATGTGCGCTGAGATATGGATGTGGCTGTTGTCTGATGTTGGTTTGTTGAGGAGGAGAGTCACCAACGAACGTCTTACTTGAACTTTGCTGATCTTTGAAGCCAGAAGTTCGATGAGCTCTATCAGTTCACAAATTTCATTTTACTAGATACCTTGGCTCATAAGGTAACACCACTTTGACCGGTCTTTTGGGTTCTTTTTTATTTTGGATATAGGTTATGGAAAGCTCTATCTAACTTGGTCATGGCTTGGATGGTGAATGATCAGGGTGGCATTATTACCGTTCTGTATCTTTGTGCAACAAGGTAAGCCATTGTATGATTTTGGTGCCTCTTTCATTGTTTTGGGGGTTTTATTTTGTAAATTAGGAAACTCTGAAAGCATATAGAAATTTCTATTTTGCGCTGCATTTCAGAAGGTTGTATATAATGTACTCTATTTAAAGATTGCAATGCAATGCGGAGAATTCCATTATCCCATCTGAAATCTTAATGACCTATGACTTAATTTGAGGATGCACATTTTCTGTAATTGCTAAAAAAAGGACCGAAAAATGAAATTTGACTAAAGTTAAGTTAGGAGTGATATTAATCGTATGAAGGGAACGACAAATATTTAATTACAAAATTGACTTTATTAGTGGCCGCTAAATCGTTTTTCAAAAAAAATAATTAGGTATTGACGCTTTTATTTGAAACTCTACGCTTGGGCATGAAAAATTCAATGTTGGCTTTTGGCATTTAGGACTAAGTCTCTAGCGCTCAAGCCCGGGTTTACTAAGGCCTATGGGACCCCGGTGGCCATGCTTGGATCTCAGTGCCCACACTCAACTCCACACCGTTGAGCTTGGAACTTCGGTACCTGAAGTCCACCGAGACTGGTTCTGGTGCTTATGCTTAATGCCTTGACACTCAGGTCCATGAAGGTCATGCTCAGATCCACAAAGGCTAAAGCTGTGCCCAGGCCTATCGAGGCCGAACTTGTGACCTCAGTGCCTATGCTCATGTCCATCGAAGTTGTGCTTAGGGCTCATGTCTCCATACTCTACTCCTTGACGCCTAGGTCGAGGTCCATCGAGGCTGAACGTGAGGCTCTAGTGCACGTACCTAGTTCTCAAGTTGTCCATGTGCAATTTATTAGAGCTTGAATAGTGTATATCTATTTAGGAAAATCAAATCTAACGATTTTCAAAGATATTTTTTTCTACAAGTTATAAGTAAGTTTATTTACTAAGTGATGTAGAACAACTAGCAAATGCTTATATGGAAGCTTTCAAGTGTTATAAGAGGGGTAGTCCCGCCCATGCCATAAATGAGAGGTCAACTTCAAACGGTCATAATGTTTGATCCGGGAGGAGTTATGATGCGCACAACATATGAAATCAAAGAAGAGTGCGAGATTAATTAGGGTATGCTGATTTGGACAATGTTTGACCTCCAAATTCACATGTTTTCCTTAATTTCCGAGCCTTCAAAGATTTCACATATGATTTACGGATTTTTTAGGGCACATTTTGATTCCCTTTAACAATATTTTTCCTTAATTCTGTTATTTGATTTTGATTATTTGATTATTTCCTAAACGGCAACCTCCCCAAAAGTAGGCGCTTAAGACATTGTAAACTATAATTCATTATTCATAATAAACATTATTTTTTAGAATCCTTTTCCAAGTATATCTTCCTCTACTTCACTATGATACTAAGCTCAATTTAAACGTTGCGTTTAAATTCCATTTTCTTACTTCTAGGAATGTTCAACCCGTCTAGCTTTTAAAGTGCATTAGATAAAATATGTGAATCATGTGCAGTGCCCTCCCAACTAGCTAATATATAAGAAATATCAAGTCAAATGTAATAGCAATTAATAATTTTTTTTTTTGTTCTCTCCTTTCGACTATGGAAATCTTCTTCAAATTTCAAAAGGACCCGATGCAGATAGATGTGTTCCATTTATTGCTTTGGCACAATCCTAAAATAATTTATATGACTTCTCATATAATATATACACACACACACAATATTTCATACCTCAAAATAGTTATAAAACCTTTGAGTGTTACTTACCTCAAAAGAGTGGAATTACTCGGTTCTTTCACCTCATGTTTGTAAAAATTCAAAATCACTTGCAAGAAGATTTTGAAATATATGTGCATAGTTTGTGGGAATATTTTTGTTGCCAATATTTATGATCGGTACCCAGAAAAAATCCCCCACGCTTATGCCTAAGTCATGTAGCCCTTGTTGAGGGTCACCCAAGTCGGTGATCTCAAACGACAATTACTAACGTTAGATCTGACTCACCAACAACTCGAGCCCTTCACTAGCTTGAATAAAGAGCTTTAGTGTTTTTATAATAGAAGTGTATTAAAAAAAAAATGTAGTCAAAGTCCATTGTAAATGTTTTTTTGGCCAAACACTATTTCAATTAGAAATCGCTTTGCAATTTTTTTTTATCAAACACTACTTGTATTCCCTTTAAGGGTTTTGACTTTCAACATTTACATTATATTAAAGCCCATTTCTAAATTAAAACCAATTCCACCTTACATATCATGTGAAATGATTCTAACTTAGATTCAATATGGATGAATAAGATCACACAAAATAAGAAGTTCAGAAGATAATGAGTAATTTTTTTAAGGTGCTTTTGTAGATTTTTTTCGCCCATCCAAATTAATTATTGCATACCGAGTGTTATAATTTTTTGTTTTCTTGTGATCGGTTTGGCGAATCACAACATCGTGTTTTTGGGAGCACCGACAAACCCTTCGATGTTTCAGGGCGTAATGACGAAGAGCGAATCAATCCTAAAGTATTTGGGACATCATTGCGTCTGTTGAAGCAGAGTCCTCCGTGTGGATATGGTTTAGGTAAAGTTTGAGTCGTTTTTTTTTTTTTGGTCAGTCCTACTCTATTTCTATTCTACACTCACTCTCAGACTTTTGCCCTGCCTTTTGCAGGGCGTGGGAGTCGAAACTTACTCTTGAAACTTATGCGTCCCCACCCCATCCCCCCTGAGAATGTGGGGATTTGAACCCCTCACCTCCCCCTTCCATGTTGGAAGGGTGGCCACTAGGGCGAATCCCAGTGGTTAAGTTGGAGTCGTTAGAAAGGCTACTCATTTAGGTTTTCCTCGGTCCTCACGATGTGCCGGGCCTGGTTTGTCTTCTTCTTTTTTTCATTTTCTTTAATTTAAAAAGTCGTTAACAAAATTTTAAAAATAATAATAATAATACTAGAAATTCTTATAACTTCGGTTTTTTTATACTGATTTCGCAAGGAGAATTAATCAAATCAACACATACTAATATATTCGAGTATCAAAGACAATACATGAATACACCTTACATGAAACGCATGTTTCGCCATGTCAAAAAACCTCCTTTTGCGCCTTAATTATTGGAGAATGTCAACAAACCAGTCATTTTTATAGTTAGCGGTATTAACTTTTTTATTAATTTTTCAACTAATATATATTGCAAAACACAAATATAGTTGGATGAAATACAAACACATCAAAAGAATACGATTTCAGATAATTATAATCAAATTCATGCTTTCAAAAATAATTAAAGTACAATCGAATGCTGGCGTGAGCAACACCGTCAGTGTGACCACCATGATATAGAATCATCATTCATTGTGCACATTGTTAAACACATTCTTGTGGCATCATTTCCTCCTGGAGCCATAAGAGGAGTAGACGACGGTCATTTCTAGATTCTAATCATTCGACCTTTGCCATATTGACCCCATGATCGGTCCATTGGTGCTGAAAATTGGACTCCAACAATGCAGTTGATGTCGGTGAGGTAAGCATGTCACAAGCCACGGAAAGAATAGAAAACGCAAAGTTTTGGCCTTCTTACCTCACCCAAAACAGTGACGGTGTCTTCCTTGACTTTTTCAATGAACTTAGGATCATGGTTGTTGAGATTTCTAACCACCTTATCAAAAACCAAACTCAAATGCTAGTAAAACTTGCGGATGTTGTTTTCTTAATCAATGTGAGGTTCCAAACTCTCATGGTTAGTTTACTTGATGATCAATGGGTCTCTATCGGTAGGGTTAAATTCCTCGATTCATATCGAGCACCATACATATCATAGAGATTGATGAGCCAAAACCTCACCATTGCCAAGATTTGTCATACATTAGTCAAATTACCTAGACCTGAATTTTCATAATGTTGCACAAGTAGAGCTTCCAGCCCATTCAAAATGGATAACCTTGTAATATTTCAGCATGTTGGAGATCCCCTCAACCTATTAGTTTAAACTTTGGGATTGAACTTTCTAACCTAATATCATAATTAGATTTTGCTCTTTTCACATGTGTGTATTCTCATTAGTTAAATTCCACGTATCACTTATAATCCAACTTACACGTAAAAGAGGATGTTAAAATATCTCCCCATCTATTAATTTAAATTTTTGGATCAGACTTTATAACACGGCAGTTTATTGTTGGTGGCCATAAGAAAATCACCCCGCCCAGGAACATAAACGAGAACGCTTAATTGCTCAATGGATAATTACTTGTGGATGGAGAAGAAAATAACGTCAGCATGTCCATCCATCTGATTGCGTACCTTCTCCAATATCATATAAGTGGAATTCCACCTAGCTTTCACATCAACGGGTTAGCTTGTCGTGTTCTCTTCTATTTTGCACTCGGAGCAACTCCACATCCTAATTCCCTTGAGGCACTTGAGCTAATGTTCCGCGCCCCCTCCGTGTCCAACTTTCGGAATTGTAAAACACTCAGCAATCCATCTTTGCATGTAGAGATTAATTATGTGGCACACGCATCGTACATGGATGGTCTGAGCTATGCAGACAAGCTCCTGGTGACGGGATTCTTTACAGTGGTAATATCTAGGGTAAATGTCGAAGTCATTGACGGCTCTCGTGATTTCTACGTAGAATGCAGACATGACAACCTCTTAAACGACAGAGTACAATGGCGTGACTTCCAATTTGGGCCCGTTTCAGTGGCCTGTGATAGAATGGTACGCAAAAGTAATATGGCTCGAGCACGAGTCCAGAGTCAATGAGACTCGAAAGTTACCCATGGAAAACAGGTGGTGCACCAATTACGCTCTTTTTTGCCTCTTTGTACTGGCCTTGCTCTTCCTCTTGCCCGTCAATTGCGGAATGGGCCTAAAATGCAGTTGCTATGTTCACATACTTGTCTCTACAATTCTCTCCAAATCATATTGAGATTAATGCTCTATTCAATTTTCTGTCGAAGATGCATGGCGAGTTTACGCATATGATGGATTGCGAAATGGTTCAGGTGAGCTGGGACCTCCTCGTAAGACTCGACAACTTCTCCTGGACCTCCCTACAAGTCAAATTGAACGATCGAACTGCTCAACGACTGGCTCGGCGCCAAAGCTAAATACACGAGTCAGGATCTCTATCGCACCATCTGGTTGGTGAGACACCACCCACCACGTGAACCTCGCTTTTTACTCCAATAATCGCAAAAATTGACTGTACAAAGAAAAGATGGCCAATAATGTTTGCCACCATGCTATGCTCTATTGGCCTTTTTGTAAAGCTTTTGGCAAATTGACGGGGTTTGAAGCCTTTTAGACGTCGGAAATGACTGGCGATTGGCCAACAGGATTGAAGATGATTCGCGCTTTATCATCCGAGCTCATCTGGAAAGATTCTTAATCTGTCAATTGTCACCACGACTCCCCCACCCACCACTGATTCTGCTTCAGAGTCATCTCGGTTGACTTGGCTTTTCTCTTCTCTGCTAAGTCCAAAAGGTGCGTGCTCGACTGAACGAATCGAGATGACTATCGTTATCGTTAGTCATATTGTAAGTCTTTTTTTTTTTTTTCGCAGCGACATGTACTGGAGAGCACGAACAAAAGAGGGTGTACATTAGTTTTGCGCCATGTGCGTCCTTCGGACATCGAGTCGATGACCCGATGGAGGGGCTGCTGTTACTTTCAGCTTGCTTGAATTTTCATTGCTGTCTAACGATATGATGCAAGAATGAGCATGCAATCAGGGGTTCCATTAGAGCATACGTGCATCTGTTCGTCGAGAAAATAACATCAGATAATATACAAGATGTATGACTAAGCACCATGTGACCTAGTAGTTTCTACCGTATGGACAAGATGAACTACGACAGGTGATATAATAATTTCTCAAGTTCTCTTCTCTGACAGATCCATAATCAGTGTTGTTTATGAGTGCAGACACACTTAGAAAATGCACAACCAGAGAGAAACAATCATTTTCGTAAGAAGATAATGAATGACTACTATTCCCCATCTGTATCATCGCACTAGCATAAGGCCCTTGATGCAGAGTCTTGAGCATTGCTGTGAAATTTCCATGTCAATCTAAGTCATAAAGTTCTTCTGTTGGGATTCATACTATTCACAAGCTTCCTAATAAATGAGCAATGATCCTCTGTTTCGGGAGATAGGACACTCCGGAATAAGAAACTGCTATTTTGGATTCAGCTTTGTCATGTAGAATATTTCAAAGCTTAATTTCCGTGTCAGTGGCAGTTCGACAATGGTGTAGTAGAGTTAGTCTTACTTCTCGAGCATTATTGACAGAGAAATACTTGGAGGATAATCCCAAGCCAAAATCAGTAGAGGAAGAGAAGAACAGGGAAGGGATTAGAGATGAAAGCAAATGGATCAAGACAGCATCCAGCTGTGAGTAGCTGCATTATAAGGAGGAATACCTTGACAAACATTCTAATCTTGGTATTACAGCCACTCGTAGCTTACTTGTTCATTGCGGTGCTGCCACTTCCAGTGCGCTGCACGTTTTTTTAATCAAAAGCTGTGTATTGATCGGCAGCCACTTCCCTAGTCAAACAGAAGTGCAAACCGTGTTACATTCAGAGACCACATTTACTAAAAATGAAAGATCTCCTGGTTCCTGAATTAAATGTAGCCACATATGCACGATGAATAATGGAGTCCTAAATGAATAGGTCACCAACTAATCTTTCAGTCCTTGGTTTGAGACATAGTTTTGGAGATGTAGAACTGCCTGCATAATGTCCAAGGACAAGCCCGTTTCTATGGACAGATTGTTCATAGGTCTTTACGTATCTATACGTATTTTAGTTCCTTGGAGACATGAGTCTATACCATCTTGAAGCGATTCTCTATTTCAGATCTTAGTTGGAGCATCCAAGGACGGCCAGGAACATTGATAAGGGCCTGATCTACTCCAGCAATTGAAAGGATAAACAATTTAGTAACGGTCTAGAGATAAAGAAACATGCATTCAAATGTGAAATCCTTTAACATCAAAGATAAAGAAACATGCTTTCCTACTTCAAAAAAGTATTGACTCTTCATTGAAGATAAAGAAACAAACAGTGAAATCTTTTATAAGGAGGCCAGTACTAATTGTGTTCACAAATTCAAATGTGAAATATTTTAATATCGAAAAAGAAACATGCGTTCCTACTTCTTTAACATGTTCACATCTGATTGACTCTCGTACGTTTATAGTTTCATTCTAAAAAATGTCCAAGGACAAACCCGTTTCTATGGACTGATTGTTCATAGGTCTTTATGTATCTATACGTATTTTAGTTCCTTGGAGACATGAGTCTTTACCATCCTGAAGCGATTCTCTTTTTCAGATCTTAGTCGGAGCATCCAAGAACCGCCAGGAACATTGATAAGGGCTTGATCTACTCCAGCAATTGAAAGGATAAACAATTTAGTAACGGTCTAGAGATAAAGAAACATGCATTCAAATGTGAAATCCTTTAACATCGAAGATAGAGAAACACGCTTTCCTACTTCAAAAAGGTATTGACTCTTCATCGAAGACAAAGAAACAAACAGTGAAATAGGAGGCCGGTACTAATTATGTTCACTAATTCAAATGTGAAATATTTTAATATCGAAAAAGAAACATGCGTTCCTACTTCTTTAATATGTTCACATCTGATTGACTCTCGTACATTTATAGTTTCATTCTAAAAAATGTCCAAGGACAAACCCGTTTCTATGGACTGATTGTTCATAAGTCTTTACATATCTCTACGTATTTTAGTTCCTTAAAGACATGAGTCTATACCATCCTGAAGCAATTCTCTTTTTTAGATCTTAGTCGGAGCATCCAAGAACGGCTAGGAACATTGATAAGGGCTTGATCTACTCCAGCAGTTGAAAGGATAAACAATTCAGTAACGGTCTAGAGATAAAGAAACATGCATTCAAATGTGAAATCCTTTAACATTGAAGATAAAGAAACACGCTTTCCTACTTCAAAAAAGTATTGACACTTCATCGAAGACAAAAAAACAAACAGTGAAATCTTTTATAAGGAGGCCGGTACTAATTGTGTTCACTAATTCAAATGTGAAATATTTTAATATCAAAAAAGAAACATGCGTTCCTACTTTTTTAACATGTTCACATTTGATTGACTCTCGCACGTTTATAGTTTCATTCTAAAAAATGTCCAAGGACAAACCTGTTTCTATGGACTGATTGTTCATAGGTCTTTACGTATCTATACGTATTTTAGTTCCTTGGAGACATGAGTCTATACCATCCTGAAGCGATTCTCTTTTTCAGATCTTAGTCGGAGCATCCAAGAATGGCCAGGAACGTTGATAAGGGCTTGATATACTCCAGCAATTGAAAGGATAAACAATTCAGTAACGGTCTAGAGATAAAGAAACATGCATTCAAATGTGAAATCCTTTAACATTGAAGATAAAGAAACACACTTTCCTACTTCAAAAAAGTATTGACTCTTCATCGAAGACAAAGAAACAAACAGTGAAATCTTTTATAAGGAGGCTAGTACTAATTGTGTTCACTAATTCAAATGTGAAATATTTTAATATCGAAAAAGAAACATGCGTTCCTACTTCTTTAACATGTTCACATCTGATTGACTCTCGTACGTTTATAGTTTCATTCTAAAAAATGTCCAAGGACAATCCCGTTTCTATGGACTGATTGTTCATAGGTCTTTACGTATCTATACGTATTTTAGTTCCTTGGAGACATGAGTCTATACCATCCTGAAGCGATTCTCTTTTTCAGATCTTAGTCAGAGCATCCAAGAACGGCCAGGAGCATTGATAAGGGCTTGATCTACTCCAGTAATTGAAAGGATAAACAATTCATTAACGGTCTAGAGATAAAGAAACATGCATTCAAATGTGAAATCCTTTAACATCAAAGATAAAGAAACACGCTTTCCTACTTCAAAAAAGTATTGACTCTTCATCGAGGACAAAGAAACAAACAGTGAAATCTTTATAAGGAGGCCAGTACTAATTATGTTCACTAATTCAAATGTGAAATATTTTAATATCGAAAAAGAAACATGCGTTCCTACTTCTTTAACGAGTTCACATCTGACTGACTCTGGTACGTTTATGGCCGACAAAGTCTTTTCCAGAGTCAGAGTCAATGGTAGAAGATCGGCTTGGGCGGTTCGCTGTTCCATGACCACTGACTGAAGATCATTTACTTCGACTATGTCTTTACTTTTATGAAGATGGGATTCATGGGCCTCTTGTTTCTTCTGGACTTGCTTTCTTAGCTACTTGCTTCCTTCGCCTTTGAGTCATGAAACCTGTGAGCCTTAGTTTTGCAGAGTTTCGATCATGCCACTTGCTTCTTGGGATTGCTCTTGCGCTGTTCTTTAACCGAGTTTCCTGCACCACCAATGAAACAGACAGACTCGCGCTACTCGCCTTTAAGGCCGGCATATCGGAAGATCCTTTTGGGGTGCTCAGCTCATGGAACGATAGCATTGGGTTTTGCCAGTGGTATGGCGTTATATGTGGCAAGAGACATCGGAGGGTCACAGTCCTGAACTTGGAATCACAAGGACTGATGGGATCAATCTCACCTCATATCGGAAACCTTAGCTTCTTAGGGAACTTGTGGCTACAAAACAATAGTTTCAATCAAGAAATCCCTCCACAGCTTGGCCAGTTGCGCCGCCTGCGTTATCTGCAATTGACTAGCAACTCGTTAGTTGGCGAAATTCCCAGAAACATATCGGGTTGCTTGGATCTGGTCCTCCTTTTGCTTGGGGAGAACGAACTAACCGGAGAAATTCCTAGAGAGCTTGGGTCATTGCTAAAGCTACATGTGTTCTCTTTGTATGCTAATAATCTTAGCGGGAGTATGCCTTCCTTTATTGGAAACTTATCTTCACTGGAGGCGCTTTTTTTAACCGAGAACAACTTGAGTGGGAGCATTCCCCAAGTTTTAGGCCACCTGAAAAACTTGAAATTCATTGGCTTTGAAGCAAACAGAGTGTCGGGTACGATTCCATCTTCATTACTCAATCTCTCTTCCCTACATCTGTTTGATGTTGGAGACAACGAGATACAGGGGACACTTCCTGCAAGCTTAGGTCTCCAACTCCCACGTCTTGTATTTTTTAGCGTTTTCGGGAACAAACTTCAGGGACCAATTCCTCCATCGATATCGAATTGCACTAAGCTAGTCAAGCTTCAGCTTGGAGATAATAGATTTTCTGGAAAAGTACCTTCTTTAGAAAATTTGTATAATCTTAGCTTTCTTGAAATGAGTGGTAATCAGCTTGGCAGTGGAGAACCTGAAGATTTGAACTTACTTTGCTCATTAACTAACAATAGCAAATTAAGGCACGTGGGAATCAGCATGAACAAGTTTGGCGGAGTGTTTCCTATATGCATAGGTAATTTATCCAGCACTCTCACGGGATTTGATGTAGGTCAAAATCAAATATCTGGAAAGATTCCGGAAGAAATTGGGAATTTTATCAACCTGGAAGTGTTGTATATGAATCTCAATAAGCTTTCAGGTGTTATCCCCTCAAATTTCGGAAATCTACGAAATCTATCAAAACTGCACTTAGGTTATAACAACCTTGGAGGGACTATTCCATCTTCTTTAGGAAATCTAAGCAAGTTGATCGACCTATTCCTTCTTGGGAACAACTTTCATGGGCAAATTCCTTCACCTCTATCAAATTGCCTGTCTCTTAATTCGCTTGATCTGTCTAATAACAATCTCATTGGTGTTATACCCTCACAACTTATGAGTCTTTCATCATTAACAATCCTTTTGAACTTATCTCGAAACCATTTGACTGGGGTTCTACCCCCAGAAGTTGGCAATTTGAGAACTTTGACTGCGTTGGATATCTCGAACAATTTATTGGTAGGTGAAATCCCAAGTGGTTTAGGTGGTTGCACTTCATTGACATCACTGAGGATGGGAGGCAACTTCTTTCATGGGTTGATTCCTCAATCAATCAGATCATTAGGAGGCATTGAAGAACTAGATCTTTCATGCAACAATTTGTCCGGTCAAATTCCAGAATTCTTAACAGTATTTCGTTCCTTGAAACTTTTAAATTTATCCTACAATAACTTTGAAGGCGTGCTGCCACGTGAAGGAGTCTTTAGGAATGCTACTGGTACTTCTATTATTGGGAACAATAAGCTTTGCGGTGGGCTACTAGAATTTCATCTCCCCAATTGCATATCCAAAAGCTCCAAGAGCAGAAAGATCAATTTAGTGATATTGTCCACTTCTGTTATTCTTGGAGTTCTTGGAATAGCTCTTATTCTAGCTTCCGTATATCTTTGTTGGTTGAAGAAGATGGTGATGGAACCAGTTTCAAGTTCAAGGGATGATTCATGTCCTAACATATCTTATGGAACACTCCTAAAAGCAACCGATGGTTTTTCTTCAACAAATTTGATTGGTGCTGGAAGCTTTGGTTATGTTTATAAGGGTGTACTTGAGGTCAGTGGAACTACTGTTGCCGTGAAGGTGCTTCATCTAGTCTGTCATGGTGCTTTGAAGAGCTTCAATGTCGAGTGTGAGGCATTAAAGAACATCAGACATCGAAATCTTTTGAAGATATTGACAGTTTGCTCTGGCAGTGATTATCAAGGAAATGATTTTAAGGCCTTAATCTATGAATTCATGGACAATGGTAGCCTAGAAGGGTGGCTTCACCCAAGTGCAACATCATCTCATCATAATGGAGTTCCAAGAAAGTTGAATTTCATTCAAAGGATAAATATTGCCATTGGTGTTGCTTCTGCACTGGATTATCTTCATCACCAGTGCCACATCCCCATCATTCATTGTGATCTAAAGCCAAGCAATATCCTCTTAGATTCTGAGATGGTCGCACATGTTGGTGACTTTGGATTGGCGAAATTCCTTATTGGATCATCTTTTGGTACTGCAACTAATCAGATGAGTTCTGTGGGTTTTAGAGGGACAATCGGTTATGCTCCACCAGGTACTCTCTCTCTCCCTCTCTCTCTCTCTCTCTCTTAGAAATAAAGTTTATTTACCCAAAAAATTATTGATGGTCTTCCCGTTTGAAGTTTGGTAGTGAATAATAATTATTATATTCTTACGCACATTAGATTCTCTCTCTCTCTCTCTCTCTCTCTCTCTCTCTCTCTCTCTCTCTCTCTCTCTCTCTCTCTCTCTCTCTCTCTCTCTCTTTATTTACCCAAAAAATTATTGATGGTCTTCCCGTCTGAAGTTTGGTAGCGAATAATAATTCTTATAGTCTTACACACATTAGATTCTGATTAATGATTCGCATTCCAAATTTGACCTGCACTTTGATCTCCATGTGTGGCAGAATATGCAATGGGATGCAAGGTTTCAAGAGAAGGTGACGTCTATAGTTACGGCATTCTTTTACTAGAAATGTTCACAGGATTAAGTCCCACCGATGACACCTTTAGAGACAATTGGACTCTTCATGGTTTTGTCGCAAAAGCTTTGCCTGAACGAGTGCTCGAAATCATGGATAATGCTATGCTTCAAGAAAGAGAGAGCCATCTAGGTCCCTATAATCCTCAGCATGACATATTTCAAGAGTGTTTGGTTATGATCTATAATATTGGAGTTGATTGTTCGAACGAAGTGCCTGGAAGACGAATGAGCATTAGCGGAGTTACAAATCAGCTGCATCGGATTAGGGAGAAACTCTTTGCTTCGGGCTTACATGGACAGGTAAATTCTATAACTGAAGAGAGAATCAATCATCCTTTTCTCCTTTAGACCAAAGTCGATGATTATTTTATCATATGCGTCTATACATATCTAACCTTACACATGGCCTTGGGTGCCTACACATTTTTCAGTACCTTTTGTTTTCTCAAAGAGAAAATGTCACAAATGGTCCCTATATTATTACTTAATGTGCAATTTGGTCCTTGAACTTTTGATCGGCTCAATTTGGTCCATGAACTATTGATAAATGTCCAATTTGGTCCATGAACTTTCGATCGGCTCAATTTGGTCCATGAACTATTGATAAATGTCCGATTTGGTCATTGAACTTTCGATCGGCTCAATTTGGTCCCTAAACTATTGATAAATGTCCGATTTAGTCATTCGTTATTGTTTTTTTTTTTTTATTCTTCTCTCTTCCCTCCGCCGACTCCGGCAGAGGGAAGCCAGCAAAGGGAAGAGAGAAGAAGCCAAAAAAAAAAAAAGGAAAAACAATAACGAAGGACTAAATTCGACATTTATCAATAGTTCATGGACCAAATTGAGCCGATCGAAAGTTCAGGGACCAAATCCCACATTAAGTAATAATATTGGGATCATTTGTGACATTTTCCCTTTCTCAAAGCTCTAATTTGGTGCCATGTCATGTAAAAGTGAATCAAAAGTAAATTTTCTTGACTTGTTTTTTTTTTTCCTTTTCATTTGTATGATGCTCATTAAGATGTTTTGCAATCGATTAACTGGTGGAAATCTAATTTAAGGGAAAGCTTGGTTTCTACAGATTGACTAGGAATGGGCTGCTAGGAATTGAACTAAAGTTCCTAAAGCTATGTTCAGTCAAGCATGAGCAATACTACTGCTCTGGTGGGTGAATAAGGATGTACAGCTTTTCAGCGTACTAGCATGATGTGCAGGGCAGGAATTATCTGGGAATGTTTTGTAGAATGATGTTGCATTATTATTGGGTTTTTCTTGGTGTGTAATTGCAAATTCTTTAGCACTACTACTGTCATTAAATTTTATTCTTGCGTTTTAGAAAAGTTACTTGATCGCCTTTTTTTTTAAAGCACCTAATCACATATGCATATGACTTACTATAGTTATATGGACCAGTCATATTTCTTTATATGGGATTCGTTAATTGCGTGGATAACCAACTTTCAAAGGTAGAAATTACCGATTAATCAAGAAATTAGTAACTACCAATATGCTCAAACTTGCTTCTCTAAATAGAAAGTGACCATAAACGTGGAGTTATTAAAAATTTATAATTTGAAAATAAAGGTACTTTTTATCTAAGTAGCATTGACACTGATAGGCGACACGCGACACGATACGACACGACACGTTATTTCTCAAAAAAAGATAATTTCGACACATTGGGACACGTTGTATATTAAATAAATATTTTTATATATACATAATAAATTATCATTTTTATGATTATTTTAATCAAATTAATTTGAATCAAATTCATAAATAAATAAATAATTAAAAAAGCCTAAAATGAATATACACTAAAAATATTAATTCGTCATTTATTAATATCATTCATTGTTTCAATTTAACAAATTCAATCTATTTCAATAATTCATAAAATTTGAAGAAAAAACAAGCGATCCATATTCTGGACTCATACGTTGGAAGATGAGAAAAAAAAACTCAAGGGCAGAATTGTGTATCACGGGAAGTGAGAGTCAGAAGAGAAGAGAAAATTATGTTTTTCTTCTTTCTCCATTTATTATTTTTCTTATTATGTTTTATTTTTTCATATATATATTTTGACCTCTCATTTATTGACTTTTTAAAATTAACCTCAATATCGGAAACTCGTATGTCAGAATTTCAACCCGAGTGTTGGAGAGTATCGAGAAAGTTGACCAGGTGTCGGATTTTCCGACACGTGTTGACCGAGTGCTGGAGAGTGTCAGAGAGTGTCGGACACGTGTCGAAATGTTCAACACGACACAAATGCTCTTAGAGAGAGTGTCAATGCTTCATAGCTTTTTATCATGACAAAATTAGTGGTCATTGAAATGCAAACGCCTACTTTCCATGGTGAAATCTTACCGGCCGGGTTAAAAGACTTACTTAGCATAATACTTTTTTGCTAGAGCAGCACTCTGAGCTAACCGCTTAGTATAATCGCATACCCAAATTTTGTATGGAAGTTATTAATGGCGTGGAGAAAATTATAAACTATTAATAGGGCAATAATAATTTTCTTCTTAAAGAAACTGCTCACATTGAAGAATAACTGGATATTATGGGTGATTGGTTCCCGAGTCTCAAAATTGGGAACCATCGATCCGATCTAATGGAGCTGGTCACTATTTTTTTCATGTTTCTATCCAGAAATCTCATTATCCAAAACATAACAATGAACAAATTCAAAGCTCTAGACAAATCCTATACTTCCATTTGAATATCTTATTATCCAATTACAGGCTCTTATTTCTTCGGAAACTAAAAAACTGAACCGACTAAATTTTTTTAAAGAAATAAAAAAAATAAGTATATGTAATCAGTCCGATTCGATCTTTCTTGGAATTGGGAACTGGATTACTTGGACACCAATTCCACTTTTAAAAAATGGGAATTAGACCGACACTTTTAGGAATCAGACCCAACTGGCCGGTTCGGTCCAATCCGGATGGTTCTTAGTTCGAGACATCCGTTTTGCACATCCCTACTAGTTACTTCATTATAACTGATTTTAAAATGATGTGGGGGTGGATATTGCAAAAAATCGAGATACGGCGGGGGCAAATCGCGACAGTCTAAAAAACCTAGGGGGCATGATGCAATCTTTCCCCCAAGAGACCCGCAAAGTCTTGACACTCTATGGGAGTCTGCTGCACTTACACAAATTCCCACGCCGGTTCGAGAGGCGATCTTGCACTCACGCACGGAGATGGGGTTTCGGTTCGACTTGCTGGTCCTCACGGTGGCCCTGCTCTCGACTCCGGAGCTCTCCGATCTGGTGTTGACCAGGGTCGATTGGCGCGTGAGTCTCTCTCTTCTTCTCCTTCCTTCTCCCCGCGAGCTTGCGGCTGTTAGCTCTTCGATCCGGCTCGTATCGAGCAGGTTTTAGAGGGGTTTCTGGTTTTGAGGTCTTTAAGATGTGATTGCTTTTGCCGTGAAGTTTGAACTGGTTCCGATGCCATCGGCGTCGTCGATGTGCGATTCGCGAATCGAGTATCGAGAGATGCGCCGTGAGGCCTTTGTTGTTTGAATCAGATGCGAGGAGGCGGGCTCGGAGGCGGGCTCTGAGGATGTGTAGGTTTTGTAGGTTTGTTTGCATTTTAGAGCATTTGAACTCGTGTCGGATGATTGGGCTGTCTGATAGTGGTTCTCTACTTGAGTGGTCGGTTTTAACGATCCTCCTGTCGTGAGGATGACGAGAGTAGATTGTGATAAGTGAATGGGCTCCTCGAAATTTAAAGGATTTTTTCGCTGGTCGAAAGGTCCAATGGGTTTTGTCTGGTTTAGATATGATGAGAAAAGGATTAACTCAATTCAGGGTAGAGGGTTTCCATATCTAAATCTGCAAGACTTTCACGTGGAATAATGGAGCTGAAAAAGCATTCAGTTGAACCATGATACTTATGATATTCATTGACAATTACATGAACCGCTTGACTAAAATTATCAGAAAAGAATTTTGGGTATTTGAAATTCTAATGTTCAATAATTCAAACAAAATCTAACCAAAATGAAGGCGAATTCCTACACCATGGTAGGATATTACAGAAGATGTCAGTACCTGAGGTGCATATACACAACCAAGGGCACCCACTATAATTCCTCCTAAGACAAAGCCGCCAACAAAGATGCTTGCACTGCTCGGCCTTCCACCATCTCTGCATAAGAAAACAAGCAAAAGACTAGCATCAGAAACATTCAGTCACAGCTAGGACTATAGCCATTATGTCACAATTCGATAGAATTATGAAAATTTTAGGAAATGAGTTTCGTATTATGAACATAAATTTCTTCTCGTTGGCTGACCCATCTCACATGTCAAGCATAAAACGAAAGAATTTATTATCGAAATAAATATCATTGGTATTTTTAGAATTGTGGAATGCGTTTGCCTCCACTGCACGAATCTTCCAGATCCATCCTAGCCCAAATAGATTTAGAAAAACATTTTCCACGCTGATCAGATATACAAGTTTAGAGTAACTGAACTATGTCTGCACATCAATGGAAGGAAGCCAGGAATAGAGAAACAGGACAAGGAAATACTGCATAAAAATATGTTCCGGCTCTCTCTCTCTTCTCCCTCGGCCCCTTTTCCCTCAACTTTTTCCTTTCTCTCTGACACCCACAACATTTTACAGATTTGCCAGATCTTGACAAGTATTCAATGTGTCTCTGTTTTGAATACCCATTTCTGCAACATAAGGTCTATACAGGTCTGACATAGACGGGACAACATTAGAAGAAAAACTGACTGCTGATTAAGCTTCCAGTTAGTAATTGCATCTAAATTCCAGCACCTCAACATCAGATCACAACTAAGTTGCAATACTCGGCAGTACCTATACTCAGCACTGACGGTGAGTTGCCTTGACGAGCGGAGCTGCAGCATTCCAGTTTGATTTGTAGCGAACAACAAGTTTGTACGCCGTACACTTCCCAAGCATTGGACTGATGGCTTGAGCGGACAACCTAGCAATATGTTCCGGAATAAATAGCATAAGTCCGCTTAACTAAATGATAAGTCGAAGCTCTAAGCACAACAAGCCTTAAATATATACTGCCGGTGAAACATGAGAGAAGAAACAAAGTTCCTCTAAATCTAGGAGTCAGATTATGGCAACATAAACCATAAAATGTAGAATGACGTCCTATCATATCAAAAGCTAAGAAAGGTGTTCAGCTATAACTTGCATATCATCTGATTCAAATCAAGAAAGGGAGTAAGATGCCGATGTCTAAATAGAGGATGCACAAAACCTCTGCTCGGCAATCGGGCAGATTCATTCCGACATGACAAGATGAACCTTTCGAGTGAGAATTACACCGTGAGTCATGCTAATGCGGTAGCACACGCCCATCACGTACTCAAGTCTTCGTGGCAAGTTTTTGCACATTCATCGAAAACGAGCACCACACCGACAAGTCATACGATATATCGATCGGGTGAAAGACTTTCCCGCGCAAGACAGCTAATCATCACAAGCATGCGACAGGTGACGACACCCATAAGAAGCCGCACAATGCGACTTCTTTATGAGATAAAAGCAATACGCAAGGCAGACGGCCGCAAAAACTCGATTTCCCGCCGTGATCTGCATTCAATCACAGGTCTCGAGCTCGCTAAACTCATCGCAGGCTGCTTAATGCAACTGTTACAAGTGCACAGGAATTAGTAACACTGATTTACAGGCATTTGCCTTCTCTTCATCTCGCGGCTCGCCAACAAACATCCGTCTCATTCAGCCTTTTTCTAGGATCAAGCACGAATCAAAGCTAGCGATCGGCACAAAACACCGAAAGGAAAGGACGAAATCGAAAGGGAGATCGTTACTCGACGAGAGCCGCGCCCGGGGATTTCTCACTGAGGCCAGAGGACTCGAGACTGCGCTCATCGTCACGGCGTGCGGCGGGCGGCGGGAGCGAGGCCGGCGATCGGCGGGGGCGAAGCGCGAGGGCGGCGAAGTTCGATTCGAGAGAGGAATGAGAAATGGAAGGAGAGAGGAGATTAGGAAAAGGAGACGATCCGTTGTGGAGCTCCATGGTATCGATGCAGCTCGCTCGCTCGGGAGCGACACAGTCGAAGAGACGAAGAGCGGTGGCGATCCCCTGCTTCGCGGCTTAGATGATTAGCGTTGAGATAAGGGCTTTTACGGCCGTCGATTCGATCCTTTAGCAAGATCTCACGCAGATGGAGTGCGGGCGTCCGGCTGTCGATAGCGGCCGATGGTTTTCAGCCGTTGCATCGTGGCTTGGCCGAGCGTTTTGAGAAGAAATTGAGGGGGAATAGAGGGAAAAAAAGAAGAAAGATGAATTGAAACCTTAAAGATTGACATTGGCAATTTTAGAAAAGTGGGACGATTCGAAATGAGCATTGCCATAACATGAATGAATGGTTCGTGAAATTTGCATATAAAATGTGCTATAAATTGTGAGTAACCAATTAAATAAGTGGATCATATTCAACTGTCAATTACAGTCCAACTAATTCTACAAAATTTGTATACTAAAAGATGCTGCAAAATGCTAATGGTCGATTAAATAAGTGAATTATATTCAATCATCAATAACAATTCGTCGCATCAGTTTGTGTATGGATTTTGTAAATCAATCTGAGTAAGCATAGCATTTCCCATGATGAAATTGGTTTGCAAACTCTTACTTGAAGTTTAATTTAGTTCTTGAATTCTACATTTGATTAATTTGGTGATTATAGCGCTTGATTTGAACCAATGTGATCTCTCTAATTAATATGACAATCCAATTCACTTTGTGAAACCCGTGGAAGGAGAGAGAGATAGAGTTGGAGTTGATGTTGCCATCACGCCACTTGCGCCTTGCAAGGTCCACGTACTCTCGCTTGATGGTGGCAAGAAGTGGCACCATCTTCGAGTGCGGGGCTCGTTGCCTTTGCTTGCTATTGATGAGAGCAAGTAGGCCCAGGCAGACACGAGTTTATCGCGTGACAACACCATCTTGATCATCTCTCTTTTGTATTTATCTTCTCCTCTTCTCTTACTATAGATAACATTGCTTCTTCTTATTATTTTTGTTATTATTATTTGTTGATTTGTTGACGTGGCACGTCAATAGATGCCAATTTCACGTAGTGAGTTGATGGTTATATCCAGTAAGAGGATTAGATTAATTCAAATTGAACGTTAAATAAAAATTTAGGGATTGTTTTTTGTGTGCCCCTTTCTTCGAATGCACTTTTATACCCTCAAAGCTTTTTCTACAAGTCACTTAAAAGTAAAATTTCGATATATTACAAATTATTGAAAGGTCTAGTGACTTTACATGTTAATTTCGGTACATCTTTTTGGACAATAACCATAAGCCCATTGAAGAATATACGGCAGCAACTTCCCTCTTAAATAATCGACTAAATTAGAATATATAGCATTTCCATTCTTCGGCCCCGTTTGATTCAGCATTCCCAAGGGGCTTTCAGCCTCGAAAGCCCATTGAGAAAAAGTTTAGATGTTTGGTTCAGTATTTGGAGGTGTCTTTAGCCAAATGCTGTCCTTTGAAATGCTGAAAGCCCAAAGCAGGTGGGGACCTACTTTGAGCTTTCGGCATTTCGGAAATGCAAGTTCACATCTACTATTCATCCGTTGACTTCTTTTTTCTTTTTTTAAATTGATCTTCTTCCCCACACCCCAATCGCCGTTGATTGACGACGAAGTTTCATCGGATTTTATTTTTATTTTTTAAAAAAATAATAAAAACCCTTTGCAAATGTTGGGTTCACCTTTTTTTTTTTGTCATTTTTATCTTTTGACAATCAATAGTCCAACTTTTTATCAATACACTAGAATGATCATTAATTAACGAAGATGATTAATACTATAATAATTTTAAAAAATTATTCAAAGTTGAAAACAAACCTAAAAGAACCCTAGGCCAAAAGTTGAGTTTTGCATCTAATTTATAATCAAAATTTTTAATATAATTTTTAAATAAATTTACTAATATATATCTTTTACATTACTTTTAACATGAAAATGTAAAATGTTATATAGTCATTGTTTCTTTTTTGCAATTTTAAAAATACTAAAACTAAAAAACTTAATTTTGTCATACTAAATGGCTTTTCAATTATATGTTTACCAAATAGTCTTGCATTTCCCTAAAGCACTTTTCAATTATAGTTTACCAAACAGTCTAACATTTCGGAAAACCCCTTTACCTCAAAAGTATTTGCATTCTCCCAAGAGCATTTCCCCAAAACCGAACCAAACGAACCCGTAAAAAGTGTTATGTCGAGTGATGGCTAAGTAAATATAACTTATTATGATAATTGAGTGAATCCTTCGCGTCATTCAATAGCATATCAATTTCGTAGATTATTCGAATGTAATTCTATTCAAAGTTTTATATCCTACTTATTTAAATACTTAAATTTGGACCAAGAAATACTCAAATTATAGACCGACTGTATAAAAATCAATGTCACTATAGGAACACTCCTCTTTACGACGGAGGAGGGACAAAGGTGTAAATTGGCGGGGAAAGGATATGAGGCGAATGCGGATTTTTTGCGGTTCCTTTTAGCAGCTGACGCAGCATCTGCAAAACCGCGAAAAGCACAAAGGCCATGGCTTCCGTCCGGAGCTTCCGCAAACCGACCGCCCTCGACGGTCGTCTTCTCCGTCCAGCAGCCGCCTCGAACCGGCCGCCGGACGTCGCGAAGCAGCTCGCCCCTCCGGCTCGCGGCGCTTCGCGGAGGCTCGCGGTCTTGATCTCTTCGCTGCCGCTGCCGCTCGCGCTCGCGCTCACTTCACTGCCGCGGTCGTCGGAGGCCAGGGGGAGGCGCAACCGGAAGGCCATCCCTCTCGAGGAATACTCCACGACCCGTGAGTCTCCCGAGCCCTCCCGTTTTTTTTTTTAATTTTTTTTTTGCTCGTTCCTCGGTTTCCCGTCGCGTCGAGAGCGTGAATTTGGCCGTGCTCTGCTGTCGGGCGTGCCGGGAGATGTTGCCGATTCCCTTGTTTTTAGTTGGACGCGATTGTCGAAAGCTAACGCACGAGCGAAACCGAATTCGATATCAGATGGGGTGTATGAAATACGTGCTTCATCTATCCTTGTGATTGAGCGAGCAAGTTGCTACGATGATGCAAGTGATGCGAGTATAATAGGCATTTGAGTAAGTAATTTGAGTCCAATGTCGATAGGTACGTCTTGGACTAGGTCGGGCTGCGATAAATGGGAGCTGGAATGTTACTCGTCGGAGTCCCTGAATAGTAATTTGTGCGAATTTTAGTCCGATAGTGTAGTTATAGTCAAGTTGTTCCTGCAATTTCATTTATCAGCAGAAGATTGGAGGTGGTAGTGTGTTAATGTGTGTCTGTGGTTTGCCTTTCATGGACTGTTACGTTGACAATTTTGAAGCTGCCACTTGATATGATAATGGAGTTCAAGTGAATGTGATAGGCGTTAAAGATGTAATTCCGTCATGTCGCATCCTTAGGGACGACTAGAATGTGCACATTTAAAAAAAGTTGGAGGTGATAGTAATTACTAGTCCGAGTATTGGTTCACAGTTAAAAAGTTGGACTGTTACGTTGACAATTTTTACCTTTTGACTCTTTGTGCTACTTCTCTGTCATCATACCTGATGGAATGCAGTAGGAAAGGAACGCTTCCCTCTATTCATATCATTTCGTAGGGCCTAGCTTAGTTTTACTTTCCTCCCACTCCTCTTTCCCATGTACTACCTCTATAACCCATCTATTAATTTAAAGTATTTCCTGACTGGACTTGTAAAAAGATTTTTCTTTTCCTGCCAATAGATGCCCAAACTCAAACTTAATTCCTATTCCCCATACAGAGCAGATAAGAATTGAAATCTATGCTGCCAGATCTGTGGGGAAAAAGGTTCTCTTGTGTTTCACAAGAGGAAGTCGCATTTTAGCATCCTATCTGTTCTGTTTTAGTAAGCCATTCCAATACTTGCAACAGCTGATGGAGTGAAATACTATGATATCATTGAGGGAAAGGGTTCTGTAGCTACAAAAGGATCGACAGTCCAGGTTTGTTGATGTTGGTTTTCTGTTCATATTTCCTTGAGCAATATATGAACTGGTAACATTCTGTGTTCAATCCTCTGTTGCAGGTGCATTTTGACTGTATTTATCGTGGTATTACTGCTGTATCAAGTCGAGAATCTAAGCTTTTAGCTGGAAATCGCATCATTGCTCAGGTCTTATACTTTGGATTTTCTTTTTTCATTTCATTTTGTTTTTTGCTACAGAGAAATTTCCCTCATTTTTGACTTGTGCCTTATCTGGACAAATGCTTTGCTAATGTGCAAGCTTACTTGGCATTATTAGCCATATGAATTCAAGATAGGATCTCCTCCAGGAAACGAACGCAAGCGTGGATCTGTAGATAATCCAAATGGATTATTTTCAGCACAGGCATCTCCCAAGCCGCCACCTGCTATGTACTCGATAACAGAAGGGATGAAAGTGGGTGGAAAGGTGATTTTCTCTTGGTTCCCAGCGGCAGTAAATATTCATCAATGTGGCTAGTTTGCCATTCAGTACCTGAATTGCATACCCTTTGACTAGTGCTGTTGTATTTTCCTCGTTGTATCTTCTCTGTCTTATTGTTCTTGAACTTTTGTCCTTTTTCAGAGAACAGTGATCGTTCCTCCAGAGGCTGGCTACGGTCAGAAGGGAATGGCTGAGATACCGGTAGTCTTTGTATTCTTGATCATGGCTAACAATCATTTTTGTTGTGACATGAGTACCTTTATTATGGCCATCAAATCAGCAGCTCATCAAATGATGTCATTGGGGAATTAACAACTTATTGTTTAGGAGCTGAAAATACCACCAAATGCCCGGTTCTTAGAGCTTGCTTGAATTTTATTGCGTCTTTTAAGATTTCAATTCCAATCCTAGCCGAGGTTTTCAGTGTATTTGCATGCTGGTTGGAGTTCAGTTGCATTTGGCATCTATGAGCATGTCATTACATGTTGTTGAAAGGTAAATATGATTTATTCCTATAATTGTATTTTCCATTTCCAGCCAGGAGCCACCTTTGAGCTGAATATCGAGCTTTTGCAAGTAGAACGGCCTGAAGGAAACCAGACTTAGCATTGGTGAGCAGGACCATGAGGAGATGGAGTTGATATAATGCTGAAATTTTGTCTCTTTTTCTTCTAACAGAAGGCAGATGAGTCGGTTGAGGGATCCTTATGGGTAGAGCCATTAGTCAGATTGAAATTGTGACTCTCCAGTTTCTACATATACTGTCTGTATCAAAAAAAGCCCCTGCACATTTTGTTTGTATCTACCAGGATTTTGGAATTCAACGAAACACCTTCTTCATCTTCTTATGTTCTTGCTTAATGCTGCAGAATTCACTGATAATTGTCTGTACTGTATAAATGAGACTGTTGACCGCATGAATAGAGACTAAATTTCCAAACTTCTCTCCCATCCTCTTTAAGGAAAACAAGATCGGCACCTGCTTGCAACAAGCTCTGGTTTATCTTATCACAAGAATGGGAACATTGGATGATAGTTAGGAACAGTGTTTTTGTGCTCTGCCATATTTACAGTTGTGAATTTGGCATACTTGTTCCATCAACCTTGAACATTTGTTGAATGAAGAAGCAAAATTTAGACGGATGAGGAGTATGCAAGTTGCAACAGAATTGCATATTATGTCAAAGCAACGAGTAGTCCACTATGTCATTTTTTTTTCTTTAGAATTGCTGGCATTTTTCTTTAATAATGGAAAAATCCACCATAGATAAACACCAACCTGTGAGATTCCTCAATTATCTTGTAGACAAGTCACACGGGAGCCAAAATTTCCGTTTTCCTTTTGGAAATTGTGCGCGGCATTTTACATATTAATCTTAGTACGAAGCACGAAACCTAAAATCAATATGGAAGGGTGGTTTTACGGTAACTTTCGTTTTCTATGAGTGCTTCGTATTGTGCTAAATGATTAGATCCTGTTTATTATTATTTGATAGTCTTAGTTTTTGTGGTTTTATGGCATGATAAGGGCCATTTTCAGCAATTAATTTTGTCAGCTTGATATTCCAATTGCCAAAATCCCACACCAGGAATCCTCTTTAGAATATACACACATTCGTTCATTACTCATTGAATACATTATACATGCAACGGACAAATAGAGTATTTCATAAAACAAAGAAAACATGCAACGGAGGTAATATTTGTCAGTTTATCTTTAGGGAGCATTTACATTTTCGTTGAAATGTATTTTCCCTTGGTTCATTTCTAGCAAAACTAAAAGCATCGTTTCATTTTATATTTGATTCGTGTGTATTTTGATAATTAGATGGGTCTAGTTTACACGATTCCGGTTTATTCAATAATTAACTATCAGCAATTGTTCGCTTTTATAAAAAAATTCACCATCACAAGTCAGAACACGAGGTTGAAATTGTTTGAAAATGAATGGGAAGAAAATGGATAAATTATAACCTAAAATTATATTGTTTCGGGCACTTAAGTGCTAAGACTTTATTTTATTTATTTAAATTCTAAAAACTTGCCATTTTGATGAATTTTAAGACCTTCCTTCAGTTGATGAAAGGACCAATTGAAACTGAAAGTTACAAATTCTAGGATTCAAACGCAAGCCATGAAAGTATTAGAACTTAAGTACATGAAATTGACAAGTTTAAGGATTTACGCTAATAGTCAGCTTGAAATAAAATATGAGCTTAAATTAGCATGAAAAAACAACACATTTCACATTAATTCCGTTTTTTCACATAATTTAATTATTTGTATGCTAATGAAATATTCTGAAATGCCTGGGAGGCAACCAGACAAACAGCTCACACAATCAGGGATAATTACATCATACCCCCTTAGGTTTTAGGTTGTGGCAATTTGCCCCTAATAACTAAATTTTTCCATGTCCTCCAGGCATTTTGAAATTCAGTGCAATGTTGACCGAACACTTTGCATGGTATCTCTCATTTTAGAATTGATGAAATGGGATGAATTAAGATGAGATAAAGGGAAAAAAAGAGAGTGGATAGTGATTGCTAACGGAGATCGGCAATACCTATTACCTTGGGATTGGTCGGTGCTCAGAGTGACAATGGTCAATGATTTAGGTGCTCTTGCTTGGAATTCCATTGTGTAAAAAAGAGTCATATCGAGCGAGAGACGATCAATCCTTTTTGGGGTGACAAAACCTAAGAAAGGGCAAATGCCCAAGCATCCTAGTTGTAAATCAATTCCCCCTCCCCCCTCTCCTCATTATCTTTTTTTAGTTTTCTTTCATTTTGTTTAGTCATAAGTTATGTCTTTTGATATTAAAAATACTATAAAGAGAAGTGTTCCAACGAATTTCCAAAGATCGGGGGGCGTATTGCGAAAGTCTTAAAACATCAACATCAGGGGGTAATTTGTAAACGTGTAATGATTCTCCTGAATTTTGAACATTTTTGCCCTTCACAACAGGAACCACCTAGTCAAACTTTTCGACTTTTCAGTTGTATCAGTCACTGATAGTGGGATTGGGAACTTTCTTATGTGGAAAAAAGCACTGATATCTAAAAATGGAGAAAGTTGAAGGATTTATCTAGCTCTAAAGGGGAAAAACCTACCAAACTTTGCTGCTTTAAGGCCATATCATAGCAGATGAATGTTCGGCTTTAGAACAATAAACTTGGAAGGATTTTTCACCTACATGGTTTCTGACGTGGAGGTTCTTTTAATCCAGAAGGGCAACAACAGAGCTTATCCTAAGGGTGTTTTGCTCCTCCAATCTCTGCTATGTCCAAATAAAGATCTAGGGTCTTTAAATTGTCAAGTTCTTTGAAGGCATAAAAAAGAAAAAAGAAAAAACGAAAAAAAGAAAAATCTAATCTCGTCTTTGCTGGTTCTGTTCCTTCTCACAAAATAAGCAGAGTCAGTCCAACTTCAAAGGCAGAGGTGGCTTGCTAATGCATTGTCCCTGTTGACAGACTAAGCTGTACCTGAAATTGATCTAATCTAGTGAAAATCTATAGATGGAGATATCAGAATGGCATTCACTCGAGTTCAGTTTTTGAATTTTCTGTCGGGTACTTGCAGAGAGACAAATTAATGATCTAGCAGCAGAGGGTTGGCTTGGAAGAGTACGTGGCTCGCAGAAAGGCTGGTTTCTAACCTTATTGAACTGCATAGAATTGGTTAATGACATCTGGTCATACCAAAATTGACCTGAAGTGGCCTCTCAATTGGCTAATTCATTAGATAAGTGCATGGTATGTTGCAGCGTGGCAGCAAATCTGGATTGGCATCATGACTATTTTCACGCTGCTGTTACTTTCAGCTTGCTTGAATTTTCATTGCTGTCTAACGATAGGTTGCAAGAATAAGCATGGAATCAGGGGTTCCATTGGAGCATGCGTGCATGATCTTACTTGAAACTGTTCGTTGAGAAAATAACATCTGATATTATACAAGATGTATGATTAAGCACCACGTGACGTAGTAGTTTCTACCATATGGACAAGATGAACTACGACAGGTGTTTGACATCAATGCAAATTCAGCCGGTAATTCCAACAAAAACACAAGGGAGCTTCATGGGTTCTTTGTGAGCGGTCGTGGACTTCGCCAAGGAGACCCCTTATCTCCTTACCTATTCACTTTGGTTATGGAGATCTTTTCCAGGATACTTTTTCTTGCAACCAGGCTTCAAATTCTTCTGGAGATATAAAGCAACGAGCTTATCTCACTTATTCTTTGTTGATGATGTCTTTCTCTTCTGTGAAGCAAACTTGGCATCGGTATCTCTCCTCAAGGAAGGCCTTGAAACGGAGTGGGCCGAGACCCAATATAAACAAAAGCGAAGTTTTCCTTGCTGGTAGGATGGCCCTCTCTCAGACCCAAATACTTCAGGTTCTAGGAAGGAAGTCTACCGGTTCATTACTTGGGCGTTCCCATTATCACCGAGAGGCTTGGCAAGGCGGATTGTATCTCTCTTGTCAACCGCATAACTGCAAGAGTGCAATCATGGGCTTAACGCTTTCTTTCCTTTGCAGGCCGCCTTCAACTTATAAGGTCTGTCCTCCACGCAATACAAGCTTATTGGGCTAATGTTTTTATATTACCTAGAGCTGTGTTGGATCGCATCGAGCAAATTTTAAGATAGTTCCTTTGGAAAGGTCTGGGCCTTGGAAGAGGAGGAGCGAAAGTCTCTTGGGATGACGTTTGCCTACCGAAAGAAGAGGGAGGACTTGGCATATGCAAGTTGCGGGATTGTAACACGGCAGCCATGCTTAAGCACATTTAGATCCTGTTTACTGATAAGGAATCCTTATGGTGCAAGTGGGTTCATTCAAATTTTTTGAAAAGGGAGAATTTCTGGGTTGCTAACAAGCCAATTGTTTGTTCTTGGGCCTGGAAAAAGATACTCCACCTTAAGAGAGATTTTAGCCGGTCCTTTCAATGGAGTATTGGGGATGGTTGCTCTGTGTCTCTTTGATTTGATTATTGGCATCCTAGAGGCCCCCTTAATCTATTATTCTCGGACACTTACATCTACCAGTCGGGTTTACCCAGGATGGCTTCGGTTGCGGACTTGTTCTTCGCAGTAGGCCAGGAGATCAAAGCCATCTTAGAGATGTGGGAGTTCCCCCTCCCTGTTCTGTCTCATAATTCAGATCGGTTCCGAGGGATCGAAAGTACCTCGGGCAACTTCTCAGTAGCTTCGGCGTGGGAAGCCATTCAGCCAAAAGGAACTTAGCTCCTTGGTTCTCGTTTATTTGGAGCAACGCACTCACTCCGCGGTATCAATTCAACCTGTGGCTCATTGCTAATAATCGGCTTCCTATCCAGGTTTTTTTACTTTCATATGGGAGGATTGATGACGTTTCTTGTGCCTTCCGTAATTCTAGACAAGATTCTATAGATCATTTATTTTTTGGTTGTTGTATTACCGCTAGACTTGCATCCTTTTGGGCTGCTAGATGCAACCTTCCATGGCGGAATAGGACTTGGCAGGATACTCTCCAATGGGCCCTGAAGTTTCTCTCAGGCAATGAATTCAATCAATGTATTGCTCGCTTCTCTTTTGGAGCCCTCTACCATGTGATTTGGAAATTGTGGAACAACATTCTTTTTCGGGAACAAGCCTTGTTTATTCTTGCCTTGAAGAATCACTTTATCAAAGCTGTCAAGCTGTCAAGGATAAAGCCTTGACTTTCAGCAACATGGCGGACACTTCAAGGAATAGAAGTATGTAATGCAATTGGGATATTGACCCGTCCATTTTCTCTCCTTCGGTGTCTGATTTATCCCTTTAATTTCGGGAAGACTCGGGGCTCTAGGGGGTTTCCAATCTCACTCGCTTTTCGGAGGTTCTTCGGCTGATGCTGACACGTGGAATTGTTGAAGGTGCGGCCTGCTTCAGAGGGTGCTGTCCGGCTGGCTGTTTGTTGGCTCGCTCCTTCCTTTTCTTTTGATGTTGCTGGCTGGCTGTTTTTGGCTGCTGGTTGGCTTTCTTAGCCGCTGTTTGGCTGTTTGTGCTTTCTTTTCTCTGGCACCCTTTCATTTGTTATGACTTGTTATAATGAGTGTAGATTTTTGGTACGGTGAATCTTTTGTATAGTTGTGGTAAAAGTTTATAAAATTCTTACATTACCAAAAAAAAAAAAAAAAAAAACTACGACATGTGATATAATAATTTCTCAAGTTTTCTCTTTTCTAACAGATACATAATCAGTGTTGTTTATGAGCGCAGACATGCTTTGAAATTGCACAACTAGAGAGAAACAATCATTTTCGTAAGAAGATAATGAATGACTACTATTCCCCATCCGTATCATTGCACCAGCATAAGGCCCTTGATGCAGAGTCTTAAGCATTGCTGAGAAATTTCCAAGTCAATCTAAGTCATAAAGTTCTTTTGTTGGGATTCATACTGTTCACAAGCTTCCTAAATGAGCAATGATCCTCTGTTTTGGGACAAAGATAGGATACTGCGGAATAAGAAACTACTATTTTGGATTCAGCTTTGTCATGTAGAATATTTCAAAGCTTAATTTTCGTGTCAGTGGCAGTTCGACAATGGTGTAGTAGAGTTAGTCTTACTTACTTCTGGTGATGTGATTCCGTGTGTCTAATGTCACGATTAAGAGTTCCTATACTTGTAAACATTACGAATTTTCACTTCCATTCTCCTAAAAATGTGAGACCACTTTTCTACTGTCGGAGAACTGTAACTCCAAGCAACTGTCACTGGTCTAGAAGAAAATACTTGCAATCATGTTTATCTTATGCAGTTTCATTCTCGGCTGCATCCAAGTGTCATGAAATGAAGATGGCTTTATTTACAACAAAATTGAGCCGCAAAATGCATCTCGAGCATTATTGATAGAGAAATACTTGGAGGATAAACCCAAGCCAAAATCAGTAGAGGAAGAGAAGAACAGGGAGGGGATTAGAGATGAAAGCAAAAGGGTCAAGACAGCATCCAGCTGTGGGTAGCTGCATTATAAGGAGGAATAACTTGACAAACATTCTAATCTTGGTATTACAGCCACTCCTAGCTTACTTGTTCATTGCGGTGCCACCACTTTCAGTGTGCTGCATGTTTTTTTAATCAAAAGCTGTGTATTGATCGGCAGCCACTTCCCTAGTCAAACAGAGGTGCAGACCATGTTACATTCAGAGACCGCGTGGGTCAAATAATGTTTACTAAACATGAAAGGAGATCTCCTGGATCCTGAATTAAACCTAGCCTCATATGCACGATGAATAACGGAGTCCTAAATGAATAGGTCACCAACAAATCTTTCAGTCCTTGGTTTGAGACATAGTTTTGGAGATATAGAACTGCCTGCATCTGCAGCCGCACTATGGACTGATTGTTCACAGGTCTTTACGTATATATACGTATTTTAGTTCCTTGGAGACATGAGTCTATACCATCCTGAAGCGATTCTCTTTTTCAGATCTTAGTCGGAGCATCCAAGAACGGCCAGGAACATTGATAAGGGCTTGATCTACTCCAGCAATTGAAAGCATAAACAATTCATTAACGGTCTAGAGATAAAGAAACATGCATTCAAAGGTGAAATCCATTAACATCGAAGATAAAGAAACATGCGTTCCTACTTCAAAAAAGTCTGCAACATGCGCACATCAGATTGACCCTTCATCGAAGACAAAGAAACAAACAGTGAAATCTTTTATAAAGGAGGCCAGTACTTAGTATGTTCAATAATTCAAATGTGAAATATTTTAATATCGAAGATAAAGAAACGTGCGTTCCTACTTCTTTAACATGTTCACATCAGATTGACTCTCGTGCGTTTATGGCCCGACAGAGTCTTTTCCATAGTCAGAGTCAATGGTAGAAGATCAATTTGGGCGGTTCGCTGTTTATGGCCACACAAAGTCTTTTCCATAGTCAGAGTCAATGGTAGAAGATCGGATTGGGCGGCTTCGCTGTTCCATGACCACTGATTGAAGATCATTTACTTCAACGATGTCTTTACTTTTATGAAGATGGGATTCGCCGGCCTCTTGTTTCTTCTTGCCTTGCTTTCTGAGCTACCCGCTTCCTTTGCCTTTGAGTCATGAAACCCGTGAGCCTTAGTTTTGCAGGGTTTCGATCATGCCACTTGCTTCTGGGGATTGCTCTTGCGCTGTGCTTTGACCGAGTCTCATCCACCACCGATGAAACAGACAAACTCGCGCTGCTCGCCTTTAAGGCCGGCATATCCGAAGGTCCTTTTGGGGTGCTCAGCTCATGGAATGATAGCATTGGGTTTTGCCAGTGGTATGGAGTTATGTGCGGCAGGAGGCATCAGAGGGTCACGGTGCTGGACTTGCAATCACAAGGGCTGTTCGGATCAATCTCTCCTCATATCGGAAACCTCAGCTTCTTAAGGGAAATGTGGCTGCAAAACAACATTTTCAATCAAGAAATCCCTCCACAGCTCGGCCAGTTGCGTCGCCTGCGTATTCTACAATTGAACAACAACTCGTTGATTGGCAAAATTCCCAGAAACATATTAGATTGCTCGGATCTGGTCATCCTTAGCCTTGAGAGAAATGAACTAACCGGAGAAATTCCTAGAGAGCTTGGGTCATTGCTGAAGCTGCGGAAGCTCTATTTGCGTCGTAATAATCTTATTGGGAGTATGCCTTCCTCCATTGGGAACTTATCTTCACTGGAGGCGCTTTCTTTAACCGAGAACAACTTGAGCGGGAGCATTCCCCAAGTTTTAGGCCACCTGAAAAACTTGCAATTTATTTCCTTTGGAGGAAACGGAGTGTCGGGTACGATTCCATCTTCATTACTCAATCTCTCTTCCCTAACTGTGTTTGATGCCGGAAAAAACCAGATACAGGGGACACTTCCTGCAAGCATAGGTCTCAAACTCCCGGATCTTGTATTTTTTAGTGTTTGGGGGAACCAACTTGAGGGAGCGATTCCTCCGTCGATATTGAATTGCACAGAGCTAGATATACTTGTTCTTGGATTAAATAAATTTTATGGAAAAGTACCTTCTTTGGAAAATTTGTATAATCTTCGTTGGCTACAAATCTCTGGTAATCAGCTTGGCAGTGGAGAACCTGAAGACTTGAACTTTCTTTGCTCATTAACCAACAACAGCAAATTAAGGTATGTGTTAATCGGTGTTAACAAGTTTGGCGGAGTGTTGCCTACATGCGTAGGTAATTTATCCATCACTCTCACGGAATTTGTTGTAGCCATGAATCAAATATCTGGAAAGATTCCGGAAGAAATTGGGAATATTATCAACCTGGAAGTGTTGGTGATGGATCTCAATATGCTTTCAGGTGTTATCCCCTCAAATTTGAAAAATCTACGGAATCTATCAATATTGATCTTAAATGACAACAACCTAGGAGGGACTATTCCATCTTCTTTAGGAAATCTAAGCAAGTTGATTGACCTACTCCTTGGTGGGAACAACTTTCATGGGCCAATTCCTTCGCATCTATCAAACTGCCAATCTCTTAATTGGCTCGATCTGTCTAAGAACAATCTCAGTGGTGCCATACCCTCACAACTTATGAGTCTTCCATCATTAACAATCCTTTTGAACTTATCTCGAAACCATTTGACTGGGGTTCTACCCCAAGAAGTTGGCAACTTGAGAACTTTGACTGCGTTGGATATCTCGAACAATTTATTGGTAGGTGAAATCCCAAGTAGTCTAGGTGATTGCACTTCATTGACATCACTAAGGATGGGAGGCAACTTCTTCCATGGGTTGATTCCTCAATCAATCAGATCGTTAGGAGGCATTGGAGAACTAGATCTTTCATGCAACAATTTGTCCGGTCAAATTCCAGAATTCTTAACAGTATTTCATTCCTTGAAACTTTTAAATTTATCCTACAATAACTTTGAAGGCGTGCTGCCACGTGAAGGAGTCTTTAGGAATGCTACTGGTACTTCTATTATTGGGAACAATAAGCTTTGTGGTGGGCTACCGGAATTTCATCTCCCCAATTGCATCTCCCAAAGCTTCAAGAGTAGAAAGATCAATTTAGTGATATTGTCCACTTCTGTTACTCTCGGAGTTCTTGGAATAGCTCTTATTCTAGCTTCCATATATCTTTGTTGGTCGAAGAAGACAGTGATGGAACCAATTTCAAGTTCAAGGGATGATTCATGTCTAAACGTATCTTATGGAACACTCCTAAAAGCAACCGATGGTTTTTCTTCAACAAATTTGATCGGTGCCGGAAGCTTTGGTTCTGTTTACAGGGGTGTACTTGAGGTCAGTGGAACAACTATTGCCGTGAAGGTGCTTCATCTAGTCCATCACGGTGCTCTGAAAAGCTTCAATGTCGAGTGTGAGGCATTAAAGAACATCAAACACCGAAATCTTTTGAAGATATTGACAGTTTGCTCTGGCAGTGATTATCAAGGAAATGATTTTAAGGCCTTAATCTATGAATTCATGGACAATGGTAGCCTAGAACAGTGGCTCCACCCAAGTGCAACATCATCTCATCACAATGGAGTTCCAAGAAAGTTGAATTTCATTCAAAGGATAAATATTGCCATTGGTGTTGCTTCTGCACTGGATTATCTTCATCACCAGTGCCACATCCCCATCATTCATTGTGATCTAAAGCCAAGCAATATCCTCTTAGATTCTGAGATGGTCGCACATGTTGGTGACTTTGGATTGGCGAAATTCCTTTTTGGATCATCTTTTGACACTACAACTAATCATATGAGTTCTGTGGGTTTTAGAGGGACAATCGGTTATGCTCCACCAGGTACTCCCTCTCTCTCTCCCTCTCTCTCTCTCTCTCTCCTCTCTCTCTCTCTCTCTCTCTCTCTCTCTCTCTCTCTCTCTCTCTCTCTCTCACATTAGATTCTGATTGATGATACGCACTCCAAATTTGACCTGCACTTTGATCTCCATGTGTGGCAGAATATGCAATGGGATGCAAGGTTTCAAGAGAAGGTGACGTCTATAGTTACGGCATTCTTTTACTAGAAATGTTCATAGGATTAAGTCCCACCGATGACACCTTTAGAGACAATTGGACTCTTCATGGTTTTGTCGCAAAAGCTTTGCCTAAACGAGTGCTCGAAATCACGGATAGCGCTTTGCTTCAAGAAAGAGAGAGCCATCTAGGTCCCTATAATCCTCAACCTGACATATTTCAAGAGTGTTTGGTTATGATCTATAATATTGGAGTTGATTGTTCGAACGAAGTGCTTGGAAGACGAATGAGCATTAGCGGAGTTACAAATCAGCTGCATCGGATTAGGGAGAAACTCTTTGCTTCGGGCTTACATGGATAGGTAAATTCTATAACTGAAGAGAGAATCAATCATCCTTTTCTCCTTTAGACCAAAGTCGATGATTATTCATCATCTGCGTCTATACATATCTAACCTTACACATGGCCTTGGGTGCCTACACATTTTTCAGTACTTTTTGTTTTCTCAAAGCTCTGATTTGCTGCCATGTCATGTAAAAGTGAATCAAAAGTAAATTTTATTGACTTGTTTTATTTTTTTTTCCTTTTCATTTGTATGATGCTCATTAAGACATTTTGCAATCGATTAACGGGTGGAAATCTAATTTAAGGGAAAGCTTGGTTTCTGCAGATCGACTAGGAATGGGCTGCCAGGAATTGAACTAAAGTTCCTAAAGCTATGTTTAGTCAAGCATGAGCAATACTACTACTCTGGTGGGTGAATAAGGATGTACAACTTTCCAGCGTACTAGCGTGACGTGCAGGGCAGGAATTATCTGGGAATGTTTTGTAGAATGATGTTGCATTAGTATCGGGTTCTTCTTGGTGTGTAAATTGCAAATTCTTCAGCACTACTCCTGTCATTAAATTTTATTGTCGTGTTTTAGAAAAGTTACTTGATCGACTTTTTTTTAAAGCACCTAATCACATATGCATATGACTTACTATAGTTGTATGGACAGGTCATATTTCTTTATATGGGATTCGTTAATTGAGTGGATAACCAACTTTCAAAGGTAGAAATTACCGATTAATCAAGAAATTAGTAACCGCCAATATGCTCAAACTTGCTTCTCTAAATAGAAAGTGACCATAAACGTGGAGTTATTAAAAATTTATAATTTGAAATTAAAGGTACATTTTATCTAAGTAGCATTGACATTGACACGCGACACGACACGACACATAGACACGTTATTTCTCAAAAAACAGATAATTCCAACACATTGGGACACGTTATATATTAAATAAATATTTTTATATATACATAATAAATTATCATTTTTATGATTATTTCAATCAAATTAATTTGATTCAAATTCATAAATAAATAAATAATTAAAAAAGCCTAAAATGAATATACAGTAAAAACATTAATCCGTCATTTATTAATATCATTCATTATTTCAATTTAACAAATTCACTTTATTTCAATAGTTCATAAAACTTGAAGAAAAAATAAGCGATCCATATTCTCGACTCATATGTTGGAAGATGAGAAAAAAAACTTAAGGGGTGAATTGTGTATCACGGAAAGTGGGAGTCAGAAGAAAAGAGAAAATTATGTTTTTATTCTTTCTCAATTTATTATTTTTATTATTATGTTTTATTTTTTCATATATATATATATATATATATATATATATATATTGACCTCTTATTTATTGAATTTTTAAAATTGACCTCAATAACGGAATCATGTGTTGAAAACTCGTATATTAGAATTTCGACTCGAGTGTCGGAGAGTATCGAGAAAGTTGACCAGGTGCCGGATTTTCCAACACGTGTTGACCGAGTGTTAGAGAGTGTCGGACACGTGTCGAAATGTTCAACACAACACGAATGCTCTTGGAGAGAGTGTCAATGCTTCATAGCTTTTTATCATGACAAAATTAGCGGTCACCGAAATGCAAACGCCTACTTTCCATGGAGAAAACTTACTGGATGGGTTAAAAGACTTACTTAGTATAATACTTTCTTGCTAGAGCAGCACTCCGAGCTAACCGCTTAGTATAATCGCATACCCAAATTTTGTATGGAAGTTATTAATGGCGTGGAGAAAATTATAAACTATTAAAAGGGCAATAATAATTTTCTTCTTAAAGAAACTGCTCACATTGAAGAATAACTGGATATTATGGGTGATTGGTTCCCGAGTCTCAAAATTGGGAACCATCGATATGATCTAATGGAGCTTGTCACTATTTTTTTCGTGTTTCTATCAAGAAATCTCATTATCCAAAACATAACAATGAACAAATTCAAAGCTCTAAACAAATCCTAAACTTCCTTTTGGATATCTTATTATCCAATTACAGGCTCTTATTTCTTTGAAAACAATAAATTGAACTGACTAATTTTTTTTAAAGAAATAGAAAAATAAGTATATGTAATCAGTCCGATTCGGTCTTTCTTGGAACTGGAAACCGGATTACCTGGACACCAATTCCACTTTTAAGAAATGGGAATTAGACCGACACTTTCAGGAATTAGACCCAACTGGCCGATTCGGTCCCGTCCAGATGGTACCTAGTTCGAGGCGTCCGTTTTGCACATCCCTACTAGTTACTTCATTATAACTGATTTTAAAAAGTTGCGGGGTGGATATTGAAAAAAATCGAGATACCGCGGCGGCAAATCGCGACAGCCTCAAAAACCTAGGGGGCATAATGCAATCTTTCCCCCAAGAGACCCGCAAAGTCTTGACACTCTATGGGAGTCTGCTGCACTTACACAAATTACCACGCCGGTTCGAGAGGCGCTCTTGCACTCGCGCACGAAGATGGGGTTTCGGTTCGACCTGCTGGTCCTCGCGGTGGCCCTGCTCTCGACTCCGGCGCTCTCCGATCTGGTGTTGACCAGGGTCGATCGGCGCGTGAGTGTCTCTCTCTCTCTTCTTCTCCGTTCTCCCTGCGATCTCGCGGCTGTTAACTCTTCGATCGGGCTCGTATCGAGCAGGTTTTAGAGGGGTTTCTGGTTGAGGTCTTTAAGATGTGATTGCTTTTGCCGTGAAGTTTGAACTGGTTCCGATGCCATCGGCGTCGTCGATGTGCGATTCGCGAATCGAGTATCGAGAGATGCGCCGTGAGGCCTTTGTTGTTTGAATCAGATGTGAGGAGGCGGGCTCTGAGGATGTGTAGGTTTTGTAGGTTTGTTTGCATTTTAGAGCATTTGAACTCGTGTCGGATGATTGGGCTGTCTGATAGTGGTTCTTTACTTGAGTGGTCGGTTTTAACGATCCTCCTGTCGTGAGGATGATGAGAGTAGATTGTGATAAGTGAATGGGCTCCTCGAAATTTAAAGGATTTTTTTGCTGGTCGAAAGGTCCAATGGGTTTTGTCTGGTTTAGTTATGATGAGAAAATGATTAACTCATTTCAGGGTAGAGGGTTTCCATATCTAAATCTGCAAGACTATCACGTGGAATAATGGAGCTGAAAAAGCATTCAGTTGAACCATGATACTTATGATATTCATTGACAATTACATGAACCGCTTGACTAAAATTATCAGAAAAGAATTTTGGGAAGAATATTCTAATGTTCAATAATTCAAACAAAATCTAACCAAAATGAAGGTGAATTCCTACACCATAGGTAGGATATTACAGAAAATGTCAGTACCTGAGGTGCATATACACAACCAAGGGCACCGACTATAATTCCTCCTAAGACAAAGCCGCCAACAAAGATGCTTGCATTGCTCGGCCTTCCACCATCTCTGCATAAGAGAACAAGCAAAAGACTTGCATCAGATACATTCAATCACAACTAGGACTATAGCCATTATGTCACAATTTGATAGAATTATTGGAATTTTAGGAAATGAGTTTCGTATTATGAACAGAAATTTCTTGTTGTTGGCTGACCTATCTAACATGTCAAGCATAAAATGAAAGAATTTATTATTGAAATAAATATCATTGGTATTTTTAGAATTGTGGAATGCGTTTGCCTCCACTGCACGAATCTTCCAGATCCATCCTTGCCCAAATAGATTTAGAAAAACATTTTCCACGCTGATCAGATAAACAAGTTTAGAGTGACTAAACTATGTCTGCACATCAATGGAAGGAAGCCAGGAATGGAGAAACCGGACAAGGAAATACTGCATAAAAATATGTCCTGGCTCTCTCTTTCTCTCCTCCCTCGGCCCCTTTCCCCTCAACTTTTTCCTTTCCCTCTGTCACCCACAACATTTTACAGATTTGCCAGATCTTGACAAGTATTCAATGTGTCTCTGTTTTGAATACTCATTTCTGCAACATAAGATCTATACAGGTATGACATAGACGGGACAATAATAGAAGAAAAACTGACTGCTGATTAAGGGCCTGTTTGTTTTCGTTTTTTTTTTTTTTGTTTCTAAACAACTTTTCTATTTTTTTGTTCCTGGGAAGAAAAAAGGAACATAAATGCGTTTGGGTGCGTTTTTGTTCCAAAATTGTTTTTTTGTTCCCAGAAACACATCTGGAACAGAAACAAGAAACAAAAAAAAATTGTTTCTCGTTTCTGGAGCAAAAATAAGAAACACTTCTCTCTTTTTTCTTCTCTTTTCTTTTTCTTTTTTCTTTGGCCGGTCGCCGACCTCAGCCATGGCCGGCGACCAGCCGTCGAGGGTCAGCGCGCCGTTGAGGGCCGGCGACCTCGCTGGAGCGTCGCTGGAGCGTCGCCGGCCCCTGGCGAGGCTCGGCCGGGCGAGCTCGGGCTCGCCAGATCTGGGCGAGCTCGAGCTTGCCTAGCCAAGGCGAGGCCGAGTCTCGCCAGGGGCCGGCGAGCCTCACCGTGGCTGGGCGAGCCCGCCGGCCCTCGTCAGCCGGTCGCCGGCCATGTCCGAGGCTGGCGACTGGCCAAAAGAAGATAAAATAAAAATAAAAAATAAAAAATAAAAAATAAAAAATAAAGAAAATTAAAATTAAAATATTAAAAAATTAAAAGAAATAAAAAAAATACAAATTTACCAAACTTGTTTCTGTTCATTTTTTATTCCCAGAACAAGTTTACCAAACCCCTTTTTTTGTTCAAAAATTATTTCCCGGAACAGAAACACTTTTTTCTATTTCCGTTCCTTGGAACAATTTTTAAACAGAAATGTTACCAAACACACCCTAAGCTTCCAATTAGTAATTGCATCCAAATTCCAGCAACTCAACATCATATGACAACTAAGTTGCAATACTTGGCATTGCCTATACTCGGCACTGACAGTGAGTTGCCTTGATGAGCGGAGCCGCAGCATTCCAGTTTGATTTGTAGCGAACAACAAGTTTGTACGCCGTACACTTCCCAGGCATCGGACTGATGGCTTGAGCGGACAACCTGGCAATATGTTCCGGAATAAACAGCATAAGTCCGCTTAACTAAATGATAAGTCGAAGCTCTAAGCACAACAAGCCTTAAATATCTACTGCCGGTGAAACATGAGAGAAGAAACAAAGTTCTTCTAAATCTAGGAGTTAGATTATGGCAACATAAACCATAAAATGTAGAATGACATCCTATCATATCAGAAGCTAAGGAAAGGTGTTCAGCTATAACTTGCATATCATCTGATTCAAATCAAGAAAGGGAGTAAGATGCCGATGTCTAAATAAAGGATGCACAAAACCTCTGCTCAGCAATTGGGCAGATTCATTCCAACATGACAAGATGAACCTTTTTCGAGTGAGAATTACACCGTGAGTCATGCTAATGTGGTAGTACACACCCATCACGTACTCTAATCTTCGTCGCAAGTGTTTAAACATTCATCAAAAACGAGCACCACACCAACAAGTCGTACGTCGGGCGAAAGACTTTGCGCGGACAGCTAATCATCACAAGCATGCGGCAGGTGACGACACCAAAAGCAATAGGCAAGGCAGACGGCCGCAAAAACTCGATTTCCCGCCGTGATGTGCAGTCAATCACAGGTCTCGAGCTCGCTAAACTCATCGCAGGCTACTTAATGCAACTGTCGCAAGTGCACAGGAATTAGTAACACTGATCTACAGGCATTTGCCTTCTCTTCATCTCGCGGCTCGCCAACAAACATCCGTCTCATTCAGCTTTTTTCTAGGATCAAGCACGAATCAAAGCTAGCGATCGGCACAAAACACCGAAAGGAAAGGACGAAATCGAAAGGGAGATCGTTACTCGACGAGAGCCGCGCCCGGGGATTTCTCACTGAGGCCAGAGGACTCGAGACTGCGCTCATCGTCACGGCGTTCGGCGGGCGGCGGGAGCGAGGCCGGCGATCGGCAGGGGCGAAGCGCAAGGGCGGCGAGGTTCGAGTCGAGAGAGGAATGAGAAATGGAAGGAGAGACGAGATTAGGAAAAGGAGACGATCCGTTGTGGAGCTCGATGGTATCGATGCAGCTCGCTCGCTCGGGAGCGACACAGTCGAAGAGACGAAGAGCGGTGGCGATCCCCTGCTTCGCGGCTTAGATGATTAGCGTTGAGATAAGGGCTTTTACGGCCGTCGATTCGATCCTTTAGCAAGATCCCACGCAGATGGAGTCCGGGCGTCCGGCTGTCGATAGCGGCCGATGGTTTTCAGCCGTTGCATCGTGGCTTGGCCGAGCGTTTTGAGAAGAAATTGAGGGGGAATAGAGGGAAAAAAAAGAAGAAAGATGAATTGAAACCTTAAAGATTGACATTGGCAATTTTAGAAAAGTGGGACGATTCGAAATGAGCATTGCCATAACATGAATGAATGGTTAGTGAAATTTGCATATAAATTGTGAGCAACCAATTAAATAAGTGAATCATATTCAACTGTCAATTACAGTCCAACTAATCCTACAAAATTTGTATACTAAAAGATGCTGCAAAATGCTAATGGTTGATTAAATAAGTGAATTATATTCGATCATCAATAACAATTCGTCGCATCAGTTTGTGTATGAATTTTGTAAATCAATCCGAGTAAGCATAGCATTTCCCATGATGAAATTGGTTTGCAAACTCTTACTTGATGTTTAATTTAGTTCTTGAATTCTACATTTGATTAATTTGGTGATTATAGCGCTTGATTTGAACCAATGTGATCTCTCTAATTAATATGACAATCCAATTCACTTTGTGAAACCCGTGGAAGGAGAGAGAGATAGAGTTGGAGTTGATGTTGCCATCACACCACTTGCGCCTTGTAAGGTCCACATACTCTCACTTGATGGTGGCAAGAAGTGGCACCATCTTCGAGTGCGGGGCTTGTTGCCTTTGCTTGCTATTGATGAGAGCAAGTAGGCCCAGGCAGACACGAGTTTATCGCGTGACAACACCATCTTGATTATCTCTCTTCTGTCTTTATCTTCTCCTCTTCTCTTACCGTAGATAACATTGCTTCTTCTTATTATTTTTGTTATTATTATTTGTTGATTTGTTGACGTGGCACGTCAATAGATGCCAATTTCACGTAGTAAGTTGATGGTTATATCCAGTAAGAGGATTAGATTAATTCAAATTGAACGTCAAATAAAAATTTAGGGATTGTTTTTTGTGTGCCCCTTTCTTAGAATGCACTTTTATACCCTCAAAGCTTTTTCTACAAGTCACTTAAAAGTAAAATTTCGATATATTACAAATTATTGAAAGGTCTAGTGACTTTACATGTTAATTTCGGTACATCTTTTTGGACAATAACCATAGGCCCATTGAAGAATATACGGCAGCAACTTCCCTCTTAAATACTCGACTAAATTAGAATATATAGCATTTCCATTCTTCGGCCCCGTTTAGTTCAGCATTCTCAAGGGGCTTTCAGCCCCGAAAGCCCATTGGGAAAAAGTTTAGGTGTTTGGTTCAGCATTTAGAAGTGTCATTGGCCAAATTATGGCATTTGAAATGCTGAAAGCCCAAAGTAGGTGGGGACTTATTTTGAGCTTTCGGCATTTCGGAAATGCAAATCCACCTCTACTATTCATCCGTTGACTTCTTTTTTATTTTTTTTAAACCGATCATCTTCCTCACACCCCAACCGCCGTTGATCGACGACGGAGTTTCATCGGATTTTATTTTTATTTTTTAAAAAAATAATAAAAACCCTTTGCAAATGTTGGGTTCACCTTTTTTTTTTGTCATTTTTATCTTTTGACAATCAATAGCCCAATTTTTTTATCAATATACTAGAATGATCACTAATTAACGAAAATGATTAATACTACAATAATTAAAAAAATTATTCAAAGTTGAAAACAAACCTAAAAGAACCCTAGGCCAAAAGTTAAGTTTTGCATCTAATCTATAATCAATTTTTTTTAATATAATTTTTAAATAAATTTACTAATGTATATATTTTACATTACTCTTAACATGAAAATATAAAATATAAAATGTTATATAGTCATTGTTTCTTTTTTACAATTTTAAAAATACTAAAACTAAAAAACTTAATTTGGTCATACTAAAAAGCTTTTCAATTATATGTTTACCAAACAGTCTTGCATTTCTCTAAAGCACTTTTCAATTATAATTTACCAAACAGTCTAGCATTTCGGAAAACCCCTTTACTTTAAAGGTATTTGCATTCTCTCAAAAATATTTCCCCAATAATATGTCGAGTAATGGCTAAGTAAATATAACTTATTATGATAATTGAGTGAATCCTCCGCGTCATTCAATAGCATATCAATTTCGTAGATTATTCGAATGTAATTCTATTCAAAGTTTTATATCCTACTTATTTAAATACTTAAATTTAGACCAAGAAATACTCAAATTATAGACCGACTGTATAAAAATCAATGTCACTATAGGAACACTCCTCTTTACGACGGAGGAGGGACAAAGGTGTAAATTGGCGGGGAAAGGATATGAGGCGAATGCGGATTTTTTGCGGTTCCTTTTAGCAGCTGACGCAGCATCTGCAAAACCGCGAAAAGCACAAAGGCCATGGCTTCCGTCCGGAGCTTCCGCAAACCGACCGCCCTCGACGGTCGTCTTCTCCGTCCAGCAGCCGCCTCGAACCGGCCGCCGGACGTCGCGAAGCAGCTCGCCCCTCCGGCTCGCGGCGCTTCGCGGAGGCTCGCGGTCTTGATCTCTTCGCTGCCGCTGCCGCTCGCGCTCGCGCTCACTTCACTGCCGCGGTCGTCGGAGGCCAGGGGGAGGCGCAACCAGAAGGCCATCCCTCCCGAGGAATACTCCACGACCCGTGAGTCTCCCGAGCCCTCCCGTTTTTTTTTCTTTTTTTTTGCTCGTTCCTCGGTTTCCCGTCGCGTCGAGAGCGTGAATTTGGCCGTGCTCTGCTGTCGGGCGTGCCGGGAGATGTTGCCGATTCCCTTGTTTTTAGTTGGACGCGATTGTCGAAAGCTAACGCACGAGCGAAACCGAATTCGATATCAGATGGGGTGTATGAAATACGTGCTTCATCTATCCTTGTGATTGAGCGAGCAAGTTGCTACGATGATGCAAGTGATGCGAGTATAATAGGCATTTGAGTAAGTAATTTGAGTCGCAATGTCGATAGGTACGTCTTGGACTAGGTCGCGCTGCGATAAATGGGAGCTGGAATGTTACTCGTCGGAGTCTCTGAATAGTAATTTGCGCGAATTTTAGTCCGATAGTGTAGTTATAGTCAAGTTGTTCCTGCAATTTCATTTATCAGCAGAAGATTGGAGGTGGTAGTGTGTTAATGTGTGTCTGTGGTTTGCCTTTCATGGACTGTTACGTTGACAATTTTGAAGCTGCCACTTGATATGATAATGGAGTTCAAGTGAATGTGATAGGCGTTAAAGATGTAATTCCGTCATGTCGCATCCTTAGGGACGACTAGAATGTGCACATTTAAAAAAAGTTGGAGGTGATAGTAATTACTAGTCCGAGTCTTGGTTCACAGTTAAAAAGTTGGACTGTTACGTTGACAATTTTTACCTTTTGACTCTTTGTGCTACTTCTCTGTCATCATACCTGATGGAATGCAGTAGGAAAGGAATGCTTCCCTCTATTCATATCATTTCGTAGGGCCTAGCTTAGTTTTACTTTCCCTCCACTCCTCTTTCCCATGTACTACCTCTATAACCCATTTATTAATTTAAAGTATTTCCTGACTGGACTTGTAAAAAGTTTTTTTTTTTTTTCTTGCCAATAGATGCCCAAACTCAAACTTAATTCCTATTCCCCATACAGAGCAGATAAGAATTGAAATCTATGCTGCCAGATCTGTGGGGAAAAAGGTTCTCTTGTGTTTCACAAGAGGAAGTCGCATTTTAGCATCCTATCTGTTCTGTTTTAGTAAGCAATTCCAATACTTGCAACAGCTGATGGAGTGAAATACTATGATATCATTGAGGGAAAGGGTTCTGTAGCTACAAAAGGATCGACAGTCCAGGTTTGTTGATGTTGGTTTTCTGTTCATATTTCCTTGAGCAATATATGAACTGGTAACATTCTGTGTTCAATCCTCTGTTGCAGGTGCATTTTGACTGTATTTATCGTGGTATTACTGCTGTATCAAGTCGAGAATCTAAGCTTTTAGCTGGAAATCGCATCATTGCTCAGGTCTTATACTTTGGATTTTCTTTTTTCATTTCATTTTGTTTTTTGCTACAGAGAAATTTCCCTCATTTTTGACTTGTGCCTTATCTGGACAAATGCTTTGCTAATGTGCAAGCTTACTTGGCATTATTAGCCATATGAATTCAAGATAGGATCTCCTCCAGGAAACGAACGCAAGCGTGGATCTGTAGATAATCCAAATGGATTATTTTCAGCACAGGCATCTCCCAAGCCGCCACCTGCTATGTACTCGATAACAGAAGGGATGAAAGTGGGTGGAAAGGTGATTTTCTCTTGGTTCCCAGCGGCAGTAAATATTCATCAATGTGGCTAGTTTGCCATTCAGTACCTGAATTGCATACCCTTTGACTAGTGCTGTTGTATTTTCCTCGTTGTATCTTCTCTGTCTTATTGTTCTTGAACTTTTGTCCTTTTTCAGAGAACAGTGATCGTTCCTCCAGAGGCTGGCTACGGTCAGAAGGGAATGGCTGAGATACCGGTAGTCTTTGTATTCTTGATCATGACTAACAATCATTTTTGTTGTGACATGAGTACCTTTATTATGGCCATCAAATCAGCAGCTCATCAAATGATGTCATTGGGGAATTAACAACTTATTGTTTAGGAGCTGAAAATACCACCAAATGCCCGGTTCTTAGAGCTTGCTTGAATTTTATTGCGTCTTTTAAGATTTCAATTCCAATCCTAGCCGAGGTTTTCAGTGTATTTGCATGCTGGTTGGAGTTCAGCTGCATTTGGCATCTATGAGCATGTCATTACATGTTGTTGAAAGGTAAATATGATTTATTCCTATAATTGTATTTTCCATTTCCAGCCAGGAGCCACCTTTGAGCTGAATATCGAGCTTTTGCAAGTAGAACGGCCTGAAGGAAACCAGACTTAGCATTGGGTGAGCAGGACCATGAGGAGATGGAGTTGATATAATGCTGAAATTTTGTCTCTTTTTCTTCTAACAGAAGGCAGATGAGTCGGTTGAGGGATCCTTATGGGCAGAGCCATTAGTCAGATTGAAATTGTGACTCTCCAGTTTCTACATATACTGTCTGTATCAAAAAAGCCCCTGCACATTTTGTTTGTATCTACCAGGATTTTGGAATTCAACGAAACACCTTCTTCATCTTCTTATATTCTTGCTTCTAATGCTGCAGAATTCACTGATAATTGTCTGTACTGTATAAATGAGACTGTTGACTGCATGAGTAGAGACTAAATTTCCAAACTTCTCTCCCATCCTCTTTAAGGAAAACAAGATCGGCACCTGCTTGCAACAACTCTGGTTTATCTTATCACAAGAATGGGAACATTGGATGATAGTTAGGAACAGTGTTTTTGTGCTCTGCCATATTTACAGTTGCAAATTTGGCATACTTGTTCCATCAACCTTGAACATTTGTTGAATGAAGAAGCAAAATTTAGACGGATGAGGAGCATGCAAGTTGCAACAGAATTGCATATTATGTCAAAACAACGAGTAGTCCACTATGTCATTTTTTTTTTCTTTTGAATTGCTGGCATTTTTCTTTAATAATGAAAAAATCCACCATAGATAAACTCCAACCTGTGAGATTCCTCAATAATCTTGTAGACAAGTCACACGGGAGCCAATATTTCCATTTTCCTTTTGGAAATTGTGCGCGGCATTTTACATATTAATCTTAGTACGAAGCACGAAACCTAAAATCAATATGGAAGGGTGGTTTTACGGTAACTTTCGTTTTCTATGAGTGCTTCGTATTGTGCTAAATGATTAGATCCTGTTTATTATTATTTGATAGTCTTAGTTTTTGTGGTTTTATGGCATGATAAGGGCCATTTTCAGCAATTAATTTTGTCAGCTTGATATTCCAATTGCCAAAATCCCACACCAGGAATCCTCTTTAGAATATACACACATTCGTTCATTACTCATTGAATACATTATACATGCAACGGACAAATGGAGTATTTCATAAAACAAAGAAAACATGCAACGGAGATAATATTTGTCAGTTTATCTTTAGGGAGCATTTACATTTTCGTTGAAATGTATTTTCCCTTGGTTCATTTCTAGCAAAACTAAAAGCATCGTTTCATTTTATATTTGATTCGTGTGTATTTTGATAATTAGATGGGTCTAGTTTACACTATTCCGGTTTATTCAATAATTAACTATCAGCAATTGTTCGCTTTTATAAAAAAATTCACCATCACAAGTCAGAACACGAGGCTGAAATTGTTTGAAAATAAATGGGAAGAAAATGGATAAATTATAACCTAAAATTATATTGTTTCGGGCACTTAAGTGCTAAGACTTTATTTTATTTATTTAAATTCTAAAAACTTGCCATTTTGATGAATTTTAAGACCTTCCTTCAGTTGATGAAAGGACCAATTGAACTGAAAGTTACAAATTCTAGGATTCAAACGCAAGCGATGAAAGTATTAGAACTTAAGTACATGAAATTGACAAGTTTAAGGATTTACGCTAATAGTCAGCTTGAAATAAAATATGAGCTTAAATCAGCATGAAAAAACAAAACATTTCACATTAATTCCGTTTCTCACATAATTTAATTATTTGTATGCTAATGAAATATTCTGAAATGCCTGGGAGGCAACCAGACAAACAGCTCACACAATAAGGGATAATTACATCATACCCCCTTAGGTTTTAGGTTGTGGCAATTTGCCCCTAATAACTCAATTTTTCCATGTCCTCCAGGCATTTTGAAATTCAGTGCAATGTTGACCGAACACTTTGCATGGTATCTCTCATTTTAGATTTGATGAAATGGGATGAATTAAGATGAGATAGAGGGAAAAAAAAGAGTGGATAGTGATTGCTAACGGAGATCGGCAATACCTATTACCTTGGGATTGGTTGGTGCTCGAAGTGACAATGGTCAATGATTCAGGTGCTTTTGCTTGGAATACCAAGAGTCATATCGAGCGAGAGACGATCAATCCTTTCTGGGTTGACAAAACCTAAGAAAGGACAAATGCCCAAGTATCCTAGTTGTAAATCAATTCCCCCTCCCCCCTCTCCTCATTATCTTTTTTTAGTTTTCTTTCGTTTTGTTTAGTCATAAGTTATGTCTTTTGATATTAAAAATACTATAACGAATTTCCAAAGATCAGGGGGCGTATTGCGAAAGTCTTAAAACATCAACATCAGGGGGTAATTTGTAAACGTGTAATGATTCTCCTGAATTTTGAACATTTTTGCCCTTCACAACAGGAACCACCTAGTCAAACTTTTCGACTTTTCAGTTGTATCAGCCACTGATAGTGGGATTGGGAACTTTCTTATGTGGAAAAAAGCACTGATATCTGAAAATGGAGAAAGTTGAAGGATTTATCTAGCTTTAAGGCCATATCATAGCAGATGAATGTTCGGCTTTAGAACAATAAACTTGGAAGGATTTTTCACCTACATGGTTTCTGACGTGGAGGTTCTTTTAATCCAGAAGGGCAGCAACAGAGCTTATCCTAAGGGTGTTTTGCTCCTCCAATCTCTGCTATGTCCAAATAAAGATCTAGGGTCTTTAAATTGTCAAGTTCTTTGAAGGCATAAAAAAGAAAAAAGAAAAAACGAAAAAAAGAAAAAAAGAAAAATCTAATCTTGTCTTTGCTGGTTCTGTTCCTTCTCACAAAATAAGCAGAGTCAGTTCAACTTCGAAGGCAGAGGTGGTTTGCTAATGCATTGTCCCTGTTGACAGAGTAAGCTGTACCCGAAATTTATCTAATCTAGTGAACATCTATAGATGGAGATATCAGATTGGCATTCACTCTTGAGTTCATTTTTTGAATTTTCTGTCGGGTACTTGCAGAGAGACAAATTAATGATCTCGCAGCAGAGGCTTGGTTTGGAAGAGTATGTGGCTTGCAGAAAGGTTCGTTTCTAACCTTATTGAACTGCATAGAATTGGTTAATGACATCTGGTCATACCAAAATTGACCTGAAGTGGCCTCTCAATTGGCTAATCATTAGATAAGTGCATGGTATGTTGCAGCGTGGTAGCTAATCTGGATTGGCATCATGACTATTTTCACGCTGCTGTTACTTTCAGCTTGCTTGAATTTTCATTGCTGTCTAACGATAGGTTGCAAGAATAAGCATGGAATCAGGGGTTCCACTGGAGCATGCGTGCATGATTTTACTTGAAACTGTTCGTTGAGAAAATAACATCTGATATTATACAAGATGTATGATTAAGCACCACGTGACGTAGTAGTTTCTACCATATGGACAAGATGAACTACGACAGGTGTTTGACATCAATGCAAATTCAGCCGGTAATTCCAACAAAAAACACAAGGGAGCTTCATGGGTTCTTTGTGAGCGGTTGTGGACTTCGCTAAGGAGACCCCTTATCTCCTTACCTATTCACTTTGGTTATGGAGATCTTTTCCAGGATACTTTTTCTTGCAACCAGGCTTCAAATTCTTTTGGAGATATAAAGCAACGAGCTTATCTCACTTATTATTTGCTGATGATGTCTTTCTCTTCTGTGAAGCAAACTTGGCATCGGTATCTCTCTTCAAGGAAGGCCTTGAAACGGAGTGGGCCGAGACCCAATATAAACAAAAGCGAAGTTTTCCTTGCTGGTGGGACGGCCCTCTCTCAGACCCAAATACTTCAGGTTCTAGGAAGGAAGTCTATCGGTTCGTTACTTGGGCGTTCCCATTATTACCAAGAGGCTTGGCAAGGCGGATTGTGTCTCTCTTGTCAACCGCATAACTGCAAGAGTGCAATCATGGGCTTAACGCTTTCTTTCCTTTGCAGGCCGCCTTCAACTTATAAGGTCTGTCCTCCACACAATACAAGCTTATCGGGCTAATGTTTTTATATTACCTAGAGCTGTGTTGGATCGCATCAAGCAAATTTTAAGACGGTTCCTCTCGAAAAGCCTGGGCCTTGGAAGAGGAGGAGCGAAAGTCTCTTGGGATGACGTTTGCCTACCGAAAGAAGAGGGAGGACTTGGCATACGCAAGCTGTGGGATTGTAACACGGCAGTCATGCTTAAGCACATTTAGATCTTGTTTACTGATAAAGAATTCTTATGGTGCAAGTGGGTTCATTCAAATTTTTTGAAAAAGGAGAATTTCTGGGTTGCTAACAAGCCAATTGTTTGTTCTTAGGCCTGGAAAAAGATACTCCACTTTAAGAGAGATTTTAGCCGGTCCTTTCAATGGAGTATTGGGGATGGCTGCTCTGTGTCTCTTTGATTTGATTATTGGCATCCTAGAGGCCCCTTTAATCTATTATTCTCGGACACTTACATCTACCAGTCGGGTTTACCCAGGATGGCTTCGGTTGCGGACTTGTTCTCCGCAGCAGGCTAGGAGATCAAAGCCATCTTAGAGACATGAGAGTTCCCCCTCCCTGTTCTGTCTCATAATTCAGATCGGTTCCGATGGATCGAAAGTACCTCGGGCAACTTCTTAGTAGCTTCGGCGTGGGAAGCCATTCAGCCAAAAAGAACTTAGTTCCTTGGTTCTCGTTTATTTGGAGCAACGCACTCACTCCACAGTATCAATTCAACCTGTGGCTCATTGCTAATAATCGGCTTCCTATCTAAGTTTTTTTACTTTCATATGGGAGGATTGATGACGTCTTTTGTGCCTTCCGTAATTCTAGACAAGATTCTATAGATCATTTATTTTTTGGTTGTCGTATTACTGCTGGACTTGCATCCTTTTGGGCTGCTAGATGCAACATTCCATGGCGGAACAAGACTTGGCAGGATACTCTCCAATGGGCCTGCTTAGGCAATGAATTCAATCAATGTATTGCTCGCTTATCTTTTGGAGCCCTCTGCCATGTGATCTGGAAAACGTGGAACAACATTCTTTTTCGGAAACAAGCCTTGTTTATTCCGGCCTTGAAGAATCACTTTATCAAAGCTGTCAAGGATAAAGCCTTGACTTTCAGCAACGTGGCGGACACTTCAAGGAATAGAAGTATCTAACGCAATTGGGATATTGACCAGTCCATTTTCTCTCATTCGGTGTCTGATTTGTCCCTTTAATTTCGGGAAGACTCTGGGATATTGACCCGTCCATTTTATCTGCTTCGGTGTCTGATTTGTCCCTTTAATTTCGGGAAGACTCTGGGATATTGACCCGTCCATTTTCTCTCCTTCGTGTCTGATTTGTCCCTTTAATTTCGGGAAGACTCTGGGATATTGACCCGTCCATTTTCTCTCCTTCGGTGTCTGATTTGTCCCTTTAATTTCGGGAAGACTCTGGGATATTGACCTGTCCATTTTCTCTCCTTCGGTGTCTGATTTGTCCCTTTAATTTCGGGAAGACTCTGGGATATTGACCCGTCCATTTTCTCTCCTTGTCTGATTTGTCCCTTTAATTTCGGGAAGACTCTGGGATATTGACCCGTCCATTTTCTCTCCTTCGTGTCTGATTTGTCCCTTTAATTTTGGGAAGACTCTTTGATATTGACCCGTCCATTTTCTCTCCTTCGTGTCTGATTTGTCCCTTTAATTTCGGGAAGACTCTGGGATATTGACCCGTCCATTTTCTCTCCTTCGTGTTTGATTTGTCCCTTTAATTTCGGGAAGACTCTGGGATATTGACCTGTCCATTTTCTCTCATTCGTGTCTGATTTGTCCCTTTAATTTTGGGAAGACTCGGGGCTCTAGGGGGTTTCCAATCTCACTCACTTTTCGGAGGTTCTTCGGCTGATGCTGACACGTGGAATTGTTGAAGGTGGGGCCTGCTTCAGAGGGTGCTGTCCGGCTGGCTGTTTGATGGCTCGCTCCTTCCTTTTCTTTTGATGTTTCTCGCTGGCTGTTTTTGGCTGCTGGTTGGCTTTCTTAGCCGCTGTTTGGCTGTTTGTGCTTTCTTTTCTCCGGCACCCTTTCACTCGTTATGTATAGTTGTGGTAAAAGTTTATAAAATTCTTACAATACCAAAAAAAAAAAAAAAACTAGGACATGTGATATAATAATTTCTCAAGTTTTCTCTTCTCTGACAGATACATAATCAGTGTTGTTTATGAGTGCAGACATGCTTAGAAATTGCACAACCAGAGAGAAACAATCATTTTCGTAAGAAGATAATGAATGACTACTATTCCCCATCTGTATCATTGCACCAGCATAAGGCCCTTGATGCAAAGTCTTAAGCATTGCTGTGAAATTTCCAAGTCAATCTAAGTCATAAAGTTCTTTTGTTGGGATTCATACTGTTCACAAGCTTCCTAAATGAGCAATGATCCTCTGTTTTGGGACAAAGATAGGATACTCCGGAATAAGAAACTGCTATTTTGGATTCAGCTTTGTCATGTAGAATATTTCAAAGCTTAATTTTCGTGTCAGTGGCAGTTCGACAATGGTGTAGTAGAGTTAGTCTTACTTACTTCTGGTGACGTGATTGCATGTGTCTGATGTCACGATTAAGAGTTCCTATACTTGTAAACATTACCAATTTTCACTTCCATTCTCCTAAAAATGTGAGACCACTTTTCTACTGTTGGAGAACTGTAACTCCAAGCAACTGTCACTGGTCCAGAAGAAAATACTTGCAATCATGTTTATCTTATGCAGTTTCATTCTCGTCTGCATCCAAGTGTCATGAAATGAAGTCGGCTTTATTTACAACAAAATTGAGCCAAAAAATGCATCTCGACCATTATTGATAGAGAAATACTTGGAGGATAAACCCAAGCCAAAATCAGTAGAGGAAGAGAAGAACAGGGAGGGGATTAGAGATGAAAGCAAAAGGGTCAAGACAGCATCCAGCTGTGAGTAGCTGCATTATAAGGAGGAATAACTTGACAAACATTTTAATCTTGGTATTACAGCCACTCCTAGCTTACTTGTTCATTGCGGTGCCGCCACTTCCAGTGCGCTGCACGTTTTTTTAATCAAAAGCTGTGTATTGATCGGCAGCCATTTCCCTAGTCAAACAGAAGTGCAGACCATGTTACATTCAGAGATGACTTGGGTCAAATAATGCTTACTAAAAATGAAAGGAGATGTCCTGGATCCTGAATTAAACCTAGGCACATATGCACGATGAATAATGGAGTCCTAAACGAATAGGTCACCAACTGATCTTTCAATCCTTGGTTTGAGACATAGTTTTGGAGATGTCGAACTGCCTGCATCTGCTGCCGCACTAAAATCACAAAGTGAGAGGACCCTTATAGTTTCATTCTAAAAAATGTCCAAGGACAAGCCCGTTTCTATGGACTGATTGTTCACAGGTCTTTACGTATCTGTACTTATTTTAGTTCCTTGGAGACATGAGCCTATACCATCCTGAAGCAATTCTCTTTTTTAGATCTTAGTCGGAGCATCCAAGAACGGCCAGGAACATTGATAAGGGCTTGATCTACTCCAACAATTGAAAGGATAAACAATTCATTAACGGTCTAGAGATAAAGAAACATGCATTCAAATGTGAAATCCTTTAACATCAAAGATAAAGAAACATGCTTTCCTACTTCAAAAAAGTCTGCAACATGTGCACATCAGATTGACTCTTCATCGAAGACAAAGAAACAAAAGGTGAAATCTTTTATAAGGAGGCCAGTACTTATTATGTTCAATAAGTCAAATGTGAAATATTTTAATATCGAAGATAAAGAAACATGCGTTCCTACTTCTTTAACAAGTTCACATCAGATTGACTCTCGTGCGTTTATGGCCAGACAAAGTCCTTTCCAGAGTCAGAGTCAATGGTAGAAGATTGGATTGGGCGGCTTCGGTGTTCCATGACCACTGATTGAAGATCATTTACTTCAACGATGTCTTCACTTTTATGAAGATGGGATTCGCCGGCCTCTTGTTTCTTCTTGCCTTGCTTTCTTAGCTACCCGCTTCCTTCGTCTTTGAGTCATGAAACCGGTGAGCCTTAGTTTTGCAGGGTTTCGATCATGCCACTTGCTTCTGGGGATTGCTCTTGCGCTGTGCTTTGACCGAGTTTCCTGCACCACCAATGAAACAGACAGACAGGCGCTACTCGCCTTTAAGGCCGGCATATCCGGAGATCCTTTTGGGGTGCTCAGCTCATGGAACGATAGCATTGGGTTTTGCCAATGGTATGGCGTTATGTGTGGTAGGAGACATCAGAGGGTCACGGTCGTGGACTTGCGATCACAAGGGCTATTTGGCTCAATCTCTCCTCATATCGGAAACCTCAGCTTCTTAAGGGAAATGTGGCTGCTAAACAACAGTTTCAATCAAGAAATCCCTCCACAGCTCGGCCAGTTGCATCGCCTGCGTACGTTGAATTTGGCCATCAACTTGTTAGTTGGCGAAATTCCCAAAAACATATCGGATTGCTCAGATCTGGTCCTCCTTTGGCTTGGGAAGAACGAACTGACCGGAGAAATTCCTAGAGAGCTTGGGTCATTGCCAAAGCTGCGGAAGCTCTATTTGCATGGTAATAATCTTATTGGGAATATGCCTTCCTCCATTGGGAACTTATCTTCACTGGAGATTCTTTATTTAACTGAGAACAACTTGAGCGGGAGCATTCCCCAAGTTGTAGGCCACTTGAAAAACTTGCAATTAATTGCCTTTGCAGAAAATGGAGTGTCAGGTACGATTCCATCTTCATTACTCAATCTCTCTTCCCTAACTGTGTTTGATGCCGGAACCAACCAGATACAGGGGACACTTCCTACAAGCATAGGTCTCAAACTCCCGGATCTTGTATTTTTAAGTGTTTCGAGGAACCAACTTGAGGGAGCGATTCCTCCGTCGATATTGAATTGCACAAAGCTAGATGAACTTGGACTTGGACTTAATAAATTTTATGGAAAAGTACCTTCTTTGGAAAATTTGTATAATCTTAGTTGGCTACAAATCTCTGGTAATTAGCTTGGCAGTGGAGAACTTGAAGACTTGAACTTCCTTTGCTCATTAACCAACAACAGCAAATTAGGGTACGTGACAATCGGCGGGAACAAGTTTGGCGGAGTGTTGCCTATATGCGTAGGTAATTTATCCATCACTCTCACGAAATTTGATGTAAGCGAGAATCAAATATCTGGAAAGATTCCGGAAGAAATTGGGAATATTATCAACCTAGAAGTGTTGTTGATGAATCTCAATATGCTTTCAGGTGTTATCCCCTCAAATTTGGGAAATCTACGAAATCTATCAATATTGCTCTTAAGTGATAACAACCTAGGAGGGACTATTCCATCTTCTTTCGGAAATCTAAGCAAGTTGATAGACCTATTCCTTGATGGGAACAACTTTCACGGGCCAATTCCTTCGCATTTATCAAACTGCCAATCTCTTAATTTGCTCGATTGGTCTAAGAACAATCTCAGTGGTGTTATACCCTCACAACTTATGAGTCTTCCATCATTAACAATCCTTTTGAACTTATCTCAAAACCATTTGACTGGGGTTCTACCCCCAGAAGTTGGCAACTTGAGAACTTTGACTGCGTTGGATATCTCAAACAATTTATTGGTAGGTGAAATCCCAAGTAGTCTAGGTGATTGCACTTCATTGACATCACTAAGGATGGGAGGCAACTTCTTCCATGGGTTGATTCCTCAATCAATCAGATCGTTAGGAGGCATTGGAGAACTAGATCTTTCATGCAACAATTTGTCCGGTCAAATTCCAGAATTCTTAATAGTATTTCATTCCTTGAAACTTTTAAATTTATCCTACAATAACTTTGAAGGCATGCTGCCACGTGAAGGAGTCTTTAGGAATGCTACTGGTACTTCTATTATTGGGAACAATAAGCTTTGTGGTGGGCTACCGGAATTTCATCTCCCCAATTGCATCTCCAAAAGCTTCAAGAGTAGAAAGATCAATTTAGTGATATTGTCCACTTCTGTTATTCTCGGAGTTCTTGGAATAGCTCTTATTCTAGCTTCCATATATCTTTGTTGGTCGAAGAAGACAGTGATGGAACCAGTTTCAAGTTCAAGGGATGATTCATGTCTAAATGTATCTTATGGAACACTCCTAAAAGCAACTAATGGTTTTTCTTCAACAAATTTGATCGGTGCTGGAAGCTTTGGTTCTGTTTACAGGGGTGTACTTGAGGTCATTGGAACTATTGTTGCCGTGAAGGTGCTTCATCTAGTCTGTCATGGTGCTTTGAAGAGCTTCAATGTTGAGTGTGAGGCATTAAAGAACATCAGACATCGAAATCTTTTGAAGATATTGACAGTTTGCTCTAGCAGTGATTATCAAGGAAATGATTTTAAGGCCTTAATCTATGAATTCATGGACAATGGTAGCCTAGAACGGTGGCTTCACCCAAGTGCAACATCATCTCCTCACAATGGAGTTCCAAGAAAGTTGAATTTCATTCAAAGGATAAATATTGCCATTGGTGTTGCTTCTGCACTGGATTATCTTCATCACCAGTGCCACATCCCCATCATTCATTGTGATATAAAGCCAAGCAATATCCTCTTAGATTCCGAGATGGTCGCACATGTTGGTGACTTTGGATTGGCGAAATTCCTTTTTGGATCATCTTTTGACACTACAACTAATCAGATGAGTTCTGTGGGTTTTAGAGGGACAATCGGTTATGCTCCACCAGGTACTCTCTCTCTCTCTCTCTCCCTCTCTCTACCCAAAAAATTATTGATGGTCTTCCCGTTTGAAGTTTGGTAGCAAATAATAATTCTTATAGTCTTACGCACATTAGATTTTGATTGATGATACGCACTCCAAATTTGACCTGCACTTTGATCTCCATGTGTGGCAGAATATGCAATGGGATGCAAGGTCTCAAGAGAAGGTGACGTCTATAGTTACGGTATTCTTTTACTAGAAATGTTCACGGGATTAAGTCCCACCGATGACACCTTTAGAGACAATTGGACTCTTCATGGTTTTGTCGCAAAAGCTTTGCCTGAACGAGTGTTCAAAATCACGGATAGCGCTCTGCTTCAAGAAAGAGAGAGCCATCTAGGTCCTTATAATCCTCAGCATGACATATTTCAAGAGTGTTTGGTTATGATCTATAATATTGGAGTTGATTGTTCGAACGAAGTGCCTGGAAGACGAATGAGCATTAGCGGAGTTACAAATCAACTGCATCGGATTAGGGAGAAACTCTTTGCTTCGGGCTTACATGGATAGGTAAATTCTATAACTGAAGAGAGAATCAATCATCATTTTCTCCTTTAGACCAAAGTCGATGATTATTCATCATCTGCGTCTATACATATCTAACCTTACACATGGCCTTGGGTGCCTACACATTTTTCAGTACTTTTGATTTTCTCAAAGCTCTGATTTGCTGCCATGTCATGTAAAAGTGAATCAAAAGTAAATTCTCTTGACTTGTTTTATTTTTTTTCCTTTTCATGTGTATGATGCTCATTAAGATGTTTTGCAATCAATTAACTAGTGGAAATCTAATTTTAGGGAAAGCTTGGTTTCTACGGATCGACTAGGAATGGCTGCCAGGAATTGAACTAAAGTTCCTAAAGCTATGTTCAGTCAAGCATGAGCAATACTACTGCTCTGGTGGGTGAATAAGGATGTACAGCTTTTCAGTGTACTAGCATGACGTGCAGGGCAGGAATTATCTGGGAATGTTTTGTAGAATGATGTTGCATTAGTATTGGGTTCTTCTTGGTGTGTAATTGCAAATTCTTCAGCACTACTACTGTTATTAAATTTTATTCTCGCATTTTAGAAAAGTTACATGATCGCCTTTTTTTTTAAAGCACCTAATCGCATATGCATATGACTTACTATAGATATATGGACCAGTCATATTTCTTTATATGGGATTCGTTAATTGCGTGGATAACCAACTTTCAAAGGTAGAAATTACCGATTAATCAAGAAATTAGTAACTGCCAATATGCTCAAACTTGCTTCTCTAAATAGAAAGTGACCATAAATGTGGAGTTATTAAAAATTTATAATTTGAAAGTAAAGGTACTTTTTATCTAAGTAGCATCGACATTGACACGTGACACGTGACACGACACGACATGTCGACACGTCGTTTCTAAAAAAACAGATAATTCCGACACATTGGGACACGTTGTATATTAAATAAATATTTTTATATATACATAATAAATTATCATTTTTATGATTATTTCAATCAAATTAAATTGAATCAAATTCATAAATAAATAAATAATTAAAAAAGCCTAAAATGAATATCCACTAAAAATATTAATCCGTCATTTATTAATATCATTCATTGTTTCAATTTAACAATTTCACTCTATTTCAATAATTCATAAAACTTGAAGAAAAAACAAGCGATCCATATTCTAGATTCATATGTTGGAAGATGAGAAAAAAAAACTTAAGAGGTGAATTGTGTATTACGGGAAGTGGGAGTAAGAAGAGAAGAGAAAATTATGTTTTTCTTCTTTCTCCATTTATTATTTTTATTATTATGTTTTATTTTTTTATATATATTTTGACCTCTCATTTATTGAATTTTAAAATTGACATCGATATCGAAATCATGTGTCGGAAACTCGTATGTCAGAATTTCGACTCAAGTGTCGGAGAGTATCGAGAAAGTTGATCAGGTGTCGGATTTTCCGACATGTGTTGACCGAGTGTTGAAGAGTATCGAAGAGTGTCAAACACGTATCGAAATGTTCGACACGACATAAATGCTCTTGGAGAGAGTGTCAATGCTTCATAGCTTTTTTCATGACAAAATTAGTGGTCACCGAAATGCAAATGCCTACTTTCCATGGTGAAAACTTACTGGTCGGGTTAAAAGACTTACTTAGTATAATACTTTCTTGCTAGATCAGCACTCCGAGCTAACCGCTTAGTATAATCGCATACCCAAATTTTGTATGGAAGTTATTAATGGCGTGGAGAAAATAATAAACTATTAATAGGGCAATAATAATTTTCTTCTTAAAGAAACTGCTCACATTGAAGAATAACTGGATATTATGGGTGATTGGTTCCCGAGTCTCAAAATTGGGAACCGTCGATCCGATCTAATGGAGCTGGTCACTATTTCTTTTCATGTTTCTATCCAGAAATCTCATTATCCAAAACATAACAATGAACAAATTCAAAGCTCTAGACAAATCCTATACTTCCATTTGGATATCTTATTATCCAATTACAAGCTCTTATTTATTCGGAACAATAAACTGAACCGACTAATTTTTTTTAAAGAAATAGGAAAATAAGTACATGCAATAAGTCCGATTCGGTCTTTCTTGGAATTGGAAACCGGATTACCTAGACACCAATTCCACTTTTAAGAAATGGGAATTAGACCGACACTTTCAGGAATCAGACCCAACTGGTTGGTTCGGTCCAGTCCGGGTGGTTCCTAGTTCGAGGCGTCCGTTTTGCACATCCCTACTAGTTACTTCATTATAACTGATTTCAAAATGTTGCGGGGTGGATATTGCAAAAAATCGAGATACCGCGGCGGCAAATCGCGACAGCCTCAAAAACCTAGGGGGCATCATGCAATCTTTGCCCCAAGAGACCCGCAAAGTCTTGACATTCTATGGGAGTCTGCTGCACTTTCACAAATTCCCACGCCAGTTCGAGAGGCGTTCTTGCACTCGCGCACGAAGATGGGGTTTCGGTTCGACCTGCTGGTCCTCGCGGTGGCCCTGCTCTAGACTCGGGCGCTCTCCGATCTGGTGTTGACCAGGGTTGATCGGCGCGTGAGTCTCTCTCTCTTTTCTTCTCCGTTCTCCCTGCGAGCTCGCGGCTGTTAACTCTTCGATCGGGCTCGTATCCAGCAGGTTTTAGAGGGGTTTCTGGTTTTGAGGTCTTCAAGATGTGATTGCTTTTGCCGTGAAGTTCGAACTGGTTCTGATGCCATCGGCGTCGTCCGTGTCCGATTCACGAATCGAGTATCGAGAGATGTGCCATGAGGCCTTTGTTGTTTGAATCAGATGCGAGGAGGCGGGCTCTGAGGATGTGTAGGTTTTGTAGGTTCGTTTGCATTTTAGAGCATTTGAACTCGTGTCGGATGATTGGGCTGTCTGATAGTGGTTCTTTACTTGAGTGGTCGGTTTTGACGCTCCTCCTGTCGTGAGGATGATGAGAGTAGATTGTGATAAGTGAATGGGCTCCTCGAAATTTAAAGGATTTTTTAGCTGGTCGAAAGGTCCAATGGGTTTTGTATGGTTTAGATATGATGAGAAAAGGATTAACTCAATTCAGGGTAGAGGGTTTTCCATATCTAAATCTGCAAGACTATCACGTGGAATAATGGAGCTGAAAAAGCATTCAGTTGAACCATGATACTTATGATATTCATTGACAATTACATGAACCGCTTGACTAAAATCATCAGAAAAGAATTTTGGGAAGAATACTGAAAATCTAATGTTCAATAATTCAAACAAAATCTAACCAAAATGAAGGTGAATTCCTACACCATAGGTAGGATATTACAGAAGATGTCAGCACCTGAGGTGCATATACACAACCAACGGAACCGACTATAATTCCTCCTAAGACAAAGCCACCAACAAAGATGCTTGCACTGCTCGGCCTTCCACCATCTCTGCATAAGAAAACAAGCAAAAGACTAGCATCAGATACATTCAGTCAAAACTAGGACTATAGCCATTATGTCACAATTCAATAGAATTATGAAAATTTTAGGAAATGAGTTTCGTTTTATGAACAGAAATTTCTTCTCGTTGGCTGACCTATCTCACATGTCAAGCATAAAACGAAAGAATTTATTATCGAAATAAATGTCATTGGTATTTTTATAATTGTGGAATGCGTTTGCCTCCAATGCACGAACCTTCCAGATCCATCGTTGCCCAAATAGATTTAGAAAAACATCTTCCACACTGATCAGATATACAAGTTTAGAGTAACTAAACTATGTCTGCACATCAATGGAAGGAAGCCAGGAATAGAGAAACAGGACAAGGAAATACTGCATAAAAATATGTCCTGGCTCTCTCTTTATCTCCTCCCTCGGCCCCTTTCCCCTCAACTTTTTCCTTTCCCTCTGTCACCCACAACAATTTAGAGATTTGCCAGATCTTGACAAGTATTCAATGTGTCTCTGTTTTGAATACCCATTTCTGTAACATAAAGTCTATACAGGTCTGACATAGACGGGACAACATTAGAAGAAAAACTGACTGCTGATTAAGCCTCCAGTTAGTAATTGCATCCAAATTCTAGCACCTCAACATCAGATCACAACTAAGTTGCAATACTTGGCAGTACCTATACTCAGCACTGACGGTGAGTTGCCTTGACGAGCGGAGCTGCAGCATTCCAGTTTGATTTGTAGCGAACAAGTTTGAACGCCGTACACTTCCTAGGCATCGGACTGATGGCTTGAGCGGACAACCTGGCAATATGTTCCGGAATAAATAGCATAAGTTCGCTTAACTAAATGATAAGTCGAAGCTCTAAGCACAACAAGCCTTAAATATATACTGCCGGTGAAACATGAGTCAGATTATGGCAACATAAACCATAAAATGTAGAATGATGTCCTATCATATCAGAAGCTAAGGAAAGGTGTTCAGCTATAACTTGCATATCATGTGATTCAAATCAAGAAAGGGAGTAAGATGCCGATGTCTAAATAAAGTGTTAAATTATGTCTCGAGTTTGGATAAAAAAAAATTTAATATTTGATCGTGGGATGGATTTACAAAATAGGAAATAATTAAAAGAGGAATTTTTTCTCTTTTAATTAATCTGCCGAAGACGTCTCCTTTCACGCGGAACCCTGCACCCACACGCACACACACATGCACGGAGAAGAATTTCTTTAGTCCAGTGAGAAGCCGCCAAGTCCCATGAAGTGTGCTGAATTTCTTTTATTCTCGGTGGGGCCCAAGGTTTGGGGCACACGTATAAAAGGGAAAACAAAACCCTTCGAAGCAGCGGCTGCTGCACCCGTACGAGAGAAGGAAGAAACCTACGAAGCCACACGCCATTCTTTGAAGCCGCAAGTTACGGGAAGCTTTGAAGAGACACGCGCGTTAAACTTTGAATTTGTCGCGTGGTAATTTTGCGCCGTGAGTTTATACCCAATTGAGTTATTATTTATAAACACTTAAGGTTTGGTGTTAAATCTAGATGTGCGAAACACTTGTGCGATTGAGCGATTGTAAACTCTGATTCTCCGATTTTAGTGGATTATTTGCTGCTAGCTCTCCCCGTGGACGTAGGTACCGATACTCGAACCGAACCACGTAAATTTCCGGTGTCCTTATTTTTCTCGTTTAATTTCTCTGGGGTGATTTCGCGTTGACGTAAATTGCAATATCCTGGTAATTCCGCATATTATATCCCAACAATTGGTATCAGAGCTTGGGGTTGGATTTCTTGATTGTGATTTGGGGCTTTTGCTTATCTGATTATTATCTGGAAATTCTATTATTGCAATTATGTCTGAGAGGAAATTTGAGATTGAGAAGTTTGATGGGAGCAATAACTTTGTGTTATGGAGCATCAAGATGCGAGCTTTATTGACAACACAAGGTTTGGCCAAGGCACTAGATGGTGAAGATGAGTTGCCAATTATAATGAAAGCTTCAGAGAGGGTAGAGCTTATGGAAAAAGCAAAGAGCATAATCCTATTAAATTTGTCGGATGAGGTCTTACTAGAGGTTATTGAGGAGAAGGATGCCGCAGAATTATGGGCAAAACTTCAAGCACTCTATGTGAAGAAAGGTTTGAATAATCGCTTGTACATGCTGAAGAAGATGTTTCAATTTAGATATACTGAAGGTACGTCTATCAGAACCCACCTAGATGAATTTAATAAACTCATGTTGGATCTGAAGAACGTCGGTAAGATACTTGATGATGAAGAACGGGGCATGATGTTGTTAGCCTCTTTACCAGAGTCATGGGAGCACTTTACTGATTCACTGTTGCAGGGGCGTACTACAATTACCTCAGAGGAGGTAAAGTCCGCCTTATTCTCTAAGGAGTGGCAGAGAAAGTTGCGAGATGACGGTCTGGCCAAAGGAGCAGCGCAAGCATTGACGATTCGAGGTAGAGAACAACATCGAGAGCCTAGTAGCAGCATAGGTAAAAGCAGATCAAAATCACGCTATAGAAAGTCCAAGGGACGCGTGAAGTGCTTTGAGTGTCACGAGGAGGGGCACATCAGGAGAGATTGTCCAAAGAGGAGGAATAAAGTTGATAGGCAGAATGCCACAAACAATGTGGCAAACGTTGCTGAGGGGAGCACTAGTGATGCAGAAGCTGTCTTATGTGTGACTGCTACTTCGTCATGAGACGAATGGGTGCTAGATTCGGGGTGTTCTTATCACATGACGCCTCATAAGAACTGGTTTACTATTTACCATGCTGCAGATGGGGGTAGGGTTCTTTTGGGGAATAATGCAGTCTGTAAGGCTGTGGGGATAGGGACAATTCGGATCCGGATGCACGATGGGGTAGTTCGCACATTGACAGATGTGAGGCATGTACCGGAGCTCAAGAAGAACCTTATTTCTCTGGGGACACTCGATGACATCGGGTGTAGGTACACCGCTGAAGGTGGAGTACTGAAGATCTCTTGAGGTGCCATGACAGTGATGAAGGGGAAGAAAGTAAATACTTTATATCATCTACTAGGAGAGACCGTGACCGGAACCGCTGCAGTTTCATCAGGTGAGTCAGATTCTAACTTGACTCAATTATGGCATATGCGTTTGGGGCACATGAGTGAGGCATGTATGACGATGCTGAGTGAAAAGGGGTTGTTGAAGGGTCAGAAGACAGGGAAGCTGGACTTATGTGAGCACTGCATCTATGGGAAGCAGCATCGAGTTAAATTTACTACAGCTATTCATTCGACCAAACGACCAGTTGAATATATTCACTCAGACGTCTGGGGCCCGTCTTCGGTTCCTTCGAAAGGAGGTGCCCGATATATGCTAACATTTATCGACGATTATTCGAGGAAGGTATGGGTTTACTTTCTGAAGCACAAATATGATGTGTTTGATCAGTTCAAGAAATTTAAGGCATTGATTGAGAAGTAGTCAGATAAACAAATCAAGTGCCTGAGAACCGATAATGGCATGGAGTTCTGTGGTAAAGATTTTACCGAGTTCTGCGAGAAAGAAGGTATTGTAAGACACCGCACAGTACCCGGGACACCACAGCAGAATGGCGTGGCAGAACGGAAGAACAGAACTTTGCTTGAGTGAGCTCGATGCATGCTTTCGCATGCAGGACTTGGCAAGAAATTTTGGGCCGAAGCAGTAAACATGTCATGTTACCTGGTAAATCGATCTCCATCGTTTGCTATCGAGTGGAAGACTCCTGAGGAAGTATGGTCGGGGAAACCTGTTGATTATTCCGGATTACGTATATTCGGATGTCCTGCGTATGCTCATGCGAGTGATGGTAAGCTTGAGCCGAGGTCGAAGAAGTGCATATTTCTGGGTTATGCACATGGGGTGAAAGGCTACCGGCTGTGGTGCACTGATCCCAGATCACCCGGTTTTCTAATCAGCAGAGATGTGATCTTCGACGAGACTGCAATGCTTCAAAGGAGGAGTTCTGAGACACAACCAGCAGAGAAGACAGATTATGGTGTCATTAGTGAGGTGGAGCTTCAGGTGGAGACTCCGGAGACCTCGAAGGTAACATAAGTTGAGACTGCAGATGAAGCCGCAGTTCCTGAAGTTGGTGATAGTGAACAACCAGCAAAGCCGTAGCAAACTATAGCCGCAGATAGACAGAAAAGGCACATTAAATCACCGGTACGTTATGGTTATACAGATATTGCTTATGCATTGACTGTAGGTGATGAGGTAGAGACAGATGAGCCTTCGTCTTATTCTGAGGCGATGGCTAGTTCGGAGTTGTCGCAGTGGCTAGGGGCTATGAGTGAAGAGATGGAATCTCTCCATCGAAATCAGACATGGGAGCTGGTCAAAGTATCCAAGAGCCAAAAGATTGTTGGAAGTAAATGGGTCTTTAAACGGAAATAGGGCATTCCCGGTGTCGAGGCAGCGAGGTATAAGGCGAGACTTGTGGCGAAGGGGTATACACAGCGTGAGGGCATTGACTACAATGAGGTGTTCTCTCCTGTGATAAGACATACTTCTATTCGTATTTTACTTGCCTTAGTTGCTTCGCAGGATCTCGAGTTAGAGCAGCTAGATGTAAAAACTGCGTTTCTTCATGGTGAATTGGAGGAGCAGATTTACATGAGGCAACCAGAGGGATTTGCTATTCCGGGTAAGGAAGATCATGTTTGCTTGTTAAAGAAATCTTTGTATGGGCTGAAATAATCTCCTAGGTAGTGGTATAAACGTTTTGATACTTTTATGGTTAGTCAAGACTATTCAAAAAGTCAGATGGACAGCTGTGTTTACTATAGGAGATTGGAGAATGGTTCTTTGATTTATTTACTTTTATAGTTTCTTCCTCACCATCACGCAAAATCTCCATACCCAAAATTTTCTTTGCAGCACCTAAATCTTTCATCTCAAATTCAGCATTTAACTGCCTCTTCAGCACATCAATATCAGACATATTCTTTGCTGCTATCAGCATATCATCAACATAAGGTACCACTTCATCCGAGATGTCTTAGCTAAGGGTATTATTATTGTTAAAAAGATTACTACAGCAGATAACCCGGCAGACATGATGACTAAGTCTGTTCCTTTGGCAAAGCTCAAGCTCTGCCCGTCGGGGCATTGTGAGAGCAGCATGGATGATGAGCACTATAACTTGGTTTCAAACATCGAGCAAATGTGGAGAATTGTTAAATTATGTCTCGAGTTTGGATAAAAAAAAAATTTAATATTTGATCGTGGGATGGATTTACAAAATAGGAAATAATTAAAAGAGGAATTTTTTCTCTTTTAATTAATCTGCCGAAGACGTCTCCTTTCACGCGGAACCCTGCACTTGAAGTTTTTTAATTGGTGGGGCCCAAGGTCAAAAGTTTGACCTTGGGCCCACACGCACACACACATGCACGGAGAAGAATTTCTTTAGTCCAGTGAGAAGCCGCCAAGTCCCATGAAGTGTGCTGAATTTCTTTTATTCTCGGTGGGGCCCAAGGTTTGGGGCACACGTATAAAAGGGAAAACAAAACCCTTCGAAGCAGCGGCTGCTGCACCCGTACGAGAGAAGGAAGAAACCTACGAAGCCATACGCCATTCTTTGAAGCCGCAAGTTACGGGAAGCTTTGAAGAGACACGCGCGTTAAACTTTGAATTTGTCGCGCGGTAATTTTGCGCCGTGAGTTTATACCTAATTGAGTTGTTATTTATAAACACTTAAGGTTTTGTGTTAAATCTAGGTGTGCGAAACACTTGTGCGATTGAGCGATTGTAAACTCTGATTCTCCGATTTTAGTGGATTATTTGCTGCTGGCTCTCCCCATGGACGTAGGTACCGATACTCGGACCGAACCACGTAAATTTCCGGTGTCCTTATTTTTCTCGTTTAATTTCTCTGGAGTGATTTCGCGTTGACGTAAATTGCAAGATCCTGGTAATTCCGCATATTATATCCCAACATAAAGGATGCACAAAACCTCTGCTTAGCAACCGGGCAGATTCATTCCAACATGACAAGATGAACCTTTCGAGTGAGAATTACACCGTGAGTCATGCCAATGTGGTAGCACACGCCCATCACGTACTCTAGTCTTCGTGGCAAGTTTTTGCACATTCATCGAAAACGAGCACCACACCAACAAGTCGTACGATATATCGATCAGGCGAAAGACTTTCCCGCGCAAGACAGCTAATGAGCATAAGCATGCCGCAGGCGACGACACCCATAAGGAGCCGCACAATGCGACTTCTTTATGAGAAAAAAGCAATAGGCAAGGCAGATGGCCGCAAAAACTCGATTTCCCGCCGCGATCTGCAGTCAATCACAGGTCTCGAGCTCGCTAAAACTCATCGCAGGCTACTTAATGCAACTGTCGCAAGTGTACAGGAATTAGTAACACTGATTTACAGGCATTTGCCTTCTCTTCATCTCGCGGCTCGCCAACAAACATCCGTCCCATTCAGCTTTTTTCTAGGATCAAGCGCGAATCAAAGCTAGCGATCGGCACAAAACATCGAACGGAAAGGACGAAATCGAAAGGGAGATCGTTACTCGACGAGTGCCGCGCCCGGGGATTTCTCACTGAGGCCAGAGGACTCGAGACTGCGCTCATCGTCACGGCGTGTGGCGGGCGGCGGGAGCGAGGCCGGCGATTGGCCGGGGCGAAGCGCGAGGTCGGTGAGGTTCGATTCGAGAGAGGAATGAGAAATGGAAGGAGGGAGGAGAATAGAAAAGGGGACGATCCGTTGTGGTGCTCGATAGTATCGATGCAGCTCGCTCGCTTGGGAGCGACACAGTCGAAGTCTCGAAGAGAAGAAGAGCGGTGGCGATCCCCTACTTCGCGGCTTCGATGATTGGCGTTGAGATGAGGGCTTTTACGGCCGTTGATTCGATCCTTAAGCAACACCCCTCGCAAATGGAGCCCGGGCGTCCGATGGTTTTCAGCCTTTGCATCGTGGCTTGGCCGAGCGTTTTGAGAAGAAATTGAGGGGGAACAGAGGGAAAAAAGAAGAAGGATAGAATTGAAACCTCAAAAGATTGACATTGACAATTTTAGAAAAGTGGGACATTGCGAAAATGAGCATTACTATAACATGAATGTTTCACGAAATTTGTATATAAAATGTGCCATAAATTGTGGGCAATTAATTAAATAAGTGGATCATATTCAACTATCAATTAGAGTTCGACTGATTCTACGAAATTTGTATACTAAAATATGCTGCAAAATGCAAATGGTCGATTAAATAAGTGAATTGTACTTAATCATCAATAACAATTTGTTGCATCATTTTGTGTATGAATTTTGTAAATCAATCTGAGTAAGCATAGCATTTTCCATGATGAAATTAGTTTGCAAACTCTTACTCGATGTTTAATTTAGTTCTTGAATTCTCTATTTGATTAATTTGGTGATTATAGCGCTTGATTTGAACCAATTTAGTCTCTCTAATTAATATGACAATCCAATTCACTTTGTGAAACCCGTGGAAGGAGAGAGAGAGAGAGAGTTGGAGTCGATGTTGTTATCGCACCACTTGCACCTTGCAAGGTCCACATACTCTCGCTCGATGGTGGCAATCAGTGGCACCATCATCGAGTGTGGGGCTCATTGCCCTTGCTTGCTATTGATGAGAGCAAATAGGCCCAAGCCCACAAGAGTGTAGCGTGTGATGACACCATCTTGATTATCTCTCTTCTATCTTTATTTTCTCTTCTTCTCCTACTATCGATAACATTGCTTCTTATCATTATTTTTGTTATTATTATTTGTTGATTTGTTGACGTGGCATGTTAGTAGATGTCGATTTCACGTAGTGAGTTGATGGTTATATCTAGTAAAAGGACTAGATTAATTCAAATTAAAGAGTGTGTAAATCAATTTGACTTAAATTGAAATTTAAGAATCGAATTGAACGTTAAATAAAAATTTAGGGATTGTTTTTTGCGTGCCTCTTTCTTAGAAGGCACTTTTATACACTCAAAGCTTTTTCTACAAGTCACTTAAACAAATGAAAAGTAAAATTTCGATATATTACAAATTATTGAAAGGTCTAGTGACTTTACATGTTAATTTTGGTACATCTTTTTGGACAATGACCATAGGCCCATTGAAGAATATACGGCAGCAACTTCCCTTTTAAATACTTGACTAAATTAGAATATATGGCGTTTTTATTTCTTCATAAATAGTGTTATGTCAAGTGGTGGCTAAGTAAGTATAACTTATTATGATAATTGAGTTAATCCTCCGCTTCGTGCAATAACATATCAATTTCGTAGATTATTCGAATGTAATTCTATTCGAATTTTTATATCCTACTTATTTAAATACTTAAATTTTGACCCAAAAATACTTAAATTATAGACCAACTGTATAAAAATCAATGTTACTAGAGGAACACTCATCTTTACAACGGAGGAGGGACAAAGGTGTAAATTGGCGGGGAAAGGATATGAGGTGGCATAAGAACGCTTCAAGTGCCATAACTTGGCACAAAGGGACACTTACGTGCCATAACTTACGAAAGGTACACTTAAGTGCTACATTCGAAGAAAAACGGATCACTTAAGTGCCACTCCGGCCAAAGTCCGGCCAAAACGCCGACGTGGCATTTTTCCGACGAGGCGAGCCCAAAACGACGCCGTTTTGCTTGCTGATGTGGCCAAATAATGCAAAAACGGCGTCGTTTTAGGCTGACGTGGTAAAAAAAATTAATGAAAAATTAATTTAATTAAATTAAAAATTAAATTTAGTTAAAATATTTAAAAATAATTATTTTAAAATTAAATTTAGTTAAAATATTTAAAAATAATTATTTTAAAATTAGAAAAAATTAAAAAAAAAAAAGAAAAAAACTAAAAAAAGGGTGGGGTGTGGGGGAGGCGGCTGATCGACCCTCGACAGCTCCCGCTCCCGCCGCCGAAACGTGGCGAGGGTCGTAGGGTCTAGAACCTGGCCCGAAGTCGGCGATGACCGTACGTGATGAGGAGCTCATGAGCCCTCATGGGATCTTGGCGAGCTCATGAACCCTCGTGGGATCACGGGGCCGAGGGCAGCCACTCGGATCGGCGATCAACAGGGCTCATGACCCTAAGCCCGATTTGGTGGTCGGCCAGCTGAACCGACCAAGGGCATGGCTCATTGCAGAGGCGACCCGTGGCGATAACGACAGAGCAAGCAGAACCCTCGCCCAGTCAGGCTGAGGCTCGCCGAAAACCTGTACCAGCGTCATGGAAGCCCGCTAGGTGTGGCGACGGCCGGCGGTGGTACGATCCCTCGGTAGCCTCCCCCCTTTTTTTAATTTTTTTTTTTATTTTCTAATTTTAAATAATTATTTTTAATATTTTAACTAAATTTAATTTTAAAATTATTATTTTTAAATATTTTAATTAAATTTAATTTTTAATTAAATTTAATTAATTTTTATTTTTATTTTTTTACCACATCAGCCCAAAACGACGCCGTTTTTGCATTATTTGGCCACATCAGCAAGCAAAACGGCGTCGTTTTGAGCTTGCTTTGCCGGAAAAATGCCACGTCGGCATTTTGGCCGGACTTTGGCCGGATTGGCACTCAAGTGATCCCTTTTACTTCGATTTTGGCACTTAAGTGTACCTTTCGTAAGTTATGGCACTTAAGTGTCCCTTTGTGCCAAGTTATGGCACTCCAGAGGTCCGCACGTCGATATGAGGCGAACGCAGATTTTTTGCGGTTCCTTTTAGCAGCATCTGCAAACCGCGAAAAGCACAACGGCCATGGCTTCCGTCCGGAGCTTCCGCAAACCGACCACCCTCGACGGTCGTCTTCTCCGTCCAGCAGCCGCCTCGAACTGGCCGCCGGACGTCGTGAAGCAGCTCGCCCCTCCGGCTCGCGGCGCTTCGCGGAGGCTCGCGGTCTTGATCTCTTCGCTGCCGCTCGCTCTCGCGGTCACTTCGCTGCCGCGATCGTCGGAGGCCAGGAAGAGGCGCAACCGGAAGGCCATCCCTCTCGAGGAATACGCCACGAGCCTTGAGTCTCCCGAGCCCTCCCTTTTTTCTTTTTGCTCGTTCCTCGGTTTCCCGTCGCATCGAGAGCGTGAATTTGGCCGTGCTCTGCTGTCGGGCGTGCCGGGAGATGTTGCCGATTCCCTTGTTTGTAGTTGGACGCGATTGTCGAAGGCGAATGCACGACCGAAACCGAATTCGATGTCAGATGGGGCGTTTGAAATACGTGCTTCATCTATCCTTGTGATTGAGTGAGCAAGTTGCTAGGATGAGGCAAGTGATGCGAGTATAATAGGCATTTGAGGAAGTAATTTGGGTCACAATGTCGTTAGGTACATCTCGGACTAGGTCGCGCTGCGATAAATGGGAGCTGGAATGTTACTTGTTGGAGGCTCTGAATTGTGATTTGTGTGGATTTTAGTCCGATGGTGTAGTTATAGTCAAGTTGTTCCTGCTGTTTCATTCGTTGGCGGAAGATTGGTGAGGTGGTAGTGTGTTATTGTGTGTCTGTGGTTTGCCTTTCATGGACTGTATCTTTGACAATTTTGAAGCTGCCACTTGATATGATCATGTAGTTGAAGTGAATATGATTGGCATTAAAGATGTAATTCAGTCACATCGTGTCCTTAGGGACGACTAGAATGTGCACAGTTCAAAATAGTTGGAGCTGGTAGTAATTACTAGTCCGAGTCTTGGTTCGCAATTCGCATGGATTCTTTGCTTTGTTATTTAATTCTGCTTATGCTAAGATCTTGAGGTTTACCTTGTGATTCTTTGTGCTACTTCTCTTTGTCATCATACCTGATGGAATGCAGTAGGAAAGGAATGCTTCCCTCTATTCATATCATTTCGTAAGGCCTAGGTTAGTTTTACTTTCCCCCCACTCCTCTTTCCCATGTACTACCTCTATAACCCATTTATTCAATTTAAAGTATTTCCTAACTGGACTTGTAAAAAGTTCTTTTTTTCTCCTGCCAATAGATGCCCAAACTCAAACGTAATTCCTATGCCCCATACAGAGCAGAAAAGAATTGAAATCTAAGCTGCCAGATCTGTGGGGAAAAAGGGTTCTCTTGTGTTTCACGAGAGGAAGTCGCATTTTAGCATCCTGTCTGTTCTGTTTTAGTAAGCAATTCCAATACTTGCAACAGCTGATGGAGTGAAATACTTTGATATCATTGAGGGAAAGGGTCTAGTAGCTACAAAAGGATCGACAGTCCAGGTTTGTTGATGTTGGTTTTCTGTTTATATTTCCTTGAGCAATATATGAACTGGGAACATTCTGTGTTCAATCCTCTGTTGCAGGTGCATTTTGACTGTATTTATCGTGGTATTACTGCTGCATCAAGTCGAGAATCTAAGCTTTTAGCTGGAAATCGCATCATTGCTCAGGTCTTATACTTATGGATTTTCTTTTTTCATTTCATTTTGTTTTTTGTTACAGAGAAATTTCCCTCATTTTTGACTTGTGCCTTATCTGGACAAATGCTTTGCTAATGTGCAAGCTTACTTGGCATTATTAGCCATATGAATTCAAGGTAGGATCTCCTCCAGGAAAGGAACGCAAGCGTGGATTTGTAGATAATCCAAATGGATTATTTTCAGCACAGGCAGCTCCCAAGCCGCCACCTGCTATGTACTCGATAACAGAAGGGACCTTTCTTACGTGGAAAAAAGCACTGATATCTGAAAATGGAGAAAGTTGAAGGATTTATCTAGCTCTAAAAGGGGAAAAACCCTACCAAACTTTACTGCTTCAAGGCCATATCATAACAGATGAATGTTCGGCTTTAGAACAATAAACTTGGAAGGATTTTTCACCTACATGGTTTCTGGCGTGGAGGTTCTTTCAATCCAGAGGGGCAACAACAGAGCTTGTCCTAAGGGTGTTTTGCTTCTCCAATCTTTACTATGTCCAAATAAAGATCTAGGGTCTTTAAATTGTCAAGTTCTTTGAAGGCAAAAAAAGAAAAATCTAATCTTGTCTTTGCTGGTTCTGTTCCTTCTCACATAATAAGCAGAGTCAGTTCAACTTTGAAGGCAGAGGTGGCTTGCTAATGCATTGTCCCTGTTGACAGAGTAAGCTGTACCTGAAATTGATCTAATCTAGTGAAAATCTATAGATGGAGATATCAGAATGGCATTCACTCTTGAGTTCATTTTTTGAATTTTCTGTCGGGTACTTGCAGAGAGACAAATTAATGATCTTGCGGCAGAGGCTTGGTTTGGAAGAGTATGTGGCTCGCAGAAAGGCTCGTTTCTAACCTTATTGAACTGCATAGAGTTGGCTAATGACATCTGGTCATACCAAAATTGACCTGAAGTGGCCTCTCAAATGGCTAATTCATTAGATAAGTGCATGGTATGTTGCAGCGTGGCAGCAAATCTGGATTGGCATCATGACTATTTTCACGCTGCTGTTACTTTCAGCTTGCTTGAATTTTCATTGCTGTCTAACGATAGGTTGCAAGAATGAGCATGCAATCAGGGGTTCCATTGGAGCATAGGTGCATGATCTTACTTGAAACTGTTCGTCGAGAAAATAACATCAGATAATATACAAGATGTACGACTAAGCACCATGTGACCTAGTAGTTTCTACAGTATGGACAAGATGAACTACGACAGGTGATACAATAATTTCTCAAGTTTTCTCTTCTCTGACAGATGCGGAATCAGTGTTGTTTATGAGTGCAGACATGCTTAGAAAATGCACAACCAGAGAGAAACAATCATTTTCGTAAGAAGATAATGAATGACTACTATTCCCCATCTGTATCATTGCACCAGCATAAGGCCCTTGATGCAGAGTTTTAACCATTGCTGTGAAATTTCCAAGTCAATCTAAGTCATAAAGTTCTTTTGTTGGGATTCATCTGTTCAAAAGCTTCCTAAATGAGTAATGATCCTCTGTTTTGGGACAAAGATAGGATACTCCGAAATAAGAAACTGCTATTTTGGATTCAGCTTTGTCGTGTAGAATATTTCAAAGCTTAATTTTCGTGTCAGTGGCAGTTTGACAATGGTGCAGTAGATTTAGTCTTGCTTACTTCTGGTGATGTGATTGCGTGTGTCTGATGTCACAATTAAGAGTTCCTATACTTGTAAACATTACGCAATTTTCACTTCCATTCTCCTAAGGATGTGAGACCACTTTTCTACAGTTGGAGAACTGTAACTCCAAGCAACTGTCACTGGTCCAGAAGAAAATACTTGCAATCATGTTTATCTTATGCGGTTCCATTCTCGTCTGCATCCAAGTGTCATGAAATGAAGTCGGCTTTATTCACAACAAAATTGATCCGCAAAATGCATCTCGAGAGAAATACTTGGAGGATAAACCCAAGCCAAGATCAGTAGAGGAAGAGAAGAACAGGGAGGGGATTAGAGATGAAAGCAAATGGGTCAAGACAGCATCCAGCTGTGAGAAGCTGCATTATAAGGAGGAATAATTTGACAAACATTGTAATCTTGGTATTACAGCCACTCCTAGCTTACTTGTTCATTGTGGTGCCGCCACTTCCAGTGCACTGCATGTTTTTTTAATCAAAAGCTGTGAATTGATCGGCAGCGACTTCCCTAGTCAAACAGAAGTGCAGACCATGTTACATTCAGAGATGACTTGGGTCAAATAATGTTTACTAAAACTGAAAGGAGATGTCCTGGATCCTGAATTAAACCTAGGCACATATGCACTATGAATAACGGAGTCCTAAACGAATAGGTCACCAACTGATCTTTCAGTCCTTGGTTTGAGACATAGTTTTGGAGATGTCGAACTGCCTGCATCTGCTGCCGCACTAAAATCACGAGGTGAGAGGACCCTTATGGTTTCATTCTAAAAAATGTCCAAGGACAAACCCGTTGTTCACAGGCCTTTACGTATATATACGTATTTTAGTTCCTTGGAGACATGAGTCTATACCATCCTGAAGCGATTCTCTTTTTCGGATCTTAGTCGGAGCATCCAAGAACGGCCAGGAACATTGATAAGGGCTTGATCTACTCCAGCAATTGAAAGGATAAACAATTCATTAACGGTCTAGAGATAAAGAAACATGCATTCGAATGTGAAATCCTCTAACATCGAAGATAAGAAACATGCGTTCCTACTTCTTTAACATGTTCACATCAGATTGACTCTCGTGCGTTTATGGCCAGACAAAGTCCTTTCCAGAGTCAGAGTCAATGGTAGAAGATCGGATTGGGCGGCTTCGCTGTTCCATGACCACTGATTGAAGATCATTTACTTCAACGATGTCTTTACTTTTATGATGATGGGATTCGCCGGCCTCTTGTTTCTTCTTGCCTTGCTTTCTTAGCTACCCGCTTCCTTTGCCTTTGAGTCATGAAACCCGTGAGCCTTAGTTTTGCAGGGTTTCGATCATGCCACTTGCTTCTTGGGATTGCTCTTGCAGTGTGCTTTGACCGAGTCTCATCCACCACCAATGAAACAGACAGACTCAGCACTGTTCGCCTTTAAGGCTGGCATATCCGAAGATCCTTTCGAAGTGCTCAGCTCATGGAATGATAGCATTGGGTTTTGCCAGTGGTATGGAGTTATGTGCGGCAGGAGGCATCAGAGGGTCACGGTCCTGGACTTGCAATCACAAGGACTATTCGGATCAATCTCTCCTCATATCGGAAACCTCAGCTTCTTAAGGGAAATGCGGTTGCAAAACAACAGTTTCAATCAAGAAATCCCTCCACAGATCGGCCAGTTGCACCGCCTGCGTATTCTACGATTGAACAACAACTCGTTGATTGGCAAAATTCCCAGAAACATATCAGATTGCTCGGATCTGGTCATCCTTAGCCTTGGGAGAAATGAACTAACTGGAGAAATTCCTAGAGAGCTTGGGTCATTGCTGAAGCTACAAGAGTTCTATTTGCATCGTAATAATCTTATCGGGAGTATGCCTTCCTCCATTGGGAATTTATCTTCACTGGAGGTGCTTGCTTTAACCAAGAACAACTTGAGCGGGAGCATTCCCCAAGTTTTAGGCCACCTGAAAAACTTGCAATTAATTGCCTTTGGAGGAAACGGAGTGTCGGGTACGATTCCATCTTCATTACTCAATCTCTCTTCCCTAACTACGTTTGATGTTGGAGAGAACCAGATACAGGGGACACTTCCAACAAGCATAGGTCTCAAACTCCCAAATCTTGTATTTTTTAGTGTTTTTTTTAACCAACTTGAAGGAGCGATTCCTCCGTCGATATCGAATTGCACAAAGCTAGATAAGCTTCAGCTTGGAGAAAATAGATTTTCTGGAAAAGTACCTTCTTTGGAATATTTGGATAATCTTAGTGTTCTTAACATCTTTGGTAGTTAGCTTGGCAATGGAGAACCTGAAGACTTGAACTTTTTTTGCTCATTAACCAACAACACCAAATTAAGGATCGTGTCAATCGGCGAGAACAAGTTTGGCGGAGTGTTGCCTACATGCGTAGGTAATTTATCCATCACTCTCACGTATTTTGATGTACGCGAGAATCAAATATTTGGAAAGATTCCAAAAGAAATTGGGAATCTTGTCAACTTGGAAAACTTGTATATGAGTTTCAATAAGCTTTCAGGTGTTATCCCCTCAAATTTGGGAAATCTACGAAATCTATCAATATTGATCTTAAGTGACAACAACCTAGGAGGGACTATTCCATCTTCTTTAGGAAATCTAAGCAAGTTGATTGACCTACTCCTTGATGGGAACAACTTTCATGGGCCAATTCCTTCGCATCTATCAAACTGCCAATCTCTTAATTTGCTCGATCTGTCTAAGAACAATCTCAGTGGTGCCATACCCTCACAACTTATGAGTCTTCCATCATTAACAATCCTTTTGAACTTATCTCGAAACCATTTGACTGGGGTTCTACCCCAAGAAGTTGGCAACTTGAGAACTTTGACTGCGTTGGATATCTCGAACAATTTATTGGTAGGTGAAATCCCAAGTAGTCTAGGTGATTGCACTTCATTGACATCACTAAGGATGGGAGGCAACTTCTTCCATGGGTCTATTCCTCAATCAATCAGATCGTTAGGAGGCATTGGAGAACTAGATCTTTCATGCAACAATTTGTCCGGTCAAATTCCAAAATTCTTAACAGTATTTCGTTCCTTGAAACTTTTAAATTTATCCTACAATAAGTTTGAAGGCGTGCTGCCACGTGAAGGAGTCTTTAGGAATGCTACTGGTACTTCTATTATTGGGAACAATAAGCTTTGTGGTGGGCTACCGGAATTTCATCTCCCCAATTGCATCTCCAAAAGCTTCAAGAGTAGAAATATCAATTTAGTGATATTGTCCGCTTCTGTTATTCTCGGAGTTCTTGGAATAACTCTTATTCTAGCTTCCATATATCTTTGTTGGTCGAAGAAGACAGTGATGGAACCAGTTTCAAGTTCAAGGGATGATTCATGTCTAAACGTATCTTATGGAACACTCCTAAAAGCAACCGATGATTTTTCTTCAACAAATTTGATCGGTGCCGGAAGCTTTGGCTCTGTTTACAGGGGTGTACTTGAGGTCAATGGAACAACTATTGCCATCAAGGTGCTTCATCTAGTCCATCACGGTGCTCTGAAAAGCTTCAATGTCGAGTGCGAGGCATTAAAGAACATCAGACACCGAAATCTTTTGAAGATATTGACAGTTTGCTCTGGCAGTGATTACCAAGGAAATGATTTTAAGGCCTTAATCTATGAATTCATGGACAATGGTAGCTTGGAACGGTGGCTCCACCCAAGTGCAACATCATCTCATCACAATGGAGTTCCAAGAAAGTTGAATTTCATTCAAATGATAAATATTGCCATTGGTGTTGCTTCTGCACTGGATTATCTTCATCACCAGTGCCACATCCCCATCATTCATTGTGATATAAAGCCAAGCAATATCCTCTTAGATTCTGAGATGGTCGCACGTGTTGGTGACTTTGGATTGGCGAAATTCCTTATTGGATCATCTTTTGATACTACAACTAATCATATGAGTTCTGTGGGTTTTAGAGGGACAATTGGCTATGCTCCACCAGGTACTCTCTCTCTCTCTCTCTCTCTTAGAAAGAAAGTTTATTTACCCAAAAAATTATTGATGGTCTTCCCGTTTGAAGTTTGGTAGCGAATAATAATTCTTATAGTCTTACGCACATTAGATTCTGATTGATGATACGCACTCCAAATTTGACTTGCACTTTGATCTCCATGTGTGGCAGAATATGCAATGGGATGCAAGGTTTCAAGAGAAGGTGATGTCTATAGTTACGGCATTCTTTTACTAGAAATGTTCACAGTATTAAGTCCCACCGATGACACCTTTAGAGACAATTGGACTCTTCATGGTTTTGTCGCAAAAGCTTTGCCTAAACGAGTGTTTGAAATCACGGATAGCACTCTGCTTCAAGAAAGAGAGAGCCATCTAGGTCCCTATAATCCTCAGCATGACATATTTCAAGAGTGTTTGGTTATGATCTATAATATTGGAGTTGATTGTTCGAACGAAGTGCCTGGAAGACGAATGAGCATTAGCGGAGTTACAAATCAGCTGCATCGGATTAGAGAGAAACTCTTTGCTTCGGGCTTACATGGACAGGTAAATTCTATAATTGAAGAGAGAGTCAATCATCATTTTCTCCTTTAGACCAAAGTCGATGATTTTTCATCATCTGCATCTATACATATCTAACCTTACACATGGCCTTGGGTGCCTACACATTTGTCAGTACTTTTGGTTTTCTCAAAGCACTTATTTGCTGCCATGTCATGTAAAAGTGAATCAAAAGTAAATTATCTTGACTTGTTTTATTTTGTTTCCTTTTCATTTGTATGATGCCCATTAAGACGTTTTGCAATCCATTAACCGGTGGAAATCTAATTTAAGGGAAAGCTTGGTTTCTGCAGATCGACTAGGAATGGGTTGCCAGGAATTGAACTAAAGTTCCTAAAGCTATGTTCAGTCAAGCATGAGCAATACTACTGCTCTGGTGGGTGAATAAGGATGTACAGCTTTTCAGCGTACTAGCGTGACGTGCAGGGTAGGAATTATCTGGCAATGTTTTGTAGAATGATGTTGCATAAGTATTGGGTTTTTCTTGGTGTGTAATTGCAAATTCTTCAGCACTGCTACTGTCATTAAATTTTATTCTTGCGTTTGAGAAAAGTTACTTGATCGTCTTCCTTTTTGAAAGCACCTAATCACATATGTATATGACTTACTATAGTTATATGGACTGGTCATATTTCTTTATATGGGATTCGTTAATTGCGTGGATAACCAGCTTTCAAAGGTAGAAATTACCGATTAATCAAGAAATTAGTACGCTCAAACTTGCTTCTCTAAATAGAAAGTGACCATATAAACGTGGAGTTGTTAAAATTTTATAATTTGAACGTAAAGGTACTTTTTATCATGACAAAATTAGTGGTCACCGAAATGCAAACGCCTACTTTCCATTGTGAAAACTTACTGGCCAGGTTAAAAGACTTACTCAGTATAATACTTTCTTGCTAGAGCAGCACTTCGAGCTAACCGCTTAGTATAATCGCATACCCAAATTTTGTATGAAAATTATTAATGGCGTGGAGAAAATTATAAACTATTAATAGGGCAATAATGGTTTTCTTCTTAAAGAAACTGCTCACATTGAAGAATAACCGGATATTATGGGTGATTGGTTCCCAAGTCTCAAAATTGGGAACCATCGATCCCATCTAATGGAGCTGGTCACTATTTATTTCATGTTTCTATCAAGAAATCTCATTATCCAAAACATAACAATGAACAAATTCAAAATTCTAGACAAATCCTATACTTCCATTTGGATATATTATTATCCAATTACAGGCTCTTATTTCTTCGAAAACAATAAATTGAATCGACTAATTTTTTTTAAAGAAATAGAAAAATAAGTATATGTAATCAGTTTGATTCGGTCTTTCTTGGAATTGGGAACCGGATTGCTTGGACACCAATTCCACTTTTAAGAAATGGGAATTAGACTGACACTTTCAAGAATCGGACCCAACTGGCCGGTTCGGTCCAATCCGGGTGGTTCCTAGTTCGAGGCGTCCATTTTGCACATCCCTACTAGTTACATCGTTATAACTGATTTTAAAATGTTACGGGGTGGATACTGCAAAAAATCAAGATACCGCGGGGGCAAATCGCGACAGCCTCAAAAACCTAGGGGGCATGATGCAATCTTTCCCCCAAGAGACCCGCAAAGTCTTGACACTCTATGGGAGTCTGCTGCACTTACACAAATTCCCACGCCGGTTCGAGAGGCGATCTTGCACTCGCGCACGAAGATGGGGTTTCGGTTCGACCTACTGGTCCTCGCGGTGGCCCTGCTCTCGACTCCGGCGCTCTCCGATCTGGTGTTGACCAGGGTCGATCGGCGCGTGAGTGTCTCTCTCTCTCTCTTCTTCTCCGTTCTCCCTGCGAGCTCGCGGCTGTCAACTCTTCGATCGGGCTCGTATCGAGCAGGTTTTAGAGGGGTCTCTGGTTTTGAGGTCTTTAAGATGTGATTGCTTTTGCCGTGAAGTTTGAACTGGTTCCGATGCCATCGGCGTCGTCGATGTGCGATTCGCGATTGGCGAATCGAGTATCGAGAGATGTGCCGTGAGGCCTTTGTTGTTTGAATCAGATGCGAGGAGGCGGGCTCTGAGGATGTGTAGGTTTTGTAGGTTTGTTTGCATTTTAGAGCATTTGAACTCGTGTCGGATGATTGGGCTGTCTGATAGTGGTTCTTTACTTGAGTAGTCAGTTTTAACGATCCTCCTGTCGTGAGGATGATGAGAGTATGTGATAAGTGAATGGGCTCCTCGAAATTTAAAGGTTTCTTTTGCTGGTCGAAAGGTCCAATGGGTTTTGTCTGGTTTAGATATGATGAGAAAAGGATTAACTCAATCCAGGGTAGAGGGTTTCCATCTCTAAATCTGCAAGACTATCACGTGGAATAATGGAGCTGAAAAAGCATTCAGTTGAACCATGATACTTATGATATTCATTGACAATTACATGAACCGCTTGACTAAAATTATCAGAAAAGAAATTTGGGAAGAATACTGAAAATCTAATGTTCAATAGTTCAAACAAAATCTAACCAAAATGAAGGTGAATTCCTACACCATAGGTAGGATATTACAAAAAATGTCAGTACCTGAGGTGCATATACACAACCAAGGGCACCGACTATAATTCCTCCTAAGACAAAGCCGCCAACAAAGATGCTTGCACTGCTTGGCCTTCCACCATCTATGCATAAGAAAACAAGCAAAAGACTAGCATCAGATACATTTAGTCACAACTAGGACTTATAGCCATTATGTCACAATTCGATAGAATTATGAAAATTTTAGGAAATGAGTTTCGTATTATGAACAGAAATTTCTTCTCGTTGGCTGACCTATCTCACATGTCAAGCATAAAACGAACAAATTTATTATCGAAATAAATATCATTGGTAATTTTAGAATTGTGGAATGCGTTTGCCTCCACTGCATGAACCTTCCAGATCCATCGTTGCCCAAAAAGATTTAGAAAAACATTTTCCACGCTGATCAGCTATACAAGTTTAGAGTAACTAAACCATGTCTGCACATCAATGGAAGGAAGCCAGGAATCGAGAAACAGGACAAGGAAATAATGCATAAAAATATGTCCCGGCTCTCTCTTTATCTCGTCCCTCGGCCCCTTTCCCCTCAACTTTTTCCTTTTCCTCCGTCACCCACAACATTTTACAGATTCGCCAGATCTTGACAAGTATTCAATGTGTTTCTGTTTTGAATACCCATTTCTGCAACATAAGGTCTATACAGGTCTGACATAGACGGGACAATAATAGAAGAAAAACTGACTGCTGATTAAGCTTCCAGTTAGTAATTGCATCCAAATTCCAGCACCTCAACATCAGATCACAACTAAGTTGCAATGCTTGGCAGTACCTATACTCTGCACCGACAGTGAGTTGCCTTGACGAGCAGAGCTGCAGCATTCCAGTTTGATTTGTAGCAAACAACAATTTTGTACGCCGTACACTTCCCAGGCATCGGACTGATGGCTTGAGCGGACAACCTGGCAATATGTTCCGGAATAAATAGCATAAGTCCGCTTAACTAAATGATAAGTCGAAGCTCTAAGCACAACAAGCCTTAAATATATACTGCCGGTGAAACATGAGAGAAGAAACAAAGTTCCTCTAAATCTAGGAGTCAGATTATGGCAACATAAACCATAAAATGTAGAATGACGTCCTATCATATCAGAAGCTAAGGAAAGGTGTTCAGCTATAACTCGTATATCATCTGATTCAAACCAAGAGAGGGAGTAAGATGCCGATGTCTAAATAGAGGATGCACAAAACCTCTGCTCGGCAATCGGGCAGATTCATTCCGACATGACAAGATGAACCTTTCGAGTGAGAATTACACCGTGAGTCATGCTAATGCGGTAGCACACGCCCATCACGTACTCAAGTCTTCGTGGCAAGTTTTTGCACATTCATCGAAAACGAGCACCACACCGACAAGTCATACGATATATCGATCGGGCGAAAGACTTTCCCGCGCAAGACAGCTAATCATCACAAGCGTGCGGCAGGTGACGACACCCATAAGAAGCCGCGCAATGCGACTTCTTTATGAGAAAAAAGCAATAGGCAAGGCAGACGGCCGCAAAAACTCGATTTCCCGCCGTGATCTGCAGTCAATCACAGGTCTCGAGCTCGCTAAACTCATCGCAGGCTACTTAATGCAACTGTCGCAAGTGTACAGGAGTCAGTAACACTGATTTACAGGCATTTGCCTTGTCTTCATCTCGCGGCTCGCCAACAAACATCCGTCTATTCAGCCTTTTTCTAGGATCAAGTGCGAATCAAAGCTAGCGAAAGGGAGATCGTTACTCGACGAGAGCTGCGCCCGGGGATTTCTCACTGAGGCCAGAGGACTCGAGACTGCGGTCATCGTCATGGCGTGCGACGGGCGGCGGGAGCGAGGCCGGCAATCGGCGGGGGCGAAGCGCGAGGGCGGCGAGGTTCGATTCGATGCAGCTCGCTCGCTTGGGAGCGACACAGTCGAAGAGACGAAGAGCGGTGGCGATCCCCTGCTTCGCGGCTTCGATGATTAGCGATGAGATGAGGGCTTTTACGGCCGTTGATTCGATCCTTAAGCAAGATCCCACGCAGTCCGATCGCTTTCAGCCGTTGAGTTGGATTTGGCCGAGCGTTTTGAGAAGAAAGATGAAAGATAAATTGAAACTTTTAGGATTGACATGGGAACAGAGCATCAGTATAGCGAGACTGGTTTACGAAATTGGTATTCGAAACGTGCGACGGATTGTAAGTATTCAATTTAAGATATTCGTCAATTACAATTTGATTAGTTTTTATAATTTGTATACTAGATGACTCGGCAAAATGCAATCAATTGATTAAATAAGTAAGTTTGATTAAATCATCATAACAACTTGTCCTATTAGTATGTAGATGAATTTCATAAAATATTCTAAGTAAATATAGCATTTTCTCATGCCGAAATTGGTTTGTCTTACTTAATATTTAATTTGATTCTTGAACTTTACATTATAGTTAAGTTGGTTATTGTAGTGCTTGATTTGAACCGATTTATTCTTTTTAGTTAATATGACAATCCAACTCACTTTGTGGAACCCATGAGGAGAAGAGAAAAATAATTGGGGTTCGTGCAAGATTCATGGACTCTCGCTCAGTGGTAGCGCCATCCCTAATTATCTCTCTCCCCCATAATTGAAGTTTGAAGAAGAAATAGAAAATCGCAAACAAAATCAACACACGAGGGAGGGGAGGGTGAGACTAACTCAAACCCTCCCCCATAACTGAAGATTGAAGAAGGCGATGAAAAGAAGAGAGAGAGAAAAGACTCTTCAACTCCTCTTATGATGTAACTCTTCATTCGAAGTAGATTAAAAAATGGTTATTTTTACTTATTTATATGTCCCAAAGTTCAAACGTGGTAATTTAAGGACCGATTATTCTAAACTTTATTCTATTCAGATTTTTATGTCCCACCCACTCGTTTAAATCCTCTTTATAAAGGAGGAGGGACAAAGGTGTAAATTGGCGGGGAAAGGCTATGAGGCGAGCCCGGATTTTTTGCGGTTCCTTTTTGCAGCTGACGCAGCATCTGCAAACCGCGAACGGCACAACGGCCATGGCTTCCGTCCGGAGCTTCCGCAAACCGACCGCCCTCGACGGTCGTCTTCTCCGTCCAGCAGCCGCCTCGAAGCGGCCGCTGGACGTCGCGAAGCAGCTCGCCCCTTGGGCTCGCGGCGCTTCGCGGAGGCTCGCGGTCTTGATCTCTTCGCTGCCGCTGCCGCTGCCGCTGCTGCTCGTGCTCGCGGTCACTTCGCTGCCGCGGTCGTCGGAGGCCAGGGAGAGGCGCAACCGGAAGGCCATCCCTCTCGAGGAATACGCCACGAGCCGTGAGTCTCCCCAGCCCTCCCTTTTTTTTTTTTTTTCTCTCGTTCCTCGGTTTCCCGTCGCGTCGAGAGCGTGAATTTGGTCGTGCTCTGTTGTCGCGCGTGCCGGGAGATGTTTCCGATTCCCTTGTTTGTAGTTGGACGGGATTGTCGAAAGCGAATGCACGACCGAAACCGAATTCGATGTCAGATGGGGTGTTTGAAATACGTGCTTCATCTGTCCTTGTGATTGAGCGGGCAAGTTGCTACGATGATGCAAGTGATGCGAGTATAATAGGCATTTGAGGAAGTAATTTGAGTCGCAATGTCGTTAGGTACGTCTTGGACTAGGTCGCGTTGCGATAAATGGAAGCTGGAATGTTACTTGTCGGAGGCTCTGAATTGTGATTTGCGTGGATTTTGGTCCGATGGTGTAGTTATAGTCAAGTTGTTCCTGCAGTTTCATTCGTCGGCGGAAGATTGGAGAGGTGGTAGTGTGTTAATGTGTGTCTGTGGTTTGCCTTTCATGGACTGTATCGTTGACAATTTTGTAGCTGCGACTTGATATGATAATGTAGTTGAAGTGAATATGATTGGCATTAAAGATGTAATTCAGTCACATCGTGTCCTTAGGGACGATTAGAATGTGCACAGTTAAAAAAAGTTGGAGGTGGTAGTAATTACTAGTCTGAGTCTTTGTTCACAATTCGCACGGATTCTGTGGCTTTGTCATTTAATTCTGCTTATGCTAAGATCTTGAAGTTTACCTTGTGACTCTTTGTGCTACTTCTCTTTGTCATCATACCAGATGGAATGCAGTAGGAAAGGAATGCTTCCCTCTATTCATATCATTTTGTAGGGCCTAGCGTAGTTTTACTTTCCCCCCACTCCTCTTTCCCATGTACTACCACTATAACCCATTTATTCAATTTAAAGTATTTCCTGACTGGATTTGTAAATTTTTTTTTATTTCCTGCCAATAGATGCCCAAACTCAAACTTAATTCCTATTCCCCGTACAGAGCAGAAAATAATTGAAATCTAAGCTGCCAGATCTGTGGGGAAAAAAAGGTTCTCTTGTGTTTCACGAGAGGAAGTCGCATTTTAGCATCCTATCTGTTCTGTTTTAGTAAGCAATTCCAGTACTTGCAACAGCTGATGGAGTGAAATACTATGATATCATCGAGGGAAAGGGTCTAGTAGCTACAAAAGGATCGACAGTCCAGGTTTGTTGATGTTGGTTTTCTGTTTATATTTCCTTGAGCAATATATGAACTGGTAACATCATGTGTTCAATCCTCTGTTGCAGGTGCATTTTGACTGTATTTATCGTGGTATTACTGCTGTATCAAGTCGAGAATCTAAGCTTTTAGCTGGAAATCGCATCATTGCTCAGGTCTTATACTTTGGATTTTCTTTTTTCATTTCATTTTGTTTTTTGTTACAGAGAAATTTCCCTCATTTTTGACTTGTGCCTTATCTGGACAAATGCTTTGCTAATGTGCAAGCTTACTTGGCATTATTAGCCACATGAATTCAAGGTAGGATCTCCTCCAGGAAAGGAACGCAAGCATGGATCTGTAGATAATCCAAATGGATTATTTTCAGCACAGGCAGCTCCCAAGCCGCCACCTGCTATGTACTCGATAACAGAAGGGATGAAAGTGGGTGGAAAGGTGATTTTCTCTTGGTTTCCAACGGCAGTAAATATTCATCAATGTGGCTAGTTTACCATTCAGTACCTGAATTGCATACCCTTTGACTAGTGCTGTTGTATTTTCCTTGTCATATCTTCTCTGTCTTATTGTTCTTGAACTTTCGTCCTTTTTCAGAGAACAGTGATCGTTCCTCCAGAGGCTGGCTACGGTCAGAAGGGAATGGCTGAGATACCGGTAGTCTTTGTATTCTTGATCATGACTAACAATCATTTTTGTTGTGACATGAGTACCTTTATTATGGCCATCAAATCAGCAGGTCATCAAATGATGTCATTGGGAATTAACAACTTATTGTTTAGGAGCTGAAAATACCACCAAATGCCCGGTTCTTAGAGCTTGCTTGAATTTTATTGCTTCTTTTAAGATTTCAATTCCAATCCTAACTGAGGTTTTCAGTGTATTTGCATGCTGGTTGGAGTTCAGCTGCATTTGGCATCTATGAGCATGTCATTACATGTTGTTGAAAGGTAAATATGTTGAAAGGTAAATATGATTTATTCCTATAATTATATTTTCCATTTCCAGCCAGGAGCCACCTTTGAGCTGAATATCGAGCTTTTGCAAGTAGAACGGCCTGAAGGAAACCAGACTTAGCATTGGGTGAGCAGGACCGTGAGGAGATGGAGTTGATATAATGCTGAAATTTTGTGTCTTTTTCTTCTAACAGAAGGCAGATGAGTCGGTTGAGGGATCCTTATGGGCAGAGCCATTAGTCAGATTGAAATTGTGACTCCAGTTTATACATATACTGTCTGTATCAAAAAAGCCCCTGCACATTTTGTTTGTATCTACCAGGATTTTGGAATTCAACGAAACACCTTCATCTTCTTATATTCTTGCTTCTAATGCTGCAGAATTCACTGATAATTGTCTGTACTGTATAAATGAGACTGTTGACCGCATGAGTAGATACAAAATTTCCAAACTTCTCTCCCATCCTCTTTAAGGAAAACAAGATCGGCACCTGCTTGCAACAAATCTGGTTTATCTTATCACAAGAATGGGAACATTGGATGATAGTTAGGAACAGTGTTTTTGTGCTCTGCCATATTTACATTTGCGAATTTGTCATACTTGTTCCATCAACCCTGAACATTTGTTGAATGGAGAAGCAAAATTTAGACGGATGAGGAGCATGCAAGTTGCAACAGAATTGCATATTATGTCAAAACAATGAGTAGTCCACTATGTCATTTTTTTTTTCTTTTGAATTGCTGGCATTTTTCTTTAATAATGGAAAAATCCACCATGGATAAACTCCAACCTGTGAGATTCCTCAATAACCTTGTAGACAAGTCACACGGGAGCCAAACCTTCAGTTGATGAAAGGACCAATTGAACCGAAAGTTACAAATTCTAGGATTCAAATGCAAGGAATGAAAGTATTAGAACTTAAGTACATGAAATTGACAAGTTTAAGGATTTACACTAATAGTCAGCCTGAAAGAAATATATATGAGCTTAAATCAGCATGAAAATGAAAAAATTTCACATTAATTCAATTTCTCACATAATTTAATTATTTGTATGCTAATGAAATATTCTGAAATGCCTAGGAGGCAACCAAACAAACAGTTCACACAATTAGGGATAATTGCACCATACCCCCTTAGGTTTTCGGTTGTGGCAATTTGCCCTTAATAACTCAATTTTTTCCATGTGATCCAGGCATTTTTAAATTCAGTGCAATGTTGACCAAACACTCTGCACGGTATCTCTCATTTTAGATTTGATAAAATGGGATGAACTAAGATGAGATAGAGGGAAAAAAAAGAGTGGATGGTGATTGCTAATGGAGACCAGAAATACCTATTACCTTGGGATTGGTTGGTGCTCGGAGTGACAATGGTCAGTGATTCAGGTGCTCTTGCTTGGAATACCATTGCGTAAAAAAGAGTCATATCGAGCGAGAGACGATCAATCCTTTCTGGGTTGACAAAACCTAAGAAATGACAAATGCCCAAGTAACCTAGTTGTAAATCAATTCCCCCTCCCCCCTCTCCTCATTATCTTTTTTTAGTTTTCTTTAGTTTTGTTTAGTCATAAGTTATGTCTTTTGATATTAAAAAACTATAAAGAGAAGTGTTCCAACGAATTTCCAAAGATCAGGGGGGCGTATTGCGAAAGTTTTAAAACATCAACATCAGGGGGTAATTTGTAAATGTGTAATGATTCTCCTGAATTTTGGACATTTTCGCCCTTCACAACAGGAACCACCTAGTCAAACTTTCCGACTTTTCAGTTGTATCAGCCACTGATAGTGGGATTGGGAACTTTCTTATGTGGAAAAAAGCACTGATATCTGAAAATGGAGAAAGTTGAAGGATTTATCTAGCTCTAAAGGGGAAAAACCTACCAAACTTTGCTGCTTTAAGGCCATATCATAGCAGATGAATGTTCGGCTTTAGAACAATAAACTTGGAAGGATTTTTCACCTACATGGTTTCTGACGGGGAGGTTCTTTTAATCCAGAAGGGCAACAACAGAGGTTGTCCTAAGGGTGTTTTGCTCCTCCAATCTCTGCTATGTCCAAATAAAGATCTAGGGTCTTTAAATTGTCAAGTTCTTTGAAGGCATAAAAAAGAAAAAAAAAAACGAAAAAAAAAAAGAAAAAAAAAATCTAATCTTGTCTTTGCTGGTTCTGTTCCTTCTCACATAATAAGCAGAGTCAGTTCAACTTTGAAGGCAGAGGTGGTTTGCTAATGCATTGTCCCTGTTGACAGAGTAAGCTGTACCTGAAATTGATCTAATCTAGTGAAAATCTATAGATGGAGATATCAGAATGGCATTCACTCTTGAGTTCATTTTTTGAATTTTCTGTCGGGTACTTGCAGAGAGACAAATTAATGATCTTGCGGCAGAGGCTTGGTTTGGAAGAGTACGTGGCTCGCAGAAAGGCTCGTTTCTAACCTTATTGAACTGCATAGAATTCGTTAATGACATCTGGTCATACCAAAGTTGACCTGAAGTGGCCTCTCAATTGGCTAATTCATTAGATAAGTGCATGGTATGTTGCAGCGTGGCAGCAAATCTGGATTGGCATCATGACTATTTTCACGCTGCTGTTACTTTCGGCTTGCTTGAATTTTCATTGCTGTCTAACGATAGGTTGCAAGAATGCGCATGCAATCAGGGGTTCCATTAGAGCATACGTGCATGATCTTACTTGGAACTGTTCGTCGAGAAAATAACATCAGATAATATACAAGATGTACAACTAAGCACCATGTGACCTAGTAGTTTCTACCGTATGGATAAGATGAACTACGGCAGGTGATATAATAATTTCTCAAGTTTTCTCTTTTATGAGTGCAGACATGCTTAGAAAATGCACAACCAGAGAGAAACGATCATTTTCGTACGAAAATAATGAATGACTACTATTCCCCATCTGTATCATTGCACCAGCATAAGGCCCTTGATGCAGAGTCTTAAGCATTGCTGTGAAATTTCCAAGTCAGTCTAAGTCATAAAGTTCTTGTTGGGATCGAATGATCCCCGAAAAACCGGGTTCGGCACCGAAACCGAACCCCTAAATCATATGCGGAAGATAAGCCCTGGAATGTCACGTATCACCGATCAAAAGCACACCACGGATTCGAGCGTACCTTGTTGGCCACAGATTAGACACCGATGCCGTATTGAGGAAGAGATTTCAGTCCCGTTCGATCCGATGTCGAAGATTCGCCGTGAAGTGGAAATGGCGTCGCTTCTTGGCCTTCGAGAGAGAGAGAGATTCTTGGGAGAGAAATCTGAACGTACTAAATGCGAAAAGGTATGTTCATTCTCTTTCTCATCCCCTTTTATAGGTACCCTTTTCCACGGGCCTAATTCCCGTGGGCCGGGCCCTTAGGCCCATCGTGGCCGGGCCGACTTAGGCCCATTAAATCCTTCATCTCCCACTCGCACATGGTGGTTCAAAAAACCAGCATGGGCGGATAGGCCCAACTTAGGCCCATCAACTGAAAATCCTCTATTCCTCTTTCAACATTCATACCGATGAATAATCCGTGCGACCAGCATACTTTGAGAGCTCGTTGCTATACATCTGTTAGGAATATATAGCAGCTCATATTGGGCATCATTTTCCGAGTAAATTTAGTATGCAGTACCCTAGATCGATCGATCACATTTATATCTCTCTTAATCTCATTGATATATTTATTGTATTCACAATTATGATTATCCCAAAGACAGTCATAATTGGTCGACCTGTGAATACAAAACCACAATGTGATTCTACAAATCCGATCTTCCTCTTTCCTTCAAACTCTCAATTTCAGTTCAACTTGCTTTTCTAAAAATGTCCCATTAAATCGAATCATCTCATGACCATTGGCAACATTCTAAGATAGCAAACACTAAATAGAAATCTTGAGAATAAGTAAGAGTCATGAGGGCACTAAAAATTAAGGAACTCTATTCCTCAAGAGTCTCACACGTCATAAAAGTTGAGATCAAACTTTTGTCACTCTTATAGGTCGTATCATGCATACGTAGTATGAAATACGTATTACGGTATTAACTCCTTTCCCATGGAGCGTATGTCTACACAATCAATACCGTACAGATGATAGTTCAGACATACCCAATGTCTAACTTGAGTTCACGTATTTACTCATTCACAAAATTCATCAGAACTCACATCTGGCATCTTAGACAGATAAAGTAAAATATGTGGGTTATTTTACTTTCGGACATCGTAAGTATTATGTCCTCATCTTAACATTCAGTTAAGGCGACATATTTATTTTAAGCTTTAGCTCTCGATTATCACCTAGATAATAAGCTTAAAAACAGTCTCATCTCTATCTATCACATAGTAAATAGAGGCGATTACCCGTGTGAGTGGGCTAATCTCTTATCTGTCCGACATACTTTCTGAACATAATATAATGCACTAAGCATTAAGATGCATAAAGATCAAACAAAAGATTCATAGGCATTTAATAATGAAACAACACTAGTTCATACATGTGAACAACTCAGGGAAATTACAATCCAGTACATCAGACTCTACGCAATCCTAGAGATTTCACATGACCACAAAACACATCTCTAGGTATTGGCTTTGTCATAGGATCTGCAACCATTCTATGCGTAGATATGTACTGCAAGTTCACATCCTTTCGTGCAACCATATCTTTTACAAAGTTATACTTGGTATCTATATGTTTGGTCTTGCCATGATATTTTGGATCTTTAGTGTACGCTATAGCTGCTTGGCTATCACAGTTAACCAACAACGGATGTGCAGCTTTTTCAATAACACCTAAATGATCCAAAAATCTCTTAAGCCAAACTCCTTCTTGGACCGCTGCTGATAATGCCACGAACTCAGCTTCCATCGTGGATAAGGCTATACACGTTTGCTTCTTACTGCTCCATGATATGGCGCCATTGTTGAGTAAGAAAGCAAAACCAGAGGTAGATTTTCTTTCATCTAAATCTCCTCCCTAAACAGTTTCAGGATAGCCTTTGAGTCGCAGATCCTTTCCTTGATAACTCATCGTATAATCAGCAGTTCCCTTTAGATACCTCAGTATTCTCTTAACGGCTTTCCAATGTGCTAGACTTGTATTGGATTGGTATCTACTCACCATTCCAACTGCAAAACATATGTCGGGTCTTGTACACATCATAGCGTACATCAAGCTCCCAACTGCACTAGCATAAAGAACATGTTTCATTTGTTCCTTTTCTTGTGGAGTCCTCGGACACAGTCTATGGCTCAATCCTTCACCTTTCGCAATAGGAGTGTATATGGGTTTACTATCTTGCATACGAAATCGTTCAAGAATTTTATTTATATATGTTTCTTGCGAAAGAGACAACAATCTCTTCGAACGATCTCTTGAAATCTTAACTCCAAGAATGTATGCAGCCTCACCCATATCCTTCATCTCAAAGTTGGAAGATAACCAACTCTTGACAGTATGAACAAACTCCATATTGCTTCCGGCAATCAGTATATCATCAACATAAAATGATATGATCACAAATTGATCCTTGGATCTTTTGATATATACACAATGATCCTCATCAATCATTGTAAAATCATATGCCATTATGGCATTATGAAAACGTATATACCATTGTCTCGATGACTGCTTAAGGCCGTATATCGACCTCAAAAGTCGACACACCTTTTATTCTTGGCCTTTTACCATGAAACCAGTTGGTTGTTCCATGTATATTTCTTCCTCTAATTCACCATTGAGGAAAGCAGTCTTTACATCCATCTGATGTAATTCAAGATCCATACTAGATACTATTGCCAGAATAATGCGAATCGAGGTAAATCTAACTACAGGAGAAAACGTATCTTCATAATCAATCCCTTCCTGTTGATTATACCCCTTCGCTACAAGGCGAGCCTTATGCCTTTCTATCGAGCCATCAGCCTTTCGTTTTACTTTGAGAACCCATTTGTTCCCAATAGCTCTGCGTCCTTTTGGAAGATCAACCAGTTCCCAGACTTGGTTTGATTTCATTGACTCCATTTCCTCTTTCATTGCATGAATCCATTTTTCCTTACTAGGGCAATTTAGAGCCTCATTAATATTTCTAGGCTCATCCTCATCTTGTGGAGCAACCATAAAAGTTTCCCCTTCAATGTCAAAACGTCGACGGGGAATACTTTGGCGACTTGTTCGCCGTATGGGAGTTTGTACACTTTGCACATCATTCCCCATTATGCTCCCACTGGGATTAGATAATGATGATGTCGTCTCATTATGTGGTTGCAATTGAGAATGAGTTGAATTTAATTCATCACTTCTCACATTACTCCCACTTGGACAAACTCCACCAAGATCATTATCTTGATCCGAGGTTTCAAATAGGGAGTTGTCTTCCCCTATTTCGCCCTTTTTAGGAAATTCATCCTCTAAGAATGTGACATCCCGTGATTCAAATTCAGTTATACTCCCATTTTCCTGCTCACCTATGAACACATACCCTTTTGAGTGTTCTGAGTATCTTATGAAAATACTCTTCTTTCCTCTGGGACCCAATTTCCCAAACTTGTGAGAGGATTCAAGTGTATAGGCAGCATAACCCCATGGCTTAAGAAAACTTAAGTCTGGTTTTCTACCTGTCCATAACTCATATGGAGTGGAAGCAACTGATTTGGAAGGCACACGGTTAAGTATATAGGCAGCAGATAACAGCGCATCACTCCAAAAGGTGATAGGCAAGTTAGCATGCGCCATCATGGACCTAACCATTTCTAGTAGGGTTCTGTTTCTTCTCTCTGCAACACCATTTTGTTGAGGAATATATGGAATAGATAACTGCCTTTCTATTCCTTTTTCATCACATAATTTTCTGAACTCATCAGATAAATATTCTCGACCTCGATCGGATCTCAATGCTTTTATTTTCTTGTCTAATTGATTCTCTACCAGGTTCATAAACCTTTTGAAACAACTTATTGCTTCAAATTTTGTGAGAAATCAAATAGACATATCCGAATCGAGTATAATCATCTATAAAGTGATGAAATAAACAGCCCCATGCCTTCCTCTCACATTCATTGGACCACAGATATCAGAATGGATTAAATGCAGAGGAAACTCAGCTCTTTTACCTTTTCCAAATGGTTTCCTTGTCGTTTTCCCTTCTAGGCAATGCTTACAGATAGGCAAATCGACTTTTTCAATATTGCCCAACAAGCCCTCTTTGGCTAGTCTGTTCATACGCTGTTGGCCAATGTGACCAAGTCTAGCATGCCATACATTCACATCATTATCATATGTGTTAGGAGACGTGAGAAGGGAATAACAAACATTTGTATTAACATAATCAATATCTAACACAATAAAACCATCCAGAAAATAACCATGACCATAGTAGTTTGTATTCAAATACAAATCTACACTTCTATTATGGAAGTTCACATTAAAACCTAATTTAACCAACACTAAAACAGATACTAAATTCCGACGAATCTCCGGAGCATACAACACATCGTGAAGGAACAAAGTGCGTCCATCACGCATATTCAATTGGCATGTGCCAATTCCTTTCACTTCAGCTATGGAGTTGTTTCCCACATAGATCCATTTAGTTCCAGTAGGTACTCGTCGGAATTCCACGAAGGATCCTCTATCCTTCGCTACATGGTCTGTCGCTCCCGAATCCACAGTCCACAGAGGATTAGATTCAGTCAAGAATACAGAACTTGACACATATGCAAAGTTCCCAATTGTACCAAGGGTGTGTAACTTCTTTGGCTCGCAACAATTGCGGGCATAGTGACCCTTCTGGTCACAGTTGTAACACTTCACCCTTGAGATATTCTTTACATGAGGACGTTTTCCTCTCTTTTGTTGGTTAATTCTTGGTTTCTTGCAAGAAGGACTTGATCCCTTGCATTTCCACATATTGAACGAATCAATGCGCTTGCGCTTAGAGCATGAAGCCCCTTCTGAGCTTAAAGCAACACAGAAAATATCTGTTTCCTGCTCTAATGCCTTGAGGCGATGATCAGCTAACTCAAGGTGGCGCACAGCATCCTCTAGATCTTCCATAACATGGTCAAGAGCTTTTAGTGCTTTTTGCTTTTCCAGCACACATTGAATTTTCATTTGCCAAATTTCATAGTTGTCACCTTTGAGCTTTTCACCTTTGTTCAACTCGACAACTATGTTCTTTGTGGCTGAAGCCATTGATCTGAACACATCAGACATCCATGCACGAGTTATTAATGCCTATCACTTATGCATCTATTTTGCACAAAACCCATCATATTAATTAATAATTTTAAGGTTTCAGAATCAAAAGGTCACTATGTTTCCAATCATCCTCCAAAAATCCTAACTTAAAACTATCATTAATATGATTGTCATATGCAAAATCAATTCTATGAAGCTACAAAAACTTCTATTACTACCCACAGCTAACTACCCACAGCAACCAGCAATCACAGAAAGCAACAGATAATTGAGATACAATATAACAATAAGGCTTTCACATAATATGACTAACATATAGGTTGCTACATCAACAACAATCTGGTAGATAACATTTACATAGGATGTCCACATAGCACATTCATCAAAAAACAGCTAATACATTTTACAAATAACCTTCACACGAACTGGGAAAGATCCTATTTTGGTCAATTTCTCGACATTTTCCCTTGCAACAATGCAGTAATATTCGTTTACAAAATCTATCACAATTTTCTTATATGAAGCAGCACCGTTGACATCCCATATGCGATTCAACACATCTTGCCATTCAGGCGGAAGAGTGTTAATGAAAAATCGCACCATCTCTGACTGCGACATGGGATGACCATTCCATATGACCTGTTGAATCTTCCCGTTGACTTCAAGAACATGATCAATTAAGTCACCTTCCTCCCATCGATAATCAGTCAATTCAGCTATCAACTTAGAAAGCTTTGCCTTTTGTTTATCGGTAATCACGCGAATAGGCGTACGTAACTGAAGGGGAGGCATTGTTCCTGCAACGAATGCAGAACAAAATTGGATTACATATAATCCACATAGACATAATTGAAAAAAGAAACAAATTCCTTTTTTTTTTTTTTTTTTGGTCAACGGAAGTCAACGGTCAACGGTCAACCGAAGTCAACGGTCAACGGAAGTCAACGGTCAACAGAAGTCAACGGTCAACGAAAGTCAACGGTCAACGGTCAACCGAAGTCGACGGTCAACGGTCGTCGTGCCGGTCGGACCGGTCGACCCGGTCGGACCGGTCGATCGGGTCGGACCGACCGACCGCACGTGCCGCGCGCGTGCGAGGGATGATGTCACGCTGACGTCATCCTACACGTGCCGCGCGCGTGCCAGGCGGTCGGGT